>JAENHJ010000047.1:2435156-3652735 GCA_025330945.1 Mucuna pruriens
ATGATGTGAAAAATTAGAAGATAGACTCCAAAAATAGACAAAATGATCTTCCAAATGACATAACACTCACTTTATAACTATATGAATTGCTATGTCAAAACCCTATGTATTTATAGTGTATGAGGGTAAAGTATCTTGGGTGTTTTAAATCTTCCATTTTATTTGCATTAAATGTATGCCAATTATATGGTTGTCCTATAAGTTTATATTTGCATATATTTGATTTTGTGATTACTAAGATTGTGATGTTGCATTCATGGGATAATGGTTTTTAATCATTGTCTTCTCGTCATGGACATTGTCAATCCTTGTAGTGTTGTTTATGACTAGTCTAGGATTGATATTATGCTGATGGACTTTGTTACCCTTGCTACTCATACTTCTTTTATTATTTGAGTATGTTTATTTAGCATATGATTTATGCTTTTAGAATTTATATTATGTTGGACTCACTTTTTGGATGTGATATTTATGAGACTTTTTGACACTTATTTTATGGCTTGTGAGATCTTATTTGTTGATGTTATACATATCATTATTTAAGCTGGGATCAATATGATGCATTGCGAATATGTTTCATAATGCAAAAAGAAAAAAACCTACATGCCTTTTTGAATAAACAAAATTAATCAAGATTTTCTTTAAAATTAAATTCTTATGCAAAATTAAATTAGCTTGAGTTGTATAGTTAGATTGTTACAAAAACAACTTTTTATATAGTGAGTTTTAAGAAGATAGGCTCATGAATTTCGAAACCCAATTATTAAAAAAGATAGCAAATCAATTTTATTAATAAAAATTATATATTTTTTGCAATGTATTGTCAATAATTGATTACACAAGGAGATGATCAATTATATGCATGATTGACACAAAAAATAATCAATTATCTTTTTAGGATAATCAATTATCTTGATAGGAAATCGATTCTCCTAAAGATTGTGTAAAAACCTTCACAAAAAATCGATTATCAGATAGGATAATTGATATTGTTAACATAATTGATTACAATGAGTTTTTCCTTTGAAAAATATTTGCTTTGCTTATAATATCAAAAATAATTTATTCAAGTTTTATTTCTTAAGTTGAGATTTTTTTTAGTCCCTTAAGCTAGACTTAATTAAGATTAGAAGTCTTACACAAAATTCAAGTCTCTAACTTTATTGTCATCAAAACCTTCATACCTCATAACAAGAAGTCATGTACAATAATTTTGATGTTGAAATGCTCTTCAAAACTTCTATGTTGTTTATAATTTGAGCTAGTAACTTGGTAAAAGTTTGGGTAACAATATTCTTAATAAGTCAAGACCAAATCTAGTATAACTTTAAGTTGATCTTTATAAAATAAGCAATTAAAGTCAAATATATTATCTTGGACAGTTTTTTTTTTTTCACGTTATCCCTCCACTCTCTTTAGTAACTTATAACACATTTGTTCTTCACATAAGGCCTACTTAAATGGTTTTGGATAAGATTTTTATCCAGTAAGATTGATTTAGGACTTAGTGCCCGTATTCCTTGCATAAGGCTTAATTAGATGAATTTGGATGTAAACATTTGTTATGTAAGGTCAATTTAAGACTTTAGTCCTTATACTCTTCAGAACAGGTCCTACTAACATAGAACAACTAAGAAAAATTCATCAGGAACTTTGGTCCTTACACTCTTCGTAGTAGGATCTACTTGGTAACATAATTAAAACAAGAAAATTTCATCAAGAATTATCAAAGTAAACCTTTTTATTCACGACTTTTTGGGTACAAGTACATTTTTAGTCGTAATATAATACTTAATCAAATTTGATATTTCTTTTCATTTAAGTGTTTCTCATCAATATGCTCATATCTTAGTGGTCTTGATTACCTTGTAAGTGCTTTCCCAATTGGTTGATAGCTTTTCTTGGATGCACCTCTTCCTCCTACATTTATTCTTTACATAACATGGTCTCCCTTTTCAAGGCTCCTTAGGTTCACTTGATTATTGTATCTTAGCATAGTTCAATTTTTAACCACAAATGCTTTAATATGAGCCACAACCATTCTTTCAACAAGAAATCTAATTCTTCCTTAATTGGTTTTTCCATTTCCAGCTTTCGTAAATTCAACAATCCTCCACGAAGGTCCTCTAGTCTCCATAGGGATGATGATCTCATTTTCATACATAAAGTTAAAAAGAGAATATTTCTAGTCGAAGAATAAGTAGTAGTCCAATATACTCACAATACATGATCTATTTGCTCTGACTAGTTTTCGTTTGCCTCCTTTAATCGTCTTTTAAAAAATCTAAGTATCATCATGTTTAGTATCTTTGTTTAATGGTTGATTTGATATGTTCAATCAACATAAAACTCTATTGATATTAAGCAATTAAAGATGAATTTAAATTTTTTATAAATGAAATATATGTCATTACTATTACCATGACTCTTCAAAATTGACCAATGATGTTTTTATAAAAACTTTTGAACCCTAGCTATAAAAAAAGGGGTTCAATCTCAATCTAATTAGTAAAAATAATCAATTGCCAGGGATAGAAATTTTACCTATCTTCGTGCAGAGAGAAAAGATTTCAAAATGTTCATTCTTCATTAATAAAACAGTTAAGAAATTAACTTCACTCAAAGTTCTCCTTAAAAGTGACATATATTGGTGTGCTGTTAGCTTCTCTACCACATCTTCACTTATTGATGTGGGTCTTAAACTAAGGTAGGCTAACAGTAGTATGCTCTTAAGATTTTTACTCTTTCAAATATTTATATGGTACATATTTATCTTTTTAAAATAATATTTTCAGTTTAAATTTTATGTACAATCACTTAAATAAAAGTATAAAAATCTGAGACCGAAATAAAAAAAGCATAAAGAAAAGTATTGTAAAAAAAAGTGTAAACAAAAAGCAACGATGTGTACGTAAAGATAATGTTCCCCCTGAACAAAAAAAAAAAAAAAAGATAATGTTTTCCAGTGATCTTAAGTGCTATTTCGTCTCCTTCTCTTTCCCTACATCAATGCCTTGGATTTTGTTTCTGAACCATTCGGATAATGATACGTACGTATAATTAACATTATCATGGATAAATTTATTTTTATATTATTAAACTAAAAATATTTTTATTTGCACATATTCTCTGAGTTTAATTTATATATTTTTTAATTATAAAAGAAAGCGTGTTACAACCTATAGGCGAGAGAGTGGGGCAAATGAAATCCAATAAAATAAAAAGAATATTGGGATAAGCTCCTGCTTAAATTCTCAACGTGGCAAATTCTGGTTAGCTGATTAAAAAGGAGCCAAATGGCAAGGTCCTTGTTCTGTTTTCAGCGCGTTAGGTTGTGAAAAAGTCATATCTCAGGTTACAAATTACTATAATAATATTTACGTCACTGTTCCCTAACAACTGAGTGGCACGTAAAGACGGCAGAAAAAGAAAATTAAAGGTCGGCTTCATTTTTTGTTGCCCAAAAGTAAAAGGGTCGTTAGCAAATACACTGGTGACTACTGGTCAAAAAATTAATAAATATTATTATACATACTTCTTAATGAAAAATATTTCATTTAATTCCTTCATCAGCGTCAAAGTAAAAAGCAAAAAGAAATGCTATCCGTCAGCTTCTTTATTTGTTTTAATTACATTTTTTATTTTTCAAGCATGGCAATTTTAGTTATTTATGTTCTAAATGTGTTGATTAGATTTTTTTAATGTATTTATTTAATAATTAATAATTACCATAACTGAATTATTATTATTTTGAGTGATTTAAATGAAAAAAGTAGTAGGATGGAGTGCGTTGAATTGAAGGGAAACATGGGATGGGACACGCAGGCACATGGGATTATACCTACATATAATGGTTGAGCTAGTTAGTCATAGCATTAGGTATCTGACTGAGTTGTTGCATGGACCCTTTTCTCTTTTTTCCTAGTTCTTGTTCTTGTTCCTGTTCCTTCTCTCTCTCACTCTGAGGACTCTTTGTGCTTCAGCCACCCCAACTTTCCATTCTTTCAAACAAAATAGAGAAGGAAGGAGTAAGTAAGTGCCTCCTTATGTCTTCACTTTCTTTCCTCTCTTTTTGTCTTCTTGTGTCAGATCTCTTTGGGTTAGGATTTTTCTCCTCCTCTCTCATTCTTTCTCTTCTTGGATGCTTTCATTTTTCATTCTTTTGTCCCACAGATCTGATTTTTGCATGTGGTCTTTTTTGTTTTTTGTTTTTTTGGTTTCTATTGGCTGTTTTTCTGTCACAATGAAGTGTTACAGTAAAATGGGGTTTAAATATTCTAAATTGTTATTTGTTTTCTTGGATACAATGTACTGTTGTATGCTCTCGTGTTCTGAAGTGTGAAGTGAATCAGTGAAACTTGGATAGATTGGAGGGTTCTTTGCTCTTTGCTCTATGCTCTTTTTTCAAATGTTACACTCCCACACTACTCTATTAGTGATGGTTCAGGGGAACAGCGATTTAACTATTCGAATGAGGACAACGCATGTCAAGAAATGATTGTTATTTCACTGTTATTTGGTGCCCTTTCTTTTTATACTTGTGTTTTCTTCCTTGGCTACAGAGCATGGTGTAAGATCTAGAGCTTCCTTTTTGCTTTTTGAATGGCGAATGAGTGTTTTAGTCCAATATCAGGTGAAAATCATAAGGACTAGAGTGCGTGGAAAGTAGCAACTGTCGGTTACTGAGTATTGACTAGCTGTAATTTGATCATCGTTTCATATTCTCTTTGCCATTTTTTGGATCCACAATTCGGATCAATCATTGGAATTTGTGTGTTCTCGCATTGGTCTGGTTGTGGTAGTGGTGTTTAAGTCTTGTTTCTGTGTATATCAACATTTGTTGTTGTCCTGTATGGATTACTGATTCCATGGTTTTTGTTGATTTTTTCAGTGATGTAATCTGATGCTGTTAATATATTGTTCTTTGACTTCAGTAGTTAAACTAGGGTGATTTGATAAGTTAGATAAAGTGCTTTTTGGAGTTGAATGAGCCATAATACATGAGTGATATGCTTATTTTGGTTCCTCGAATAATGGTTATCAAAATCTTACGATTCACTATTCGATAAAATTTGGCTATCTATTGGTTTGTATCATAAGAAGAATCTTAAATGACTTTGTATCTTGCGATTCAGTGATTCATTATTTTGTCTTTTTTGTTATTTTTTCACCAATTCTCATGAAAAAAATTTAGAAGTCATATAAGCCTAATATTTATTTATGTATGTATTGATTTTTCATATGTTTCTTTATGTTAAAATGCTCCTAGAGTTATGTTTTTTAGTTATTGATCATGAATGTGTGCTTATAAATGTCTTTTATATATACATATGTTATGTTTTATTATTGATCATGTATCTTACGATTCATGATACGGTTCGATTTGCAATTCAGAATATAGACTTTCCGATTCACGATTTGAATCCCGATTCTACTACCATGCCTCGAGTAGATAGGAAATCAAGGCCATCTTTGCATCTTTTCAGCATTCTGGCATCTTCTAGGCTATTATTATAATCATTATTATCTGGGGTGAAACAGAGAACTAACAGTAACAGAAGCTTAATTTCTTGCTGGGTGGTTAGAGTAGCTCTGAAACTTGAGTTCCAAGTGCCCTTTTTTGTTAGTGATTATCTATGTATGATAAATGTTGATAACTTACTATTTGAATGAGACATGAATTTGATTTCTTTTTTAAATTATTGGACTTATCATTCATTGAAAGATATATGAGTTGAGGAAGGAGGTTGCATGTTTCCATAGTTGTGATGTTGAGTTTATTGCTTTTGTACAGATAGTTGATTATTTCACGGACAATGAACAATAAAGATGGAAAACCAGTCACTCAGCCAGACAAGAGCAGGATTCTCCCTATGACAATCATATTTGTGGTGCTATGTGGAATTTCTTTCTATATGGGTATAATCTTTTGTTCTGAAAAGGACAGATTTGTGTCAATTTACAGCCAGAAATCTATTGAATCCCCCAAGGAGTCATCAATAAGTTCTCTACAAGTTAAATACATCAGTTTTCCTGAATGCAGCATAGACTATCAAGATTACACTCCATGCACAGATCCAAGGGTAAAGTTACTAATAGTAGTCTAGTTCATTTTCTGATGCTATATGATTTGTACAAGAAAGTTTCCTTATTGATTAAATTTACAGAGATGGAGGAAGTATGGCTCCTATCGGCTTACTTTGTTGGAACGCCATTGCCCTCCAAAATTTGAGAGGAAAGAATGCTTAGTTCCTCCCCCAGATGGGTATAAGCCTCCAATTAGATGGCCAAAGAGCAGAGATGAATGTTGGTACAGGTATAAGTATAATATGTCTTATAAGTTAACAACAAAAGGTTAGCTTAATTTAAATTTCCTATAATTGATATTTTGCCACGTCTTCAAGTTTTCTGTTATGTCTAATTTCAGGAATGTTCCATATGACTGGATTAACAAGCAGAAGTCTAATCAGCATTGGTTGAAAAAGGAAGGGGAGAAATTCATCTTTCCTGGTGGGGGTACTATGTTCCCCAATGGTGTTGGTAAATATGTTGATTTAATGCAAGATCTGATCCCAGAAATGAATGATGGGACTATTCGAACTGCCATTGATACTGGTTGTGGGGTGAGTTTTGTTTTTGTATTTATATAGGGAATTGCCTAAAAATTACAATTCTCTAAGTTCTTTCATAAACTAGAAATTTATTGTTTAATTACATGTACTGCTTCATTTAGTTATGCTTTTTTAACTGCAGTACAAATATGTTTTAAAGCCAATTTATTTTGTACCCGAAAACAGAAACCAATTAATTGTGCTAGTAAAACACCTATTAAGAGGGTTTACAGCAGGAATAATAAGAAGGGGAACAGGGGATTAAAACACTTCCATTGTATTCTTCATGTACATCACTGGTCTTGTATCTCCCTGATACTAAACTATGGATTTAGGAAGTGCCAGTAATATAATTCCTATTTCATCCCTCTAATTCTGATCCAGTCCTATTACTCAAACATGTTATAGACAAGACTTACATAAATTAATCCACATAACTCTAATTTACTTTAGGTTGCTAGCTGGGGTGGTGACTTGCTGGATCGTGGGATTCTAACTCTTTCTCTTGCACCAAGAGATAACCATGAGGCTCAGGTTCAATTTGCTCTGGAGCGTGGTATCCCTGCAATTCTCGGTGTCATTTCTACACAGAGACTTCCATTCCCATCAAACTCCTTTGATATGGCTCATTGCTCCAGATGCCTTATCCCATGGACAGAATTTGGTACTTTTTTCTATGGATTTTGATTTTATAGTATCTAAACAGAATTTATTCCTGTTTATGTAACACTTTCCAGTGATCATGAACTTTTGTACTTTACCGGTTTGTAGCTGCTTAAATTTTGGATTTCAAGCATATGTTGTAAATACAAGGGGTTCTTTCAAATCAGACTGATATCTTGTTTTCAATGAGCACTTGGATTTTTAGACCTTTATCGAAAAATTTTTACTACTTGGCTTTTAATCAATGTGATGCTGTCACTATTTTAGTTGTGTATTTTGGTCTGATAAGTATGACTACTTTATAAAATGGTCAACAGTATGCCCTTGAACTAGGTCCCATGTTTATTTGAGGCTGTCAATTCCACCCTAATCTTACTGCTTCAGTGATTTATTATTTGTTCTGCTTAGAGCTGAGAAGTTCGCTCTAAATTCTCATTCTTTTTTACGGGGTATCTCATTTTAGGTGGAGTTTATCTCCTTGAAATACACCGGATTCTTCGTCCTGGAGGATTTTGGGTCTTGTCTGGTCCACCTATTAACTATGAGCGCAGGTGGCGTGGATGGAACACAACTGTTGAAGCACAAAGATCAGATTATGAGAAGTTGCAGGAATTGCTGACTTCATTGTGCTTTAAAATGTACAAGAAAAAGGGTGACATTGCTGTATGGAAGAAGTCTCGAGATAACAATTGCTATAATAAGCTGGCTAGAGATACCTATCCTCCTAAATGTGATGACAGCCTTGAACCAGATTCAGCATGGTATACTCCACTTCGTGCCTGTATTGTGGTTCCAGATCCTAAGTTTAAGAAATCAGGTCTGTCATCCATTTCTAAGTGGCCTGAGCGGTTGCATGTTACACCAGAACGGGTTTCGATGGTTTATCATGGGAGTGCTAGTTCCTTCAAGCATGATGACAGTAAGTGGGAAAAGCAGGTTGCGGACTACAAGAAGTTGATCCCTGAACTTGGGACTGACAAGATAAGAAATGTAATGGACATGAATACAGTATATGGAGGTTTTGCTGCAGCCTTGATTAATGACCCTGTGTGGGTCATGAATGTAGTCTCATCTTATGCTACCAATTCCCTTCCTGTGGTTTTTGATCGAGGCCTCATTGGAACCTTGCATGACTGGTAATTTGGAAATGTTGGATATGAACCATAAGGTTTTTTTATTTATGAACATACTTTTATTTTGTAAGATCTGATGTTGATTTGATTATTTTATGGTAGGTGTGAAGCTTTTTCAACATATCCTCGAACATATGACCTGCTTCATCTTGATGGACTCTTCACTGCCGAAAGCCACAGGTGACTATGTCAATTCATTTTGATAGAACACCAATCGATAAACTAATGAAGTATAATCCTGAACGCAGAAATCACACTCAATACAACAATACACTTACTGTCCCTGAGACAAAAGTCTAACAGAGTATTCTCTGTCCATAAACTGCAAATAACAACACACGTAGTTACATATCCTACTATCCGATATACTCCTAATACATAATTGGCATCAGTTATTTTCTATGAATAAATTCCACCAAGCAGTTTCTAATATAGGACAAGTTATTTTCTATCACATGTACTCAGTAACTGCCTCCAAACCATTAATGGATCCTTTCCTAACCCACTTGGCCTGATGTGATGTGACTTACTTGAGTGCACTGTGCTTTTGGTATTTGATTATTTTACACATAATTTTTTTTTTGGGCTTAAATCTATCTCTTGAACTATATAATTAATTTTTAAAGAAGTTATTTGAAAGGGCAGTTGGGCACTAAATATACTACCTCCATCCCTATATATAAAATATTTTTAACTAATTCACAGGAAATAGGAAAGTTGGTTAATTTAGTTAGTGACATTAAATTTGTTAACAATTTGTATTATTTTTCAAATTACCCTTTAGATTAAGGACTCATCATTTCACTCTTTCTACTTAATTACTTTTAACTCAAATAATGTGTTTACTAATGTGTGGAGAGAGAATAGTGGTTGTGCATTTAATCTTATTGATTTGTGCCTAGTCATCTTCCCCAATCCTCCTGAGATGGGAAAGAATTTATCTTTTTAATTTACAACATTTATTATTTATTGTTTAAAAAAAATGTAAAGTAATTCAGGGTATTTTGGTAAAAAAATTATTATAAAGACAATTTGAAAGGAGTCTTATAAAAATTGACAAACAAGTTTTTCAAAAGAGTCTTATATTTAGGAATAGAGGTAGTATTTATGAAAAGGTGATGAACTTATCCTTTCCTTTGTTGCAAGTGATTCAATTATATTTTGGTTTTGCTTAGCAATTTTAGGGTTATTTTTTTGTGAACTCACTTAGATTGAGACCGAAGGTAGTTTTATTTTGAAGTTTATGTTCTTGGATTTAGTTTCTAACAAACAATTGGGAGCAAAGGAGCACTGGCAGTTTAAAATAATAACTACTTGTGTTGGACACATATCTGTGTTGAACTCTTCATAGACACTTGGACACCTAGCTGCATTTTACAATTTCTTTTAGTAACTTCAATACTAATAAAGATGTGAATATCATAATTGATAAATGATAACATTTTATTATCTCTACTGTGACTCGTTAACTTTTCAAACATTGATTCTCTTTTTTTATATAATATTTATGTTAATTTTATACTAAATAAATTCCACCATAACCATGTTGTGTTCTATTATAATTTTTAAAATTTGTTGTATCTCTTTGTATTTCGTATTATATCTGTTTGTTATATTTGTGCGGGTTAATTTCTAGATTGGGAGTAATATTTTCTAATTACCAGAATAGCAGTATAGGTTAACACAAATGAGTTGTTATGTCATCCTTTTCTAGTATCAGAGCATTTGGTTTATTATTTAACTTGCACTGTTTATATTTGTATCTCTATGCCTGAAGTTCAACTTATATTCTTAAATATGCCTGGATTGGCAGGTGTGAAATGAAGTCTGTGTTGCTGGAAATGGATCGAATCTTACGACCTTGGGGGCATGCAATCATTCGCGAATCCAGTTATTTTACAGATGCTATCACAACCATTACTAAGGGTATGCGTTGGGAATGTCGCAAGGAAGATACTGAGAATGGCAGTGACATTCAGAAGATATTAATATGCCAGAAAAAGCTATGGTATTCATCCAACCAGGGTTCAAGATGACAACATATGGAACTTGAGCACTGGTAAGATAGTGGTGGTTAAAGTAGTTGTACTGCAAATAGAAGCAAAGCAATGAGAATTCAGAGCTGCACTCCGCATATATTGACTCAAATTCTATAATATAATGAGCCAAGAATCAGTCAAGTTCAACTTTGTCAAAAGAACAAGTGGTAACCCAATAATCTGATTTTGTTAATTTATAGAGAAAATTTTTCATATATACATAATTATATTTCACTTGCCTTCTTTTAAACACTTCCCCCGCTCCCTTCAGACAAAAATATATTTGTTTAGTAACAAAATGCTGCCAGTGTGAAGGAATTGAACCCCACAGGAAGCATATGATTTACCATGAGTGCTGCCATTTCAAGGATGGTGATAGTTTTGTACAGGAATTGTTCTAAAGAAAATAGCATGCACTTGTATTAAATTGATGCTGAGCATGATACAGTAATACTCTGATCTGTTTTGCCAAGTTTCAAAGATTGTTTTCATTGTGAGTTGGTAGATGAAGTTCCACTTGTAGATGTGGTGTATTTAAACTGTTGCTTTGATTAACAAATATTGATTGTATTGTTAAAGTGAGATTTAATCTACAATTTGGTCTTATCATTAGCGTGTAGAATGAAGTTTGTGTTAAGGTGATGAAAGACATATAGACCCTTTTGCTTTGGAAACACTCGAGTGAAGATAATAGGGGTATTGAGTCAACATTATTATTCTTTTTGGTGTTTTTCTGGAAGAAAATGAAGAAAATTTGAGGAATGTTTGCTTTAACTATTTTCCATTTTCATTTGTTTTTAAAAAACTGGTTTAGAAAACATGATTTATTAGAGTTGTCAGGAGTGATAAGTGGGGCAACTTGTGACAGGGACTATGATGTGATGGCTATTTGGTTCTCATGGCGGTGGTTGGGAGGTGTTCCGTCTTAGTAGTGGTGACTAGTAATGGAGTTTTTCCGTTGTGATGGTGGCTGCAAATTCCAATAGCAATTTGCCATTGTGGCTTTGCTGTGGTGAGAAGGAACCATGAATGTGATGATTATCACGTATATAGGAGGTTAAACATATAATTTACTAAATTTAGTATACCTATCAAATTTAGTCTATACACATGAAATCTTATTAAATCAATTCTTAAAAATAGCCTGTTCTTTCGGATCAGGTTGGGTTTAAATCTTTTTTGGCCTAAATAGAATTGGTTCCAAAGAAAGTTGTCCAAAATCATCGAAACTATTTGGCATGATTTTTTTTTTAAATTCTGTAAATTTATATATTTTAAGTGAAAAAAATAGTAGGTTCAAATGGGCTAGTCCAACAAAACACTTGCTCACATAAAATTTGGGCTAGCATGCCAGCCTATTTTTCCCTCTTGGCCTACTAGCATGCAAACATTAGTAGTTTGGTACATACCTCCTACCTGTGATTGTTAGTTTGGTACATACCTCCTACCTGTGATTGTTAATTCCTTTTCAATTTTTAATTTTATCATTTATATGTGTAGTTCATTCTTAATTTAATTCTTAAATGCATAACATTAATTAAGAATGTACTATCTGTATAAAGTCAAATTAAAAATGCTTAGGGGTTTATACATGAACCAATCCCTTAGCATTACATGTACATGACCAATTCAATAACTTTTTATGTATATGAATTAATTTAATGACTTTTTACCTATAAATATCAAATTGTAACATGTATAAAGATTAAATTATATGTTTAACCTATCTCTATGTTGTGTTTCTTTCAATATAAAAATTATCTTACATTGATATTTTCAATTGTTCCGGGACAATTCCTGAACCAGTGGAATGTTCAAAATTAAACCAAAATATTTTAAATTGTTGTACCAAAGTTGTGAGAGTGGTGTCAAAATTAAATTAAATTATTTTAAATTGTTATATCAAGGTTGTGAGATTGTTCACTATGTATAAAGTCATAATATTTAAGAGCATTTTACTCTTTAATGGGCTGACCCAGTACAAAAAGATATTAGTCAGATCAAATTGAAAACTGAAAAATGTATTTTTATTGTGGTTTAGTTTGTTTTTTTTTTATTCTTATTGTGAAAATCAAATCAAATAACATGTTTCATTTATATATATATATATTTTTTTATATTCAAATATAAAATCTTATTATCTTCGTTCAACTCATGGATAAATTTTAGTAATGGAAATATCTGATTTTATGTGTATTAGATATTTTTAATTATATTAATTATGAGTTTATGATATTCCCATGAATAATTCACTATTTACTATGAATAATTTGCAATGTATTTTTTTTTATAGTAATGTAGATGAAGATTTCCACGACTTTATGAATTTGGCCAAAATAGTACAAAGAGAAAAGAAGAGTAAAATAGTCTATTTACTAAGAAAAGTGGTTTCAAACTTAACCTCAAAAACTAACTTAAGAGGTAAGGATTGCTCCCCACTTATAAACTCTTTTCAGACTCTATCTCTAACCAATGTGGGACTTGAGTTTCTTTTCTTAATAAAGGCTCACCTCACACAGTATAAAAGAAAGCATCCTGGGAGTTGGAGAACTCATTTTCGACACATGCCATTCCACTTCATCACTCCTCAATATTCCATAATTCATCATCTCCACCCTTCTAGTGTTCCTCTTGACTTCAAAGCTATTTGAAAGGCACCTGAAGGCGTTGGCAAGGCTAAAAGCGTAGCACAGAGTGGGGGAGAAAAACCCCAAGCTTTTACAAGTTTTTTGGTTTTCCTTCTTTGTTTGTTTTTAAGTTTGGCTATCTTTTATCATGTGTATGAGTAGCTAAATTACTCTTAGGGGTTATGGTGTAGTTGTGCTTAGAACTTTTGATTACTCTTTCAAATGCAATTTTTTGTCCCCTGCCCTTTTTACTACTTTAATTATCTTGTTTCTTTGGCTATTCTTGGCTATCCAATGAGTTGCTCTTTGGATACTTTAAGGTATGATGTAAAATATGAAGGAAACGGGTCACATGATATGTTGCCCCAGAATCAAGGATCCAGATGCTTTGTAGAACTGAACCAAAAATATTGAAAGAGCTCTTACCTTTCATGGTCAAGTCGCATGAGTCAAGAGACTTACTTGTTGAGTTTAGAAGGGCTCAAAGGCGATCTATCTCCTCCTTACTAATGGCTTCAATATCCTGGTCAAGTTGTGAGGTAGAAGGATGTTCAACTACATTCTCCTTATTGGAGGTTGTTCGATTCACCCACATCTAAGTTGGGCCTTTATTTCCACCCATTTGTTCAAGAACTTTCTCCTTTCCATAAAGCTTGTAGTAGGTATCCTCGGTATGTCCTGGTCATTTGCAATACATGTAGTGTTCTCCATGACTACTCTTTGTAAAGGTTTTTCCTTCAGAGGTTGATCTTTTTGTGAAACTTTTTCCTATCACCATGACAGTTCTTGTGTTGAAGCATCCTTTATCAAGCATGGCTGATCGTCGGGTCTCTTCACTCAACACAATAGAAAATACCTTAAACAAAGAGGGAAGCTTCTCCTTGCCTAGAATTTGAACCCGAATATGATCATATTCAGAATTCAAGCCATGGAGGAACTTAAAGATTCTCTCCCTTTCAACGAGCCTAGTGTATGCAATAGAACCAGCTTTGCACATTTTCAATTCTTGGTACTGGTCCAACTCGATCCGTAACCCATTCAAAGTATCATAGTACTCTGTTACTGAGAGGGTTCCTTGTCTAAAGTTGAAGATCTTGCTTTCAATATCATAGCAAGCAACAAAGTCCTTTTTCTTTAAATATGTCTCGATGAGATTCTCCCATATCTCACGAACAGAGGAATAAAACATAAATTCTGATTTATTTCCGGAGTCATAAAATTCCATAGCCATGTCATAATGAGAGAATCCTCATCATCACACACTTCAAACTTTGAATCATCTCTAGGTGGGTCACTTCCTTCAATGACTCAACTTCTTGTGCCCTTTGAGTTTAGTACGAATGTACTATACCCATTGTAGATAATTATGATTGTTAAGTCAAGAGGGACCCACCAAATTTGGAAGTTCATTAGGTCCCAAGATAATGACTTTATCTTTTGCCGTTATCAATAATAGTTGGGAATGACAGAAAAAACTTTGACTAGTCTCGCACCGATGTGTGTGTCTCGTCAGAGGGTAGCAGTTCACTGAAGTGAAGTAACAGAAACAAAGCTCCCAAGATCTGAAGCTCTGATACCAAATTGAAAGTAAAAGGAATTGTGTATTGATTGAATTGAATAATACAATTTCTAATCTCCCTTTTATAAGATAAAGGTGAACTACTTAAAGATAATATAGCCTACAAAAAAGAAAAGATAACCATTGTAGATAAAATGCGATATTCACTATCTCCTAATGAGATATTTAGATATTTGTAACCTCTTAATCTAATGAGATATTTATAATATCTCCAACACAAACTACCTACAAGGTCTTACAAAGTGGGTTCTATTAGCCTACTATTTTCAAAGATGCAAACCATTTTATAAGATCTTGTGACCATTGTCAAAGGAGTGGCAATATCTATAGGCATCAGGAGATGCCCCATAACAGTATACTTGTGTGTGAATTATTTGACGTGTGGGGAATTGACTTCATGGCTCTGTTCCTCAAATCATTCGCTAATGAGTATATCTTGGCGGCTATATACTACATATTAAAATGTATGGAAGCAATACCTTTGCTCACTAATAATGCTCGAAGTATTGTCAAGTTCTTAAAGAAATATATTTTTACTTGCTTTGACATACCCCAAGCAATCATTAGTGATGGTGGCATGTATTTCTATAATAGACAGTTTGAGAACCTCCTAAGCTAAGATGGCATGACACACAAAGTGGCCACACCATACCACCCTCAAACTAGTGGGAAGGTAGAAATCTCCAATAGGGAGTTAAAAAGGATTGTAGAAAATACAATGAATGCATAAAAAAGGACTAGTCCTCAAAATTAGATGATGCACTATGGGCTTATAGAACAACCTTTAAAATGCCTATAGGAATGTCCTTGCATAAGCTAGTGTTTAGGAAAATTTTCCATTTTGCTGTTGAATTAGAGCATAGGGCCCTATGAGCTCTTAAATTTCTAATTTTTTTATTTTGAGCTTGTAGGAAATAACAGACTGATGCAGTTGGATGAACTTCGTCTGAGAGCCTATGAGAGCTCTAGGTTGTATAAAGAGAAGACAAAGAAATGACACGACAAATGCATTCAATTGTGGGAATTTCATGAAGGGGAAAAGGTACTCCTTTACAACTCTTGGTTGTGTTTATTCCCAGGTAAGCTACGACCCAGGTGGTATGGTCCGTACACAATAACCAAAGTGTTCCCACATGGGACAATGGAGGTTACAAGTGAAAATGGGACCATTTTTAAGGTGAATGGCCAACGAGTGAAGCACTATAAAGAAGGACTTGTGGAAACCCTCTCAACCACCACAACGAAATAGCCCAATCAGGGGCCTGTCAAAGTTTGGACATTAAACAAGTGTTGTTAGGAGGAAACCTTGTAAAAATGTCCATCTCATCGACCCTTTTTTTTAAAAAAAAGAAAAGAAGACTAGCGAGCACGATTGTGTACATTTTTTTCTCTATAAAAAAACATAAAAACATAAATTCAATTGAGCATAGTTGCACACTGATATGCTAAGCATTGATCGTTATTTCCTCTATCAAAATACTAGATTTTCCTATGTTAAAGCAGCACAGGGTCAACCTAGGTCATTCTTCTCAAGGACACAGGTGCAAGGCTAGAAAAGATTCCTAAACCAGTTATGTAGGATGCAGGCTCTTGGCAAGAAATGTAAATGGGGGATTCTCAATAGGTAAAGTAAATTTGCAGAACGTAAAAATTAACCAAAATCTCTAAAGAAAAGTAAAGGTTAACAGTTGAGTAAGGAACTACAAGTTATAGCTATCTACATATATTTATGATATCGGATACAATGTAATAAAAGAATGGTTTTGCTTCAGATTCTTAGCATGCAAGTGTTTCTTCGCCAACCTACTTCCTAAGGCGACCGCCTAACGTTCATCCATTATCGACTGAGGGCTTACGCAACCACGACCTCGAGTTAATAGGGATATAAGTAGAGCATAGAACATCCCAAACACCTTATGATCCCAAAAGTTCTTGGTCAATAGGGCAGAATAAGATACATGATGCTTCTTCACTCTTTTCCCTTTCAGATTCCTCTTTAGATAAGTAAATAGGAGACTAGGTAAATGATACTTATGTCCAATCATTAGATGAAACAATCCAAACATATGGATTTCAAACAAGTGATCCTTTAAACCAGATTTGTGTAGAATTGCCTTATGCATCTGCTGGAAAATTCTAGTCTTATCATAGTTTGTTTAGAGCATAAGGACACTCAACATCTGGTCTTAATAGAGCATCTTCCACCATAGTGATGCCACCATAGTTTTTTTCCCATCCAATCCTTTACACTTTTCCAACCCTTTCACACTAGGTTGCAATTACTATGGATGCAATGTTGACCTGAACTTCCACACCAAGAACCTTCCTAGAAATAAAAGTTTCTTCAATATCGCTATTGGCCTAGAATTCCCTTATTAGCTTTGGACATACTACTTGTTCATGTTTGAAGAAAAATAGAATGCCACACACTTTTTGATCAATAGACCAATCAAGCCCTATAGCAGTAAAGGTAGGAATATCAAAGAAATATTCTATGTAAACTATCAGCTCTTTTGGGTTCTTTGGTCTATCTTCGAAAGAGGTCTTGAATAGGTCAAGGTTTTGGGTCATAATGGTGATGAAGGTTTAGGATTCAAGGAAATTTCGCAAGAGAGGATGGAAATATTTTTCCAAATATTTTGGTGAAGATCTTTATAAACAGTTTTCAAAAGAAAGAGATTTTATAAGAAATGTTTATCAAAATGACAAAGACATTTATGGTAAAAACATACTTGTTAAAAATAACATTTGACTCAATAATAAAGAAGAGAGAAACACTAATATAGAACAAAACAAATAAGACAAACAAAGATATAAAGCATGTGCAATGCAATGGATGCACATCATTTGGATGCCATGATGCTTATAGACATAGAATGATTTGGATGCATAATTCACACAAACTTTAAACCCCATTCTATTATGGATTTCATGCCAAGAAGCTCTCTGATATGAATGACTTTATCTTCAGGAAAGGGTTGTGAAAATGTCATCCAATTGTTCTTCTGTGTTGATAAATTTTATTTCAAAGATCCCTTTCTGAATATAATATTTTATGAAATGGAGTTTAATTTCTATGTATTTAACTCTAGAATGCAATACGAGATTTTTTGAAAGATTAATAGCATAAGTATTATCACAAAGTAAAAAGATATTACTTATAGATGTTGTAATCCTTAAGTTGATGTTTGATCCAGAGAAACTGAGAGCAGCAGCTAGCTATAGATATATATTTTTCTTTTGATGGAAAACACAATGATGCCTTGTCTATTACTTGCCCAAGAGACTAAGTTGGCTCCAATGAAGTGACAATCTCCACTGGTTCTTTTTCTTTCTATTATGTCTCTAGCATTATCAACATCACAATAGCTTTTTAACCTGTACTTATTATATTGTTTAAACAACAAACCAAGGTTGTTGTTCCTTTAAGATATCTAAAAATACATTTAACAACCGTGAGATGTGATTTTCTAGGATCAGCTTGAAAACGTGCACACAAGCATAAACTAAACATAATATATGGCCCAAATGTAGTTAGATATAGAAGTGAATCAATCATACCTCTATATGCAGTTTGGTCTACCTTTTTATTAGAATCATCTACAGTCAAGATAAATGTTGGATGCATGGGTGTAGACATACTTTAACAATCACCAAGCTTGAACTTTTTGAGTAACTCTTTCACATACTTTGTTTGATGGATGTAGATTCCATCTTCTGCTTGCTTAGTCTAAAGTCCTAGAAAGAACTTTAGTTCTCCCATCATGCTCATTTCAAATTCTTTTTGCATTATCTTTAAAACTCTTTACAAAGAGATTTATCAATAGCTCTAAAGATAATGTCATCAACATAAATTTGCACAATAATAAAGTGTGAATAATAGTTTTTGAGAAAAAAAGTTGAGTCTACTTTTCCTCTTTCAAAACCATTTTTCATAAGAAAAAAGCTTAGTTTTTCATACCAAGCATAGGGTTCTTGCTTCAATCCATATAGGGTTTTCTTTAATTTGAAAACATGATTAGGAAAAACATCACTCTCAAACCCTGAGGGTTGTTTTACATAAACTTATTCATTTATTAGACCATTCAAAAAAGCACACTTAACATCCATTTGATGTAGTCTCATATGATTATAAGCTGTAAAGGATAATAAGTTGTGAATGACTTCTAATCGAGCTATAGGAGCAAAGGTTTCAATAAAGTCTATTTCCTCCTATTGAGAATAGCCTTGAGCTATTAACTTGACCTTGTTTTTGACAACCTTGTCATTTTCATTAAGTTTGTTTCTGAAAACCAACTTGGTGCCTAGATGGACTTTTCTTTAAGTAAAGATACTAGCTTCTAGAAAACATTATTTTGAAAGTTGTCTGGTTCTTCCTACATTTCCTTTATCCAACTTTCATCCAAAAAGGCATCATCTATGTTATTGGTTCTAACTCAGAAAGTAGGGCGACTTGAGTTTGATCTTTGAAGGTAGATCTTGTTCTATCTTGAACATTTACAAGGATCTATTGCTTTGGATGGTAAGTCTTAATTTGCCAGTCCCTTGAAACAAGCTCAACCTTGTCTTCTTTTGGCTCCTTGTACAAATAAGATTCTTTGGATGACGTTAATAAATCTTCAAGATTTAGATTTGTAGAAGAATCATTTAGCTTTTATAATTCCTTATCAAGCTTAAAGTCATTAAAGTTAACATGAATGGATTCCTTTGTTGTCAAAGTCCTAGAGTTATAAACTGTATAGGCTTTGGATGCATCAGAATATCCCAAAAATGTTCCTTTATCTGACTTAGGATCAAACTTCCCCAAATTGTCCTTAGTGTTCAAAATAAAACATTCACATCCAAACGGGTGGAAATAAGATATGTTGGGTTGTCTACCTTTCCATAATTCATATGGAGTCTTTTTCAAGATAGGTTTAATATATATATTTTGATTTGTAAATAATAGGCTATGTTGACAGCTTTTTCCCATAAGTATTTAGGAGAGTTGTTATCATTCAACATAGTTCTGGCTATCTCTTGAAGAAATCTATTTTTCCTTTTCACAACTTCATTCTCTTGAGGTGTTCTTGGACATGAAAAATTATAAAGAATACCATGTGCATCACAAAACTTTTGAATGTTTTCATTTTTAAATTCTTTCCCATGATCATTTTTTATAGAAGCAATGTTAATGCCTTGTTCATTTTGAACATTTTTACAAAATATAGAGAAGACTTTAAAAGACTCATCCTTATGGGTGAGGAACATAATCCATGTCCATCTAGAATAGTCATCAACCACAACAAGTCCATAATGTTTTTCACTCATAGAGGTTGTTTTGGTTAGACCAAAGAAATCAATGTGTAGCAGTTCTAATTTTCTAGAAGTTGAAAAAATGTTTTTGGACTCAAATGATCATTTAACTTGTTTCTCTTTATCACATGCATTACATAATGGATTTTCCTTGTACACAAGACTTGGAAGAAACAGCCAAAGATGACAAGCACTTGAGACATTTTATCTCCATTTGTGAAGGTAGGAAACTTTCTTGGCTTGCATGAGTTATATACCCATTTCCTTACTTGAACAATTTAATATATTGAGATTCTTCTATTTGACAGCTCAAAGGCAAGTTGATGAAACTGCTCTAAATGATAACAGCTCACGGTCTCACTAGATAATAAGATTGGTTACTGATAATAATAGTACAATTATTAAGATCCTATTTTCCGTCTTTCCCTCTCATGATTAATATGGAAACAATTTTTTTCTTTCTTTTGGTGTATTGCAGACGATTCAGAGTACTCTTCGTGAAGAGGGAAATTGCGTGAAATCTTTTATCGCAAAGGAGAAAAAAAATTGTATATACATTGTCATTGATAAAGTTTTGGATAGTGAATATTATTTATTTATAAATCACTCTTTATGTTTTGAGCTCCTTTTCTTTTAGATCTAAACTTTGTTTAATATAAAAATGAAAAATTGTCCTGCCTATTATTGTAGTATAAATTATCATGTTATATTTTATATTGAAAGGCAAAGGAAGATACTCTTATTATGAGTTTATAAAAAAATGATGAAGATAATGCACTATTTTGGATGTTTTTGTACCATAAATAAATTGTAAAGAATATTATATAATTTGTGTCATCTTAGAAGGAAAAAGGAAAATTTTAATTTATTGTCCTATAATTACTTATATATATATATATATGAGTTATTTAAAAAAAAATTAATTAAGAGGAAGCAAGTTATTCCAAAAATAACTTTAAAAGAGTTACTCTTTTATTTTCTTTAATAAATATGTTTAGGACAAAAGAAAAATAATATAAAAAGTTAGAAGTTAACATTTTAAAAATTATTACAAGCTTTTAAAAAAAATTATTTACAAAAATAAGTCTAACAAAATTTTTAGTTAATAAAAAAATTAAAAACTAGCTAAAATAAAACATGAAGTATAATCAACTAATGTTTAACACAACATTTAAAGAAATTATTAAAAATAGAAAAACAATTAACATAAATTTACGATGTGGGTGAATGTATATTTATTAATACTGGGATTTTGATTGCAACATCACATCAACAATTGTCTTTAATATTCTATAAATTTGATAAAATTTTTAAATACTAAACAAATATAAAATTTAATTTATATAGATATTGATTAAATTAAAAATTTTATTAAAAAATTATTATATTTTTAAATAAAAATATATGCAAAAGTTCCTGTAGAATCACAATGTGCAAGAAAATTATTTAGGAATAACAAAATTCCTAAGAAATATATCTGTAGATTTTCATACGAAAATTTTCGCAAGAAATGCTCATGATAAAAATATACCTGCTAATTTTCCTACAGACATATTCGTAACAAATGCTCATTTCCTGCGGATTTTCCTATAGAAATTTTCACAGGAAATGATCCTACCTGTATATTTTTTTGCGAATTTTCTTACTGATTTTTCTACGATTTTTTTGTGAATTTTCCTATGAATTTTCCTGTGAATTTTGCTGTAAATTTTTCCGCGGAATCCAAACACTTTCCTGCGAATTTAAAATCGTAGGAAAATGCTTCCTGTCATTTTCCTACGAACTGTCTTGCGAATTTTTCTACAAATTTTCCTACAGATTTTCTTGCGAATTTTCCTACGAAATATATCTGCAGATAAATTTCTTGCCGATTTATAATTCGTAAGAAATAGTTATCCATCAACGATTTTCCTACGAATTTAAAACCGTAGGAAATTGCAAGAAACATATTTCCTGCAAAATTTTGAGCAAAATTTGTAGAAAAATAACACATTTCTAGTAGTGCTATAAATATGGAACTTAGATTTCATTTATGTTTATATTATGTATTGATTTCTATTCTTGAAATTAACCTTTAAAAATGTTCTCTCGTAAGTTTTGAAATGGGGTACCTCAGATAGAAAAAAGGAGAATGAATTGTTTCTCAAATTTGAGATGTTACTTAGAATCACTGCACAAAATCCATCCCACTACTAAAAGCCAAAGAGAAAGAGACAATAAAACACTCATGCATCATAATAACTTGAGGATGTGAATATTTGGCTCCAAAAGGAGTTTCACTTTACCCATGTAGTAATTAACACCTATGTGGTGAAATGCCTCATGTCAAGGTGTATTTACTCTTTAGATATAAAGCTACTGCATATGAAGCATAGCTCCTTAGGGAAATAGGTCATATGATGGGATGTGAGGAACATCCATAAGGTGTAAATGCTTAATATAGAGTGTAAAATTCCTTACACAAGGTGTTTTGGTGCCAAAATGATGTGATGGGTACCCTATGCATATACATTCATTAAAAAAGATTAATGATTGATGAAATAGGAGAACATGCATTGTATGCATTATGTTTGACTAACCTTTAACCGATATAACAACAAGTGAATGTTTGTTTTTCACCATTAGTTATGAGTTAACTCTTGATGAGATATGTGGAATGTTGAGGTTTTGTGTGGAAGATGCGAATGTATGTGATTGATTAGTTATGAGTTAACTCTTGATGAGATATGTGAAATGTTGAGATTATGCATGTAAATGCTAACGTGTGTGATTGATTGGTGATGAATTCAATCAATGAATTAACTCTTGATGAAATGTGTGAAATGTTGAAATTGTGTATGCTAGTGATAATGTGTAAGATTGATTAGTTACTTCCTATTATTAATGCTAATTCATCTCATTGAGTTACGTGACTTTGACATAAGTATGTTCTAGTGTTGGTTTACATGTTACTTTCATGCCTAACTTTTTATATGACCATAACCTTACTCCTTTTTTATGTTTGTCTTTTCTTGTTGTTCCTTATTGTTGTCAAGTAGCAAATGGATGGGTATCGTTATATGTGGATAACGCTTAAGGATGTTGGTAACTAGACCGAGCATGGGGTCCAAGAAGACGAAGCAAGTTATAGAAGTGTGTATAGTGGCAGAGTGGGAATTTTATATAGGGGTAGTGATGATATAGATTATGCCTCTAAGGTTGAGTATGACCTCCACTTATCTATGCTTGTAGACAGAGAGACCTATTAGTTTAGGACTCATATTTCCCTTCATCATCAGCTTCTGTGGTGCCTAATCGTAAGAAGAGGGTGGTGATTGTCCCTATAGTCGTTGTTGATGCTACCTTGGTAGTAGATACGCTTTTCCTTATAGGATAGAGAGATCCTCTAGCTTGGCCCTAAGAAGCAAGGACCAGGGTGACTATAAGAAAGACTATTCTTTCTCACTTTCAATCCTTTTCTTGGTATGTCGAAGGAGCAAGTCCTTCCAATGCTCAAAGGACATTTGTTGAATTGACACAATAGTTGGAGTAGGAAGATTCTGAGGATGGAGGCGAGGATGATGAGATTAATGAGGACACCCCCTCATTACTCCCCATTATCTAGGGGCCTTAGCTATTGATAGTAGATGGACTTATCCTCCAAGCTAATGGATGTCAGGTTGGTTTTAAGTGAGGTAAGGTGGAGTCTATATTATTAGTTAGTTGTTTTGTGTTGTTTTATATATAGGCCACGTTGGGTTAGGCCCTGCTACTGATCTTTTGGTTATCTTGTATATTTGTATTTATATGATAGGCATATGTCCTAACCTATTTTGGGAAACTGCATACTTTCAATTTTTAGATGTATGTATGTCTATGTGTGTATGTTTATGTGTGTATATGTATCTGCACTCATACATATACAAGTTTTTTAATGCTATTATATTCATTTAGTTTTGTTGGATGAAAACCTTTGTTTGAATTACTAAGATTATATAAACTATTTTTCAATTATCTCTGATGGAAGAATAAACTAGAGTTTTAATCATTTTTGTTTCTATCAAATTTTACAATATAGTATCATATATGTGATGCACGAATTATAACTCAAGTATAGATAGAAACAAACTATTTCCCCTTCCACCAAATCGCTTTCATAAACTCACTTGATGTGGTACTTAAGGTTTCAAATCTCCTTTGCAAAAAAATTATTTGCTATTTCCTATGTTTTGAAACTTAAAATCTTATTTGATCTATTCTAAGTCAAGTATATGAGTACGGTCCTAATCCTAGAGGCAAGTCTTACATTACAAGCTTTTGGAATCTCTCAAGATTCCTTGTTTTGATCTCCTCCCCTACGATGAAGACCTCGTTAGCTTTTCTGGCCACCACTTCACCTTTATTGGCCATGTGAAGTTTTTGGTCACTTTTAATGGAATATTTATATCCAAGATATTGAAGACTTGCTTCTTGGTTGTCAAAAAATGCAAGTTAGCTTACAACAACATTCTTGATAAGATGATTTTGAATGTCATTGAGGCTATAATCTCCACTTCTTACCATGCTATGAAGTTCTTGAGTGAGTGACTATAAGGTGATTATTGTCCTCAGTGACTTGAAAATAACTCAAAAGTTATACAAGAATCTATTGAAGATCACCATTACATTGACCACCTTGGCCAACATCTCTCCCTACCTTAAAGGGGTCTCAAAGGTTATGTTGACCAAAGTCGACTACAAGGAGGAGACATCAAGAACTCGTCCTTAGTTGAAAGGCAAATGTCTTCCTTTATAGGTTAGAGTTGATTTGTCATAAGTTATGTAGGTTAGGATTGGCTTACCTTCCAACCTTTGGGAGAGCTTCTCCTACTTTCTAGTTGACAACATTGACATTTTTGTTTGGGTAATAGTGAACATGTCTAACATTGACCCAAATTTCTTCTCCCATAACCTTCCTTCATGTTGACCCATGTGTGAAACCAATTTCTCAACATCATCGTAAGATGGTCCTAGAATGCTTGCAAATCATTAAGGAATAGGTTGTTGAATTGCTTAAGGTGGGTTTCATATGGGAGATCAAGTATACCACGTGATTAGTGAACATGGTCTTGGTGAAGAAGGCCTCAAGGAAATGGATAATGTGTGTAGATTACATCGAGATTAATAAACTTTATTTTATGAATGCATACTTTGGCTACTACTAGATCCATGTGCATCTCGAAGATCAAGAGAAAATTTCCTTCATGACAGAAAAGGTGAACTATTATTATATGGTCATGTCCTACAACTTTAAAAATATTGATGCGACTTATCAATGCATGATGAATAAAGTTTATGAAGAATAGATTAGGAAGAACTTGGAAGTCTATGTTGATAATATGATTACAAAGAATACCTCGATTAAGTCTCACCTTTTCAATTTAACTAAGGTATTTGAGTAACTTTGGAAGTATAATATGCATTTGAATCCAGCCAAGTGCCCCTTCAATGTAAAGGTTGGGAAATTCCTCGATTATATGTTTATTGAGAGGGGGAATGAGGTCAAGCCTGGTCATGCTATTTTGGAGATGTACAACTCCCAAAATGTTATAAAAAGCCAACAATTGATTGGATGACCAACTTCTTTGAATCATTTTTTGGTAAAGTTAACTTAGTGTGCCTTCCCTTTTTTTCGATTTCTACGGAAAGGCCAAATCTTTGATTTGTCACTCGAGTGTGAAGTCTCATTCTTGTAGTTAAAGAAAGTTCTCTCATCTTCTCCCTGTCCATACCATGCTAGAACCCGAGTAAACCTTATACCTTTTTCACATATCTTGAGATGTTTCTAATATTCTAACTATTTGCTTGATATTACTAAGATTATGTACATGAGATTGCCAACTTTGTGAATATGATGGCTTATTCTGGATTTTGTTAGGGATAATTATTTGTGATATTATGCTTAGCGAATTCTTGAAATTGAATGTATTGTAAACTTGCATGTATGTGTATCTCTTGTGTAGAACATAGGAAAATACAACAAAGGGGTTGAATTGTGTTTGAAGAATTTTTCACAAATTTTTCTCATATTGACTTTTAATAAGATGGTATATGAATATCTTTTTCATAAACACAAATTTATCTTTTTTAAACAAACATGTAATAAGACTATAAAATAGCCTTAAAACAATATAATTAGAGTTAAGGAAAGAGATAAAAACACAAAGGTTTTTATATGGTTTGTCTTTAAACCAAGACTATGTCCAATCCTTGACACACCACCAAGATTTTAACTAACATCAACATTATTACAAGTATTCTTTAACCTAATTCTTTTTAGGTTCAACAATTACAGTTCTTTGACTTGCTTCTTCAAGCAAATAACTAAGTTTTCTTTGAACATAATGCCTTTTTAGGCTTCAATAACTTTCACTTATAAAAGATAAGGGTAAGATTCACTGACTACTTTGTCTTGATAAGACGGATATACAAAGTATAGAGCTAGTCTTTTTGTTCCTAAAAACTTTCACATAGAAAATATTTCAAGTTGCAAGAGATCATTCAAGAGTTTTCCAACAATTCACTTTCTATATACTACTATGTTGATCTTCAAAATTTATATGTAGTCTTCAAGATGTTTGTTGTAAGACCATTATACCTTCTTTCATCCTTACTTTAGCAAAGGAAAAGTGAATGTTGGGGTATTAAATGCAACATTAAATGTTTGTCACAATCTTGTCACTATGATAAAATATAACACTTTGTTTATTTTCCTTTTCTCATACAATTAGCATGTAACTAAGAACACATTTTCTTTTAGTTAATAGGGGTGAGGAAGAGATGAGTTAGGTCGGGTTTATCTTTATCCTTACTCGACCCAAAATTTTGATTAGGTCATTTATTCAAACTCGAATTCGAATTGATCAAGACTCAAAATATATGGGACATGACCAGGTCAACTAAGCTTCTTAATATAATGTATAAATCTGAATATTATATATAGTTAAATTGTAAAATAAAAGAAGTATTAAAGTTAAGTCAAGTATATTTTATAATATATATTTAGAATAAATAACATTATTATAAGTATAATACTATGTTATATAAAGTGATATCTATTAAATAAAAAATTATTATTAATACATAATGGTTAAAAAATTATATTTTTAAGAGAATATATAACACTAGACCAGGTTGGGATGACCTGAAGCATAACCAAAACTCGTACTCAAAATACATTGGATCTAATTCCAAAACCCAAACCTATTAAAATCAACCTCGTGCCGGATCAAGTTAGTGAACTAGGTTGGGTTATGCTCACCCCTATTGGTTAGAAAGGTACAACATTTCACTATCTAGTTAGGCACACCTTTTGATGAAGTAAGAGAGCTTGTACTTGCTTGACTTTTCTTCAAGGCTTTGTTGATACGTTTAAGAACTTATAAGACTCAACTAATGCTTTTTTTTCCCTAAAACAAAGATATAACTATGCAAACATGCATTTAATAAGACTATCTATTTAATCAAACATGTGTGTTGTTGTTGTCTTAAGTAAGACAATTGACTTTGTTTTCTATATAGTAAGCACTATAGCATTTTCTTTTATAAAAACTTATTTATTTGCTTGTTAAATCAAAGCTACTAAGGGATATAAAATCATCCTTTGTCTTAACATCCTACCTATCTTATTGTATAGATTATTGCCTTACTCCTTTTGCTTGTATGTGTCTTTTCCTATACCTTTCTATGCATATAGTCTATTCGATAGATGGACAAACATCCCATGAATGTAAGGATTTCATATGAAGATAAAATTGGTTGGGTGAGTTATACTTGATAGATAGGGGATGACCATTGGAATACCTATAGTGGTCTTGTTACCTTATGGATTTCATACCCTAATATAAGTGACTGTCATCATAGTGTTCCCTTAGTATTAGATGCTAACTTGATGATTCTCATCCCTAATCACATGTATGACTTTATACCATCCACACCATCCATTTTAGTCTTATCATTAACCCTTATAGCTAGAAACATATTGAATGTAGCATTTCCTCTTATTGTGGTTCTTGCTTAGTGTGAGTATATATCTCCTTCTCCATTGGGATTTTGAGGAGTGCATTTCAAGAAGACGAGGAGAAAATCAACCATCCTTTGATTTCCTACATTCATTTGGATAGTAGATAAGGTAGGACCCTTTCACGCATATTTTACATCAATAAACTTAGAGAGCCAACAAGGTATGGGTGATGATGAGAGTAGTGATAATGTGAGTGATAGTGGTTATGATGGTAATGAGAGTAGCAGTAATGGAGATAATACTCATGTGTACTCTCTTTTCTCATATTAGTTAGTGCATATGTTCCTTTCTTCCTTACAATTGATGGTAAATGATAGGAAGGACATATTTTAGTTAGGGATACGAATTTTCCCTTTTGATGATAATAGTGATATGTGAGTGATAGTGATTATGATGGTGATGAGAGTAGTAGTATTGGAGATAATACTCATGCATACTCTCCTTTCTCATATTAGTTAGTGCATTTGTTCCTTTCTTCCTTACAATTGATGGTAAAGGATAAGAAGGACATCTTTTAGTTAGGGATAAGGATTTCTTCTTTTGATGATGCTTTGATAAGTCAAATTTGGTAGTTTATTGTTGTATATGTCTTTTATGATGTACAAGTTATGACGATAATGTCAAGACAAGTCCTTACTCCTTCATTTGACTATATGTATATGAACTCAATCAGAACATCACAAGAAGGGAGTTGTATTGTGCCCTTACAAACTTTTATTGAAAATTTTGACCTTTTTCTCAAGACTAACTTGATGCTCAGAAAGTTTTGAAACAAAAGGTTTAGATACTCAAAAAGTTCAGGTTTCTAAGTGGTTAATCACAACTATTATTCTAAGATGTCTTAATATAATTATAAAAACTTAATATCAAGTATTTAGTATGCTTATGTTTAGAAGATACATCGATATACATAGAATACCAAGATGGCAAATTCTAATAAGAAGATCTTGTATGTTGACAACAATAAAACTTATAAGAACATTTCTTCAAAAGGCTTCATAATAGTATTTTATTAATGAAAAACATATTTGTTTTGAAGATTCAATATTTAAACATAACTATTGCTCATAATATTGTTATACAAAAATCTTAGTGCTTATTAAAAAGGTTTTGCATTTAAGAAGATTGTTGTTTAGAATGCTTCTTAACAACTTAGATGCTCAAATCCAATTTCATGTTTTCTAAAGCTTCTAAACTTGATATATATAAAACATTTGAACTGATGGAAATTATGCTTGATAGACATAGAGTTTATGCCATTCAAATATGGAGATTTAAAATCAAGTTAAGCTTGGTTGGGATATTAATAAATATGTATTTATTTGTTATAAGTGCTAAGATGCAAAAATGATATGAATGACCATCAATTGTAAAATTTAAATAGAGATGAAAGAAGATACTACACATGAGATTTATCTTAGTTCACCTAAACAATCCTTGAGTTACTTCCATCTCCACACTAGGCAAGATTTTTTTTTTTCACTATGACGAGTAATCATACAAGTATTCTATTACGTTTTAGAAGGTTTCAGGTAGGGGTGTAAATGACCCGAGTTGGGTTGGGTTTAGTCTAGTTTAAGACCTAACTTATTGTAGATAGTTGAATCAGATTGGGTTGAGTTCATTATTTTTTGTTAAGAAATTCAATCTAACCCAAGCTGACCTTAATAGAGTTGAGTAATTGGGTCAATTGAATAAAATAACAATATATTCTAGAAATTAGAAAAATAAAAAATAGAAATAATGTACCTAAGTAATTCAACTTATTCAAAATTAATGTATTCAAATATGCAAAAGTTAGCTAAACAATAATAATGTACAATCATACCACAATCAAAATGATAATGTATATTATGTAAAAGTTTAGAAAGACCCACAAATATACCACTTCAACTCAATCATAATAAAAACTTAGTGATGTTATCAAATGCTCTGATGCTTGTCTAAATTAAAATACAAGTTTAATTATCCAAATTCAATACTATAATGAATAATAATTTTATTACTAATATTATAAGATGATTAAGTTGGGTTGGGTTGATCCCGTAACCTAACATTCAACCTAATTATAATTAAGTCAATTAAAATGAATCTAACCCAACCTGTTAAAATATTGTTGAGTTGATCGAGTTCACATGTCAATTGCAACTCATTTACACCCCATAGCTTCTGGAATGTAAAAAAATACTTGTATGATGAAGTGCTTATTTTGAGCCTTGTGTAATTATCAAGGCAGATGGAATGCTCACCATTCATTGCATGACACATGTCCAAATGAAGCTCGATCTAGAGATGAACATACAACAATTTGCTTAACATTGTGAAGTAGGACATAAAGTTGGCTATACAAGGCAACCCACCCATTTAAATTGCTCCATACCCATAACATAAATGAGTTGGGCTGGTCTAGACTACAAATTAAATGGTCCAAGTTTTACTTACCTATGTCTGCGTCGTATAGCTTGTGGACTAACAGAATAATACATGACTTGCAATTAAAAAACAAAAAATAAAATAAAAATATTTCAATATTTAATTTTAATGTTTAACTTGATTTTTTTAGAATAAAAAATCACATTCAAAAATAAGAATTACAAAAAAAAATTATATGTACATAACATACTAATACAATAATCATAAATAAACTAAATAACTATGTTCATGTTTTTTTTTCTTTCATATAAATTAAATATGAAAAATATAAATAAATAATAAAAAAATTCAAAATCAAACATGATTATTTAAGTATCAAACATTTTATAGTTGATTAATCAAATATAAAATTAAAAATCTTACGAACTAAATATATTTTTAAAAAAATATTTAATAACAGCTAGCAAATAGGCCTACAAGCCCACAAATAAATTCATTTAAACCGCAAGCTAAACAAACTATACTAAAAACATATTTTAAGACCACAAATCATAGATATTGTAAGTTAAGCAGGTGATTCACAACCCGTGTGCCCTCCATCTTAATTTCATTTAATGTTTAATGAAATGAGCTAATCTAAGAAACTGGACATCACATGATAGTGACTCAATACAATATACCAACAAAAAAATATTAAATATTGAACTACAGTTATATTAAAAGATATTCTACGTGGATTGACTTAGTTGTTCTATTACTTAGAAATAAATTATTATTTTTATTAAAACAATAAATAATAAATTAAATATTTTTCATTTTAAATAAATTACTAACTTAGATAAGTTAGGATCGAATAAGCAAATTATAAATGGATAAAAAACCTCATTTGCAATTGGCTAAATTATAAGAACCAAAATCCCAGAATGACAGGGTTACATTGTTTTTGGTGATTTAAATGAGAAAAAGTAGTAGGATGGACTATGTTGAATTGAATGCAAACATGGGACGGGACACGCAGGCAGATGGTATTACACTTACATATATAATGGTTGAGCTAGTTAGTCATGGCATTAGGTATCTGACTGAATTGTTGCATGGATTCTTCTCTTTCTTTTTGTCTTCATGTGTCAGATCTCTTTGGATTAGGATCTTTCTCCTCGTGTCTGATTCTTGCTCTTCTTGGATGTTTCCATTTCCATTTTTCATTCTTTTGTGTCACAGATCTGATTTCTGAATGTGGGTTCTCTGGCTCTTTTTATTTATTTTTTTTTTCTTGTTTCAATTTGCTGTTTTTGTGTGACGGTGCAGTGCTGCTTATTTGGTGCGTTACTTTATTGTCACCAAACCAAAGCTTTCCTACTTTATTTGGTGCAAATATTTTAAACTATTATTATATTTTTTATTGGACAAAAAAATGCATTGTTATATGCCCTCATGTTCTGAAGTCTGAACTGAATCAGTGAAACTTGGATAGGATTGGAGGGTTCTTTGCTCTTTGCCCTTTTTTCGAATGTTTCACTCTCACACAACTCTATCAGTGATGATTCAGGGGAAAAACAATTCATCGGTTCGAACAAGGACAATGTATAGCAAGAAAATGATTGTTATGTTGTGGTTGTTTGGTGTCATTTCTTATTTATTTGTGTTTTCTTCCATGGCAACAGAGCATGATAGTGTATGCTCTAGAGTTTTCTTTTTGCTTTTTGAATGTTGAATGAGTATTTTGGTCCAAATTGTCCAATGTCATTTGAAAATCATAAAGATAAGAGTGCGTGGAAGGAAAGTAGCAAATGTCTGTTACTGAGTATTGACCAGCTGGAATTTAATCATCATTTCATATTCTCTTTGTCATTTTTCAGTTTAACAATTCAGATCAATCATGGGAATTTGTTTATTCTTGCATTGGTCTGGTTGTGGTAATGGTGTTTAAATCTGTTTGTGTATCAACATTGGTTGTTGTCCTTTATGGATTACTAATTTCTTGGTTTTTGTTGATTTTTCAGTGATGTAATCTAATGCTGTTAATCCATTCTTCTTCTTTAACTTCAGTAGTTAAACTAGGATTGATAATTTTAGATAAAGTGGTTTTTGCAGTTGAATGAGCCATAGTACATGAGTGATATGCTTGTTTGGTTTCTGTACTAGATAGGAAACCGATGCTATCTTCACCTTTTTTCAGTATTCTAGCATCTTCTAGACAATTATTATAATCATTATTATCTAGGGTGAAACAGAGAACTAACAGAAACTTGATTTCTTGCCAGGTGGTTAGAGTGGATCTTGAAACTTGTGAGTTCCAAGTGCCCTATTTTGTTAGTGATTATCTATGTTTGATAAATGTTGATAACTGACTATTTTGAATGAGATATGAATTTGATTTTTTTTTAAAATTGTTGGGTTTATCATTTTTTAATAGATATATTGAGTTGAGGGAGGAGGTTGCATGTTTCCATATTTGTGATGTTGAGTTTATTGCTTTTGTACAGATAGTTGATTATTTCACAGACAATGAACAATAAAGATGGAAATCCAGTTACCCAGCCAGACAAGAGCAGGGTTCTCCCTATGGCAATCATATTTGTGGTGCTATGCGGATTTTCTTTCTATATGGGTATAATCTTTTGTTCTGAGAAGGACAAATTTGTGTCATTTTACAGCCTGAAATCCGTTGAGTCCCCCAAGGGATCATCAATAAGTCCTCTGCAAATTAAATACATCAGTTTTCCTGAATGCAGCATTGACTTTCAAGATTACACTCCTTGCACAGATCCAAGGGTAAAGTTACTATTAGTAGTTCATTGTTTTATGCTATAGGACTTGTAGAAGAAAGTTTCTATGAAAGTGTTTACTGAATATGTTGTGTGTGTTGTATCCACACATATGATGTTTTATTTATAATCAAATAAAGCTACAATTAAGGATACAAATAATAATAGAAATTCCTAATTTCTAGCTATGGAATCTTTCTATATTATGCATATCTTAGTTTTCTTATTAAGTATGCTTAAATTTACAGAGATGGAGGAAGTATATCTCCGATCGACCTACTTTGTTGGAACGCCATTGCCCTCCAAAATTTGAGAGGAAAGAATGCTTAGTTCCTCCCCCGGATGGGTATAAGCCTCCAATTAGATGGCCAAAGAGCAGAGATGAATGTTGGTACAGGTATAATATATGTATGCCTTATAAGTTAACAATAAAAGGTTCTCATATTTTAAATTTCCTTTAATTGATATTTTGCCACTCCTTCAAGTTTTCTGTTATGTCCAATTTCAGCAATGTTCCAAACGAGTGGATTAACAAGCAGAAGTCCAATCAGCATTGGTTGAAAAAGGAAGGGGAGAAATTCATCTTTCCTGGTGGGGGTACTATGTTCCCCAATGGTGTTGGTAAATATGTTGATTTAATGCAAGATCTGATCCCAGAAATGAAAGATGGGACTATTAGAACTGCCATTGATACTGGTTGTGGGGTGAGTTTTATGTTTTTCTTTTTTTTTTTTCTTTTTATTTATATAGGGAATGGCCTGGAAATAACAATTCTCGAAGTTCCTTTATTAACAGTAAATTTCTACGTCACTGTTCTTGTATCTTCCTGATAATAAACTAGGGATTTGGGAAGTGCCAGTAATATAATTCCTATTACAGTACTCTAATTCTGTTCCAGTCCTATTACTCAACATTATATAGACAAGAGTTACATCAATTAATCCACATAACTCTATTTTAGGTTGCTAGCTGGGGTGGTGACTTGCTGGATCGTGGGATTCTAACTCTTTCTCTTGCACCAAGAGATAACCATCGAGCTCAGATTCAATTTGCTCTGGAGCGTGGTATCCCTGCAATTGTTGGGGTCATTTCTACACAGAGACTTCCATTCCCATCAAACTCCTTTGATATGGCTCATTGCTCCAGATGCCTAATTCCATGGACAGAATTTGGTACGTTTTCCTATGGATTTTGAATTTATAGTATTTAAATAGAATTTATTCCTATTTATGCAACACTTTCTAGTGGTCATGAACTTTAGTACACTACCAGTTTGTAGCTGCTTAAGTTTTGGATTTCATGCATCTTCTGTAAATACATTGAGTTCTTTCAGATCAGGCTTTTCAATGAGCACCTGGATTTTTAGAATTAGATCTTAATCCGAAACTTTTTACTAATTTGCTTGTAATAAAGGTGAAACCACCACTATTTGAGTTGTTTTTTCCTGGCCTGATAAGTGTGGCTGTTTTATGAAGTGGTAAGTAGTATGCCCTTGAACTAGGTCCCACATTTATTTCAAGCTGTCAAATTCACTCTAATCTTACTGTTTTGATTATTTGTTATTTGTTTTCTGCTTAGAGCTGACAAGTTCACTCTAAATTCTCATTCTTTTTTATGGGGTATCTGATTTTAGGAGGAGTTTATCTCCTTGAAATACATCGGATTCTTCGTCCTGGAGGATTTTGGGTCTTGTCTGGTCCACCAATCAACTATGAGCGCAGGTGGCATGGATGGAACTCAACTATTGAAGCACAAAGATCAGATTATGATAAGTTGCAGGAATTGCTGACTTCATTGTGCTTTAAAATGTACAAGAAAAAGGGTGACATTGCTGTGTGGCAGAAGTCTCCAGATAACAATTGTTACAATAAGCTGGCTAGAGATACCTATCCACCTAAATGTGATGACAGCCTTGAACCAGATTCAGCATGGTATACTCCAATTCACTCCTGTATTGTGGTTCCAGATCCCAAGTTTAAGATATCAGGTCTATCATCCATTTCTAAGTGGCCTAAACGATTGCATGTTACACCAGAACGGATTTCAATGGTTCATCGTGGGAGTGCTAGTGCTTTCAAACATGACGAGAGTAAGTGGAAAAAGCAAGCTGCATACTACAAGAAGTTGATCCCTGACCTTGGGACTGACAAGATAAGAAATGTAATGGACATGAATACAGTATATGGAGGTTTTGCTGCAGCCTTGATCAATGATCCTATATGGGTCATGAATGTGGTCTCATCTTATGCTACCAATACACTCCCTGTGGTTTTTGATCGAGGCCTTATTGGAACCTTCCATGACTGGTAATATGAACCATAAAATGTTTTTTACTTGTGACCATACTTTTGTCTCGTAAGATCTGACGTTGAATTGACTTTTTTATGGCAGGTGTGAAGCTTTTTCAACATATCCTCGAACATATGACCTGCTTCATCTTGATGGACTCTTCACTGCAGAAAGCCACAGGTGACAATGTCAACTCATTTTGATAGAGCACCAATTGATAATTTAATAAAATATAATACTGAACATAGTAATCACATACAATACATCAATACAATTTCTCTCCCAGAAAGGGAAGTCTCCAACAAAGTGTTCTCTGTTTACAAACAGCAAATAACGACACACTTGCCTAACTACATATCATACTATAAGATATACTCCTAGTACATAACTGCCATAAGTTATTTTGTATGAATAACGGCCATCAGGAAGTTTCTAATACAAAACTAATATAGAACTGCTAACACAGGATAAGTTATTTTCTATTACATATACCTCGTAATAATAACTGCCTCCAATACCAATGGATCCTTTCACAACTCACTTGGATTTTGGTTCTCATTACATTTACTCTAAGAGTATATGATTATAGAGTGAGTTGTTAGTGTATAGACACATAAATAGTTCTCTTGAATGCTTGGGGATGTGTTAGGTTTTGCGTCTTGGCTTGATGTGATGTGACTCACTGAGTGCCCTTTTGTTATTTGATTATTTTACACATAAAAATGTTTTTTGGTCAAAATCTATCTCTTAAACTTTGAATTATTGTTTTTAAATGAGTTAATTTGAATGAACACAAAATATAGAAAAGGTGATAAACTTATCTTTTCCTTTGTTGAGCTGATTCAATTATCTTTAGGTTTTGCTTTGCATCTTTAGGGTCTTTTTCCTGGTGAAGTCTATTAGGTAGTAGTTAGTTATCCATTAGTTAGTTATGAGTTGTCTCTAAATGAGAGAGGAGTTGTCTTTGGATTTGGGAATTCTTTGGGAGAGAACCACGTCTTTCAAATACCCGGAGTGTAACATTGTTTTTCTATCAATAAAGATCATTTCTGTTAACAATCTGATCCAGTTTCTATCAAATTCATTTAGATTGAGACCTATGAAGGTATTTTTATTCTGAAATTTATGCTCTTGGATTTTGTTTCTAACAATTGGGATTTGGAGCAAAGGAGCACTGGCACTTCAAAATAATATCTGTACTTGTGTAAACCTCTTTGTATCAAACACGTCATGGAAACTTGGAATGCACCTAGCTGCATTTTACAGTATTTTTAGTAATTTTTTAAACTTCAATACTAATAAAGATGTGGATATCATAATTGATAAATGCTAACATTTTAGTATCTACTCATTAACTTTTAAAACATTGTTTCTCTTTTTTTTTATTTAACATTTATGTTAACTTTATACTAAATAAATTCTACTATAACTATGTTGTGTCCTATTATAGTTTTAAAAATTTGTTGCATCTCTGACACACTGCCATATTCATGTAAACATGCGAGTTAATCTCTAGATTGTGATTTGGGAGTAATATTTTCTAATTACCAGAATATCAGTGTAGGTAAAAACACAATGAGTTATGTCATCCTTTTCAAGTATCAGAACATCTGATTTAATCGAATGGTAATGACATTAATTGACTTAAATAGACCTTATTAATTTTGCAGTATTCCACACTACTAAACTGATTTGCTTTAGAGGATACTGAATTGAATTGCTTATTTAACTTGCACTGTTTATATTTGTATCTCTATGCCTTAAATATGCTCGGATTGCTCTGACATCGATTGTTATGTGGCAGGTGTGAAATGAAGAATGTGTTGCTGGAAATGGATCGAATCTTGCGACCTAGGGGGTATGCAATCATTTGTGAATCCATTTATTATACGGATGCTATCACAACCATTGCTAATGGTATGCGTTGGGACTGTCATAAAGAAGATACTGAGAATGGCAGTGACATTCAGAGGATATTAATATGCCAAAAAAAGCTATGGTATTCATCCACCCAGGGTTCAAGATGACAACCTATGGAACTTAAGCAGTGGTAAGATGGTGGTGGTTAGAGTAGTAGTACCGTGGAGTAGAAGCAAAGGGAAGTGAATTCAGAGCTATTATCAGCATATATTGCCTCAAAATTTCTATAAATATAATGAGCCAAGAATCAATCAAGTACAAGTTTGTCAAAAGAACAAGTGGTAACCAAATAATCTGATTTTGTTAATTTATAGATAAAGTTTTCATATATACATAATTATATTCTTTTAACCTTTGCTTAGAAAAAAAATATTTTTGTTTAGAAACAAAATGCTTCCAGCGTGAAGGAATTGAACTCCAAGGAGGCATATCATTCCCCTTACGTGCTGCCATTTCAAGGACGGTGATAATTTTGTACAGGAATTGTTTCAGAGAATAGCACTGCACTTTTATTAATGCTGAGCATGATACAGTAATACGCTCATATTTTTTGCTAAGTTTCAAAGACTGTTTTTATTGTGAGTTGGTAAATAAAGTTCTACTTGGAAGATGGAGTATTAAAATTTGAAACTGTTGCTTGGATCAACAAATATAGATTGTATTGTTAAAATGAGATTTAATCTACAATTTCATCTTATCATTGGTGTGTAGAAGGAAGTTGGTGTTAAGTTGATGAGATAGATCCTTTTGCTTTGGACATTATGCCTGTGGTATAACCCTATTTCTAGTTTCGTGCATTCTCTCTCTAGTTTACGGAAATTATTCTTTTACTATGTAAATTTTGCCTTGAGCTTTGTCAAGACTTGCTTGCCTTGAGCCCCAGAAGTTTTGCAGCAAATGAACAAATTTATGGTACGTTGGACTTAGACCAGAATAGAGGGACGTGGACGATAATCCAAACCTCTATGTTTCTATGGCTGGGTTTGTCACCGATGGGTCGTTTGTTGTGAGTTGGATCTCAAATAGTTTTTTCTATTTTCACACCCCCAATTTTTGTGTTTTTTGTTTTGACGAAAATATCCTTAATAGAAACATATTTTCTATTGAAACCATTCACGATAGAAATTCGTTTTTGTTGTGTAATAATTAGTAAAAAGGACTGTGACTTCGCATTATACAGCATAAACAAGGTTTTTTGTTATTACAATACATAATGAAAGCTTATTTATGTTACTTTTATGTATTGCGAAGTTACTCTGCTGCTAATTGTTACACGATATAAACATTTGTCGTGTAGTTTGGTTTAAATATCTAATAGAAACACGTTTTCATTGTGTATGGGAGTTACACTATAATGTTATTTTAGTTTTGTTCCTTATTTTTTTAAAATAGTACTTGTAAATATTTTTTATTTTGGTTTTTGTTATTTTATTTCAGTCTTTGTAATATATTTATTTTTATGTCTTATCTCTATAATATTTTGTAGGACTAAAATGAAAACAAAATAATATATTATAAGGACTAAAATAAAATAATAAAGACGAAATGAAAAAAAAATTTACAAGGACTATTTTAAGAAAATAGTTTTATAAAGACTAAAATAAAAAATAATATATCACTGGAACCAAAAGTATATTGTTTAAATAAAATGTTAATTAATTTAGTTAATTTTGGTGCTTAATTTTTTTAAGTTTAAATATGTTTTAAGTTTCAACAAATATGGCCTTGTTTTCTTTAGTCTATGCAAAAAAAATGTTTTTTTTTAAATCTCTAATGTAACTAACGATCCGTTGTCACTACAACACTATAACACACAGAAATTAGTTTTAATGAAAATCTTGTATTTAATTTATAAAAAGAAGGATAATTTTTTTTTCACGACATCACAAACAACTTACTCTCAGGCATAAGCCAATAAAACACAACTAAAAACACAAATAATGTACATAATAAGAGTTCAGTTATGTGGGTTCATTATAAAACATCCATGTCGACACTTACATCACACATTAAAAGGGGTTGGGAATACAACACTTACACACCAGAGTCTATCAACAACAACTACTAACAACTATTTAAGACACATGACTCCTACAACGGGGGTCTAAAGGGGAAGTCTCAACAAATGAAGTCACAATGACTTCACACTCTTAACTACATCTAATCCACTCAGCTTCAAACTCGAATTTGCCTAGCTAGACACTAGATTCGCCTAGCTAGACATTGGACTCTTCTAGCCAAACATTGATTCGCCCAACCAGATACTAACTCGTCCAACCAAATACTAAATTGCCTAACCAGATATTGACTCCCTTGGCCAGACTTCCTCGTGTTTATGTGTTCTGGAGTTTTCATCCAGTGAGAAAGGCTCTCGCTCAATGGAAATTCATGTTTCCAAAAATGTACTCAAAAAATGTAGGTTCGCTTAGCGAGAGTCTCCTTTCGCCCAGCAGACCTTCAACAGAAACCCAAAAAATGCAAGTTCGCTCGACGAGAGTCTCTTCTTACCTAGCAAACTTCATCTAAAACCCATAAAATGGGCATTCGCCTAGCCAGACAAGGGGCTCACCCAACCAAATCCCCTAGGCAACAACATGCAAATCATCCAAATTCACCAAAACTTAATCAAATCATCATGTAATTCAACCAAAAGCTCCATATCAACATAAAATCAAATTCCAAACGTCAAAATAATAACAAATCCCACCTGCAACCACATACATGCAACCACAGAATCATCACCAATTCAACAATTTCTTAAAAACCTCAAAACTCAACAATGACTACCAATGTTACAACATATTACTATCATGCTTTTCTAGGTAATTAAACAACATAATAATAGTATAGAAACAACATAAAATTCATGAAAATCACACAAGGTTAGCTTCCTTTACTTGTTGTAGACAACGATAAGGATACTTTAAGGAAGAAGGTTAGGAATCTTGATCAACAAGGATATTCCAAGGCGTGGCTAAAGATAGTAACGAATATTAGAGGAGGAGAAGGTGAGATTCTTGTTTCTAAAGTCTTAACGCCAGCCCTTGGTGGCCTATATATAAGGTTGGAGGGTGCATTCCATTATCCAAAGGTCCAAAAGGGTTTTTCTACCCAATGAACCTTAGGGTTTGGGAAACCATTGGGTTTTAGGGGTTTTGTTGTCCATTGGGTAAAAGGTGGCATCCCTAAAATGATGGCTAGGATTTTGGGGTTTTCTTTGGAATTTCGTCTATATAGTGTTTCATCTTGAAAACATGTCATCGCACTGAAAAGCTTGTCGATGACATCTGTTTGGCTCTACTCATCTTGAAAATACTCAAGGTTATTGTTTATTAACTTTCTATATTACTCGGCTTAAATAAATACTTTTAGGGAAGATTTGCCTCGATAAGCATGTTTCCAGCTATTTTTGCCTTTTCTCAAGATTTTCTCGAGAAACACATAATACAACATTTTATTAAGTCTTTTCAACTAAATATAAATTTGATTACACTTTTTAATTATTTAATCACTTTTAATTAATCAAAACATAAAAAATTTGGTATTACACCTCACATTTACTGAGTGTTTCTTAGTCCTTACTACTAATTATAGTTAATTTAGTACTTGACATTACTCTAAAATAAATAATATTAATTAAGATAATTAAGGTAATGAGGAATATTTTAATTCAAATAATTAGATTATTGTTAGGTACATAATTCAATAAGTCATGTATTTATTATTTTATATAAATAAGGTAATTGCATATAATTTATTTTTACATCTTATTTTTTTAATATATTATAAAGAGTAATTTTATTTTTTTAATATTATTCTTATTTTTTAATTCACTAATTTAACCTTAACATTATATATATATTTTAAATTATTATTACTTTTAATATTGTTCTTATTTTCAATTAACTAATTTATTGTTAATTTTATATCTTTTTAAAAAATATAATTTAATTATGTGCTTATACTTTAATTTTAATAGGTTACTTTTGATGTTATTTTTACATTACAATTCATTAATTTGGCTTATTGTAATATGATTTATTTTCCTAATATTTCTCAATAAGTGATTTTGTCTTTAATGACAAAAATAAATTGAAATATAATATATTAAAATTAAATTATATTAGAATTAATCAAAATTAATGAATTGAAATGTAAAAATAACATAAAAAATGTTATATTAAAATTAATTTATAAGCATCTAAGTAAACAAGTTAATTGAAAAATATTAACAATATTAAAAGTAATAATAATTTTTTCAGAAAATATAAATTAAAAATAAATTAGTGAATTAAAAAGTAAATTATATTACAATTGGTCAAAATTAATGAATTGAAATGTAAAAATAACATAGAAATATTATATTTAAATTAAATTATAAGCATCTAAGTAAACTAGTTAATTGAAAAATAAAAACAATATTAAAAGTAATAATAATGTTTTCAAAAAAATACAAATGAAAAATAAATCAGAGAATTAAAAATTAATAATAATATTAAAAACAATAAATCACTCTTTGTAATATATTAAAAAAATAAGTTATAAAAATAAATTATATGTAATTATCTTATTTATATAAAATAATAAATACATGACTTAATTAAATTATGTACCTAATATTAATCTAATTATCTTAATTGAAAATAATCTTCATTAACTTAGTTATTTTAATTAACATTATTTATTATAATAGCCATGTCAGCATTAAACTAACTATAGCAAGTGGTAAAGACTAAAAAAGAACACTAAGTAAATGTCAAAGATTTAAAAAGAACAAAAAAAATTTAAAATCTAAAACCAGGTATAGTCATATTTGCAAGTACTTAAAACATATTTAAGTCTTTTTTTATTTGTTTTAAATAAGTGAACATATGAAATAAGTCAATATAACATGAAATAATACAAATAGTGAAAATAAAATATTACAAAATAAGTTAACATACCCATACAAAATAAGTTAACCTAATGATATGTACATGCTACTTTAATGCCTAATTATGCGTCTTATTGTGTCTTACATGTAAGTATAAATGTCAGTGTCAACAGTAATCATCCTCAAATCAAGCATGTGCTAAAGATTCTAAGTTATCTTGTCAAATAACATCTACAAAAAAGAATATAAGAAAGTAGTACAAAGGTTTGATTATTGTTCAATACATACGGGAGGAAGACATGGATACATATGTGACAATCATGAAAATTGCTTGAAGAAGACTCTATCTATTACCCCTAGAGCACAAGTACTCACAAAAGACTTCATAGATGATCTCCATCTAGTGGTGGAATGATGTATGGATAAGAAACTTGGTGGAACCACTCTAAGTAATCATCCACGCGTGCCTACAGAGAACCTTAAGACACAAGTACTCCTCTACCATTAATGTCGACAATATGGACTATGCACTCAACAAATCACTCATCACGTGCAAGGGAGCCCCTGCACATGTCCAAATTGTCGTAAAATCCTCTAAAGTAGACGAGCACGTAACCGAGAGCCAGATTTGAGGAAGTTGAAACAATAAGAGATGTCATTGAAGGCTCACTCTTGTTTGTGTTCCTCATATGACACTCAAACGACATCTTCTAACCCCAATTGATCTAGTATTTACCTCATTGTCGATAAGCTACCAAAGACTAGAGTTGGGTATAGCCAGCTAGTTTAGACCAAACTCGCAACTTAAATGGGTTAGGCTTGCTCGAACTTCAACATAAGTAGTCTAGGTTTTCCAGGTCTACCCTAAACCCTAAACCCTAAAAATAAAAAACAAACATAATTTTTAAAAATGTAAAAAAAGGTAATATATATATATATAAACAAATAACAAATACACCTATACAGTAAAAATAGAAAATAAATTTATTTAAAGATAGAATCCTTACACCTTTTATTCCCCTGAATAAAAAAGAAATATGATAACTTATAAAAACAAGAATTTAATTAAATATTTAAAAGCAAAATACTAAAATTCTAGACAAAAAAAAAATAACAAAACATTTTCTTATAAAGATTGTGTTTCTTAAAATAAGACTTAATTACACCTTTAATCTCTTAGGTATTGTATATGTACAATTTTGGTCCCTTAACCATACAAAGATTAGATGTGGTAACCTTTCATCCAAAATGAGTTTGGAATACAAGGATGAACCACTAGACCAAACAAAAGATTGGTATTAATTATGAAACTTACATTATATATACTTTATATTTATAACTTCTAAATAATATCAATACTTTGTACTTATTATTAAATATAAATATAAGTATAAAATATAAGCATAAGTATAAGTATACAAATACCAATACCAATATAAATATAAATATAAATATAAATACAAATATCAATGTAATTATAAATATAAATATCAATATAAATATAATTATAAATATAAAAATATAAATACAAATACCAATAATATATATATTTATTTATATTTATATTTATATCTATTAGCTAATAAGTATAAAGAAAGTATATTATTTAAAAGTTACAAATAAAGATATATATAATATAAGTTTCATATCTAGTACTAATCTTATTTTTGGTGTCGGGGTTAATTCTTGAGTTCTTAGTCCATTTTAGATAATTACTAACAAAAAAAAAGAATTGATGGTAAATTAAAGAATACTTGAATGATGTAATTTATAAAGAAATATCTATTTTGACAAAAATCACGGTGGTCTTCTATTTACGTTTTCATGTTGAATGACGAAGCATTTCCCATGTTAAATTATAAAATTTAAACAAAATAGTTAACACCTTCATGATATATTCAAATTAAATTTGGTATATTTTATTTAAAAATGATATTCAACAAGCCATTTTTTTTAACGTATGATATAAAAGACCAACCAAAGCTTGCAAACCTGCATATAAATTTATTTATACCGTGGACTAAACAATCTAGGTTAAAAAGGCTCGTATCTTAAATGGGTTATATTTGGGTTATATTTTTTTTAGTCGTAACTTGTGTAGGCTAACAATTAAACAATGGTCCAAGCCCATGAAACTTGTTCATATTCTCAGGTCTACCAAAGTCCCTCATAGGTGACCTCTCAACATATTCATTGATCGCCTTGCGAGGGCTAATGATAAGAAGATGCTCATATACTCATACTTATTAAATCATTAACAAAATTAGCTTTTATAAAACAAAATGCACAAAAGCCAAAGAAAATTAAAAAAAAAAGTTGGTACTTAATAGAAGAGTCGTGTATGCTTTGATCTGTGTTGTATGTTGTTGGTTGGCCATGCTAAGTTGATTGTGCAAGAAAACCAAAGTAACGACACACCATGCATCTATGAAGCTCCAAGTAATAGATGAGCACATGCATGAAAGATATGTCCTTCAACCACTACAATGTCACACATGCTCCTTTATTGATTGCAACAAATGCCTCATCGTGACTAATCTTGAGCTTGTGCATTAAGATACCAATCGCCTCATCATGAGATGTTTCCCATAGTGACATGGGGTATCAATAATAGGTTAAGTGTAGGAAAGATGACACATAATCTAGAGTAATGGTCATCTCCTTTATTGGAAGGTGAAAAAAGTTTATGTTCTTATGTCATTACTCAATAAAAACACACACCATGACCTTGCTATGCAACAATGTGTCTGTATGAGAGAGACCAACCTTGACCCTCCACTAATGTCCTCACTTCTAAGTGTTGAGGAAAGGGGAAAATCTTACCTCCATGACTTATCACCTTCATTTCCTTGTGAGCCAATCCTTCCTACAAGCATGGGGAAATATGGTTCACATAAGACCTCAACACAGACTCATCCATATGATTTCCTTGATAGCCCCCCTAGTAGGCTATGGCTTAACAACAAATACCTGGGGCTCATCAAGCTTAAGAGGCTTAGCAAGAACAATTGTCTCTTACAGTATGTCAATAAGAATTATCCCCTCCGCCTCAATAGTATGTACCTATAACATTAGAGTCTATCCTATGAGTGTCTTCATAGGTACTCACAAATCATCTATAACCATCTAATAACATATGTGCCAATATTTTGTATGTGAATGTTTAATAATAATTCATATAAGTTTAATAAATATTTATTTAAAATAATAAAAGTTTAAAATAAATAAATAAAATTCTTTGATAAATAATGAAAACAAGTTTCCATTGTGTCTAGGATGGATACGAAATAGAAACAAGGTTCCATTATGTATCTAACCTAGATATACAATGGAAATTTGTTTCCGTTGTTATGTATGTACAAAAGAAACAAGTTTCACTCGTACCAACATGAAAAAGTCAAATAGAAATGGTTCATAAAACTCACCTACAACAACTCCAAAATAGAGAGAGAGAGAGGGAGTGTGATCTTGAGGGAGAAGGAGAAAAGGGTGTGAAATTGGAAAGGTAAGAGGTGGGTGTGAGAGAGAGGGTGGGAAATTTTAAAAGAAAGAGGAAGGAGAAAATGCGGGGTAGTATAATATTTTTAAGATTAAAGAAAAGGTGTGAACTTAGATATAAAAAAAAGGGTGAAAATAACATGCCTCACTAATGCATTATGCTTGGTATTTCTTAGAGAAAATAACATGCCTCATTATTTTCAAAATTAATGGATCATGTACTTAACACTTTATGGATCAAAATCAATCCAACATATTTTTTCATGTTTGATTTTTTTTTTTAATTTAATAACAATTTGCACACATTTTTCATTAATGGAGTTGTTCATGGATTAGTTTGATTCAATATTAAAATAATAGAAACCAAACTAATAACAAATGTATGGTTTTATTTACTTTGATTTTGACATTTTTTTATCGAACATTGTGGCTCCTACTCGGCCAAAGTATCCTCAGCTCAGCCTTAGCCATAATATCTCAACTCGGCCTCAACTAAAGTATTTTTAACTCGACCTCAGCCAAAGTATTTTAACTCATGTGCTCCTGATGTGGATCATTAATTCAATACAAAACACTTTGTTTCTAGAATTTGGGGAAAATTCAAATTGAAAAGGGAGAAATGAATTTAGATGAAGAGGTGAAGTAAAATGTCACAATTCGTGATTGAATTGATGAATTTAAGTAGAAATTCACTGCAAGAATTAACAATTCTTGATAAGAATGCAAGGTTCCAAGCAAGATCGAAAGAAAGAGTAACTTTCACAATTAACATAAGTTATTCTTCACTTGTGATATAAATGTGTCTAACTCTTACACTAAGCCTTTTTATACCTTCTCCTAAACTAGACTATAATTAAGTCTTAAGTCCAAAGACTTAATACATGTGTAAGGCTTAAGCAAAGTCAAAACAAGGTCAACAAAAGGCCTAAAAGTGACATCCCAAGCAAGGCTTTCAAAGGCCCACAAAAGTTAGATAAAGTCAACATGAAGCACCTAAAGTGCTCTACAAAAACTATGGCCTTCTTGGATCCAAATTACATGGAAAAACCTTTAACAAGGTTAAAGAAAACAAGTCCAAATGCTTATTTTCTTCTTTGCTAAAAAATTTGGCAACCTTCATTCCAAGCTCTTCTTGGAGTCTCTTTGTCCTTGCCTTAGTCATGAGCTTCTATGTGTAAGACACAAGAAAACACAAGAAAAAATGATGGATTATGTTTTAAAACCTTTTTCACAAAAATGACTTATCATATTAAGACGAATATATAAAAACACCTTTTATGAGATGACTTATTTCACAAAAGGTTTTCTCAAAAATATGTTTAGAAACACAATAATAAGTAAGAGAGATAAAGATATAAACACAAAGTTTATATTGGTTCGTCTCAATCTTAAGACTACGTCCAATTCTTGGTACACCACCAAGTTTCCACTAATTGGAATCACAGTTACAAGTAGTGTTTACCATAATCCTTTTCAAGCTTAAAACAAGTATGCTTTGATTTTCTTCTCCAGCAAACTAACCAAGTATCTTTATACACAGCCTCTCCAAGCTTCAATCATGTTCACTATGAAAAAGTTTTAAAGGGTTAGCTAGCTGATTATATCATCTAATAGATGAATTTACAAGAATCGTATAGTATGTTTCTCAATAGAAAAACTAAGATATTGATATTAGAGTTTTTCACAATATTAAGATCCAGGAGAATTTTTTGACAATTTGTGGTTAATAGCTATACTATAATGGAGTATGAAAGATTATCTTATATCAAGACTCACCAAAAGCAATTATGTATGGACAAATACAATAATTTTCAATAAGGAGATGATCTAAGTCAAGGTCAAGGATCAAATAGAGGGAAATAAATCATACTACCTTCTACTCTTGTAGGAGGTCACAGATACATGGATCAATTATACTTTGATGGCTATCCTATTTATAAAAGAAGATACAATGGTAATACCATTTAAAAATGATATATTTCTTGATAATCTTTATGTTATCCCTTATTATCTAAGGCTTTTAGTGAAGTTCCAGTCACATCTAAATATGAAATTCTAATCAAAGTACATCAAGTACTTATTCAAGTACGTCAATAAAGGGTATGATCAAATTACAGCTGCTATTGTTCCCATAGAAAAGGAATCTAGATGGAGTTAATTGATGAAATCAAACATTATCTTGATTGCAAATATATCTCACTATGCTAGGCATGTTGGAGAATTTTCTCATTTCTAATTCATGGTAGAATGCTAACAGTTAAAAGGTTATACTTCCATCTCCCAAGTGAACAATATATTTAATGATGATGATGATATTGATTCCTTGCTTTCTAAGCCAAGTGTTAAAAGATTAATGTTCATGTCTTGGAAGGAAGCAAACAAAATATACTATAAAATCTTATGCATAGTTTGTGTTAAAATTTGTGTACATTTCTATCCAATGATGTTGGAAACCATGAAAGTGAGGTTACACTATTGAAAGGTTTAATTAGGTTACTCCAAGCACTAGTAAGTTATTTTATTTGAGGATGTTGCTATCTACTATTAAATGAGTATGCAATCGTGAAGATATAAGAACTATTTCTTGTAATGACCTTTTCATGTTGTTATTCATATTTGTTTTGTAGCTATTCTATTAAATAAGTGTTTAAACTATATTTTTTCACCAATTAAATAAACTATATTTTAGGGAAATAAGTGTTGAGGATGTTAAATTGATTTTTTTATAAATAAAGTTTGAGAAAAGAACTCTTTGGGCCTTATGTATTTGAAAAAAAAATGCGCTAGCTTATTGAGGTATGTAGATATAAATATGACAAATTTGGAAAAGCATGTTCAGATTGACTCTTCTAGACTCAGTTTCTTCATATTCTCCCTTGTCCCCTCATTCTTCTTTTAGTGCTATCCAGATTCGTATCAGACTCTCAAGAGGTCAATCATTAGCAAGTGTTGGGTTATACTTGCCTAAACCTGTGTTTAGTCATGGTCAGTTATACATGACATTTTCTAAAGTTTAGAGAAAATAAGGATTGAAGATTTAATACATGATAAGGAAGGAAGAGCCTTAAACACCACTACTAATGTTGTCTTTCAAGAGGTGTTTCAAAATTTATAACATGTAACTTTCTCTAAATTAGATTTTCCTTATACATTATTTGAATTTTAACTATGAGGTACTACAGGTAAACACATAAGAAGGAGGGTTGAATTGTGTGTGATTTTTGAAAGCACTTACCAACATTTTTTGCAATGGGTTAGTGAATAAAGCGAGTTTTAAAAGATCATCCAAAGACGTTTTTCAAGGCATTAAAAAAATAGCGTTTTATGGAAGTGTCCAAAAACTTGTTTACGAAAACTTAAGCTAGTAAAAAGGGAAAGAAATTGTTTCTATACTAGTTCACTCTACAACCAAAGCTACATCCGGTCCCTTTACATTGAAGGATTTCACTACGTCAACCTGACTTACAAGTATTCTTCACCTCTTCAAGTATCCAACAACTTGTAATCAACAATCCTGATTACAAGACACCCAAGTATTTTTAACTTAGCCTTTCTAGACTTTATAAAACAAAGTTTTGAAAAAGTGGTTACTCACAAAGCAAGCTTACAACAAAGTTTTTTTTAAGACGTTTTACAAATAGAGCAAAGCTTAAAAGCTTTTCTAACAGAGAAAGTCTAGTAGGACTGAAAATCATAATAGAATAGAGTTTAGATAAACTATACGTTATATGATTTCTTTTTTCTCTTATGTGCTTAAAAGAGTTTTTAAATGCACATTATAGAGCTTTCTCACTTTCTTTTTCGATTCTCACTTTTGCTTCTTTTCACATGAATCACTATTGTACTTTTTTTAATCTCTTGTCTATTTCTTTTAACATTGTAATTCTATCATCCTTGATGAGAGATTTGTTCTAAATATATATAACTTCTTCTATTGAGAGATTCATAAAGATAACTATTGAGGTAGAGAAGCTTTAGGCAACAAATGATAGGTGTACGTGTATCTAGGATGTGCATAATAAATTCTGAGCATAGAGAGAATGTTCTTCGTTTTGCAATAGAGAATGTGTAACAAGGATAGTTAGCACAATAGAGCTTTGTCCTTTAGCGAGTGACCTTGACTGAAATCTTTCTAAGATTCTATCTGTTAGATAAAAAAAAGGTTTTACATGAAAGTGAATGCTGTTAATTTTTCTAACGCACTGGGTAAAATTAATTCCTGTAAATAGAGATGTTCATTGGACGCTTTCTCTATTCGACACTTGTGGAACATGATCTCTTGGACAGTCTTCTAAGATATAAAGTTTGAACACTTAGATTAGATATAAAGTTTGAACACTTAGATTTTCTTGTGTTTGATGCTTTGTCTCAAAGACATCTTAAGCTTGAAGTATATGAAAATTTAGACTTTCAAATTGTCAATAATTAAGATGAATATTTGTAATTATCAAAACATTGAAAGATTGGACGCTCTAAAAGAGTGTATTCCAACAAACTAAAATATAAGTACATCAATAAACATTAGTTATTAAGCTACTTTAAAGGCTAGGCTTAAAATGTTAGATTATTTAATAGATTAGTGACTTAAATTTAATTAATTTTATTAAGTTCATTTTTATTCTTCCTCTTTATTAATATTTCTTTTTCTTTTTCTTTTTTTATTCAAAATGAATGACGTTGACAAATACATATATGTTTAAGAAAAAAAGTTTAGCTAATTAGTTTATATAGTTATCATTTTCATACCTCGCCATTCGTATAAAGAAAATGGATTAATCTAATTTCTATCTTTATATATAATTGAACACCATTGTTTGAAAGTAGAAGGCTATGAGTGAGGTAACAAACTGATTTTTCTTGTACATGCATCTTACTAGCATATATCTTACTTGCACATTATTCATATATAGAGAAAAAATTAATCTCTGCAACCATGTTTCTTAGACAAAGTGATTTCTTCTTATTTGGAGTGATATTTGAAAGTCCTCAAAATGTCAAGTAATGTAGCTCCGTAGTTTTCTCTAAATAAGGTAAGTAACCTACTAATATTGAATGACATATAATAATTCTTATAGTAGTTTAGTTAATCATAAGTAATTCAGTAAATTATTATTTTTTAATTATGTCTAATAAATTAAAATTACAGTAGTTTTCTCTATGTTTGCATGCTATAACTGCCTCAAATACCGGTGTTCTGTAATTTTTCTAAGGTTAGTATTCCACCAAACTTGAATATTTCACTTTTTTTCTTTTTTAAAAATTAACCAGTACAGCCACGTTTTTAGACAAACCGGTTTCTTCTTCTTTGTAGTGATATTTGAAAGCCATCACAACGTCAAGTAGTGTAGTTCCGTAGTTTTCTCTAGCTAAAGTACGTAACCCACTAATTTTCAATGACAAAAAAAATTCCTATAGTAATTTAGCTAATCATAAGTAATTCAATAAATTATTATTAATATATATATATATATATATATATATATATATATATATATATATATATATATTGATTATGTTTAATAATTTAAAATTATAGTAGTTTTCCCTATGCGTGTAATAATTGTCTAAAGTAGTGTTGTTTTGTTGGTACTCCTTTAGAATTACTCTTGAAATAATTTGATATATATATATATATATATGCTAGTGTAAAAAAAAACTTTTAATTTAACCTATTTACATAAGTTCATCTAAAATTGAGGTAAAAAAATATGATGACAAACTTGTAATTAATTTAAAACTATTTACATCGATTGCAATACAATCGATGTGAAAGGTCACTTTTTACATCGGTTGGAAAGTAACCGATGTAAAAAGTAACTTTTTGCAATAGTTGCATTTGTAATCGATGTAGAAAGTCACTTTTAACATCGGTTGGATTTCCAATCAATGTAAAAAGTTATATAATAGTCTTAGCGCACCCAATATGTTTATCTCCTCTAGTATTCCTTCCCCTTTTAAAATCTAATCTCTCTACTTCCCTTTCCTCTAGAAGCAATAGTAGCCACTCTTCGCTGCCACTACTTTGGTAAATCTTCATTCCTTCCCCGCCGCCCGCCCTCTTCCCCTTCCCCTTCCCATTCCCATTCTCCTATTCCTTTTCCTTCTTCATCGCCACCCTCCCTCATTCCTTCCCCCTTCCTCTTCCCTTTTCCTATCGCCGCCCTTCCTCACTCCCTTCCCCTTCCCTTTCCCCTCCTTAACGATGGCCGCTTCTAGACCATTCAAAATGGTAGTGCCAACCATTGTGTCTCTCTCTTTTATATGGATTTTTTTTTTTAATTTTATGTTATGTGATTTTAAGTGTTTTATATGTTTGTGCTTTTATTTGCAGGTATCTCTGTGTCTAATCAATCTCCTTAAAACTAGTCACATATTTTCATTTAGGTAAGTGAAAAAAATTAATTTATTCTAATTTCAATTGTAAGATTGGTTAATTGTATTGTGTGGTTGCATGAATGACCATATAGAGAATAGTTGGGCCTTGTTTGATGATATTTTTTTTATAAATTGGTATGGCCTTGTATGAATAGTCATATACAAAATAGTTGGGCTTTATTTGATGATATTTTTTTGTAAATTGGTATGACCTTGTATGTTTGCCATATAGAGCATATTTGGACCTTGTAATTGGAAGTAAAAGAAATTGTGTATTGATTGAATTGAATAATACAATTTCTAATCTCCCTTTTTATAGGGTAAATGTCAACTACCTAAAGATATTATAACTAATAAGAAATTAAAAGATAACTAGATAATATGTGATATTCACGATCTCCTATCGAGATATTTAAATATTTGTAACCACTTAATGTAATAAGATATTTAGATGTTTGTAACATCTTAATGAGTTACCTACCATATTTTATCAGATATTTACAATATCTCCAACACTCCCCCTCAAGTTGGTAAATGAATATCAATCATTCCTAACTTGTCATTAAGTTCTTGAAATCTAGTTGCAGGGAGCTTTTTGGTGAAAACATCTTCCACTTGGAACCCTGTAGGAACATGTGTTGTGACTATAAGTCCATTGTCTAACTTCTCTTTAATAAAGTGTCTGTCAATCCCAATGTGCTTTATCCTATCGTGTTGGACTAGATTTTGGGCAATACTAATAGCTGAGTTGTTGCCACAAAACAACTTTATAGGTCCCTCATATGTTACTTTGAGGTCATCAAGGATAATTTTCATCCACAATCCTTCACATATACCATGTGCCATGGCTCGGAATTCTACTTCTACACTAGATCGAGCAACCACATTTTGCTTCTTACTCCTCCAAGTTATTAGATTTCCTCCCAAAAGCATACAATATCCGGAAGTGGATCTTTTATCCACAACCGATCCTGCATAGTTTGCATCTGTATACATTTCCATGGACAATGTACCTTCTTTTCTGGAACAACAGTCCTTTTCTGGACTTGCCTTCAAATATTAGAGGATCCTTTCAACTTCCTAAAGGTGCCTTTTCCTAGGATCATGCATAAATTGGCTAACCACACTAACAACATAGGCAATACTGGCCTAGTGTGGGATAAGTAGATCAATTTCCCTAACAATCTTTGATATTGAGACTTCTCTATGATTGGACTTTCCTTACACTCAATCCTATGGTTCTGCTCAATAGGTATCCCTAAGGTCTTGCATCCCAATTTTCCTATTTCTTTGAGGAGATCGAGTACATACTTCCTTTATGAGATAAAGATACCTTGTTTGGAATATGCAACCTCAATCCCAAGGAAGTATTTCAGCTTTCCTAACCTTCGTTTCAAAGTGTTGCCAGTTTTTCTTTTAGAGTTAGTTTTTCAATCTCGTCATCACTTGTAACAATCATATCATCTATATAGACCAGGAGAAGGGTGAGTTTACCATCAGGGAATGTTTTATAAAGAGAGTATGATCACCTTGACTTTCCCTGTGTATCCTAGAGATATCATGACTTGAGCAAATCTTCCAAACCATGCTCGGGGAGACTGTTTAAGTCTATACAATGCCTTTTTTAGTCTGCATATCTTGTTCTTTTCATTATGAGAATAGGATCCTGGGGGAATCTCCATGTAGACTTCTTCTTCTAGGTCTCCATGAAGGAAGGTATTTTTAACATCAAACTGTTGCAAGTTCCAACCAAAGTGGGTGGCTATGGAAAGAATAACTCTTACCGTGTTCATCTTTTTTACAGGGGCAAATGTTTCCTCATAATTTATTACATAAGTTTGTGTATACCCTTTAGTAACCAATATTGCTTTGTATCGCTCAAGGGTCCCATCAAATTTACACTTCACAATGTATATCCATCTACAGCCTACAACTCCTATGTCTTTGGGTCTATCAACAATCTCTCAAGTTGAGTTTTTCTCTAACGCCTTCATCTCTTATTTCATTGCTTGAACTCAATTCTCATCTTTCAAAGCTTCCTGTACTGATGTAGGTATTTTGATTACATAAATGGAAACAATAAAACTTTAATGTTGTACAAAGAGATGGTCAGTACACACAAATTGAGAAATAGGATACTTTACACATGATCGTTTCCCTTTCCTCAAAGCAATAGGCATGTCATCAGTAACATCCTCAATGGAGTTATCAGGAATACTTACATTCGGCTCAAGCATTTGGACTTGCTTTGGGACCAGAGTGGGTTTCGTGACTTCTTGAACTTGAACTTGAACATCCTGAGTAGGAAAAGGTAATGACTCAATGACAAGCTCGACTTCTAGATAATTCTCCCCCTGAAATGGAGGAAAAACAAATAATGATTGTATTTCATGAAAAGTAACATCTATTAAGACAAAGAACCGACGGCTTGGAGGATGATATCACTTGAAACCCTTTTTATTTGAGGGATAACCAATAAAAACACATTTGACAGCTCTAGGATCTAACTTCCCACGATGTGGATTATGAGAATGGACAAAGGCAACACACCTAAAGACACGACTTGGTAAGCTTAACATTAGGGGAGAAGAAGGAAAGAAGGATAACATATGTTTAATTGGACTAATACCGCTTAAGACCCAAGTGGGTAACTTATTGATGAGATAGGTGACAGTTAGGACAGCTTCTCCCCAATATACATTAGGAACAGGCATTTGGAAGAGGAAGGCTCTAGCAACCTCAAGGAAATAACGATTTTTCCTTTCTACAACCCCATTTTGTTGGGGAGTATTCACACACGCCAGTTCATGAACCACACCATTATTTTTAAGAAACTTGGAGAACTCAAGATTTACAAATTCGATACCATTGTTTGATCGTAATCTTTTAATAAAATTATTAAATTGATTTTTGACAAGACGAAAAAAACGACAAATATTTGACAAACCTCATATTCATGTTTCATAAGAAATATTCATGTCACACGAGTACAATCATCAATAAACAATACAAACCACTTAGCCCCCGATATAGAGTTACTAGTTGGCCCCCACACATTAGAATGAATGAGGTCAAAAGGGTCAAGACTTTTATTATTACTAGGAGAAAATGTTGCACGATGGCTCTTTGAAAACTGGCAAACATCACACTTAAAGGACTCGATAGACTCTTTTGTAAATAAATGTGGAAACATAGTCTTAAGTAACTCAAACAATGGATATCCAACACGTTTATGGTAAAGCCAAATTTGAGAAGCTGCCCAAGTTTCTGAGGTTGCCCGTTGATTGGAAGACAATTCTTCCTTATTGGTGTTGTTGCCTATCTTTTTATGTTGTAAGTAGTATAACCCACCCTGCTCTTTAACAACTCCAATCGTCCTCCCTGTTGTAAGTTCTTGAATAACACAATGAGAACGAAAAAATGTCATTACATAATTCTAATCTTGTATAAGTCTATGAATGGAGATAAGGTTGTTAACTAGTTTTGGAACATAAAGAACATTGTGTAGGGATAAAGAGGAGTGAAGTTGGACGTTGTCAAATCCAATAATATGAACATGATCTCCATTAGCAACAGTAATAAATTGCTTTTTGGATACTTTAAGGTATGATGTAAAATATGAAGGAAATGGGGTCATATGATTTGTTGCCCAAAAATCAAGGATCCAAATACTTTGTAGAACTGAAACAGAAATACTGAAAGAACTCTTACCTTTCATGGACAAACCACATGAGCCAAGAGACTTACTTCTTGAGTTTTGGAGGGCTCAAAGGCGGGCCATCTCCTCCTTACTAAAGGCTTAAATATCTTGGTCAAGTTGCAAGGTAGAAGGATGTTCAACTACATTCTCCTTATTGAAGGTTGTTTGATTCACCCACATTTGAGTTAAACCTTTATTTCCACCCATTCATTCAAGAACTTTCTCCTTTCCAAAAAAAAAATATCTCAAACAAAGAGGGAAGCTTCTCCTTACCTAGAATCTGAACCTAAATAGGATCATAGCCATGAAGGAACTTAAAGATTCTTCCCCTTTCAACAAGCCCAGTGTATGCAATAGAATTAGCTTTGCACATCTTCAATCCTTGGTACTAGTCCAACTTGATCCATAACCCATTCAGAGTCCTATAGTACTCTGTTATGGAGAGGGTTCCATGTCTAAAGTTGAAGATTTTGCTTTCAATATCATAGCAAGCAGTTGTGCCTTTTAAGAGTAGTATGAATATATTATGCCCATTGTAGATAATTGTAGTCGTCAAGGCGAGAAGAATTCACCAAATTTGGAAATTCATTAGGTCCCAAGATAATAACTTTGTCTTTTGCCATTATCACTGATAGTTGGGAACAACAAAGAAGATTTTGACTAGTCTTGCACCAACGTGTGAGTCTCGTCAGAGGGTAGCAGTTCACTGAAGTAAGGCAGCAGAAACAAAGCTCCCAAGATCTGGAACTCTGATACCAAATTGGAAGTAAAAGAAACTGTGTATTGATTGAATTGAATAATATAATTTCTAATCTCCCTTTTTATAGGATAAATGTCAACTACCTAAAGATATTATAACTAAGAACAAATTAAAAGTTAACTAGATAATATGTGATATTCACGATCTCCTAATGAGATATTTAAATATTTGTAACCACTTAATCTAAGAAGATATTTAGACGTTTGTAATCTCTTAATGAGTTACATACCATATCTTATCAGATATTTACAATATCTCCAACACTTGTTTAATGATATTTTTTATAAATTAGTATGACCTTGTATGATTGGCTATATAGAGTATAGTTGGACCTTGTTTGATGATTTTTTTTTATAAATTAGTATTATTTTGTATGATTGGCCATATAAAGCATAGTTGAACCTTATTTGATGTTTTTTTAATAAATTGGTATGACCTAACCACATAGAGCATATTATAAATTTTAAAATAAGCAGAAGATATTATAAATAAAGAGATTATTTTCTAGATATATTATAAAATTTAAAATTAGTATAAGATAAACTCGTTATAAAAACATTAAAATTATTAACCAAATATGCTTAATTTTGAGTCAAAGTTGGTTTGATTCAATTGACCATGGTCCACCATGATTTGACAACCAAATTAAATATGTGCTTAAATTTGAGTCAAACTTGGTTTGATTCAACTGACCATGATTCATCATGGTTTGAGCACCAAATCAAATATGTGCTTAAAATCATGATTAGAAAACTTTAGTTTGACTCAAGTGACCATGAGCCACCATGGATGGACAAACAAGTCAAACTTGTACTTAATTTTGAGTCAAACTTAGTTTGGCTCAACTAACCATGGTCGATTAACCATGATTACCTCAATAAATCATGCGTTTAATTTTGAGTTAAACAAAGTTTGACTAAACTAACCATTGACGTTGACCATGATTTGACCACTAAATAAAATGTATGCTTAATTTTGAGCCAAACTTAGTTTGAGAGAAGTGATGATTAGTGATGTGATTAGACATTGTTTGATATTTTATTGATGGATTAGAAATATTTTTTCTTGGTTCTTGCTTTACATATAACTTGTGTGTTTTAATTATATGCTTAATATTTACCCAATGTTTTATGTTTTATATTGAACTTATGCATTAAGTGAACCTTAGTTTCCCATTTAAGATTCAATACAATAATTAAAATTATTAATCATTATATTGAATCTTGAATTTTCCAAGTTGGATAGTTTTGGAAGAATAATTTTTCTATACAGTATTAATATGTAGATGTTAAGTTTCAAATATATAATTGATAAAATTTTGGTTTAGTACATTTTGTGTTGTTCTTCGGGTGCATACTTGATTCTAGTGGTTTTGATGTCACCACTTTCATTTCACATTATGGAGACCAATGTAAAATGTTGCCAAATTATAGACTTGAGACTTAATATGTACGTATTAATTAAGTATAGAAAATATCTTCTCGAATGAGATAGGACCACACCTTATTTGAAAAAGTGAGATTGACATGCATGATATATGTTTCTGTGTATTACAAAGCACAATTATGAATAGTTGGATCAAAAGTAGATGAACAAGTGATGAATATGAGAATGAATTGAAATCATTTCTCAATTTTTCTAAAACACGTGCTTTTGATAATTCTAGAAGGTTCTATTGTCTATGTGTCAACTATTTAAATGAAAGAAGATTAGAAGTTGAAGAAATATGGGAACATCTTATTTGTGATGGGTTTTGCAAGAATTATACAACATGGATATGACATGGTGAGTTGTTAGACATCCCAAGTGCATCCCAAAGAGGGGAAGTTGATGTAGATATAGATGACGAGTAGAAAACATGATCTATGATATGTTGTACTAGAGTCTTTTCAATGAGCAACAACGTATCACAATTTGTGTAGTGATGTAGAAAAGCCTTTATACACAAGGTGCACTAATTTTATGAGGTTGTTAGAGGTGTTAAGGTTGTTCAATCAAAAGGTGAAAATTAAGTAGACTAATAAAAGTTTTACTAAATTATTGAGTTGTTAAAAAAACATGCTTTCTAAAGATAATACATTGCCATATTGTAACTATAAGGTTAATAAGATATTGTGTTCAATGAGTATAAATTATAAGAAAATACACGGATGCCCTAATGACTGCATATTGTATAGGAATAGTTTGAAGTGATGCATTAGTGTCTGAAGTGGGGAATCACAGTAAAAAAGAAAATTGGCGATTATAGTTGCAACACTAGCACAAAGGGTCCTCCAGCGAAGGTACTATGATATCTTTCAATAATTCCAAGGTTTAAGAGATTGTTTGCTAATTCAAATGATGTAAAGAACCTTAAATGGCATGCAAATGATAGGAAATGTGATGGAAAACTTTGACATATGGCTGATTAAATGCAATAAAAGAAAATTGATGTTTTTTTCATATTTTGGAAGTGAGTCAAGAAACCTTTGGATATGTCTTGCTACAGATGGAATGATGTCATATGGTGACTTAAGCAATAAGCATAGTTCATGACCTATTCTGTTGGCGATTTACAACCTGCCTCCTTTGTTATGCATGAAGCGCAAGTATATTATGTTATCTATGATTATTCTAGTCCAAGACAACCAATAAATGATATAGATATGTATTTAAGTTCATGGGTTAAAGACTTGAGAATGTTATGGGGAAAAGGAATTGATGTGTTTGATGAGTATAACAATCAAAATTTCAAGATGTGTGTCATGTTATTTTGCACTATTAATGACTTTTCAGCACATAAAAACTTATCTTACTATAGTGTTAAGGGACATAAAGCATGCCCTATATAGGAAGAAGGCACATCCTACCATCAATCGACACATGGAAGGAAGACATGTTACCTTGGGCATTGCAAATTTCTCAGCTAATCACTCGTAACTTCGATTGAAGAAAGCTTTTAAAAGATGTAAGGAGAATGATGTTTCTCCAAGGGTTTTAACTAAAGATGAAGTTTTTTCAATGGTGAAGGACATAAATGTTTTCTTCGACTAGATGTGGTTAACATGGGTATAAGATAACAGTTAGTTCCACAGGCAGTTGGTAAGCAGACATATCTAGCCCCAACATGTCATATTATGTCAAAGAAAGAGAAAAGAAATTTTGTGAGTGTTTGAAGGGCATCAAAATGCCCCAGGGTTACTTTTCCAATTTCAAAACACTTGTGTCAATGCAAGACTTAAAATTAATTGGTTTAAAGTCTTATGATTGTTATATGTTGATGCAACAACTATTACCAATGAATATTCATGACATCTTACCAGGTTGTGCTTATTCTTTAATGGCATATGTAGCAAGGTCAGAAACCCTCATAAGTTGGATGAATTGGAAAATGAAGTTGTCATTATCTTATGCCAATTAAAGATGTTTTCCCTCCTTCATTTTTCAATATCATGGTCCATTTAGTTGTTCATTTAGTGAAGGAGATTAGATTGTACGACCTTGTGTTCTTATGGTGGATGTATCCAGTTGAGTGCTATACTAAGATATTGAGAAGTTATGTAAAGAATCCACATCTAATCGTTTACATATATTGAGCAACTCTTAATTGCAGTATTCCTTAGTTAAGGAGAGCACATAGGGAACCTTTGTTGCCCATGGCTGTGAGGATATCCTCACCACTGTCATTGGGTGACTAGAGCACCCTGGTCGTGTTCGGAATAGTGATATTCAAATCGCTAGACGAGGTGTGGGGCTTTGCTAGTATTTTGGAGCACCTTCACACCATGCACCCACCTCAGCAGCTATCTTCAAGGAACAATTGGCAAAAATGACCCAGTACATTCATGACTATATTCGTGAGGAGATTGCACTAGAGTTCAAATAGCAAATGGCTCAAGAGCTAAAAGAGGAGATGTGACAACAACTAAGGGATAAGCTAGCATACATTGGCATCCTTCAACCATAGACAATGATGCAACTTACTAGTTAGGAGCCTCCACACTCAAGCACAAAGGATAGTTATGTTGCTCCTAACCCATCATGGGAGGACACTCACATTGATATCCCAGATCAGTGTAAGTTGTACATAGATGAGGAAAATCCTCATTTAGTGACCATTGGCAAAGTATATAAGTTAGGGTCAACCATGCACCACCAAACTTTAGATGAAGATCACATAAGGGTGGTGGTTGAACATATTTGAGATGTAGATGCTCGAGTCCTTGTGCCCACTAATAAGGTTCAAATGGTGGGACATATCCTAAATGCTTTCACTGCATGGACCAAGATTCATGTGAAGATTGTTTCTACCATAGCATTTATAATAAAAAAATCTTATTATATTTACAATTCAAATTTAGTTTTATTTCTAACATGGTTCATTTTGTTGTTAAGGATTTTGATGGATCAAAGAAAAAAATTGAACCTAAAAGGTCGCAAGTTAAAGTTGATCTCATTCAATTTTTATAGGTCACTAAGGTTTGTGAGAACCCTATACAGCTAGAGTTGGATGATGAAATAACATGCAGAAACTCTACTGTCCCACTATACCTGTGCCAGAAGGATATTCTAGAAATATGTAATGGTGATGAGATGCTCTATATATCTATTATACAGTTGTAGTTAGTGTAAGTATTTCGAACATGTTACTCAATTTTAGGTTAGTTAAGTATTAATAAACTTACAACTAACATTGATTTTAATATGTTAGGCATCTTTATCAATTTTATTTGTCAAAGGGGGGTGAATACCTGTATGGATTCATTAACCTTCTCCCCCTTCAAACCGTAGATAATAAAGTAGGTGAAATTCAAAAATACCTGCAACAAAGGCTCAATGATAGAAAGAAAAGGTGTTACTACTATCCGTAAGTATAACTTACACTTTATATAATAATTTTTATCATTAACTATAATTTTTGTATCATCATGTGACTAATTGTTTCTTAATTCAGGTTCCATTAACAATTGCTTATTCTTTGCCCACAAGACAATATTATTGTCCTTTTTTGTTCATTGAGACATAACTTAGACAAAGAAATACACAAAATATTTGACAAGTAAGTATTTACTTGTAATCAATATAACTTTCTATTATAACTTTTAACTTTTTGAAGCAACACTTACTGATTATTGATTGATGATAATGTTTTTCAAGTACACAATAGGAAGCTGGGTAAGCATTCGTCACAAATAAAGAAACCACACTTGATTAGCCATGTAGTAAGTAATTTAAAAATCATAATTCAATTATAGTTTATAATACTTACTAACTTCAATATTTAGATTGATTATTTAAATTCTTCTTTATTTGTGGATTCAGAGACAACTTGGGAGTTAAAAATGTAGGTATTATGTGATGAAACATTTGTTCAACTATTATTGATTCATGGATGTGGTAAATACAACACATTTAACAAAGATTAAGTATGTTTTTTTTAGTTTATGACCTATTGTTTTAAAATCTTCTTATTTAAAATTTGAAGTATTCAATAATAGTGCAGCATCATTCCTTGATGAAGAAATTGATATCAAGTGGCGTTGGGCAAAGTTCCTCCTATGTATTAGTAATTCTTGTAAATAGTTTAGATAGAATTTTAAATATAGTTTAGAACATTTATTGTTACAATTATAGTTTAGAAAATTTAGTTTGATTAATATAATTTTGAGTTTAGAAAACTTTGATAGTTTAAAAAAATTTGACTTTAGTGAATATTGATCGTTTACCTTTATTATAAATTCTTATTTTCAATATAGATTGTTTTTTTGTTAGATTATTTTTTCTATTTGGAAATTCTATAGCTGATGAAGTTGTTTAGGAATCTTCAAAGATGTTTAAGTAATTAGTTATAACTTCATCTCTTCCAAAACATTTTCTTGCATTTATGTCATCAATTAAATTAATTGTTTGTGTGCTATCTATCTAACACGCCTTTTTATTAAGTACCACGATCAAATTTTGGTTAAGTAGTGTTGTTGGTGAAAATTAATTTGTTTAGAGAAATCAAAGAATTTAATTCATGGAAAGGTAACTTCTCACAAAAGTTCCAATCAACAAATAAGCAGTACTTGACTTGAAGAGTGTATCAACTTTTATAACGGAATTTGCATCAATAAATTAAACACGATATATTTCAAAATACATTATAAAAGCATGAATGATAAGCAGTAGTTGAATGGAATAAATCAAAAGCAGCAGTAGAAAGAAGTTATATACAGAAGAAAGAGTTATCGAAAGGTGAATAAGTTATCGAAAGAAAAATATTGAATAAAAGTTGGGTGAATAAGTTATCAAAAGAAAAATATTGAATAAAAGGTGGGTGAGAACATACTAAGTGTAGTATGTGTTAAATATTTTGAGTGTTTTCAACTAAGGAAAAATGACTACCACACCTCTAATTATAGAACATCAACCCAATAGTCAAGTTACAATTTTGTAACACATGACTAACACTTATTTCGATTTTCATCCCTATATATTTGGCTTTCTGCATATATTTCACGTAACTCCCCTTTCGAGTGTGTTTTCGGTTTTTTGTAACCTTTTTGAGTAATCCTCTCGTGAGCAAATTCTCTTTTGATATCATCAAACTCAATTCTCTTATAACCCTATATTGTTAAAGAATAGTCTGTGCCTCCTTAAATCTTCCAAAACCTTTTCGATTCATCTCAACACTAAGAAAAATCATCAAACACACCAACAAGTAGCTAGCTAGCTAATACCTCGTCTTTTCAAAACATTTGTTTTTGGTTTAGTACCACGGAAACAAATTCGCATAGAAATAATATTTTTGCATAGTAAGCACTTCCACAAATCTTGCCAAATCAATAAGAAGAAGAATTAACAATCAAATTAGGACACGAATGAAAAAGGTAAATGTCTACAAAATTTATTTCAACCAGAAAACGAGCTGGATCGAAATGACAAGTTCATGATGCAACACAAATAAGCACATTGAGATTAATGTGCGAGAGATGTTATCTCATCTTGACGCCAAATATCGTCATGGCATCCATATCGTCTACTAGGAGTAGTGTCACGCCTTTTGCACCTGAGGCACCTTCTTCCTTCACAAAAAATAAGCTTTCCCAGACACGAAGAGGGAAAATGCTTTCGCAGATCACCAATACCGTACACCACAACACGGGATCCACGGTGCGATTTATTTATAATGAGACTGTGACATATATTCACCGCCTCCAAATGTTCCAACGAAGTGAGCACACGTCGCAGAGCCTTCATGCTTACTATTATGGTCCGAATGCTCAATACCTTCAAGTTCGGGGTGTGTTCAATTATGGCATCAGCGTGGTCTTCTTCAAATTCGCAACTAAATTTCATCTCAGTGATGTTCTTGCAGTATTTGCCAATTGCAGAAAATATGTAACTATTGGGGACCATAGCGCTAATGGTAATGGACTCAAGGCCTCCCCATGACTTCATTGCCCTATTCACTCCACCCATTGTTAAGAAACCTGTCATTGGTAGGACTAGTCGTTTGAGATTTGGGGTCCTGCAAAACAACACATAGAAGTTTATTTATTTAGACTTGTAAAAGTGATTTATAAAGTCTTTTTTAAGTTTAACATTTCAATAAGTTTTATGATGAAACTTAATGAAATAAATTCTTTCTAATTTAGTTTAGTAAAATTCGAGGTCAATTATAAATAATTAAACATTCATATATATGATAAACTTTTAGATAAGTGCTTATCTAAGAGAAATGTTACCTTTCCGCAACAATGATGAACTGCATATCCCTTAAGTGTACATAGTAGTTAAATACTAAGCATGTTGTATTTTCGTTGCTCAGACTTAGAACATACTTTAAGAACTGAGTCATTTTTGTACTTGAGTCTTTGTCATTCCAAGCATGATAATCATTGGGTATGTTGAGACAATAAGAGCTCATTCTAGACAGATCAAGCTTGTGCCAAAGTGAAGGGTCACGACAAGCTCGATTCCATGATTTGCAAACCAGCGAGGCAACCGCAAGATCCACAACATTGAGGGACGTAAAGATACTTACCAGAATCTCATTGAACAGAAAATTATTCCAGTCCTTTTTGGTAGTTGAATTGCTATTCTCCATTGGTTAATGCTTCCTGCATCAATTATCAAGACAATATGGTATAAATGTTATTCACATGATCATCTTAGCTTTCTCATGAACAGGAAAATGCAAATCAAACGTTGAAGAAAATCCTACAGTCTATATATATTCTAGATATCATGTGCAAACGCCCCAGAGGAAGTAAATATACAGTTATTGACAAAATTTCTATGGACAAAAAAGATTCGTTTTGGATTATAAAGGACATATGAGCCCTTGTTAAGTAGACTAATTAACGAGCAAGTAAAACAGTCCCTAGCTAGGAGAGTGGGTTGATTGCTATTCTTAATATGACAAAAACCTAACATGGAACTCACCATGTATTTATGCTAGGAATTAATGAAGTAACAAATTGAAAGATTCTATCTAAATATTTTTTTAATAAAAAAATGCTTAATTCAAGAAGGTGATCACTATTTGATCTGAATCGCAGTCACAAATATATATTTCGTATCCTTTTAGCCCAACGCTTGCAGTTACAATTAGACAGAGAGGTCTAAATATATAGGCTAAAGATACTTCCAGAATATTAAGAAGAAATAATTAATCACAATAGTTTAGAGAACTGAAATTCACTATTAGTTAATTATAATCATTTGCAAGGGGCTTCAAAAACTTGTGAAATATAATTAACTTGTTCCGGCATTGAAAACGAAAAGATGTAGGATTTGCTTGGACTAGGGATACATATCTTGGGCAAGCTGACATGAAATTTGAACTGTTATCCTTCAAAATTTTCATTCACTTAGTTTTGTACTCTGAATGGAGTTTTGGTTGAAACTATAGTGTGGCCTTAGGTGGACTTTGTCATCATGGCTTTATGAACAATTTTTTACCAAACAGAAAACGCATATTAGCTAGAGATATAAAATTATTGTGCAAACTTTTGCAGGACAATAAAGTCTTTAATATACCAGTAAAATCTAATTCAATTAGATGAAAATAACATGAACCGAATCGACCCAAAATGGACTGAACCATGGCTTTTTGATCCAAGGCTTACAGCAAACACTCAATGACTTTTTCCTTCACTTAACTAATATATAAAGCATTTTCTGTCTACAAGTATTTTTCTTATGTTGTTTCATTATACAGTTATACACTTACGAAAAGTTTGGGTAAGTTTGCAAGAAGTGTTGCTGTTCGCCAAAAATCGCTCAATGGGTTCGCTTATCCACATACAGGTACCGAAAACTCCTCGAACAAGTGTGTATGTATTTTCAACCAAATGAAAAACCTCCTTGTTAGAATCCCACTCAAGTTAAATCACATGAATTAAGTTCGTGGTGTGTGGGTGTGACAGGTGTCATTGACCACCTAATATATATATTTTGAAGCAAGGTCTTCCTATCTAGTGTTCTAAAAAGTATTAGTCAAGGAATATTTAATACATTTTATTAATTATTGAAAAAATAAATATTAAATGATTTTATATGTCTAACATAATAAATGCTTTTAAACAATCAATCATATTTTTTTCTTTTTTATTCTTAACCAATATTCCTATAACATTGATTAGCTTTTGCTCTTGAAATAATAACTTCTTTTATCACCATAAATCATAACAAGTTGACCGTGAATTTAAAAGTTTCTATAAAGAGTTTTACTTCAATATATTATTAGTATACAAATTTGTACAGTATAATTTTTTAATGAATTATAACAAAATTTAATCATTTTTTGTCACTTCCATTAAAAAAATGGCAAGATATTAAAGCCGTACATTGAGTTTCATCAATGTGGTATAATAATAATAATAATAATAATAATAATAATAATAATAATAATAATAATAATAATAATAATAATAATAATAATAATAATAATAATAATAATAATAATAATAATAATAATAATAATAATAATAATAATAATAATAATAATAATAATAATAATAATAATAATAATAATAATAATAATAATAATAATAATAATAATAATAATAATAATAATAATAATAATAATAATAATAATAATAATAATAATAATAATAATAATAATAATAATAATAATAATAATAATAATAATAATAATAATAATAATAATAATAATAATAATAATAATAATAATAATAATAATAATAATAATAATAATAATAATAATAATAATAATAATAATAATAATAATAATAATAATAATAATAATAATAATAATAATAATAATAATAATAATAATAATAATAATAATAATAATAATAATAATAATAATAATAATAATAATAATAATAATAATAATAATAATAATAATAATAATAATAATAATAATAATAATAATAATAATAATAATAATAATAATAATAATAATAATAATAATAATAATAATAATAATAATAATAATAATAATAATAATAATAATAATAATAATAATAATAATAATAATAATAATAATAATAATAATAATAATAATAATAATAATAATAATAATAATAATAATAATAATAATAATAATAATAATAATAATAATAATAATAATAATAATAATAATAATAATAATAATAATAATAATAATAATAATAATAATAATAATAATAATAATAATAATAATAATAATAATAATAATAATAATAATAATAATAATAATAATAATAATAATAATAATAATAATAATAATAATAATAATAATAATAATAATAATAATAATAATAATAATAATAATAATAATAATAATAATAATAATAATAATAATAATAATAATAATAATAATAATAATAATAATAATAATAATAATAATAATAATAATAATAATAATAATAATAACAACAACAACAATAATAACAACAATAATAACCATAAAAATAACAAAAACAATAATAATAATAACAATAACAATAATACCAATAATAATAATAACAAATTAATAATAATAATAATAATAATAACAAATAATAATATGAATAATAATAATAATCATAATAATCATCATACCACCACCATAGATGATGTTATACTATTGACATGATAGATAGCATAAATGTTATTATTAATAGTATCTGTATCATCTATCGTTAGTCCTTGTTGTATCATCCTTTGGATCAACTATTAATACCACATTAACAAAATAAAATATGTTAAATATTTAATAAAAGACGGAAGAACGGTGAAGAGACTAAAATTACACAATTGTGATACTTTGGAATCAAATTCACGTAATTAGAACTTGAAAACTAAAATTACACAATTATAATTCTAGGAGTGACCTAATCAAAACTTGGGAGACCAAAATCACATCACTACAATACTTAAGAAACCAAAAATATAATTAACCAAAAATATTTATTAAGATTCTTAAATAGACTTTGTGTTTGTTTCTAGTTTTCAACTTGGGATATATTAGACGCCAAAAAGAATAAAAATAACGTTATTTCTCCTATGAGATATGTAGTACTGTTCTAAAATAAAATAATTTAAATGCTTCTAACTAATCCCCCAAAGCATCTATTAACTTGTCATTTACGGCTTCAAAGCCATCTCTCCCTTGATATTTCAACTTTTTCTTTGCACACATACAATTTTATGATCACTTGTTTGTACACACTGAAGAGGTGTGCAAGATCATTTTCCTTTATGTTAACTTGTTTGAGCTAGTAACTATTCTCTCTCCCTCAAGTTTTAAGCTTCATTTTCCTCATCATTTATCCCAAATTTTGCCAATAATAGATGACTTTAATTTATAGCTTCCTATCACATTGAATTAATTCACAATATTTTACTCCTTTCCGCAGAAGAGATCATTATATTCTATACATTCTTTGGATGTCTTTATATAGAATGGAAGGGTTTCATCACCCCATATAACATTTTCAAATAAATGCTTATATTTTTATTTCTTTTAGATAGTGTTTCACAAATTGAATAAATTTTAGTTTAATAGGCTTTCATAAATTTTAGTTTAATAGACTTTTATTAAGTAAGTAGTGAAATTATATGTCAATACATATTATAGAATCTCTATATCTATTTACATGCGCACGGAAGGGCAAGAGCACATGCGTAAAATCAACTTAAAACTTTATATAATTGTTGGAGACTTCAATTTTACACGCTCGTTGATTTTGTATAAAATGTCATACGTTTAACAAATATATGTTATATTTATTATATCTAATAAATATAATATTTAATAATACTATGTAAGCTAATTGTATATTATATTTAATAAATACTATAATTAATATATTATGAGAAAAATTGACTTTCTAACAATATTAAATATTATATTTATTAAGTATATAGTATATATTGTTATTATTAACATGATTAAATATTTAAAAATTGTATTTGTTAAATATAATATATTTAATAAATTTTTATTATACACAAAATATTTTAAATGAATTAATTTTGATATTTATAAAAATATAAATACTATATTTATTAAATATAATGTATAGTCAAATTAAAAAACATGACTAAATATCACATTCATTAATTATAATATATTTATTAAAAGATAAAAAACAAGAAAAAAATATTATATATTTATATATTATATTTATATTTTTTATTTTTTGTACTTAATATTTTTTTATCAATTTATTGTTTTAAACAATATAAAACAACAGATCGATTAATATTAAAAATCTATTATGAAATAAAAAATTAGTTACTACAATAATTATATATATATATATATATATATATATATATATGTGTGTGGGGTGTCCATTCAATTTGTATTATTTATATTATTTCTTAAAATATAGTTTATAAAACATATATTCATATATAAAAATTCAAATATATTAATATAATACTACTATAGTGGTAAATATATAAAATAGTTTATTTCTTAATTTCTACACTTAATAATTTGACAACACATTATACTTAATAATTCCAATATTTAATATTATTGGATAGTCAAATTTACCTATATTTTATTAAATATGATATTTTTATTACATATAATATATTTATTAAATTTAATAAATGTAATATAAGTTTTAATACATTTAAAATCTTAGTATTTTAATCTTTAAAATAATTATTTGAAAAAAACATATTTAAAAATAGAAAAATTGAAATGCATAATATAACTATAATTATATAACAATTTTATCTTAATTATTATCACTAAGAATCTGATTACATATTATATTTAATAATATAATATGTAATCGGATTACATCTTAACTATTATCATTAATAATCTGATATATATATATATATATATATATATATATATATATTAAAATATACATTATAAATTATATTATTTTATTTTATTGAAAATAAATTGTTTATAAAAATATTTTAAAATATTAAAGTCAAATATTCATTAGTATGATATGAATAAATTGAAAAACATATATAATAATTTATCTCTTAATATCTATATTCAACGACATGACTACACATTTTATTTAATAAACAAAATATTTAATGTTATTGGCCAGTGAATTTTATTTGTTATATATTAATTACGATACTTATTGAATATAATGTGTTTATTAAATTTAATAAATGTTATATGTGTTTTCTAAGCGTGTGAATTTATATGAATTTATTTATATTAAAAATTTATTATCAAATAAAATATAATTACTATAAAATTTAATATCTATATATATTATATACATATTAAATTATATATTAGAAAATTTATTATTTTATATTATTTTAAATAATTAATTTATATGAAATATAAAAACTCAAATGTACATTAATATAATAAAAATTAAATTGATAAATATATAAATTAATTTTAAAATGTAATTTTATAGCTATTTTTGTTCTTTAATTAAAATAATGTGTGGCTATTTTCTGTTATCAATTTTTTATACAACTATATGTATTTATTTATTGTCAAGAGTTCCAAGGAGTTGGGAGCGGTTGGGTGAACGATCCAGTCTCCACTCATTTCTAAGATATATTATATATTTTTATTTATTATATATATTTATAATTTAAGGTATAATTGTAAAAAAAAAATAAAGAAATAAAGGAGGATGGAGAGCTGTGATGAGGTTTTTCAATCTCCTTCTAAGTTGTCAAATGAGAAAGATGATTTGTTAAACTATAATACATAAAAAGTCAAGACAAGGGAGAGTGGTGACTCAATCAATATAATGGATACTAAAGGAGTTATCATAGATGATGGGACAATTGTTCTTATAATGATAGGCCTATTTATCCCTTCAACGAGAAGGAAGGAGCACAACGAGTGAGGGAGGATACACCAGATGTGGACATGCTGCAGAACAAGTTTTATATAAAGTAAGAGCAATTATGATTAAGGATGAAGAATTTGAGGAATGGAGTAGTCTATGGTATAAATTGCTAATAGTGCACCTTCTAGGGAAGAAAGTTAGTTTCAAAGCCCTAGAGAACAAGTAAAAGAATGAGTGAGCAAAATTAGGTTCAATCAAAATTATCAATATGTCGAAGAGCAATTATACAATGATATGTTCATCGAAGGGTGACTACAAACATGCATTGTTTGAAGGTCCATGGATGATAGCGGATCATTATCTCCTTGTATAGATATGGAATTCATTTTTATGGCAAGTATTCAAGGGGTTACTAAAGCTTCTATTAAAGCTTTATACTGAACATTTTTTTATGGTGAGTGAGATCTAAATTGGGAACGATGCTTAAGGTGGATAAACTAACTTCAATTCATTTGAGAGGAATACGCAAGATTTTGTGTTGAAGTTGACCTTTCTAAAAAGTTAGTTCCACATATTATAGTGCATGGTGTTAAGTTGAATCTTGAGTATAAGGGACTCCATGCAATTTGTTTTTTGAATAGATCGTTATGGGCACAAGAAGGAAACTTGCATGGAGTATGGAATTAGTGAGGACTCCATACAAAATCATGAAGGAGGAAAGCCACTAGTCAAAGTTGATGGAGGTAAGGAAGAAACAACAACATCTAATGTTAGGGATGAGTTGGCATTATAGCCTAGGGAAACACATTATGTTTTAGTAACCAAGGAGTATCAATCTAAAATATTGCAAAATCAGTAGAATATTTTTAGGTCGTGGATGATTTTTAAGAAAACAATATGATCCAAAAGTAACCCCCTAAGATTAAGGAAAGGCATGACTAATAAGCAGACTAAGAATCTGCACATGATATCTAATATATCCAAATTTGATATATTATCTCAATTAGATGAGGATAATTTGGCTCAAAATGATAGTACGGGTCTATAAGAGGTAGTGGAAGGAAGGGATGAAGCTTCATACTCAAATACTAGGAAGAAACTTATGCCTGCAAATATCTTAGGAAAGGTACATAACATACAACAGAGTAAAAATATACAAAAATGTGTCAATGTTAATTCATCCAAGAATTTAAAAGGGATGAGGCTCATGGTGCTCCCTAATGGGTAATTAAAGTCAATGTATAGTTCTAAATATTATATGAATGACATCGGCACAAATAGGGTGCAAACTACTTTGACCGAGGAACAATACCTAGTAAGTGGGAAAGAGAAGGCTATTGCTCCAGAAATTTATGCAGAGATGAAAATATTAGAAAAGGAAAATGGGTTTTTCCTTTACGATCCATATTTGAACAAAATTTATCTTTGCCTTAGTCAATGCATAAACATACAATAGGTGAAAACGTAACATCAACTATGGTTTGTGAAGTTGGGAAGGATGAAGTCAGGCCTATAAAGCCTAGAAAGGATATGCATTTGGACCTAGTGTCACCAACAAGTGCTCAAAGGTTTGTAGACTCTTCCCTTTACCATTCTAATCAATGAATTTCTTTTAGTTTGGAATTACATGGAAACATTGTTCAAGGGATTTCCTAATTTGGTTAAAGAATTAAGGAAAATTTACAAGGCCAATTGGTGTTTCTGTTAGAGACCCATACTAATAGCTTGCAAGCACAACAAATTATTCAAAGAATGAACTTCTCAAATCAATTTATCCAAGATCCTACTAGAGTCTCAAGGGACATCTAATGCCTCTAGAATGAGCATGTGTGGAATGTGGAAATTTTATCTAACTTTCACTAATATGTTCATTTACAGGTGGCGAGGAGGAACAAGAAACCTTGGTTGTTGAAGTTGTTTATGGCTCCCCAAATTATGCTCAGAGACAACAACTCTATGAAGACTTGAGGGATATTTCAAATGATGTAGAGTGTGCTTGGGAAATCATCGAGGGTTTTATCTCAATTATAACCACGGAAGAAAAAGAGGTAAATCATCCTTCCTTTCTACTAGAGGTATGATACAATTCAACAACTTTGTGTAGGACTGCGATTTGATTGATGCAAGTTTTCAGGGTTTCTCCTTTACTTGGCAATGAGGTACTTTGAAGGAGAGACTAGATAGAATGTTGATAAATTTTCAATGGCATATTCACTTTCAAAAGGCTTGTGTTTACAATGGTGTAATAAGGAAGACTTTGGGGGATATTTTGAGGAAAATCCAAAAGAGCCTTACATAATAATACTTATTTGAAAGAGACCCAGAGTGAATTTGGAAAGACTATGAGGAGATTCTTACCCAAGAAGAATTGATGTGGTTCTAAAAGTTTAGATTGAAATGGCTAGCATTTAGAGACAAGAATTGATGCATATATGAGAAGCCACACTCAAGGGACTCAAGAGGGCGAGTATGAAGCAGTCACTCCTGCACTTGAAGGCCCTATGACTAAGGGTAAGCTCAAATGGATTCAAGAGCAAGTGCAACAAAAGTTGGCCATGCGTAAAGGCCAAGAGAAGGCACAAGAAAGACTCATTTTGTATAATTTTTCCAGCTCCCAAGGTGGCTTTGTTCAGGGCTGGAGTGACCTTATTTCCTTTGTATTTTCATGCTACTTTGAGTACATTTTTGGTAGGGTAGCTTAGCGATGGGCCAAAGCCCATTTTAGATCACATTTTCCTTGGTTATTTTTCTGTCACCAATCGGTTGCTAATGGCCTTGCTATTTCTATTGCTAGGGGCAATTTGGGACTTGTGCATTTAGGTCATGTGTCCCTTATGGGCTTCTTAGGTGACCTTAATTAGGATTAGGAGACTCTAATTAGGATTTGGAAAGAGCTATATTGTAATTAGTCTAATAACTTTTGAATGAAATTGAATTGTTCCTAAATACTTTTGAGAGCATTTTTCTCTTCTCTTGTCTTGAACAAAAAATCCAATTCTTATCAAGCTTCCAAGATACTTATGATGGATCTATACAATCTCTTATCTAATTCTTAGGAATTAGTGGTGAGCCACCTCCATTTTTCATCCATTTTATCCTTTTCTTCTTCTAAGTTTTCGGTTACTTTGTTCATTGCTAATTTTCAGAAGTTACTTGAAACTAGGTCATGGTTGTAGATTGTAGGGTGCATCAAGAACACTAAGTGTTTTCATGGCACAACTTTAATTAGAAGAAGAAAGAATACCTATGAATCATTGCAAATAAAGGATGACACTTGGGTGACGAACTAGGAGGAACTTAAGGAGCTGGTGACCACCTTCTATAAGAATTTATTTTCGATGGAGGTAGAATATGAGCTTTTTTGTTCACGAGGAGCCTTCCTTTCCTTACCTTTTAATAGTAGGGAAGAACTTGCCAATATGATCTCATTAAAGAAACTAAAGTGTACAATATTTAATATGGGTGCTTTCAAAACCTTTGGTCCTATTGGCCTCAAAGCAATTTTCTATTAGAGTCAATGGACAATGGTGGAAAATTCTTTGACTAAGTTGGTGATGGAGATTTTTGCTTATCCAAGTAAAATAGAGGAGATTAATGATACTTTTATTACTTTGATACCCAAGATTGATATGGTACAAAGTGTGAAGAATTTTAGGCCAATAAGCATATGCAATGTGATCTATAAGACAATGACCAAAATCCTTGCTCAAAGATTGAGACATGTAATGCAAAAACTTGTTCACTCCGTGTTATAGTAGTTTTATTCCATGTATGCAAAGGTCAGATAATATCATTATTGTGTAAGAAGTTTTTCATTCTATGTGAAATAGAAAAGGGAAAGTATGTTGAATGAAGATAAAAGTTGATCTAGAAAAGGCCTATGATAGATTGTAGTGGTCTTTTGTACGTGACACCTTAGAGGATGTAGGTATGACACAAAGAAGTGTTAATTTAATATGGTATTCTATTTCTGCTTCAACATTTCTATGATTGGGTATAATTATATTTGCGTTTTGACCTTTCATGCGAAGCTTCTTAAATAAATTTAGCGAAATGACACATTCGAGAGTTAATACTTGCATAGTCAAAGCAACATAAATGTATGTATGCAATTCATCTTTATGTAAAGCGCTCTTTGTTTTTTAATATAGAAAAATATAGTCTATGGTGGATAGACTCTTATGTACGTTAAGACAATGTTTTTCTTTTCTTAAGACAATTTATGATGTCTTATATTGTAGAAACACTTGTTTGTTTGTTATAACTCGAAATACTTGGAAAATCATCCTATGATCTAACAAGTCTATCACAACTTAGTAAAGACCCTAAGTTCCCAAATGCATAGTGTAACAAATAATCATATAATATAAAGTGATCACTCTGCTTGAGTGCAATTTTGACATTGTATATTATGACTTAAAGTTTAAGGATTAGAAATAGCCCACTTCATCCTTTCTTTTTTTTGCTTTCCTTTTTATTGTATGTATTGGTGTATCTTGTGGGATAACAATTGACTTGGATGGTAGAGCTACAAATACTAGGGACATTATTTCTTTGTTTTCGTGATTTTGGGATATAGACACACAACGTCTATTTTGTGAAGGACATTTATCGTAGAGTATTTACTTTTATATTTATGCCTACTAATCTCAGTACATAGCACCATTTGCCTCTTTGGAGATTCTGCTAATATTGGCTACCCCACCTACCCTTGGTTACTTTAGGCTACCCCTACCATTTCATCATCTTCTAGTTCTACCTTACTAGATGCACAACTATAACTTGTTGTTTAGCAGTTTGACTCTCCTAAAAGTGTCTTGCTTTAGATGACACTTTCAATTTATTATCCTAATATCCAATTTGGGTTTATGTTCCCAACTTAGGCATTTGCACTAGCCCTTGGGCTCCATGGATCCAATGGATGTTTAGAGGATGATGATCATTTGAATGAGGATAATGTTGTAAAGAGTGATCCTTTTAAGGGATCCCCTTAGACTTCTATACTTTGTATAGGATGTATGATCGTAGTCATTAGATTGACTACTTTAGATAAGATCTTTTTTCTTATGTTTTTATATTTATGGGAGAGTTATATCCAAATCTTTTATTGTTTATATGTAGTCAATTTAACAAATATATATTTTGACATACATTAACTCTCTTATGATAGAATAGATGTATATCGTGATTTAATACTTTGTATTAGCATATTAGTTATAATATATAATATTATATCTATTCGTTTATATTATATGATAAAAAAATTTTAACAAATTTAATTAATTATATTAACTCATCAATAATTATATAATAATTATTTTAACTAATTAGTATTAGAGGTAAGAATTATCAATATGATAAAGGGGTAATAATTATTGTTACTATTAATTGTGTTTGGGATTTGGAAAAGAGCTTCTCGACCCAGGATCATCATTATTTACAAGCATCATCATCGCCTTGGCTATAAGGAAGAGCCGAGGATTCAGAATCGAGTGAATATGGACTAAATATAATTGTAGTTTGCTGTGGTGAAGAATTGAGCATCATCATTATTTTCTTAGAAAGAAAACATTTAGACATGTTTTGTGATACAAGTGATAAGTTTTTACTTATTTTTTACTTTAATTTTGTCACATTTTAAATAACTTGACATCTTTTAGGTTATTGTTTTGTTAACTATTATATTAGTTAAGATATAAATATATTATGCTTATATTGTAAGTTATTTAGTAATTTTTAAATACCAATAATTTATTAATAATGAAATGTATAAGGAATAAAAAAAATTCAGACAAGATAAATAATTATTTAATATTATTTTTTTATTGGTATGTTTTCTTATTGATTAACTAAAAATAATGATAATATATGCGTACTTTTTGCTCGATGCATATCCATGGAAATAAAAAAATATTCCTAAAATATAATCACTATTTACTCTTCCAAATTTCAATTAAGAAAAATTTGAAAATAATAAATATTTATTTTATTTTTATTTTAATATATTTTATAATCTTGACTGAGACTTTTAAACATATAGAGTTATTATTGAATTTCAATTATGTAACAATTATTATATTAAAATATACAATATTATTTGTATAAACGAAGTTATAAAATTTCATAGAAGTTATTTACCAAATATTTATTTTAACTATATCATACAAATAGCCTTTCAGTTTTTTATGATAATTATTTATTATGATATATAGAAAAAATGATAATAATTTATATATTAAAAATAAAAATATTTATATCATGAATTTTAAATTAAAATACGTTAAATTTAAAAAGGGAGCAGTGTGAACATTTTCCAATTTTTTTCTTGCTCCATCGCGTTAGGGTTTTCAGAGTTTTCCAGCTCCTCTTGTTTACTTGTTACTAACGTGATTCGCACAAAGTTGAAAATGATCGACTTGTTCTTGTCGGAACCCAATTGGAACGACGTCGTAGACGATGATTCAACACGATCGAGAATCTCCCTTCTCAACGACTTGGAAACCGTTATTTGGTCCACGGTGGCTCGCGCCGAAGCTCGGTTATGGCTCTGCAACACCGTCGCGGGATTAAACTGCGTAACTTTCCTCGAACAGCGTGACCTGTTTCGGAATTTGCTCGGAACCCGAGGGCTCAAGCGGGACTTGGCGTCTCAGCTTCTGCATTTGATGTTCGACACGTCGCCGCAGAAACTCGGTTCCGTTTTGGCTCGGAGGTGTCGCGTGCTCGAGAATTTTTTTGAAGGTTAGTTTCGTTTGCACGTTCTTTGTTCTTTTCTTTTTTGCTCATTTCTTGAGGTTTTAATTGCCGTGGCGGTGGGGTTTAGTTACTGAAATTGAAGGAAATCGTAAATGTAACTGCAGTCGCGTTACAATTTCATAGACCCAAGGTTTTAAAATTGGTTTCGTTGCGTTTCTTTTTATTACGTCAAATTGCAAACAAATGCGGCCAGTGTGGTTATAATTGCAGTTGCAGACATCCCTAAAACCTTAATGTTGCGGGGAAAATCGTGGTCTTGCATAGATCCATTTGAGAAAACTTCTCTATAAGCACTTATAGGAGGAGAAAATAAGATTCTATAAACTAAAATTAGCTTATGCATAAGTTAAAAATCAGTTTTTGAAAAAGCTAATATGAGAGAGCTTCTACAAATTAGCTTATGGAAGAGTTTATTTCATTTTTATTCCTATTATTTTCCTTTTGTAAGTACTTATGGAGAAACATACCCACACAGATCCTAAACGTAATTGTTCACTTCTTGAGTGTAGATTGCAAGGTTTTTAATTGCTGTTGGGAGTTGTAGTTACTAAAATTGCAGGAAATTGTGAACAAATGTGGCTCATGTTGCCGTAATTTTGGTCGTGTTACGGTTGTATAGACCTCTGAAAGACTGAAACCATAATATTGTGGCCACAGTTGTGATTGCAAACCACAATTTGAATCTTTTGGTATGGTAGGTTGTTTTGGGGGTGAAATGGTGCATTTTATGGTGAAGTGGATATAAAGAGATTGTGTTATTGGAGATTTGAAGGATTAAATAAACAAAATTGATGAAGAATGCATCTGTGAGGGGAGAAAATTGGGTCTTGCGCCTTTATTGTACACTTTTGTTTGTTCATATATGCATTGTAGGTTGTTTATAGTGATATCTTGTGCCACTGTGTTTCGAACAGTGTAGTACTTTTTTATTTAGCCTTATTGTAATTGTTGAATGGTTTCTGGTTGATCATATATGTATGTGTTGGGTGCTGTGATATTCATTAAATTGGGCTTTACTCATTATGATATATGAATTTGGGATGATATAGGATGACAAGTGTGTGGAGCAGTTGTTTGTTTGATTGAGCTTGTTTTGTGAGGTTTTATTGTGTAACTTGTGTGTGGGATGCAGGTAATCCTAAGCGAGTGTCACAGTGGTTTTCCTGCTCTTCCTCTGGTGGTGGACTAGAGCAGGGAAAAGGTTTTAGGGCACTGTCCCAGTTTGCATTTAAAAATAGGGATATTTGTTGGGAGGAGCTGGAGTGGAAAGGAAAGCATGGGCAGTCACCGGCAGTGGTTGCTACGAAGCCCCATTATTTTCTTGATTTGGATGTCCAGCGAACAGTGGAAAATTTTCTTGAAAATGTGCCTGAATTTTGGTCATCGGATGAGTTTGCTGAGTCGGTGAAGGATGGTGATATTTTTTGCATTGATAGGTCATTTTTTGTGCAATATTTCATTGATTTAATGTATATAGAGGAATTCAAAGATGTATGGGATGTTGTAAACGAATTCTTCATGCGGCAGCCTTTCTCCTCTTTGTGTGGGCGTCTTCTTATTGCTCTTGAAGACCAGGACTTATGCTACTTTGTGGAATCGCTTTGTAAATCTCTCGGCCCAAGAATGGAACTTCAACATTTCAATGACCTCTCTAATTTGTTTGTGGTTTTAGTTTTTAAGTGTGGTGCTTATGGATCTATTGACCAGTTACTGCTGTTAAATGCTGTAACTGCACAGGGGAGGCAGCTTCTACGCCTTTTTCGTGATGAAGAGGCTTGGGAGCCACAAGAAAAAATCAATGAGATTGTGTCAAAGATATCTGAAATCCCAAGCAATCCTAATAGCTTGAGCCCAATCTTCAAGAACAAATTTAAGATGAAAACTATAGAAGTGATGAAGTATCTGGGACTTCTGTCTTGGCTTGTTTACTTTAGACTGTCACAAGAATGCCGGACCCCTGAGTCCTGGGAGTCTGTATTTATGGATAATCAAATTGGTTTCCGTAACTCTAATAAACATGCATTGCCAGATGAGGATGGACCATCAGAAGATTATTCTGGTTTTGATAGTAGTTCTTCAGTTAGAGGAAAAAATAGGAGAAAAAAAAGGGCTAGAAAGAAGAGGAGGACCTATGATCGCAATGAAGATAGTGATGATGAGCTGCTAGATTTTGATTTTGCAAGCCAGAAGTTGGTTTTTCAGTCAAATACTAGAAGTTGGTTGCTTTCAACTGATGGGTACTCTTCGGGATGGAGTAGTGTAAGTTCCATATCTTTGACTAAACTGTTAGGCTGATAAAACTTTAGTAAACAGAATATTATTTGCAGCGTTAGTGGTGAAAAGTCTTAGATTTTGGTCATAATAATTCTGCCAATTGATGAGATTTACGTTACCAGATAAAAGTGAGATTCACCTCAATAGTTGAATTTGAAACAGTGATTATGGACATGATTACATTCAAATTACAAAATGTCCAGGCCTGATAATTTGTTTTGATTGTTAAATTTGCTGAATAGCTGGATTGAATTTTAGTCAATGATTCAAGGAAGCAGGCATTTCAAAATAGTAACCATGTTTTGTCATATTGTGCTGGCTGCTACTTGAACACTTTGATTACTCCTAGCTGCGTTTTATAATTATTTTTTTCTTGTCGTTTAGTCTTTTGTGTCAATACAGATGGAAAAATCACAATAGTTAGATAAATTGTAGCATCTTACAATGTCTATAATGACTCATTCATTTTCAAAATGTCAATTCTCTCTTTTGATTTAAGATTTGTGTTTTATATTAATTTTACACATTCTATTATAACCATGTTGTGTCCTATGATTTTTATAATTTACCTTATCCCTGTGTTTGTGTTGTGCCATATTTATGCCCCTTGTCTTATTTATCCATGCTTTCTAGTTTATATAGATCAATCAATTTATCCCTTTTGACATACCTTGGTTTATGAATATGATTAGCCTTGAATTTAATTTGTATAATTGCTATAGATATTTGGTTATTATTTGTAAAGTAGTTACTGTTTGATTCAAGGATTCTATCTATCTTTTGATTAGCAGTGCTCAAATATCATATTTGAACTGAATATGCCCCTTAACGTCCAATTTGTGGTTCCCCGTTATAACTCTTATACATCTTGTTGAAAGATATGTATGAGGTAGGAAAATTTTGTAAATCTCGATAAAGGTGAAATAAACTGATGCTCTACTGTTACACTGATTTTATAATTACTTATTTTTCTAGGCAGATTTACCTGAGTACCTTCATAGACAGTGCTTGTCTAGGTGGATGACATGGCTTTTTGAAAAATGAGGTCATGGTTTGCTTCTATGGATCCACCAAATAGATGTGCCTTCATTATCTCTCAACTGATGGGTGGCAAGATCAATCATCCCCCGTTTTGGTATTTTCCACTCAGTTCATGTAAAGCATGCTGTGACTCGTGAAATCTGCTTTTGGCTATTGCTGGTGATACGGAAACCTTTTTGAAGATTCTTGCGAGCATATACTGGACTTGCTGGGGATGGGAAAGATCTGAAAAATAACATGAAAAGCCAGCCTAAGAACTCCCTCAAAAAGTCATTAAACCTTGAGTTCATTGTGAAGATCTGAAAGTGATAAACGCTTTGCTAATTTGCTAACATGGGTTGTCATCCATATGCTCTGAATTTCTCTATCACACCAATCTAGCTTCCAACGTTGCCAGGATCATTCAGATTGCTATGGACCATGCTCGGGCTAGTTATAATAGTACTCGAGCTCTTTGACTAATTTTCTAGAGGCATATTACATCTAATTGTATTTATATTGCGTACCACAATATATAGCATTCTTATTTGCTGATAGAGAGAAGTTTTCTTTCAATTTAATGTGTTTTTATTGCTTCTGAAGCAAATGGACTTGGGAACTTGATTTCTTGGACTAGTTTCTAAGTTTCATGCAACGTAAGGAAAGAAACTCAAGGACATGTACTATATAATGTTGTTGGACATTATTTGAACAACCGGTCCTTTTACAAATTTGGTCAAGTTTGAACGTTTTCAAACATTTACAAACAAAGCATAATTACAGTCTTCCATAATCGCAGCAATAGATAACGACTACAATCTTGTAACATTGGAAGTTGAGAAAAGAACTTCGCTTGAATATTTGTCCTTATTTTAATTCCTCCTTGTATCATCGGTGGTAAATAAGTTAACAATAATGAAAGTAGGCAAGGGTGTGTTAGACTTAAGACTGATTTATAAAATGATTTTTAAAAACTGTTTTAGAAGGAAAGAAGAAAAATATTTATTTGATAATGTTGTAGAAACAGTTTTAAAAAGTAAAGAACAAAAAATCTTTTTACTAAATTTGTTTCAACATGTTGCGAAAATAAAATACTAAAAACTTGTTTGATTTAAATTTGATTGCATAGACGTACCCTGAGATCAAGTCCACCCACTTGGAAATTTCTGTATGTTAATTTAGTACTCTATGGCATGTAATCGGTGCTAGTATCATCAAATGTTAAAATACACAAATGCAATTCATGCTAGAGTTTTCCAAAAGCTGTGTTATATGACGGTACATTAAACTGCTGAGGTGCCTTTCTCAAATTTACTTGACTCAATTATGCATTCCTAGGCTCGAACCCACTCAAATAACTCCATATTCTATATCACTGCTTTCAAATGCTAGCCATATAGTCTTGGCATTCATCATCACCGACACCATTCGAAAAACCTCAACCATATATTTCTTTTTCCTTTTGGCATCTACATTTCTCCCCTTTTTTTGGGTCAACCATTCGTCACTTTCAAAACTAGCAAATAATCTAACTATGGATGATTCCATGGAGTTGTGTGATAATAAGGGCAATACTATTATGTATTAGTTTTTTTTTAGAGAGAAGAAAGTGATTTTTAGAGTGAGAATTTTTTATTTTTTTAACCCAAGATATTTTCATGTGACTAATCTCTTTAAATAGTAAGATTCATACCCACAGATCCTAGATCTAGATCCAACCTAGAATGAGAAATTATTGTTGCAAGAGAATGTCTCCGTAAAATTATTCTTGACGGAAGATGAACAAAACAAAAGCACTATGTTGGAAAGTAATAAATTTTACAACAGCTGATTTAAAAATTAAAAACCAAAAAAACAAGAAAATAAAGTTTATGGTGTCCAATCTTTTGACGAAAATCCAGAAAAAAAAAATTGGCACCTACCTTTACTAGAAAAACACCATCATTTGGTTTAGTAGCTTCTGCAAGATGCACTTCCATCAAACTAGAAGAGATACCAATATCACTTAATATCAAGTACCACTTGTAACTGCTGCTTTTTTAGTAAAGAGAATGCTTTGCATATCCTACAAGATTGTCTGCACTCCCATGAACGTTGGTTGATGAGAGTATCTTCTTATAATATTTTAGTTTGCGTTGACATTAAGATGAGTATATGCATTGCACTCTACTTATCCTTGTGATTTGGTAGGCTTGGAGGTGGAAGCACAATTCTTCTCAAACCAACAGTGGCAAATTCATTATGTTTGTAAAATGATTCACCTGCACCATGCTCAAGTGACTCCGGTTTTGGAACATGACTCAATTGACTATTTTTGGAGTAAATGGCTTCTACCGGCTCCTGCATTTGTTAAGAGCAATGTTGATGAAAGTTAGATTCTTAGCATTACTACCAAGGGAGTTGGGGGCTTGATACACGATAATATAGGGAGATGGGTTGTTGGGTTTTCTCATTCTTGTAGAATAGTCAATTTATTATTGACTAAACTTGCAATGAAAGAGGATTTGGCCTTTTGTTGGGGTCAATGATTTAAGAATGTCTTACTTGAAATAGATTGTTTAGTGTTGTGGACATATTAAACAAAAGAAACATGAATCAAATTTCAAGACATGCACATGTAGACCATATTCACGGCATTTGGGACATGATGCATTAAAATTGAATTTTTGGAACTATCTCGTATCTCGCGTGAAATAAATTAAACAACAAATTATCTATTTAATCGAGATCAAAGAATATGAAGCATTTCTTTCTTCTTAAAAGGTTACTTGACAGAATTTTTATTTTCTTGTTGCAAAACTATAGTCTTATTTCTTATTTTCTTATTACAAGACTATAGTTTTAAAAATTAACTTTTTCTGTTACTTTTTTTTATGTAATACACTCTTGTAATACACTCAAAAGAAAAAAAAAATCTATATATATCATTTAGGAATTCAATGGTGATTTTTCAGTGGTCACTATGATCGGTGGAATGTAATATATTTTTTTTTTTTACAAAATAACAACTCGAGAACAATTTATATATTTATTTATAAAAAAAGGTTGTGACAGGGCAATTATTCCGGGAGAAAAGAAAAAAATATTTTCACGTTTACAGGAGACGTTATTACGTTATACTCTTAAAATTTTAGCAATATCATGCATTATACATATATATTTTAAGAAATGAATAAAATATTAAAACATATATTTACAAAATAATTAAGAATAAGACATTAAATTTTTACTATACATTTTTTAAACAATTAGTATCTTTGTTTGCAAAATCTCCATACTTTACTGAGATATCGCCACCAATTTGTTTTGATGATCTCATACCGATAGCTGACACTTTCTTGATACAAGTTGATGGAACAATAGTCTTTTTTAGCTACATGTTGCTATTTGCTTAATATTATTATTATTTGTTGAAATGGTGTATTTTTTAACCATAATAGATGTGCTTAAACCTTAAACATATCGATGGAACACTTCTCCGACCTCGTACTGTTACTTTTTCTTTGGTGATCGATATCTAACAATATATATATATATATGAAAACAATTGATACGCATTTTTAATGCTTCACAAGTTGATGTAACATATCTTGGCATTGCCACCTATTTCTGATTTACATGATGAAAAGGGGGTTTCATTTCATCATCATGATGTTCTTATCATGCGCATGAGCAGCCTTCACTATCGACACATTCAGAGCTATTTACAGCCAACCTTCAGAATTCTACTAACATATTTAATATAATTTTCACACAATCTATTTTATATGTTTTATTATTAAGTAATTACGAGTCTTATTAAGTAGATATCCTCTTACATTTAAATAGTTGTGAATATAACTTAATTAAATACTTATCTAATAATTTATTATTACTCAAGAATTGATGGAATAAGTTTATTGATAAAATTTACTAAAATAAACTAATTAAAAATAAGTTATCTTAACATATTTTATCAATAAATTTATTAAAATAAATTTAGAAGAATTTATTATAATCATAAGTTCAAGTATATTAATATAAGTTTTTCAAAGCACTCCTTTAATGGACTCTCAACGCTAATGAATATTTTAAGAGAAAAAACAATTTAATCCTTATATTTTTATTTTTTTTGTCAAACGTGGTCTTAATTCATAAAAATTGACAAAATTAGTCTTTCATTTTTGTAAATATGTAAATTTATTCTCTAACTCTATCAATGATGGTGCTTATGTGGTATACTCTCAAAATTTGTGATGATCTAAGATATAATTTCTAACGGTCTAAGATACAATTTTCGGGAGTTTAAAACTCCTTAAACTTGCTTTCTTAGTTTCTTTAATCTTAACCAGTAATGATAGGTTTTGACAGCCAAAAAGTTATGCATTTGTTCAATTTATTTTTATTCTCCTCTAGTCACTACAAAATCCTTCTAATACTAATTTTATCACATTCACTGAATTTGAAACCAAACCCCATAGATATATAGATAATTGATAGGTTAAAGCTTCGTTATGTTGTACAACAATATGGAGGCTCAGATACATTTTAGATTAAAAAAATGGAAAATGTTTAAAGATCTTTCCAAACATTAAACTCAATGTCTTGATATCTTATAAATAGTCTGAATGGAATCAATGTTCACTAAAGCATATGCTTTGTGAACTGGACTGACAATTATAACAATTTCACTCCACCAATGGTCACTTTAGCATTACCATTATATTTGTTTATACGTAATATTGTTGTGTATTTTTTTCTTGAGAGATTAATTAATTGATTGAAATAATTACAGGATGAAACTAAATTTTATTTTGATAAAAAGACTTAATGAGTAGTATTCGCATGTTTTTAGAAAAAAAATTTAAATTAAAGTAAAATAGTTTGTTATATATTGAAATAATGACATATTCTAAGGGAGTGGATGACCAAGTCAAGACACATTGCAAGTTATTATCAACCTGCTTCCCAATGTAGTTAGCACGTCAATCAAAAGTAATCATTAGTTAACTTTTCATTTTTGTTAAAAGATAATTATATAATTTGTAGTTAATTATCTTACCATTTATGGTATAAAATTCAAAAGAAAAATATCCAATTATGGCAAGTTGTCTTCAGCCAACATATTTTCCATTTGTGGTAAGAACTACTTTTTCATTCATTGCTTAAACTCTTGGATAATCAAACCCCTTAACCCTTAGACATATGGTTGCTTTATCTCTCTTTAAGTACCCTTCAGTTGAGTAATCTAAGACTAATTCATCTCTTTCTTGTTGAGATTTTTTGCACAAAAAATCAGAGTCACCATTGTTGATACCTTAAGCTTTTTCACTAAAGTTTTCATTCCCATCTTCACTTCAATTTAGAGAAGGTTACCTTTCTATTCTTTGATATTTATAACATGTCCTATGATGCTTAGTAATGATGTTGGATGTCTAGAAATATGTTATGATATGATGAAATATGATCTGTGGTGATATTTTGAGTTGCTTTGAAGTATGCATAAAAATATATGAATATGATAACTCTTTATAATATGACGATTTATGATAGTTAGAATGAGCTTATATGACTATGTTATGTTGATTTAGATTGTTTGAAGTCATTGTATGTTTTTTTTTGAGTTTATCTAAGTGAAAATTACATTCTTGTAATGAATTTTTATGTTCTCTCATTGAGTAAGATTTGAAATCTTGGAAAATTGATGAATGTTTACCAAACAAAGATAAATTTGATACACTAGAGTGATCCAAGGATAAAATAGCTAAAGCTCAAGTCTTAGGCTCACCAACAAAAAAAAAATTTTTTTTATTAGGTTTTTACATTTTATAAAACAAAAAGATCACATATATTGACCAAAACACCTAACATATAACTTTCTCATATAAAGTAGCAAGTTTTTCTTTTCAAAATTTACTTAAGAGGCCTCACCCAAAGCGCCTTTGTTACAATGTTATCGTTTGGGGGTTTATGTAATCGATCCTTCTCGATGTTGTCATTGTGTTAGTGCTCCTATCTCTTTCCACTCTCATATCTTGTTCCTTCACCTGAGATTTGGAATTGGAAATGGAAAACACTAGCTAATGTTTTATTACCTTCTCCATTTTTCTTATTTTCTTTTTCATGTTGGGTTTATGAGAAGGTACAATGACAATCTTGACTTTTGCCTTACCTTGTGAAATTAGGTGGTTGTCAAGATGGTAAACTTAGAAGAGGAGTTTTATATAGTGACTTGAGTAGAACAAGAATATAGTTTGGATTGAACAATATAGTCTGGTGATGGTGGGTTTCAAAGCAAGAAGGTGGTGGAGGTGGTAGTATGAAAAGTTGAGGTTGAACTGTACAAATGTATCACTTTGTGATGATTAAAACTCGTCAATAATTGTTAAATTTAAAGAAATTCATTAAACAATTTTTTTTGGGTGGAGAGAGAATTAAACTACCATAAATTATATTTAAGATCACTGTAAAATTAAGAGTTTATGATGTGAACATCATCACTAACAAAATTAGTGAGAAAATACTAAATTAAATGCGGGAATTAAAATTAAGTTTGACAAAAAAAAATTATAATAACTAAAATCTCACACACACACACATATATATATATATATATATATATATATATATATATATATATATATATATATATATATATATATATATATATATATATTTACAATTTAATTACTTTGTGAACGAAGTTCCTATTGGTAGGTATCATAGACACTTAGACAATGATGAGTTTGACATCCATAAATAGAGTATCAACTCTCAATTACTAGTATCATTAAAGCTTCAAAACTGAAACATTTTTTAAAAGATACGAACACAGGCGTCACGTGAACCAACAACATGTGCACAAAATCGTCAATAACGTTTGCAAGTTGACTCTAGCCATTCACCCTAGAATTTAGGCAAGTTGCATTTCCATATCATGAAGTTTTCCATAAAGTGCCAGGACACAGTGCGCACGCTCTGTCATGCTCGTAAAGGGAGAGCCCTCCTTAGCCACTTACTAATTCTACAGTGAAATTATTATTATATCAATTTTTATATAAATAACCTAGAACCACTTTTTCCACAGACAATATTTAATAACATATTTTTTTTAAGACTCTTCTAGATAAACAACTTAATTCATTTAATAAAAACTTATCACGAAAGAATTTATTCATAAATTTGCTAATAAATTTTATTGAAATAAATTAAAAAATTAAATCTAAATAATAAACATAAACTATATATTTTTGTAAATTTAAATAAGTTTAGTATAAGCTTAAATGAGTATTTGTATGATGAATTTATTTTTATCTTTTTCAACTCAAAATTTTGATAAACTTGATTTCATTAAGATCCGATAATATATGAGATACATTTGAATTGATCTAATTCTTTAGTATAATATATTAATTTTAATATTTTATATAACTAAATCATAAAATAAAAAAATATATAGAATTTTTTTTAAAGTATAATTAAGATATATTTTACAATATATTATAAATATAATATCATATTAAATAAAATATTATCTATTATATATGTCATAAAAAATTTGTTATTCATATATATTTTTTTTAAAATATTCTTTTCTTAAAAAAATTAGGTTGATACCACATGAATATAACATCATCCTCAAAGTATAAATATAATTGTTAAAGAAGAAAAATATAATATATACATGGTAAAATATTCTAACAATATTATCTAATCACTGTATAGTAATTTTTGTTGATTTTGATAATAATTACATTAAAAATCATACAGAACCTGATTTCTAATTATTGATAGTATAAAATTTTTCACACTAAGGTGTATATCCAATTAACTCAATTTTTAAAATTTAAACACGTGGAAATTATCTTTTAACAAGTCCACTTAGATGTCATCAACATTTATTCTTTGAGCTTTTGTAGTTTACTATGATTATAATAACGCTTCTTTAGCAAGAGAGTGGTCACTACTATACTAGGAAGCTAGCCTCCTAAAATGGAGAAAACAAGGCCCTCAGACCAAGTTGTTCTCTTCCTGGACCAGCATACCCCTAAACCACCCACTATGGACGCCGAAAATCTTCAGGAGAAACCCAAACACCCCTTAAAAGTCAGAACTCTTAACCGTCTCAGCTTCTCAAAACCCAAATCCCGAATCCTAGAATACAACTATGTCCCCCGCAACAAACTAGAAACTTCCGAAGAAAGTGACGTTATTCAACCCACCTATAAGCTCTCTTCCAACGACGAGGACGATGACGAAGATTGGGAATGGGATGGAGAAGAGACGGAGGATGACTCAGAGCATGACCCAAAGTTGCACCAAAAGAGGAAGTTCAAAGTCAAGTGGAGGCTTCTGATGGAGTGGGTTTTGTTCCTCAACATATTGACATGCATGGTGTGTTCTTTCACCATAACTTCCATAACCAACTTGCACGTGTGGGGATTGGAGATTTGGAGGTGGTGTTTGATGGTAATGGTCACATTCAGTGGCCGTTTAGTTTCAGGTAATTATAAATATGGCTTCATTTTCTCTTCTATCTCACTTTTACTAAAAAATTATAATAGAGTTTGTCCCAAAACCTCCACATATTTATGACCTATTCAAAATTTTCAATTTTATAAAAAAAATAATATTTAATTAAATATTATGTGAAAATAAGTTGAAACTATGATAGTTTCGTATCACCATTCTAAAAAAAATTATTATATGATTCAAAACTGTAACTAATTTTAACAACACATAATCAATTTTATTAATTCTCTATGTTAATTAAAAAAATTAATGTTACGTTGAGATTGGTTAAAATTATGAATATATTATGATTACTATCAAACTATATACTATTTTTCAAGTAAAATATAAGAAAAAAATTTATTTATGTCAATTAAAAAAATTAGTTAATATTATTTAATTTTACTAATCTCATTTTAAAAAAATAAATTATATATTATGATCAAATTACAAATTATTATATTTAATAAATTTATTATTTTATTACAAATCATATGACAGTAATTTATTATCGAATAACAATATAAAATTATTTTACAAAAATATAATTATTAAATATTTTAAAAATAAACTTTTTTTAAAACTATTCTTTAGAACTTGATATAAAAAAAGTCACTAAAAATACCATCTCAATGAAAGTGAGGATATTTTAAAAAATATATATAACAAATGAAATATTTTTACATTAATTAAAAAATCAATATTTTTTCTCTTTTTTTACACACTAAAATAAATTTCTCTCTCACAACGTTAGTTTTTCACCATTTTATCCCTTCCAGAAAGACTCATTATCCACTCACCTAAACAATCCACTTAGTACACATTCACTTAAATATTTTAAACTTAGATTTCTCTATATTTGTTTCTTGTAATTAAAAAAAATTGATTGTTTCCTATGTCCACAAGAAAAAAGGTGTGAAAAAAATGAAAAAAATATAAATTTTTTAATTGATATACAAAGATTTCATTAATGAAATATAGCGAAGAACAAATAGTGGGATAGGTAATTTCAATCCATATTTTAAATCATAATACAAAATTATTCTTTTTGTTGAGAAAGATAATTTGTCCCAAAAATGGGTGGATGTTTATAATTTTGGTTTGGTTTCAGGGTGGCTGGTCGGCGTGGCGGTTTTCATAATCGAGCGAAACTTCATGTTACGAGAGAAGGTGCTGTACTTCATCTACGGACTGAGAAAGAGCATAAGAAACTGTTTGTGGTTAGGCCTGGTGCTAGTCTCCTACTGGAGCGTGGTGTTCGACGACGTCCAAAAGAAGAACCACAAGTTCCTGAACAAGATGTTTCAGGCGCTGGTGGCAGTTCTGGTGGGCGCCACCATCTGGCTGGTGAAGATCGTGCTGGTGAAGATGCTGGCATCGTCGTTCCACGTGACGACGTACTTCGACCGAATGAAGGAGAGCGTTTTCCACCACTACATTCTGGAGACGCTGTCAGGTCCGGCCATGGAAAACGCGGAAGAGATATTGCGACAGCAGCACATGGCGGGGTCGAAGTCGATGCCGGCAAAGTGGAAGATGAAGGAGGCGAAGAGGTTCGCGTCGCGGAAGATTGACATGGAGAAGCTGAGAGAACTTAGCATGGAGAGCACCGCGTCGGCATGGAGCGTCAAGAGGCTCGTTAACTACGTCAGGTCTTCGGGCTTGTCCACCATTTCCAGAACTGTCGATGATTTTGGCAACGCCGAGTCCGAGATCAGTAGCGAGTGGGAAGCTAGAAACTGTGCTCAGAAGATATTCAAAAACGTCGCCAAACCTGGTGCCAAGTAAGTCTATCACTCTCTTTTTTACTTTAAATTATGTTTTTGAATTTTTTTTTAATTCATTTAAAGTTCTTGTATAATGTTTTCTTTTAATTAGGATTAACATGAAATAGAAAAGATAAATTGTTATGATATATAATTTAAAATGAATTTAATAGTTGTTTTTCTTCTTCGATCAATCTTAAATCTCTGATATGAATTTATAATAATTATTTTAAAAATATATGATAATTTATAATTAAAAAATTGTGTAAAATTATTTTATATTATCAATGTATATTCTATTTTATTTGTCTTTTAATTTTTTAATTTAATTATATTTTGATAATTTTGTAATTAAATTTTTAATAAAACTCTTTAAAGTTATAAATACACTTGTATCATATATCAATTATTTTATATTAATATCACAACAGGTTGATAATAATGATGATGTAGATACATGCACACAATGTTTTAAGTTTGGCTATTTTGTTAATGAATTTTAGTTGTTAATAAATAGACATACATGCACGCAAGATATTTTAAAAAAAACAAATAAATACAAATATATATTAATAATATTGTAATGTATGATTAATAAACTCATTTGAATTTTAATTAACAACTCTATAAGTCTATTTTATTTTATCATATTTCTTCATTATAATATTTTGTACAATTTTTATTTAGATTTATATACATAATATACTATTTGTTTGTAAGTTGCGTAAACAAAAAGGGAAAAGAAGAAAGTGCCATTGTAATGTGTTTTATCATATCATGACATGATATTAACGTATAATTTTTCTCCTTGTCCTTTTTCATTATTTTATTAGTTTTATTGAATTTAATTATATTTTGATAAATTTCCAATAATTTCGAAATAAGGATATTTTAAATTATCAATATCGTCAAGGTTATGTATGAATTATTCTATATTAATGTGACAATACTTTGATTTGTCGATCAATGAAAATTAAGACATTAATTTTTTATATGGTATACGTGTCTGTATGGATATTATTTGTTTTTTTATATATATACATTTTTAAATAGATAAATATAGATATAGCTATGGATAAATAGGTTATTAATAAGACAAACTTAAAATATCATTTATATAGCTAGAGATATAAAGTCTTATTTAATACAATAAAAATATTTTAACTAACGATTTGTCTTTATAGATGTCATTGTTAATGTAGATTTTATCCAATAGAAATTAACTGTTAGTATAAATATTCTGAATTTATGTTAATAGAATTATGCATTATATTAATAATATTGTGAGTTTGTGATAATAGTATAATGTATTATATTAATAAATAATTATATTAGTATAAAAAGTTGATATATATATATAATTTTAATATAGTCAAGTCACATTTTAAATAGGTAAGACAGATATTTTTGTTTTTTAAGTTCAATTCTTAGGACGTTGTAAACTATTTTAACTTATCTATGTTGTATTATCATTTTAATCGAGTTATATTTAATAATATTATTAATCAATCTATGACTGGATAGATATCTTTCCTTCTTCAACTTATGACATTATCTTGATTGTATACATTAGATGTCAACCTAAAATACTTATGTAAGGATTGTATTTATTATGAAAAACAATCTCATTAATCTACTCCTTTAGTTACAAAATCAGTTTACACGATTCTAACCCAAGATTCTAGGAGGATCCTTTGATCCTCTCCATCACTTATCCAGAACTCATGGTGACAAAGCCTAGACAAGTTACATGTTCTAAAGATAGAGGTTTTGTTCTTGACTCTTTAAGACCCAAAGGACTAAACATGGAAAAATGCTAGTTTATTTCCTAACAAAGAATGTAGATGTCTCCACATGGAAGTGAGGCATAGATCCATATTTATTTTGTTATTGTTTCTCTAATGATCCCAAGGTAAGATTGTTCACTAGCACTCAAAGGATTACAAACCATCTCAATATCAAATCATACCTCAATTGAGGCACAATTGATTGACCAACTTTGTCTTTTAGATCAATGCTTGGGGCTATAGACGTCTCTACCAATCCAAACCTTGGTTGGGACATAATACATCATCTTTACCTTTTAAGTTTAATGTCGGACAGTTGGGGATTGTCCTATTCAATCCACACCATGTTACTTATTCAACAAATCTATACTTGGGTGTATTAGCCAATCCATGATTAAGGAGACATTTTTCCTTTTCTGAGCTTCTGGTGTTATCTTGGTGGTTCACATTAAATGCCAACCTAGATTAGTTTGATAGGGATTGCATTTATTGCAAAAGTAATCCAACTAATCTACTATTTTAGTTACTAAATCAATTTTTGTGGTTTTAGTATACAAAATTCTAGGATATTCCCATAATCCACTCCATTATTTCTTTTATATATATATATACTCATTTTAAAGTGGCCTATAAGATGACGAACTAGCTCTTGATTCATTAAGACCCACCTAGTTAGTTGATCCTAATGTGAACAAATATATTTTAGTATTAATTTAGTAAATAAAATAATTATTATAGTACAATAAATCAATGTAAGAATATGTTTTTCATAATTTATTTAGCTCAATTATGTATTTATTTAGTGGGATGAGGAGTTTAGATAATTTATATGAAATTTTAGATTTAAATTCTATTATTCTCATTGTAAATTTCTTTTAAAGTAGATCATGAACTTTAATATTATACTCTCTTCAACGATTCATATTTATATAAACAATTCTTTCTAATTTTAAATAATTTAAAATTATCTAACTTTAATATTATACTCTCTTCAATAATTCAAAATAATTCAATATTATACTTCATGTACACACTCAAATACTAAACAGTCGCATAAAAAATGATTATTTATATAAATAATTCTTTCTAATTTTAAATAATTCAAAATTATCTATGATATATAAAAATATTATTTTATTATTAAACAACTCATAATATAATTAAGTATCTTTCATGGGAAACATTCAAAATATATTAAAAAAAATTGATAAAATTCAGTATTTCATGACAAAATTTCTAAGCCACTGACAGTGGACAAGTGTTTAAAGTATTTTTATTCTTTTAAAAATACAAACAAATAAGAAAAGGCCAAGTTAGTTAATCACTTTGGCTAGGCCTATCCTAAGGTTTATGATCATTGACCCCTTTACAAGTAAATGGGATTTGCACTACAGAATGTTGCAGCCTTGCAGGCGCACGTTCGGGCCCAGATGTCATAGCACTATTTTGTGGGTTTGGTCCTGCGTTTATTTATTTATTTTTATTTTGTGGTCATTATAAAATAAAAATAAGCTGTGTTGTGACCCGAACCTATTTGGTGCTTCATTTAGTTACTCGGTGGTCCATTAGGTTTTGTGCTAAGTGGCGTCCTCCCATTTGCATTGTTGCTCAGTGGCAGTACGTCATACCGCAAAACAAAGAACAGACGGAAGAAGCAAATAAATAAACCCGTCCCCTACAACATCACTCATGCCATTTTTTTTCTTTTGTGAATTTTATTTATTTTGAAATATACTAACCCGACCTAACTCGATTTAAATTAATTGAGTTACTTTCAGTTAAATAAAATATATACTTAAAATCAACCGGAATCAAATTAAAATATTTTATCCTGATTACACTTTTTTTTTTACGAAAAATACTATCTATATAATAATTTACACAATAAATTATACAACATAGATAAATTAAAAAAAAGAAAAATATATATTATAAATAATGATTAAATGAAGAAAGATAAAAAGAAAAAAATTAATATTGTATAAATTATTACATAAATAATACATTTATATATATATATATATATATGACTTAGGCTGACGACCTAAAAGATAAAAATAAATAAAGAAAAGAAAAGTCAATAAGATGAAAATAATAACTTTTTGCTATTTGTTTAAGAGAAAAAATAAAAAATTTTATTTTCGAGACTAGAAATAAAATACTTCTTCGCAAATTAACATGATATTAAGAGAAGAATAATAATTTTTTATAATATGAAAATTTAAATATTATTAATGTTATGTTAAAAGGAAATAATTGAATAAAAAGCTTATCTCTTTACTTCTTTTTTTTTCTCCATCGCAACAACGAAATTTTTTCATTTTATTTCTCTGATACCTCTATCTTTACTATTTTCTTACATTATATATGTTTTTTTTTTTTTCTGTATTTTACTATTTAATATAAATAAAACAAATATTTTGTTTTATTATCATTCTTTATTTAAAATTGAGGTTTTATTTTGACAAGTATATTTACTTTTTGTGTCAATTTTTATTGAGCGACAATATTTGAATACTTATAAATTACAAACTTTCTATTATATTTTTTATTTTTTCTATTTCTATTTCTTTTTTAGTCACGTTACACGTCCAATCATATTAACTACTTATCTTTTTCTTTTTTTTATTTCTCTCAAAGTATAAACATTCAAAAAGTGTTAAAAAAATAATTTTTCATTTTTGTTTGTGGGATATGTTAAAGTAAAAGCTTATTTTATTTAATGGTTAAAAAACACTTATAATATTATAATTAAATTTCATCCTTTCATCCCTACCCCAGTCTATCCGCACTATGGTAACGGGTTGTTGGTTTAGGTTGTCAAACTCAGCACATATTAATTAATAGTGCAGCGTGTCAGATCCATTATTTTGTAGCAACACGACAACAACCTTCTGTCCATGGTCGGTGATCGTCATCGACCTTCTATTTCTGCAATCTAGATTTAGTGCGCAAGCACTAATCGTGTAACTGTCCCACTAAGACCAGGTGTTTCAGTTTGGTCCATTATTTTGGCCCAAGAACAGCACTACACAGTTTCTAGTACATTCTCTATAAGATGAAGAATAAATCATGAAGTGGGATGAAAAGTTGCTATTTCCCCCATTGATCACGTGCTCGAGTAAACTAATTGACTTAGTTTCGAATAACACTGTCTTCAAGAGTAATGATTCTGACCTATTTACTTAATTGGTAAAAAATTAATACCTATCAATCATTTTATTACACAATTTAGTTTCTCATTACATACCATATAATCTAATGCATATAATTCTCTCTAACATCCTACGGAAAAGTATCAATTACTTTGTAATTAGAGGATAGTTCAATTTCTACGAAAGAAATAACAATTTTTTATCAAATAATTTTTGTTTAAATTTGTTTATCATTTATTTTCTTATAATATATATATAAAAGGATGATTTACTCACTTTAACACTAACTTTCCTAAAAAAAAAATATATATATATATATATATATATATATATATATATATATATATATATATATATATATATATATATATATATATATACACGATCCACTTATTTTAATAATAACTCTATTACTCATCATTCTTATTCTTTATTTTCTTATAATTTAATTATATTTTTTAGATTATCACATAAAAATAAAAATAAAAATAAAAAATAATTTTTTTAAAATTACTTTTTTATATATTAATAATATTTTCAATTTTTCTAAGAGAATCATTCGAAATAAAATGATTATTTTTAAACTAATCTTTCTTGAATGAGTAATAATATAAAAGAAACAAAGATTCCATTCTTTAAGTATTGTTTACGTTGTTTTCTAATAAAAATTTATTACTTCAATAATTTTTTTAATTTAAATTTGTATTGCGCATATTATTCACGTAAAACTCCAATTCAATTTAATTGGAAAGCAGTCGAAACAACGTATAAGAAATTATATCCAAATTTTGGTAGATTAATATTCATGGGGCAGGTTAACTTTGAGCCGTCATTAACAACCATAATAATAACGTTAGAGTTAGTGCAAAAGTGTCATTATCCATTCTCTTATAATATGTGAAAGCAACAAATTGAATCAATATGAACTGTGACTTTTTTATGGACAAATAATTGAGTAACATCTAAAAATAATTATTAAGTATATAAATGAATGAGATAATTAATTAAAACATGGTATTTTCTAACATATTGAAGGTATATTGAAGAGGAGGATCTGATGAGATTTTTGAAGAGGGTTGAGATACATACCATATTTCCACTCTTTGAAGGCGCTCTTGAAACCGGCAAGATCAGCAGGTCTTCATTTAGAAATTGGGTGGTAAGTTTTTATTGTAAATTTCACACTTCCCACTATAGCAGATGACGCTGAACCATATTTCCCAAATTACTTATTAGTATTATTTATTTTCTTTTTTATTCGCGGACTCACATCTAGTGTTAAGTAAAACCTAGTTAGGTATGTTATCTAGGTTATCTAGGTTCAAAAGTTCAAATAAATATATAGTAAAATATTGATAATTAATAGAACTTAATTATAATTTACTAACTATTGCTATTCAATTATGAATGGTCATAAAAGGAATATGTTAATTTTTGTAATAATCATTTTAAAAATTATATTTAAAATATCTCTAATCAGTTGAGGACATAAATTAAATTATATTTAATTTTTTTGATCAGATTCGAGCTTATTATGAACGAAAAGCTCTAGCGCAATCACTGAATGATACAAAAACAGCAGTGCAGCAGCTTCACAAAATAGCAAGCGTAATTGTCAGTGTGATAATAATCATCGTGATGCTTTTGGTGATGGGGGTGGCTACCATCAAGATAATATTGTTCTGTGCCACACAAACAGTTTTAATAGGTGTTGCCTTCCAAGGTACTTGCAAGACTGTATTGGAGTCCATCGTCTTTGTCTTCGTCATGCACCCTTTTGATATTGGAGATCGCTGCGTCATTGATGGAGTTCAGGTCATTTTCCAAGCTTTATAAATGACTTGCTATTTTACTAAGAGTAAAACAATTAAAGTTTAAGTTTTAAGTCTTAAAAAAAATTATTTTACTAGTTTTTATAAAATAAAAGACCATGTATATAGACAAAAAAGGTTAACATATAGTTTTCTTGTTTAAAATATAATATTTTCTTTAGGGTGCATCCATGGTTGGACCAGTCCTGTTTCTAAATTTTATAGGTGTTAAACTTTCTTTCTAATATATAAAAATTTCCTTATTTCCATGTCAATTTAATCATGTACTTACAGATGATTGTGGAAGAGATGAATATCTTGACAACAGTGTTTCTTCGATATGACAACGAGAAAATATACTACCCTAACGCAGTTTTGCTCTCTAAGCCAATAAGCAATTTCTACAGGAGTCCAGAGATGTTTGATTCAATTGATATCACCATTGATGTTTCAACTCCCATGGAGACCATCCTTGCACTCAAGAAATCAATACAAATGTAAGTTCTTTAATTTATTCCTTATTCTTTGTACGTGGAATTTTATTTTATTTTATTCTTTTACCACCAATTGGATGTGTTTGGGAGAGTGAATAGAGAGGAACTTCAGTGTGATTATATCTACTTAATGTCTGGGATAAATTTTTCCATAATTATTTATAGGAAAAAAAATAAAATAATTTTTTTATAAATTAAAATTAACTAATGTGTATATTAATTTGTAAAAGTTTTTTATATTAATTTTTTTATAATTTATGTATAAATTAATTTTAATTTATGTAAAAGTGTATAGATAAACTTGATAAGCAACTTTTTGTTTTGTTAATATTTGACTTGTGTGATATTGAGTTTAGGTACATTGATAGCAAGCCAAAGTATTGGAATCCAAAACACAGTTTGATAGCAAAAGGAATTGATAATGTGGACAAGCTAAAGTTGTCCTTATCTGTGCAACATACCATCAACCATCAGAACTACGGTGAGCGAAACATTAGGATAACGGAGCTTCTCTTGGAATTAAAGAAGATCTTTGAGATCCATGGTGTCAAGTACCATCTTCTACCTCAGGAGATCCAGATTACCCACATGAACATTGAAAATGGGAAAGTTCTGTTGCAATCATGAATTAAGTAGACTTTCCATCTCTCAAAAATAATTACCAAAACGATCACTTTGGTAAAAAAAAAAAAAACTTTCAAATTATCTTGCTTTCAAACATCAACTCTACTATGTTCTAATTTGCACTAAGTTATCGAGTGGATTTCTGGTGTTATGCATTATTAATTTATGAATAAAATTTACTCATCATATTTTATGGTAGCACACATTCTATATTGTTTAATTTGTGACATACATTATTATTAATTTATCAATACACTTATTCTTGGAGAAATTCTTAAACATACTTATTCTATTTATGATGGAATTTCCTCCTTAATTGTTGTTCACAAGTCACAATGCTTGGGGGATGAACATGTTGGGTTACTTTTGGGCTCCCAACTACGTGGACAAAAGCCAATACTCTCAAGCCCGCTAGGTTTCTCTTTATAAGAGGAGAAGGGATTAGATTGAGAGACACACATCCAAGTAAAGAAACCCTAAGAGAATTAAAGTTCTTTTTGTATTCCTCTTTGAGAGAAAGATAGAGATATATACAGAGTGAGTTTGTATACCATCCGAGAGGGTGAGATTCATTGAGAGATCCTCAGAGATTGAGAGAAACACTTTGTAATACTACTTTTTATAGTGGAGATCTTTTACTGGACTAGGTCCTGTGGTTTTTCCCGAGAGGGTTTTCCACGTAAAAATTCTGGTGTCATCTTCCCTCTGCTCTTTTAGTTATTTTTTTTACGCTTCCGCATAGTGCCTATTTTGCGTTCACAGATGAGGGAATAGGTATTGATGTTTCCCAACAATTTAATAATTTTTTTTATAGAATATGAATTTAATGAATTAATCATTAAGGTGCGTGATATATTATTTCGATGATTATACATATCAATGTTAGTTAAATTAAATAATAAGTATAGAATTTTATTGAGAACATTTACTTATATTTTATAAAATATATTATACATTAAATTGAAATTAATTGACGAAGTATCAATTAGTTTGAGTTCCAAATTTTTTTTATTTAAATTTATGTATTTAACAACAACTACTAATTCAATCTCAATATTTATTCAATTTAATGTTTATAGAAAATTATTGATTAAATAAAATTTAACTTTTTTATTAATATTAAAGTAAGTTTAATAATACTTAATGTTAGTAAGTGACTGTCCTAGAAAAACAAATTTAGAGATGAAATTTTTTCATCTCAAAAGAGTTATGAAAAACGTATCACTAACAAATCACCTTCCTATCAGGTCAATTCTTTTAGGATAAAATGGTATGACTGACTCCATACTCAAACAAATAATCGAATCTTATATTTTGATTAAAGACATCTAACTCCATACTCAAATCAATTATCGAACCTTAAACTTTGATTAAAGAAGAAAAATATATATTAAACCATTTGTATTAGCAACACAGTAAACTATTGACCCAACCTTTATTATATTATATATACTTTATATTTATAACTATTAAATAATATACGTACTTTATATTTATTATTAAATAAATAGTTTTAAACTTATTAAAAATATACTTACTATATATATTTATACATTTATTATATATATATATATATTGCTAAATAATAATAATACTTTTACTACACATATGTTTAACAATTTATATAATTCATACTTATTACTAAATAGAATAAATTTATTACACATATATTTAACAATATATATACACTTTATACTTATTATTAATTTTTATATATATATATATATATATATATATATATATATATATATATATATATATAAAGTAGTTTTATTTATACTTATTAATAAATTAAAAATAGTAAAATTTATACTATGATATAATATAACAAATATAAATGAGTATATTAATAAACTTTAACACAAATATGAATTAGTAAATATAAATTAGTATTATTAATGTAATTTTATATAAATATTTATATTTATATATTATACTATTTTTAATGTATTAATAAGTATAAATTAACATAACATCTAGATCCAAAAATTTGGTTGAGTGGTTCATATGTACACATTTTGAATTTGGTTGAGTGGTTCATATGTCCACATTTTAAGTTATATATACATATGATTTTTACTAACATTACCAAAAATGAACTTGGATGAGTGGTTTAATGACCATTGTTGGAGTGGTGGGTGGAATTCTAATTTTATCTTTTTTTTTTATCCATTTTTGTCTTTAATCTCAATTTTCCAATTTAAAACTTGAGGGACTAAAATTACATGAAACTTTAGACACTAATAAAAATGGATATTGATTTGTATCTCAAAATATTTTAGTAAGACAAAACACTTTTTAAAAGACAAATGTTCAAATAAGTTAAAAGGCAAAACAAGAAAACCATTTGAAGAATTTTTATAAGAAAAATAATTATATTAATAAAAAAAAGCTCAACATAACACAAATTGTGCTAAAATAAAGCCCTCAACAAATATAACATGAAAAATAATTAAGAGATTAAGACATTTGTTACGATTTCCAACAAACCCTCCACACGGAAGACTAGTAAAAACCACTACCTTGTAAATTTTCTAACTATAATGTCCTTGACCTAATCAAATCTTTTAAAAACTTGTTAAAATATATAACCACGTAGACCTCATTATTTTAATGAAAGGGAAATAGGAAATTGTCTCCTCTGAAATTTAAAAAGATTACATTGTTAAACGGTGTTAAGGATAACCTCGGAATGAAAACTCTTTGACCAACGTAGCTTCCAAAAATAACCTTTGCTTCTAAGACATATACTCATTTGAGTAATTACTAAACAAGTAAATTACATATTTCAAAATATTGGTCTATATTTCTATAAAACATGATAGGAACACTGACTTTGAGTTTCAACTTGTGATTAGGAAGGCCAAATGACCTTATCGTATGTGAACATCATCAAGTCTATAAAATTCTCTATATGTTGAACATGGATATCAAAACTAAGATATGGTTCTTCTTAAAACATTAGATAAATCATATAATCATTTAACATGTCAACTATTTTATTGGTAGGTGGTAAAATATCCATATTCTAGAAGAATAATAGATTATGCATGTTTTCCAAAAAGAAAAGATACTTTTAACAATAGAAGCTAAAGGATCACTTGAGTTAGTTATTAACAAGTCATCTAGAATTACAACGACAATGTTTCATCATTTGCTTCACCAATGCTTCCATATCTAATGCTTAAAATCCAATTTGAATTTTTTTTTTCAACTCCTTAATTTCAATATTAGAGTTTCTAATGAGAAACCTCGTGTTCTTTCTCAATGTCAATTGTTAGAATAAAAAATGTATAGAGTCTAACCCCTAAAAATGTTTTAATAATAACAAAGACTATTATATCTATCGTTGCATTTGCGTTATAAAACTAATTGTATCTACTTAAGAAAATTGCTTTGAAAATGACCAAGTTTTTAATGAAAAACTTATTTTGTCTAAAGCAATACAATTTTAAGCAAGTGTCCAAATTTTATGTTTTGAACTAAAAGTTCATTTCAAACTTTGTAACTAAGCATCTAATACTCGCTAGGGACGATATCTTTTGAAGCAGACCTTTTAATGTGTCTTTCTTTTTGTCAATCCTAGATGGAAAGCTTGTACAAATCAAATGATTAGAATGCTTTTGAAAAGTGATCAAGTGTTTCAATGAGTTTTAACAACTACACTATCAAATTTTTAAAAAAGAAACCTTTCATTTATTAAAAAACATAAAGATACACTCAAGTATCATTTTTCAGGAAGTTAACTTCTCCAATGATATGTCTCATGTTTTATTATAAAGTAGTAAAAGCAAATGGAACCTTCTTTGTGTCAGAAAAGTGCATATCACCTTTTAGGTGAAACTCTCTTACCCACTCAATACTTGTTGTATTTTTTCTCTTCCAAGTTGGACATGTCTCGTCCTTTGTAACATAAATAAAACCTTTATGCATTTGATGACATTTAGAATGGGAACAAGCTATCAGTCTAAACAAAAATAATTTCCTTATCTATATAGGAAGATCTTTATGAATATGAAGATAGAGAACACATGAGAATAAGAATGCACAATTATTGGGTGATAACAAACTTGAACATACTCTAAGCTCATATTTTCATATACTTTATTTTAGCAAAGTTCTGTATAGTTTAGCATGTACTTCATATCCTCACTTAGTGAGTTAATTGTACAAGAAAACCTTTATGGTTTGTAACCTTTTGTACTTCATATCCATCATTCACACACCTATAGTTGATCAACCCTACTACTTAATCTACTAAGGAGGAACAGGAAAAGATGCTTACTCTTGATGGATGTCTTCGAAAACTACTCGACAACAGTGAGGTTTGCGTCTAGGATGAGAAGGGTGAAGGCAGTTGACACAAGATAGTTGATCCTTAGTGAGATATGTAGGCTAGCTCCACATTTCCTAAATCAGCAACCAGATGTCTAAGGAAGTGCATAAGGTGATTGTGATCCATCCATCACTAGCAAGTGCATACTCCATTGTAACCTCCCATCGGTATTAGACTTGTTGGAGTTCCAAATCAATAATCCAAAACCATCTTGGGCCAATGGTGGTCTCTTGAAAACATAGTCTGAAGATGCCTACATACACTAGTGTTCTTGGCATGTTCGTAATGTTCCAGCTCTAGAGGGGTCTCGACATTTTCTCTCAACAAATACGTGGTTCGAGGTCATCATAGTCACATATAGGTGAAGACATAAGGGTAAGCTTACAAAAAGGAAAATGTATATATTCAAATAAATCATAAATAATACAAGAAAGCATTCATAAAAGCACAATTTTATAAACAAGTGGTTTTTTGGAACTGGAATACGTTGGTAGTGGCTCACCATAACTCAAGGTTTACAACAATTTTAGCCCCTTGGAGAATTGGCCATCCCTTATTCCCAAGGCCCCATTGCCTCCACCTCTTATCCAACACTAGGTTTTAAGGTCTAGTCCACACAACCACCTAAACTTATGTGCTTATTTGCAATGCAGTTTATGACTGCCAACTCACATAACTCAGTATGTCACATTCAAAATTAATCATAGCATCTCGAGACATAACACATCATTCTTCAATACTTACCGTTTAGTTCATCGTTACCGTCCATCATGAATGTTGAAGTAAGATATGAATGCATCCAAACTCTCATGTATGTTGATGATAACAAATATTATGACTTAAAATTGATGACTAATATTTTGATTAAGTATATAGAGTTTTCAAAAGTACCTTATGTCATCATAACACAAACAAAAGGAATACATGTCCAAAACATCAATCTTATGAAATCTCATCCATAAGACCAATATTGTCCACAAAACACATCGTCCATAGAGAATTTTGTCCAATAATGGTAAAGGAGTCCAATTCATATCAACGTTCATATCAGACATATAATGTTTATTTTCTATATAGTGTATGTTGTTATGCTCTATATTTCAAGAACCAAGGATTACCTTCATACGCTCTAAAAAACAAGTTAACTCAAATAAATGAGTGCAATTATTAAGTCATCAACAAGTTAGGCAACAAGAAGAATGTATGTCTCTGCATTTATGCTATTATAAGAAGTTTAAGGAAAATAATCTACATGCTCTGCTGTACCTTTTCTCTTTCCTCAATACAAGACAAAAGTATTAGAGCCAACTATGTAGAAAAGCTATCTTTGACATCTAATGTAAAGATATCTTTGTCTTCATGCACGTTCAATGAATATCTTTCCAAGGTCTACATATACTCCACAAAGAGAAGAAAAAGAAGAAGAATAAGAATGAAACAAGTGTACAAAATGCAAAAGCAAACTTATGTATACCTACTTTGAATGTCTTTGGATGACATTTTTGAAATCTTTGTAAAAATCTATGTTTTGCTCTCAAGCCTTGATCTTAAAGTGTATTTTATTTGTTATACAAAGTTACAACTTTTCTTTGAAAGTTGTATGCTCACGTAGTGAGTTAACATTTGTAAAACCTCTTTTGTTTTTGTGATAACCTGAAGAGACTAAGTTTTAAAGAATACTTAATTGCTTGTAATCTAAGTTGTAGATTACAAGTGTTGTAGAGTCTATAGAGGCTAAGAATACTAGTTGTTGTAAGTCAGTTGACTTAGTGAAAAATCTTTCATGGTTGAAAGGACTTGATAAATCCAATGATCCACAAACAACACAAAGCTACACAAATAATGCAAAAATTAGGTATAGAATTAGGATCACAAATTAAAAGAAGAAATTAAAGAGATGGAGAAGAAATGAATGGTGAATTCACCACTAATTCAATTGAATTTGATAAGAATGGTTAAGGTTTGCCACTAATTCAATTGAATTAGATAAGAATGGTTGAGATTTGACACAAGTTTCATGGGAGCTTGATGAGGATGGTTCTTATTCAAGACAAGGGAGAGAGAACTCTCAAAGTTCTTCTAGCACAAGTTTCATTCAATGCAAAAGTGATTTAAGGTAATTACATTCAAGCCTTATATAGGTTGTGCTAATCACAATTAACTTGCTTAATCTAATCCTAAGACTAATCTTAAGGACCAAAACATAAGCTAAAAACCACAAGCCAAAATGGACAACAAAATTAGTGACCAAAAATTTGATCACTAAGCTGCCCTATTTGGACTTCCTAGACCAATTTCAAGCAAACTAAAGGTAGTTACATGCAAATACCGTTTAATATTTAAAGGTTTGAAACAAGTTTACAAAAGGACAAATTGGCACTCCATGAAAGTATACAAAGATAGGCTACTACTAGGTTGTCCTTGGCCCTTTAGGAGGCACTTCTCTTTATGCATTTCCTCTTGAAGTTTTCTTAATCTCTAACTTGTCATCGGACCTTCCAAGATAATGGTCTTTATGTTCTTAAAGCTCCTATGGTGGTTTTGACCTTGCCCCACCATATTCATATCATTCTCCCATTCTTAAAGAGAATTTAACCTCAAATTTGGTGCTTGAGTACCTACATCAAAAGGAGTAAGTGAACCACATTAAAGCTATTACTTCCCCAATAATATTGGGGCATGTCAACTTTATAACAATCATCATTAAATTTTTCTAAGATTTTGAAAGTTCCATTCCCCCTTGGGAGGAATTTAGACTTCTTCAAATGGGGAGTCTTTCTTTTCTCAAGTGGACCCAAACTAAGTCACCTTTTTTTAATACCTTTTCTCTTTTCCCCTTGTTAACTTGTTTTGCATATTATTCCATTTTTCTTTCCATGTGTAACCGAGTCTTCTCATGCAATTTCTTAACAAATTAGACTTTGGAAAGTCCATCATCATTCATCATAAAAGAAATATTAGGTAAAGGCAACAAATCAAGTGAGGATAGTGGATTAAAACTAAGCACCAACTTAAAGGAGAATGAGTAGTAGAATTAACTATCCTATTATAAGAAAATTCAATAGTCATTCTTCCTAAGATCTCAAAACCCTTCTTTACAAAGCATCTAAGGAGTTTGGGTAAAGTTCTATTCACTGATTCAATTTTTCCATCTGTTTATGGATGACAAGTGGTAGAAAAGAATAGTTTAGTGTCAAGCTTACTGTATAGGGTCCTCCAAAAATTTCCAAGGAACTTAAGGAACTTAGAGTCCCTATCTAAATTAGGTAAAGCATGTAATCTCACAACCTCCCTAAAGAAAATATTGGTCCATGACAAGCATCATCTACCTTACGGAAAGTGATGAAATGGGCCATCTTTGAATGGAAAATGATGAAATGAGCCATCTTTGAATGGAAAGGGATGAAATTGGCCATATTTGAAAACCTATCGACAACCACAAAGATGGAGCCTCTGCTTCCTTTTGACCTAGGCAAACCAAGTACAAAATCCATGAAGATATTAACCCAAGGGGAAGTAGGGATAGAGTGGAGTATACAAACCATGGGGTGAACTCTTAGACTTAGTTATTCTACATTAAGCATCTTTTACAAATATGATGTATGTCTTTCTTCATGTAAGACCAAAAGAAATTCTCAATCAACACTTTATAAGTCTTAAGTTCCTCTAAGTGACCCATGAGCCACCTTTATGTGTCTCCTTCACTAGCAATTCTCTAATGAAACTCCTAGGCATACACAATTTCTTCTCTTTAAATAAAAAGTTGTCATGCCTAAAATAGTCACCATTGGCTAAATTAGCACACATGGCAAAGGCCTCACCCAAGTCAATATCATTTTCATACAATTCGTTAAGAGATTCAAAACCAAGCAATTTAGTTTCAAGAATGGAAATTAAAGCATATATCCTAAAAAGAGCATCATATATTATATTCATTTTACTTTGCTTATGTTTAATGAAATAAGGAAATTGTTCCAAAAATTCAACCTATGTGGCATGTCTTTTATTTAATTTACCTTGACCTCTCAAATGTTTGAGAGATTCATGATTACTATGGATCACAAACTCCTTAGGTAATAAGTAGTGTTGTCAAACATATAAGGCCATTACAAGAGAATAGAACTTTTTGTCATAAGTGGAATAATTAAGATGGACACCTTTAAGATTTTCACTAAAGTATGCAATGAGGTGCCCTTCTTGTGATAAAATAGCTCATTTACCTACATTAGATGCATCACACTCAAACTCAAAAGATTTAGTGAAATTTGAGAATGCTAAGATGAAGGCATGAGTGAGCATATCCTTCAAGGATTTTAAGGCTCTCTCTTGGCTTTGTTCCCACTTAAAGCCGACACTTTTTTAATTATTTCATTAAGAAAGGATATAAATGTACTAAAGTCTTTTACAAACCTTCTATAGAAGCTTGCAAGCCCATGGAAACTCCTCACCTCACTTATGATTTTTTGTGTTAACCAGTCTTGGATGGCCTTCACCTTCTCCATGTGTCAATCTTTTTAGGCACAAGAATCACAAGTATGACACAAGGGCTCATGCTCTCTCATACCCATCATTTTTCAATCAACTTGTCAAATTGATTTTGAATCTCCTTAGACTCCTTGGAATTGGTCCTGTATGCAGTCCCATTGGGCAAAGTAGCTCCAAGAGTCAAGCCTATGTGATGCTCAATACCTCTCAAGGGTGGCAACCTATGAGGCACCTCCTTTGGAAACACATCCTTAAACTCCTCTAGTAAAGAACTGAAACCTGTAGGTAATTCAATCAAGGGATAAGAAACATTTAAACACATGTTAATTGGTACTAATAACAAAGACTTTCTCCTAGCTTAGAGCACTCTTTTTACCTCCCTCTTACTCACTAGTAATAACTCTTTTTCTTCACATTTTATCTTTCTTTTTCCATTCTTAGTTTTCTCTTTTTCTTGATAATTTTCTCACTTTTATGTTTTTGTTTTCTAATACTATTGCTTTTCTCTCTTTTCTTCTTTCTTTCTTTTTCTTTGGTCTTTTTCGACCTTCTTTCTTTCTTTACTTTTTCACTTGATCCTCACAGACTTCCTTTGGAGACAAAGGTTTGAGGACTACCTTATGTCCTAAGTGTTCAAAAGTAAACCTATTTCTAACCCTATCATGGGTCACCCTTTTATCATATTTCCATGACCTTCCTAATAAGATGTGTGTAGCTTCCATGGGAATCACATCATACACTACTTCATCCTTATAGTTTCCTAGGGTAAAGACCAAGGTCACTTGTTTATCCACCGTTATCTCTCCTCTCTCATTAAGTCATTATAATTATAAGGTTTGGGGTGAGGGAAGGTAGGGATAAACAACTTTTCCACTAGCCTAAGGCTAGCCACATTCACACTTCCCACCATATATTATGATGGAGCATAGCTTTTGTAACACCCTAATTTCATGTTATTATTATCATTTGTAATTATTCTATTAAGTAATTGCCTAAAATGTTTTATCACATTTTAGGATAATTAAATAGATTGTATTTTTGAGGAAATAAGTGTTACTTAAATATCAGGTAATATTTGAATTCAAATATAATTAACAACTTTTAGATATGTAAAAAGATATTATTTATATTTGAAAAGTATTATCTTTAAATATAAAATATATTTAATAGCATATAAGTATTTAAATAATAGATACTTAATAGTCTAGTCCAACCAATTATGAGGCTCTATAAAAAAGGGTGACATGTAGCACTTGTAGTGCTACACATCAATCTTCTGAGAATGCTAGTTGTTCCCCTATAGAGGAGCAATAGGAAGGACGACCCTAAAGAACAAGGACCTTGAATGGAGTTGACATTCTAGGTAAGGGGAAGTTAGAAGTCTTACTCAAGAGTGTGATATGACTGTGGGTAGAGAAGTTGACCCAAGACTCTTGTTGGTTGCTTGTGTTTATGTTTGAATATCTCTATCAACTAACAAAGTGTTTAGTTGTTTACTTATAGTTGCTTATTTTCATCAAATAATAGAGTACACAGTTCTTAATTTTGTGATTTTGTGGATTAAAATAGGTTGTAACTAAAATCACAATTTGTCATGTTTGTCTATCTCTCTCAATTGGTAGAGCACATGGTTTTTAATCTCGTGGTCGTGGGTTGAGGAATTTCTCTTGAAATCCCAAGTTTGTATGCCTTAGCTCCTTGAGGGGGAATCAAGTTAATGTCTTGCACCATAAAATTGTATAAAATAATTGTATGCTTTTAAAGGTCTCTAAAGGGGGATTAAACACCCTAGCAAAGGGGTTTGTGTACTTCTCTTGTGAAAATATATAGAATTGATTATGATAGATTGGTACCACATGTATTCAAGTGTCGTGAGTGGCATCATGTTATTCACATGCATTCAAGTGTTGTGTGAGTGACATAACGCCGTTCGGATGTATTCAAGTACTGTGAATGACATCACGTCATTCACATGTATTTAAGTGTTGTGAATGGTATTGTATCATTCGTATGTATTCAAGTATCGTGAGTGACATTGCGTTGTTCACATGTACTCAAGTGTTGTGAGTGACATCACGTTGTTCGCATGTATTCAAGTGTCATGAGTGTAATCACGTCATTTACATATATTCAAGTATTGTGAGTGGCATCACATCATTCGCATGTATTCAAGTGAACGTCTATGTGTTGTTGTTATGACTTGCTATACCTATGTTGTATTTGTCGTGTGTTACATGTGTATGTTCTACCTACATTGTACTTGTATCGTGAGCTTGAGTGAGACATGTTCTCACTCCTTGTTATTGTTGTTTGTTTGTGTTTAGCCTTAATGCTAATTGCAGGTAACATTAAGCAAGAACTTAAAGATTGAGTTACTATTGCCTTTATTATTTTATTTTCTTAGTAGTTTTGTATAAAACACTTTGCTCTAATAGGTTATGACATCGGGGCTAACTCTTTATTTTGGATTTTGAGGATATGACCTTCAGAGTATCATCACTTTGGATTTGATTTGGTTCTTTATGTTGTTTAAGAATGCGAACTCCTTACCTTTTGGCATAAATGAGAAAATAATTGAAATTTTAATTCTTGTATTTTCTTTTACTAAGTATAAATGCTAGAGGGCTAAAAGTTGTCACAACTTTCCTAATATAAGACACCTATAATGGAATATATTTTTCCTTTAGATTTCGATTTCCTCTCCAACTAGGTTGCTCATGAGCCTCCTTACCATGAGAAGGTCTCTCTCATAATAAGACTCCTCACTAGAGGACTCAACCTCACTTGAGGAAGAAGACTCTTCTTGTAAGCTTTCACTCTCTACCTTTCCATTCTCTTTTAAGACCATGATTCTTCTATTAGAACATTGGGAGGTTATGGAGCCTTTTTCCAAGCACTTAAAACACTTAATGTTGCTTGATTTAGAAGAACTACGGGTGGGTGGTGCTTTCTCCTCCTTTCAACCATTCAAGGGCTCACTCCCCTTCTTAGAACTTTTGTCTTTCCTAGGTCGCTCTTTCTCCTTACTCCTTAGTAGCTTGGCGGACTAAGCCTTCTAGGGAATGGCAATGATGAAGCTCTACAATATTATATATTAAGGCCATGGAGAAACCTAGCCATGGTGGGATCTTGAGACTCCTTTACTTAGCTCTCATAAGGCATACCTCCATCTCCTTATGATACTCCTAAACACTTTTAGACCCTTGGTATAGTCTTTGAAGTTTGTTATAAAGGTTTATAACATAGTAGGAAGGCACGAACTTCTCCTTCAAATCTCCATTCAATTTAGCCAATGTCTCTACAATAAGCCTCCTCATCCTCCTAATGCCATAAAGAACTTGGTAGGAATCTGGTTTAACCTTTATCCTTTCATTAAAATCAAAGCACTCAAATATTTGCTCAATCTTCATCTCCCAATCTAGATAGGAATCTGGTTTGCTTTCCCCTAAGAATGGAGGGATCTTACACTTCATGCCATCAAATTCCTTTTTCCTAGGCCCTTCCCTCACTCTCATATGTCTCTCTTGTCTCTCATGTCTTTCACTTTTATGAGACCTAGACGTAACACTCATATGCCCCTCATCATGACTACCTTCACTTTTAGGCAAGGAGGAACCCTTTTGCTCCTATCTCTCTCTACTCAAGGCCTCTCTACCTTAGCATTTACACTTTGAGTGTCTTTCACCGAATCTAAGCCTTCTTTATTCTCCCTTTCTATCCTCTCCAACCTCTATCCTAGCTTGGCTTCCAACTTCCTTATTTACTTGATCATCATTCTAGTTTTTGATGAATAACTCTCCAACTCCTCACTAGAATATACCATTGTTTTTCTCCCTTAAAGATTCACTAGTACTCACATCCTAATTAACCAAAACAGTACAACAAAGTATCTAAAAGTGTAGGGTGAGCTCACCACTCTTAAGTGTTTACACTTAACATTTATGTATCACACTTGAGGGCTTTTTCTTTAATGTTCACTCTAGCCTTTTTCCACTTACTCTTCCCTAAGCTTGTACAATAATCAATATCTATTAATCAAACAACAAGGCACTTGTGAAATAGGAACAAATCTCAACCACACTTAAGAAGGTCAAGGAAAGAAAACTCTAAGATAAAACCTAAGAAGTCAAAGAAGACAAACAAAAAATCACAAGAACAAAAGCTAAACTCGAGGAATAAGTATGAGGCAACAAGAAGACTCAAAAAGAAAAAGGAATTAAACAAAAGTGTAGGGCATACACATATATATATATATTTGGTTTATGCAAGAAGAACTAAGAAAATTCATATTCAAAATCACCAAAGCATGCAAGTTGAACTCTAGAAAGTTCGGGTGCATTATTCTTATCTTTTAGGACCTTACCCAACTTCTTTTTCTTTTCTTATTTTTCTTTTTTGTGGCTTTGCTCTATTTTTCCAACACTTGTTCTTGTCACTAATCACTTTTTCTTTTCACTTTCATAAGAATTTTTCACAATTTTTTTGGTCCATAATGTTTCACACTTTTTTTCTTCACAATTATACCACAAAATTTCCACTAATAAACCATTGTAACAAGTGAAGTTCAACTTAATATTTTCATCAAACACATGGTAAGTAATCAAGAAAGTCAAGGTGCAGTACTTTTCTTGAATCAAGTTCCATAATCAATTAGCATCAATTACACTAGGCACATCCATGTAGGCATTGTACACATAAAAAATTACTACTATAAAACATCATAAGTTTTCTAACCTAAGGTTCATGTGAATCAATACAAGGAATCTTTTAAGAACATATGTCTTAAATAGGAGAAAAGAATACCATAGGTAGATGTAGAATTGTTAAGAGGATAAAACCTAACAAAGATTGAATCAAAACAACAAAATCAAGAGAAATTTTAGAAAACCTTACTTGGAGGTGGCATGCCGATTTGGAGGAAAACTCCATTGAAACCTAATTCAAACCTTTAATGTGATACTAAGTGTCATAAGCAAGCTCTAGATACCAAATGATAAACCTAAGGATCCACAAACAACAACTAGTTAGAAAATTCATGCAAAAATTAGGTTTAGTATTAGGGATAAAAAATTGAAACAAGAAATTAAAGAGATGGAGAAGAAAGGAATGGTGAATTTGCTACTAATCCAAGTATATTAGATAAGAATGATTGAGATTTGCCACAAGCGTCGTGGGAGTTTGATGAAAATGGTTCTTGTTCAAGACAATGTAGAAATAACTCTCAAAGTGCTTTTAGCATAAGTTTCATTGCAAAAGTGATTAACCTAATTATATTCAAGCTTTATATAGGTTGCACTAATCACAATTAACTAACTTAATATAATCCTAAGACTAACCTAAAGGCCTATAATACAAGGCCCAAAAATGCAAGCCAAAATATAAGGCAAAATGGTCAACCAAAATAGTGATAAAAAATTCGGTCACTAAGTTGAATTGCACCATTTAGGCTTCCTATCCCAAAGGCAAGCCCACTAAAGGCAATTACATGCAAATACCACTTATTAACAATTTCTTAAAAGTTTGAAACAAATTTTCCAAAGGCCAATTTGACACTCCATGAAAGTATACAAAGATAGACTACTATTGGGATTTCTTTGCCCCTTAAGGAGGCTTATCTCTTTATGTATGTCCTCTTGAAATTTCCTTAGTCTTCCTTTTGTCATGGAACCTTCCAAGACAATGATCTTCATATTCTTCATGCCTTCATGATGGTATTGACTTTTCCCTACCATATTCATATCACCAAGGCTAACTAAGTGAGTTAGATATTCACTTAGAACCCCTAGAAAATAAAAAACTAAAACCTCTTTGTGGCTCATTTTGCTAAATGAATAGGCTTTTCGTTGAATGAACTAACTTTTCGCTAATCAACTAAATAGGAACCAAGGAACTAAGCTTCTTTGTGGCTTGACTCGCTAAGCGAAAAGATGTTTCATTGAGCACTCTATATAGATCTTGTGAACACTACCTCTCTATGGGTAGGTTCATTGAGTGAGGAAGTGCTCTCACTTAGTGACAATGTGTATCCTAGTGAAACTAATTTTTGAGTACCTTGCTAAGTGATGCCATGACTTGTTGAGCGAGAGCAAGGACACAAATTCTAAGATTTAGATATTAAGAAGAAAATGGACCTCTACTATAAGTAAGATGTTTTGACTTAATTAAATAAACTATCCCCATTTTGGAAACCCTAAAACTTCAATAAATCTTAGGAGAGTATTAAGAAAAGAAAAATGTAAAAGAATTCAAGTGGAATGTTAATGACCTAATTTTATAAGACATATAAGTGATTATCATTTGCATGATAACTGATGATGAAAAGAGATGCTTGATGTAAGGTGTGCCTATGACTCCTTATTTTGTAGAATTGGTTATTAAACCTCTATGTTGTTGTGGATGTTAATACCTTTCGTCTTGAGGACAATCATAATGGGTGTTAACATGTGATCCATAGATCAATGTTAATATTGATATGTGCTTGGGTGGGTCTAGTTTGGACAATTTGTAAGTATCATGTAATTTAGAATGGGCTACCAGAGTTGATATTCATATAGGACCTTCAACTTAGTGTTGGATGAGAAATGGGGTCATAAGAGGCTTTAGATGAATGAGCAATCCCACAAAAGAGATCAAGATCATTACAAACCTTAAGTCGTGGTAAACCATTACCCACGTACATTTATCTTAACAAATCACTAAAAAACTTATTCATAAATCATATTTTGGTGTTCTGCCCAATGGTTTTGGCACGTGCCATGTTGTTATGACTTGGAAGTCATTTATACTATGTTAAGGAAAGTGTCCATTCTGATACTCAAAGTATAGAAGTCTCAATGAAGTATGATTGATATAATCTACATTGATTGAGGGTATTGTGAATGACTATGATTGTTTACTTCCATAGAATCTCTCTCTTATCATGATTAATCATACTCTCTTATGAAAGTGATTTAATACATATAATTCTTCCGTATTATCCTATATATATATGTTGGTATGTGTATGAGTACAATGATTTTGACGTTCTTGTTCACGAGAGCATATTTTTAGGCAAAGACAACCTTTCTATCATAAGTATCGTGAACAACATCAAAGGACAAGAAGATGTGTTATTTTCTCATTTTTATTTGTGTGAGAGTCGACTAACTATAAAGTATATTCATGATGTTGTTTATATGAAGATCGTAAATATTTGTTTGTATGAGAACATTAAAAAACTTTGATTTTATTACAATATCATGAGGTATATTTTTTATTTCAACTATTACCTTAATATTAAAATATCTTTATTGATAAAAAAGTAATTTTGGTGGTTTATTTTTAGTATGATGAAAATTTCACACTTTTTTTCAAAATAAAGTAAATGTTATTCTTTTGTTATAAATGTTATTCTTTTACGAGTTGCTACATATGTCAAGTATACAATTTGTTAACAATGTTTATTGCAATTAGATGAAACAGATTGGAGTGATTTTAAAAATGGAAAAATCAAATTAAATTTTTTAATAATAAAAAGTAAATTGAGAGACAAAGTTAGTAATTTAGTCTAATTTCAATGATTTATTAAAAATTTAAATATAATAATATATTTAAAGATATTTATTTGTTATAAATTTTAATTATACTATAATTTATATATTTATAAATATTTATTTATAAAAAACAAACATTTATCTTATTAAATATATATGTTAAAATATTACTTTATAATATTGGAGTAGACTTTACTCTAAATTTTGAAGAGAAATGTTCGGAGTTTGGTAGGAAGGAAGAAGGGAAAATAAAGACAGAGGATCGAAAATATAGGAAATATTCTTTATTGGTATTGGGTTGGTTCGCTGGCATTGAGAGAGAGACAGAGAGGGAAACTCTGGATTCCACCTCTTCCCGTCCTTCGTGACGGTCCTCTTCCTTCGACCTCTTCAGGTTTTTCCTCTCTTCTTTTCTCTTCCTCTCTTCAGGTTTCAGATCCGATCCGATCTTAATTGTAATCATATCTGCTTCGATTCCGTTATTATCATTGCAAGTTTGTTGAGCCATTCTTGAAATTTTAGGAGAATATAATTTAATTTAAAATCCCCGTTTATCGATTGAGGAATGGAGGTCGTTTCATGATATAGGAGTTGATTTCGCTCTTGTAGGATTTTGCAAAGGAGGTAGAGTTTGGTTTTCATGATGTATTGTATTTTAAGGGTTAATTAGGGTTTCGATTCGAGATTGGTTTCTCTTGTGCATCTGGCTGAGTGAAGGTTAATTATCGTTGTTATTAAACGGTTTTCTACTTCGATGCTATTTTCGGGATTTAATGGGCGCTTTGTTTGCTAGGTGAATTTGCGCGTTATGAATTCTCTGGTTTATTGCGTTCTGGCTTGATTAGAATGGTACTAATTGTTCTTTTGTTTGCGTTCTGCGTGTGCTGGTTTGTAGGATTTTGTCGAGAATGCGTTTGGTTTTTATTATATGTTTTAGGGCTTCATAGGATTGGATCCTTCACCCGTGTCATGATTATTTTATTTTTGTTTTGCGATATTAGTTAAAAGATTGGAGATGGTTTTGTCTTTTGAGACGGAACGGAAGCTTAGTTTTTTGTCCTATGTAGTATGTGAACATTTTTCAACTTCGATGCTCTTTGTGGAATTTCTTGAGCAATATGTTTGCTAGGTGAATTGGCGTGTGATGATGATTAATGTCTGGAATTTAGCTTTGTGGATTAATAAGAATGTATCAAATGGTTCTAGTTATACATTTTACATTCTGGCTGTACTGGTAATATCAATTTTGGACATGCAAATTAATGTATTATGTTTATTCTCTCCATCATAATTTGATTTCTCGAAGCTTGTTAGATTGTCTAGAGTATTTATGTACTGACTTAAGTTTTTAGTTGATATACTGCTATTATTGTCTGGTAACTTAAGTTTCTGTCAATGGAAAGACATTGAAATTTCTGTTGGATTTCAAATTTTAACTTTTACCAACAAATTAGAAAGTATGAATAGAATAAATTCTAATTGGGCATTGTTGCTGCATACTGTTTAATTTTGATGTTCTTATAGCATTGGAATCTATCATATTCCCTGTCATTTCTGTCTTTGTTGAGATTTCTTTGTTGTCCATTGGCGTTATATGTTATAGAATAGATTATTAATCTAATCTGATGTTTGCCCATGTTCTCTTATTGCAGGGTGATCTGGGTTTGAATCTTAAGGTTCCTGATATATTTTTTGAGACATGGAAGGAATTTGTTTCTTGTCAAGTTGCTTCCAGTATTGGTTGCTTTCATTCCAAGGAGTGCTTGACCGCCGATTCTTCATCCATGGAGATAATCTTCTGGTTTCCTTTGTTAATTGCACCTAGTTTTTCTGTTCTACTTTAATGATCAGCACAGTGTACGTAATGCTTGTTTCTTCTGAGACAGGTGCTGCATCTTTAGGGAACATATACAAGTAAGAGCTTATTTCTCTTTGGCTAAAACCTATAAAAAACTTGTTTCTGAATAAGTGTTCCTTTGACAGTGCATTGCTGACCCAACATTCAGTTGAAACATCTGAAAAATCCACTTCTGGGGTAAGACTAAGAGATCCATCGGGGAACACTTGTATATTATCTTCACCTTTTTTAACTTACTAAAGTTTAATTCAACCTTCTCTTTGTTTTTCAGGGCTGAAGTATATAGATTGATGTGTGAATTTTGGATGCTGCCTGCTTCTCAAGTATTAGATAAGCTATTTCATTGAAACAGTGCAGACAGTACTTACCATCATTGTGTTGTTGCTTCTAATGGATATTGGTGGTGACAAAATATTATTTTCCAGAAAAGTCTGAAACAAAATCTATGTAGATTAATGAAGTAGCTGTTATTGAAGTCCTGAAATCTTGGGTCATGATGAGTTTAGCTGAAGATTGATGTTGCTTTGATCTATCATTTTAGTTGGACCTGGGAATTGTTAGTATGTTCTCCAGGACTTGTTCATTTCTACCACATGCATCCTGCTATCATTACGAAGCTGTGGGTCTATTAATCAATAAGGCTATCCTGCCTTTCCATCAGAAAGTTTATGTTTTTATTTTATAGCCATGACAGAGAATTGATGGTGGAATTTGCTGGACCATCTAATATCTGTTGACATTTTTCTATCCTTTTCTTGGCATTGTCTGCTAGAGATAAATGCAATCTATCTTTTGTGTGTTTGTAATTGCTTTTTGAATAAGAGCTGCTTTGGATTCTGTGGGAAAATGGAGAGGTGAGTATTTGTTGCAGAAGCCAGAATTTGCTATACCTATCTTTTTCACTGTTGAATATCTTTAAGATATTTCTTCCTTCCCTGAACACAGGTACAAGTTAATTAAGGAAGTTGGTGATGGAACATTTGGGAGTGTTTGGAGAGCCATTAATAAGCAAAGTGGTGAAGTTGTAAGTATGCTTTGAGTAGAATGACGATGTTCTATGTGAAGTTGCATTGTGTGTTTTCTCTAATATGTCAAAGTTACAGGTTGCAATCAAGAAAATGAAGAAGAAATATTACTCTTGGGAGGAGTGTGTAAACCTGAGAGAAGTCAAGGTGTCACATCCTTTTGATCATTCCTTAGCCTTATTTTTCACATACTATATATGCTTCTGCATATATTTATTCTATAATTTTTCCTGTGGCAGTCATTACGAAAAATGAATCATCCAAATATTGTGAAGCTGAAGGAAGTTATTCGAGAAAGTGACATTCTGTGCCTTGTTTTTGAGTACATGGTGAGTGGCTGGATTCTGTAGCATATTGGCAGCTGATGTAAAGTCTAATACCAACTGTTTTAAGTCAATTTTGGGTAATGCAGGAATGCAATCTATACCAACTTATGAAAAATAGGGAAAAGCTGTTTTCTGAAAATGAGATTAGAAATTGGTGCTTTCAAGTTTTCCAAGGTCTAGCTCACATGCACCAGCGTGGATACTTTCATCGTGATCTGAAGCCTGGTACTTGTTTATCATTTTGTGCACAGTTGTTTTAGAGTATGTGGCATGATGAAATGATAATGGGGTTTCATTTATATATATAGCATGGAATGTATATAATTTATCATTTTATTCTCTCATCAGTAAATCTTCCATTTTGTTATCAATTTTTTAAAAATGTTTTTTAAATGCAGTTTGCTAAATAATTGAATTGTATATCATGAGACTAATTCATATTAGATACCTGGTCTATTGTACATATATCTCTATTGCTCTGCTGCAATTTTTTGCTGTTTTTACATGAGGTAACTTCTTTTTGCAGAAAACTTGCTGGTCACCAAGGATTTCATCAAGATTGCTGATTTTGGCCTAGCCCGAGAGATCAGTTCGCAACCACCCTATACTGAGTATGTCTCCACACGGTGGTATGTTTTTCAACTCATAATACTTAATTATTATTGTAAATGTATAATGCACTACATTATATGCATTTGATTTTAATGTATAATGCACTACGTTATATGCATTTGATTTTATGATGTGTATTATGACCACTGAATAGGTATCGTGCTCCTGAAGTCCTGCTTCAGTCCCATCTATATAGCTCTAAAGTTGGTAAGCATCTGATATTGAATAATTATCACTTATGGTGACTTATGTTTTCCAAAATAAATTATGGTCTAGAGTCTAGACAATGCATTACTTGTAGTGATGATGAATTGATGACAAGTGTCGAGTACCATACATTTATCAATTTTGTTTCATCTTGCAGATATGTGGGCAATGGGTGCTATTATGGCTGAGTTGTTCACTCTCCGTCCTTTGTTTCCCGGTAGCAGGTATTAACTTCTCTCTCCATTTCTCTCCACTTCTGCAACTTCCCATATGATGGTATTTTTAGTTAGATGACTGATGACCAATAAATCTTAATTAAGGAATTAACAAATCTGTGCTACCAGGTCCACTCTGAATAAGTTACCGTGTTCACGTTTATGACTGAATATTTTTTTGCAAATTATTTGGTTGCAAATTTTCATTAGTTTATGCCTTAGTATCTATAATTCCATACAAGTGGCATTCTGGTCTACAGCATCCTTCAAGTGATTCGGTTGGAAATAACATGTTCCATTATGGCTGTACATGCAGTGAAGCAGATGAGATATACAAAATATGCAGTGTGATAGGTAGTCCAACCACTGAATCTTGGGCAGATGGACTCAAACTTGCTAGGGATATCAACTATCAGTTTCCACAGGTTAGCTTTTCTTAATTTGGCTGTTGTTTTTTGGTGGTCTGCTTTGGGGAAGCTAGATACTAATTATTATGCAAGGTGACATGTGAAGCAATTTAGAATGTGCTATTTTATTTATTGGCTTAATTGCACATTTTTCTCCCTATGTTTCATGATTTTGCGAATTTTGCCACAAAAACTATTTTATTTGCACATTTTGCCCTACCATAAGTTGACTACTTGTCAGTTAGTTGACTGCTAACATAGCATGTTGACCACTGATGTGGTGAGTTGACCTCTGACTTGCAATCACATGCAAGTTGACGTGGCGGCTGCCGTGGTAGAACTAAATTGCAGTTTTTGCCACCACTTACAAAATTTTGCTCATTTTGCCCCCAAGTCTTAAAATTTCTTGCATTTTGCCCCTTTATAATTAAGCCTTTTACATTTAGAACAAAATAATAAACATATGATTGAAGATATACAAATATTAAATGATTTTTTATGCGAATTATCCAGCTCAAAAAATTTGTAAGTGCATTTATTTGTGCTTCTTTTAAAGAAAAAACAAAAAATTTATAACGAACTATTTCAATGTTTTTCTATTAAGGTGGAATAGTATCTAAACATTCTAAACAAAACTTATATCACAGAATTACTTGTTTAACAAGTCCTAATTTGATAATATAAGTAGTTAAAATTTTGAAGGGATGAAAAAAAGATTATGTAAGGACAAAATTAGAAGTAATTAATAATTTGAGTTATTGAATGTTTTTGAAAATAGTAAAGAATTAGGAAGTTGTCTTAATAAACAAAATAATAATAATAATATTAAGAGACATCCCCACTCTCAAAAGTGAAATATATTATATAATATAACATAAATAATCATGTAAGTATAATATATATAAGAAGCAAATTAATTAATGGAAACATTCTCTCATGAAAGAAATAAATTTTGATCATAAAATTATAATGAATGATAAAAAAATATGATTTTGAATAATCATATGAGTACACTATATATTGGAAGCAAATTAATCACACAGGAGCATTATAGTGAGTGATCACTTTTCATTATGTGATATATGTTAATGTTAATTGTATGTCACTGAAATTTTGCCCCCATCTTCTTAAAAAGAACTGCACTAGGTAAATTATGGAGTAATATTTGGTAAAAGTGAGTAAAATTGATTATAATTGTAGATTATTCATTTAAAGTTTTTTTTTTAACATAGATTGATTATTCTGTAGACATGATTTGTTTATCAAATATACTCCTCCTTAAAATTGCTTTTTATTTATTATATTAAGCCTTGTTTGTTTAAACTGTGTGCTTGGTAATTTCAGAGTATTGTATAGTTTTTTTTTTATCCCCCCTTCCATTGTTTTCTATTGATATTATTATGTATATTATTGTCTTCTGTTAAATATGGAATTTTATTTAAATTCTGCAGCTTGGTAGTGTACATCTCTCTTCACTGATCCCATCCAGAAGCAATGATGCAATCAGCCTTGTTACAGTAAGTAGTTTTATTTTTATTGCTTAGTCATGTAGTCCTGGCCCCCATTTTTCAACTAATAAAGTGCTATGTATTCGTTTTAATGTTCGAATTCTATTTTTTTAGTCACTTTGTTCATGGGATCCCTGCAAGAGACCAACAGCTGCAGAGGCTCTCCAACATCCTTTCTTCCAGGTTGTCTTTTAACTAATCCATGCTTTGGATCAGTCTTTTTAATTTTTTTTATCTTTAATACACAACTCTATTTTTATGTATGTAGGTTTTTGACATTTTTGTTTTTTAATTTGTTTAGAGTTGCTTTTACATCCCTCCGTCCCTTCGCACCAGAGCTGTAGCCAGAACTCCTCCATCTGGTTTGTAATTTAATTTATATTGTTTTCTAAGGAATGATTTATGGTTCAATTGAGGGGATGCTAAACTCCTAGTTGTTTTTTTGTTGCAGCTGGGACCAGGGGTTCACTGGATCAGCAGGGGCTTAAGAGATACCCTGGTGCTTTGCCTAATACAAAAATCACCAACAATTTTTCTTCCCCAAAATTACAAGCTTCTTTAGCTTCAGGTGATACAATTGGTTTCAGCCATTTATAGGTTAAAATGTTAAATACATGATGTATATTCTTTATTCTGGCATCTGTAGATCTGATCATATTATTTATTATGGTTAGAAATATCTGTTGGTATTTAAGCTGGGGAATCTCCATCTGATATTAGTACATTGTTTAAATTGCTACTTTATGTCTCAACGATGGAAACAATGTAACATCATTAATAGCCATTTAACCGATCTCATAATGTTAAATTGTAAATTACTTCTATAGATGAACTATCTAAATCTAAATCTTTAATTTTCTGGCCTATGGCTTTTCTTGGTCTCCCTCTCTCTCTAATTATTAGACTACTCTATGTCTTGTCTACTCTTTAGTGGAGATTATCCTGTCTTGTCTTGTGTGTCCACTCATCTATTGTAATATTTATCTCTTTGAGCTCTTTTTTATGGATGGGTCCTTACTACCTAGCATTCAGTCCTGTACAACATTGCAAGTCATACTGTGGTAAAAAATTCTGTAAACTTGAGTAATACTTTTCTATCACCACCGGCACCTTGAATCATTTCTCCATTTTATTTGTTTTCTTTCTGTTGTCTCCTATTTTCCTATTATTTTGTACGATAGAGCCAAGGTGGTTTGGGCTGTGATGTGTGGTAGGTTTGGTATGATCTCCAGTTCTCACATCTAAGTTTAAATCAAATGTACCACCTACTAAACTTACATTCTATGTACTTCATCTTACTTCTACTCAAACAAAAGTCCTGCTCCCAAAGCTTGTTTTCGTATCTCTAGCTTCCTATTTATCTCTTCTCTCCACTCTGAAAGTAATGAAAATATAAAATGCAGCTGAGCTTTTTCTTGTTCTTAAAAGTAGTGGTGCTCCGGTTCACTATACTCATTCATTTCTAAACATTACAGGTGTGCAACGGAAGCTGGATATGGCAAATGAGGTTAGTTGTTCTTGCTTTCTACTGTTGTCCTTATTCCATTTTGCTTGCTAACTCACGCCCTGCTCACCCATGCCTTTTTTACTCATTGAATATCTGGTGCCAGGCATTAAGAAAATTTCAAGATCTATCTCAATTTAAACAACACTTTCACTTAATAGAGTAGCTAGCTCCTTTTTGGTGTTACTATGTTGTTCACCCATAAATTCTTTCTTTTCTCAAATTTTGTCATGCTAATAATTTTTGTTTCTTCTGAAGGATGGAATTAAGAACAAGAAGTCATTGAAGACTACTCAACAATCAAAATATCGATTACCAGGAAAAGACAGCACCAGTAAGCACTCTTTTTTTGTCCAATATTTTGGTACTCAAATTTCATGGGAGGATTAAAAAAAGGAGCTTAAATAATTATAACGACCACTATCATTTAAGCCAATCGTTATGCATCATTATTGAGTCGTTTTTCATTCATGATAACTGTTTAACATCGGTCCCTGAAGCAGCTATGTAATTATACTGTTGAAAATGTGTTAGTTGCCGCTTCAATAAAATAGAAATAAGGTTACAAGTTATGTTTGTCTCGCAGCTTCTATAAACAAGGGGAGGACTGGACGTGGGGTTTCAGAAACAGCTGAGAAGTTGGCCAATATGTCCATTGGTACTCGAAGACAGTCCTTGGGACAAACCCGTCAGCCTCCAATCAAGGCTGGAGTCAATTGGATTTCTGAATCTGGAAACTTCATGCTCAGATCAGGACAACAAATTCCAACTGAAAGAACTTTTACAAGAAAAGTTGCCGGGTGAGATGACAAGTATTTTCTGACTTTGGAGATTCTTTGATGATCAATATTTTCAATGTTCTAATATAAGTCTTCCATTGATACATGAGCTTGGGGATATTTTCTTTTACTACTATGCCTTTGATATATTTGTGTTTTGGGACATACCGTCAGTTTAACATCATTTGGTGGCACAATTATGCGGATGCTTTGTAGTATTATATAAAAGCTTTTCAATTTCATTACACTGTTGTGTTTGTTGGGGTGAAATAGGAAAGAAGGAAATAGAAAAGAGGAAAAGAGAGAGGAAGAAAGCTTCATCCAAGGTTTGGTTACTGTGGAAGTAGGAAAGGAATGGAGGTGATTTTCTTGGGACCCACAAGACTTGAGTTCTCTTCAAAGGAAGCGGAAATAAGTTCCATAGAAGGGCAAAATAAGTTATATTTTACGCATAACTTCTGTTCACATTCCTTTAATACTGTCATTTTCAAATTTTGGATGCATGTATTTGTTAGTTATTTTTCAGCTATAAACACTTATCGTTTTGGCCTTTTGGTTGGGTTGTCCAAATGCGTAATTTTAAATATAATTTTTTTAAGGAGTTGATTCTTAGTGTTATTTGGTTGACTGATAATGTTGTCAATATTATCAAAATCACTAAATTTTTCTTAATTTTGTAGTATAGGAATTAACTTAAATATTTAAACGATACAATCATATAATCTTGTTGAAATAATCTTGTTGAATATAAATCAAATTGAATGTTAAATGGGAGTTTGTGTGTAAATAGAATTATTCAGAATAAAATTAAACAAAACAGAATTGAACTAAAAAGAATTATGAAACATCAATCGAAAGATTTAATTATGTTGAACTATTATCATGGTTTTAATAAGGGCGTAAATTTTTATAAATTTAAGATTTATTAGATAATTATTTAATATTCATTTATACAATTGTAGTTTTTAAATTAGTATGGTTTCAAGTACATAATTGGTTGATTTTAGGTTATCAATTCAATGATTTAAGCAAAATTATAATTGGTTGATTTTAGGCTATCAATTCAATGATTTAAGCAAAATTATAATGATAAAAACATGTCAAGAATTAGAAATGAAAGAACATGTAGAATTTGCATAAGAACATGGTAGAATTTGCATAAGGAAAGCTTCAAGAATTCAAATTGAATAATTATAGAATCTTAAATTGATAAGTCTGCTTAGTCTTTCATGACTTTCATGACAATTGTCAAAGAAAACGTAGTATAATTTAAAGCAAGAATGAAAAATGAGAAGAGAGGAAACTTGTAATCAAGAAACCTCCTAAACTGAAAAATGTGAAAGGTATCAAAAGTGTCTAATTAACTAAAACTAACCATCTGACTAAAGCAAAGACTCACCAAAGGTGGTTTGGGCTAGAGGAATTTTGCAACCCAAAAGCCCACCAACCTAAAGTTCCAAAATTGAGTTAGAATATATAAAAAAAAGTTCAACATAGTGGGTGTAGAGGTTGCAATTTAACGCGAACTTTTGACATTGAAGATGGTTGAACTGGATCGAATCCAAAAGAGAGAAGTTGCATATCTTTGTCTTAATTTTTCAAAGTCACTAACATTGTCCAATTTGAAGGAATTTAACTTTAGATATAACTTGCACAAGATAGTAATGTTATAATGAGGATTAAGTCCAAACTAAGCAAAGATTAGTAACTAAACTCAATTAAGTCAAATAACCAAAAATTCAACAAATGTATCAATATTAATCATAAAATAATGTCAAATATGTTCAACATTGCCTGGAAAATGTTCTATAGTTGTCATAATTGGAAGTTATTATTTAAAGACGAGGAAAACATTTATTAAGATTATAATGGAAATTTTTTTTTATGAATAATTTCTTTTCTTTCATTCTATTCCGTCGAACAAATAAAAATAAATTATTTCAATCATTTTCCTATTTCTCTTAATTCTATCAATCTAATTAATATAATTTTTTTTTCTTAAAAATCAATCATATTTCCCACGCGTCGTAATATGTAGTACAGGTAAAAACAAGCATCAAGTCCAAAATTCGAACTTCACCACCCTTGCATACAAATGATTAAAGTACTCCCTAATATTATTTTTATAATTAAAATATGATGGGGAAAAAGCAATAAGGCACATGCAATGATGCACCAACGTAGCAGATATAAATTTCTCTCACTTGCAAGAATCTCTAAGGAATAACCACAAATAAGAATTATAGTAACAATGAGAAGAATCACGTAAAAGACCAATATTTTTAATGTGGAAAAATCCTCTCAACGTGAGAAGTAAAAACCACGGGTCGTCCAGACCAAAGAAATTAATCCACTATGATTAATTAAGAGTACAAGAGTTATCAATCTATTCTGTCTCTCTCATTCTCACTCTGTGAAAAATCCACTCTCTCTAGATCTCCAAATCTGACCCCTTCTCCTCTTATAAAGAGAAACCTAGTGGGGCTTGAGAGTATTGGGCTTTTGTCCACATAGTTGGGAGCTCAAAAATAATCTAACAAAATATTCATTAAGCAAGGCATTGGTGGAAACGATGTTAGTGGAAACGAGAGGTGATAGGAGACAAGTGAGGATATAGTTAGCAAAAAATAAATAAATCTGATTATATTTTAAATTTCTAAACTAAGGAAAGTTTTGAAGAAAAATTAAAATAGCAATACTTTTTGAAATGGAAGGCCTTGGTGGATAAAGTCTTGGCTTTCTTTGGTAAGGAACTTGAACTCTTATTTATGAAAATTTTTCTTTAAACCAAGAAAAAAAAAGTGATTGATAAAAGTTGTTTTTGAAAATTAATTTTAAAAGCAATATTTCAATTATTTTAAAATTAGTGCTTTTTTGTAATGTATATTTTTTTTATAATTAATTAATAAAAAATTGTAGGAGTGAGTTAATAAATTTATGTGATAACTTATAATTGGGAGTCTAATTTTTTTAATATTGTCAATGTATAATTTTTTTTGAAAAATAAAAATTCTGAATATTTTTAGTAGGGAATGTGGACAAGGAAAGGGATATTTTTTAAAATAATTTTTTAGGAGGAGCATAATTCATCCTCATGCGAAGAAAAGAGATTTAAAATATTTCAACACTAAAGATTAAAATATCTTTCTGTTTTAAATTTCCTTTTTTCTTTGGAACCACATAGACTTTTAAGGTTTTTTGTTTTTGTTATTTATGTGCTTTCTTATATTATTTCATTATTTTTACTATCTAAAAATTATTTTTTCTATAGCCATTTTATAAAACAATTTTAAAAACTAAAACGGATACAATCAAATATACTCTTAATCTTAAAAATAGACCCATCAGTTTTAGTTATTTTTCATGTTTCCATTGAAAAACTTTAAAATTATAATTATATGATTAAAGATCTATTTATTAAATAGATAAAATAATAAAAACAATATCAGATATTTTATTACTTTTTTTCTGTTTTTTCATTATTATTTGGTTTGTTCTTCGGTGAGGACTTCTAACAAATGCGACAAATGAGACAATTACAATATTGGTGGGTATAATCTGTTTATGAATGGTGACAGAGTATTTTTGAGGTACCTAACAATGACTTATGCTAAACATATTTGACATTATTTTGTGGTTAATAATCACACATTAGTTGAGTATTAAGTCATTAAGCTTAATTAATGATAGTTGCTAATCTTTGTTTATTTTCGAATTTAATTTTCATTATGAGGTTTCTATTTTGTGTAGGCCATATCTAGAGCTACAAACCTCCAAATTGAACAATCTTGGTAGTCTTGAAAAGCTAAAACAACGATCTACAACTTTTCTCTTACAGTTCAACCCAATTCGACCATTTCCAATGTCAAATATGGACGTGAATTTACTACCTCTACACCACTTTGATTGGGCTTTTCCTTGGAAGGGTTTCTTGCATTGGAAACTTTCCTCTCTTCTCCATAGTCTTCTACTATGTTTTCTGCAATTTTCTCTATTTTCCTTCTTTGTATTTTTACTGAGTTTTCTATGACAATGACCATGAAAGACTAATCTTCTTTGTCAATTTAAGATTCAAGAATGCAAATCGATTTGAGTTCTTGATTCTTTATCTTCTTTATGCAATTTCTACTATTTTGTCTTTCCAATCCGTTTTCATGATTGTGATCTTGCTTGAGTTTTGGATTGTGTTCTATTAGGTAATCGATTGATAACCTAAAATTAACTAGTTATGATCCTGAATTCATGCTAATTAGGGGTTGTGATTGTGATCTCAATATGCATCGACGAATATTAGATGATTATCTAAAGAAACTTAGGTTGACATGAAATTGCATCCTTCTTAGAACCATGATAGCTGATTGCATGATTGAATCCTTGAATTGATGTTACACAAATCATTTTAGATCCATTCTATTTTGTGTGAATTCTATTCAACATAATTCTTGTTCTACACAATTTTGTATCATCCAACCCCCCATTTTTCACATTCATTTTGGATTTTGATCAATAAGATTAGGCATAATATGATTGTTTCCTTGTGAGAATTGACCTAGGTTAGTCCCTACACTACAAAAATTAAGAAAATCTAGTAATTTGATAGTGTGTCGACGACATTATCAAACTAGCGCCTTTGCTAGGGACATAAAATGTTGTGTCCTAATCTTGTGATAGTTGAGTCTTTTGGTGTATAGATTGTTTGTGTGAGTTAATTTTTACTTTCTTTTGTGTTGTAGCACCGTTAAGGGTAAAGGAGTAGTAGAAATCATTATAGCACTAGTAGAAATCCATATAACACTAGTAGAAATCTTAGAGGATAACCTAGAATTGGCTGAAACTTGGTCACAAGATAAAAAAAAAATTCATAGATCAAGGCCACTGTGCCTTAACATAGTGAATTGGCCTTGTTTTTTCCAAATTCAATCGTTTAGACCATTTTTTTAATTTTTTTTTTCATTTTCATGATTTTTAAAAATCGTCAAAAAATTCCAGAAAATCATAAATACATCATATAATGTTACTATAGTGTTATAATTTTTTTAAAAAAATTGTTTGGTATCATTTTACCCCTCCTATACCCTTCGTGACATATGTTTACTATTGTAGGGGTATTTTGGTCATTTCACTATTAGTCGTTTTTTTTTTCTGTTGTTTCTGTTGTTTCTGCAGTTTATGTTAATATGTTTTTGTTATATATGACTAGGAGTAATCTTGGTAACTTGCATGCTTATGACCCAGAAATAAATAGGGCATTCCATAGGTTGCTAATTCTAGTTCTAATTATGATTTTGATCTTGCTAATATTGCATTTGATCTAGAAATTGGTTGTGATTCTGATAGTGCTGATTCTGATATTGCTGATTTTGATCTGGTTCTAGTTTCTATTTTGATTTTGGTGTTAATATATCCTCATTTAGTTTGGATAATATGGCTAACAATGACAAGACCCTCAAGGAGTAGGCTACACCTGATATGATGTACCAACCTTAGTGTATTGAATATCCTAAATGGAAACAAGCCCAATCATATGAGCATAAATCTAGTTTAACCCATTTGTTGCCTGAGTTTCATGGTCTTGCAGACTTAACAATTTGGTATTAGGGGGTCTCCTACATCCAAAATAGTGAATGAGGTAGTTGTTGTTGACAATCAAAGATTGGAAAATAAGATAACTGAACTGACCTCTCTTGTTAGACAGCTAGCCATTGGACAACACCACAATACTCCACCAGTGAGAGTATGTGGCATGTGTGCTTTTATAGAACATCCAACTAATGCTTGTCCCATTTTGCAAGAAATTGAACCTCAAAGATACCAACCACCACCTCCATTCAAACCACAACAATCCATGCAACATGTACAGCAAAGTTCCTTAGAGGAGTTAGTCAAGTAGATGACCATGAATAACATTCAATTCCAAGAGAATGTGTTTGTCACAATTCAGGATTTGCAAACACAGATTGGTCAATTGACCACCACGGTGAATCAGCTATAGTTTAAGGGTTTTATGGGCAGATTCCTTGTCAGACCATTCTCAGTCCACAAGAAAATATGAGTGACATAACCTTGAGGAGTGGCAAGGAGATACCACAATAGCAATCAATAAATTTGCATTCTGAATTTTCTGAAATTTCTGATTTGGAGAATTCTACTAATTATCATTGCACTTGTACTGAATTAACTAAGTGTCCTAATTGTGCAGAAATTAGTAATGCTATTAATGTAAGTGTAGGAGTCATAAATTTTTCAGATGTTGTAGAGGTTGTAGCAGTGCAACCTCTATTGCCATCCATGATGCAACCATTACATGCCCCAGTAATTATAGCCAACAAACTCCAAGTTGAGCAAAAGAGGAGCTGTTGTAGAACTTGAAGAAGCTGGGAGATTTCTATGAGCACATTGTCAAGCATTCAACTTTAAGGTTCTTGTTGAAGAAGCCACCAGAAGATGTGGCATTGGAATTGTCAAGAGGGATGAGGAGGAGGCTCCCCCAAGCAATTACAAATAGGAATGGAGCAAAAATATTAGATGCAAAATTTTACACATTCTTTCCACCTTGAGAGAGAAACTTTTTTTTCTTATTTTATCCCTTCCTTTGTGATTATTGCTTCTTGTGTTCTATATGTTATGTTCATATATGCTTACATTGAGGATAATGCTTCTTTTTAAGTGTGGGGAAGGGGTGTTTTAGTAGTATTTTACTATTTTATGATTTTTTTGTTTTTGATGTTTTTCTACTTCTGTTTACTATTTTTTATGTTTCTATTTGCTATCATTGTAAATAAATTTATGATGTTTTGTTGTAAAAATTATGCTGCTGTTTTTTTAAATTCTACTGTTTTTGTTGTAAAAATTTTGCTGCTATTTTTTAAATTCTGCTGTTTTTTTTTTAAATTCTGTTGCTATTTTTTAAATTCTGCTGTTGTTTTAAATTCTACTACTGTTTTTAAATTTTGCTGCTGTTTTTTGTTGTTTTCTATTTGCTATTCTACTGTTTTCTTATGGTTGTTTTTGTTGTTTTGTTGTTTTCTGCTATTTTTCAATTTTTCCATTTGCTGTCAAATTCGTTTTTGCTAAAAAAGAAAATAGAAAAAATATTTTACAGTTTTTAACACTTTTTAATGGATTTCTAGGTTGTATAAATTGTGAATAATTACATCATCCTTGATTAAGAGGTTTCATAACTTGATATGAAATCATTATTTACAACTTTAGTGTAATGAGTGACTTGGAAATTAAAATTTGAATAATTGGTGATAGAGCATTTATCCTTGTAAGATTTTGAGCCTTGTATATTGATGGCTTGCATCTTGCCATTTTCTTCTTTCTTGTGTGATTTGCACATGTGTTGCTAGTTACTCTAGGTTTTGCCTTGATTCTCTTTTATACTTTTTGTTTCACATGCATTGGTGATATGAGTTAGACCTTTTTTCTTTATAGCCACTAACCAAATGGACTTTCCTTGCATTAAATCCCTTGCTTACCCCTTTTGAGTCTATCTAACAATTTCTTTGATATTATAGCTCATTATAAGTGGAAAACCATGATCACTCTAACCTTAAGGGTTAAAGGAACTTTGGAATTGTTTCGGGAATAGGTTCTACATAAGTGTGGGGGGTGATACCCCAAAGGCTTTAGGCTTTGCAAGTGGTGCCTTGATAATTTGACCTTTACAAGTGGTAATTGTGGTGTTGTGATAAATTATTTTTGAGAAAATAAATGTATGGAAAAAAATGATGAATCAAAGAAAGAAAAAGGCAACAAAAAGGTTGCAAGAAAAAAATGCAATAAAAGGTTGTAGTGGTGCAAAAAGAGAAGTAAAAGTGGGAAAGAAAAAAAAAGAAAAAATATAAGAGGAAATGAGGCAAAGTGGACCTTACTTGTTTTGTATTGTTTTGCTTTTTTTTTGGTGACTTGTATTGTTTTGGGGATGAACTTCATGCTTATTGACTTATTCTTCATTACTTTTCTTCCCTCTTTGGTTGTACAAGCTTAAATCACTTCTCATATCCTACCTTATCGTTAGCCACATTATAACCTTAATAAAAGCCCTTTAGATTATTTGTACATGTGTTTTAAGTTGTAGAAATTAGAGACTAATCAAAGCTTGATAGTTCTAGTTAGCATAGGGTGCTTGAGTGTAAACAAAAACCTAAACACTTGAGAGATTGAAAGTACGTATCTTGAGAGAGTTATATCATTTATGGGTTATTCTTTAGTTTTTATTGCTCTTTTGTTTGCTATAGATGTTAGAAGTAAATTCATAGATTGTTGGGTACCTTGATTCTAGGATGCTTATACTCTTATTCCTTTTATTAACTAAGAAATCATTGGAAGGTGTCACACTTTATTGTACTTGCTTTATTTCATCTACTTCATTTCCTTATGCTTTAGACTTTTTATTTTACATTTTCTTAATTTTGCTCAGAGTGCAAAAGTTCAAGTGTGGGGAAATTTGATAGAGCATTTTTGAGGCACCTAATAGTGACTTATGCTGGACATATTCGACATTATTTTGTGGTTAATAATCACACATTAGTTGAGTATTGGGTCATTGAGATTAATTAAGGATAGTTATTAATCTTTGTTTATTTCAAACTTAATTTTCATTACAAGGTTGCTATTTTGTGCAGACCATATCTAGAGTTACAAACCTCCAAATTGGACAATCTTGGTAGCCTTGGAAATCTAAGACAAAGATCTACAACTTCTCTCTTTACAGTTCAACCTAATTCGACCATTTCTAGTGTCAAATATGGATGTAAAGTTACTGCCTCTGCACCACTTTGATTAAGCTTTTCCTTGTAGATTCTAGCCTAGATTACGAGGCCCTAGTTGGTGGGCTTTTTGGGCTGCTAAATCCTCTGTCTAAACCCATTTTTCTTGACATTTTGGAGCATATAATCATTAGAAAGTTTAGTTAGAAAGTTGAGAAGTTAGTTAGTTAATTAGAAACTTGTTCGAGACTCTTGAGTTGGGGAAGTTGAAAAAGTTTCTTGCATTGGAAGCTTTCCTCTCTTCTCCATAGTCATTTGCTATGTTTTTCTGCAATTTTCTCTGTTTTCCTACTCTGTATTTTTGTTGAGTTTTCTATGACGATGACCATGGAAAGCTAAGCTTCTTTGTCAATTCAAGGTTTAGGAATGAAAATCAGTTTGAGTTCTTGATTCTTTATCTTATTTATGAAATTTCTACTATTTTGTCTTTCCAATTCTTAATCCATTTTTATGATTGTGATCTCGCTTGAGTTTTGGATTGTGTTCTATTAGGTAATCAATTGATAACCTAAAATCAACCAATTATGATCCTGAATCCATGCTAATTAGGGGTTCCGATTGTGATCTCAATATGCATGTTAAATGATTATCTAAAGAAACTTAGGTTGACATGAAATTGCATCCTTCTTAAAACCATGATAATTGATTGCATGATTGAATCCTTAAATTGATGTTACACAAATAATTTTAGATCTAATTTATTATACTTAACCTCTTTTTATCAATTTATTAAAAAATTATAATTAACCTAATTATACTTAAATTAAGAATCCTATACAAATGAATTACCAATTTAGTCTATTAAATTATAAAGGTCGGTCAAGTTAGTATCTGAAATTAAATAAATAACAAAATAGTCCCTAAAATGTAAATTATAAATCAATTTAGTCTCATCTTATTAGCAAGTGTAATCTAAAACATCGTTTAAAAGGTTGAATTGATATGTTAAGTACTTGCGTGACAATTAACTAAGTACACATATAGAAATAAAAATGACCAAAACATTGGTAAAATAATAATTGATTTTTTCCTATCTACATATTTATTATTGTTAGACCCTTAAATGTTTTGAAATAATTTACAAACAAATTAAATGAACTAATCATGTTTTGATATTAAAAATAATGATTATCATAAAACAGACACGCGTCTTACATACAAACAATGGATGATCCTTTCAAACAAACAAAAGCCAAAACACAACGTTTCATTTAAAGTATATTTATATAGTCATTATATTATGCATATGTACTAACTCAAGCACATGCAAAAGTGCTTACATGTATTTCATGTATCATGAGTCAGTCTTAAATGATTTCAAGCGTAACAAAGAAGATTTACAAAAGTAAAGATATTAAGTACTAATGCATATATGGAAGAGACAACCCTTGAATTTGAAGGACCTGTCATTAGATCAATTCTTAAGAGGATCCAAGAGGAAGTACAACAATTTGGCCACCCTCAAGACCAAGGAGAAGACTAAGAAAGCCATACTTGGTGCCATTTATCCAACTGCCTTGTAGACAATATATAAGGCTGGAAACACTTTATTTTCTTTGTACTTTCCTTGTATTTTTTAGTAATTTCATATAGGAATGGATAGCCTTGAACCAAGGTCCTTTTCGGATGCTAAAATCCACCTAACCAATTCGTCTCAAATTCAGTCGCTAAAATGACCATTTTTTCGATTGTTAAGACTATGCTAGGATGACTTGCATTTTAGGCCTTATTGTTTGGGAATTTTCATGGGGCCTTAATTATGTTTAATGGAGCTTAATCCAACCACTAATCAAGGCTATAAAAGAATCCTTTGTACTTGCGCTAAAAAAAACTCTCACTTTTTACTTGTGAAATACAAGGTGCTTTATACTTGTGAGAGCTTTCTCTCTATTCTTAAAGTGACAAAGAAACCTCTATTCTCGTCAAACATCCATGGTACTCATGGCGAATCTCACTATTCTTATCTAGTTCCTCTACGTATTAGTGGCAAGGATCCATTCCTTTCTTCTCCATCTTTTTCCTTTCTTCCTTACTAGTTTCCACGATTCTTACATCTTCTTGGGTTCTTGGAATTTCTTGTATGCTAGGCCTAATTCATGATCTGAGGGCACGACAATTGGTATTAGACCTGGAAATTTACACCTAATAGTTAAATGCAGCTCCAAATCATGAAGATCCATGAAGTTTTTAAGTGGTTTGGGCGAACCACTACTAAGTAAGTTCTTATCCATTTTCTTGATCCAAATCCTATTAGTTTGGCTTCGTTTTTTGTGGAGTTTTTATTGCATGATCCTTGTGCTTAGATCCACAGTTCAGTTTGTATTAATTCCTTGCTTTGTTTCAGTTCTTGAGTCATAAGGTTCTTGGTCCTTTGGTTGGGGTTTTGTCGGTTTTCCTAGTTTCTTGATGCATGCTAGTTAATTCTTGTATAGCGTTTGATGTGCTATGCTTTTGCTTGAATCTTGCTGGAAAAAATTATTGGAATTGCATCATCTTAGAGTAATCATGTTGTTGTTCCACAACTAAGTGATGTTCACCATGTGTTTGATGAAATGCCTTTGAAACATTGTGCAAGAAAGTGTGCTAGAATTGTGCTTATATTGTCAAAAAAATTAAAGACCAAATGTTTGTACAAAAATATTTCTAAAAGTGAAAGGAAAAAGAGTTTTCAAGTGGCTGTATCACTATAGTAAAAACAAAAGAAAAAAAATCAAAAGGAAGATTTGTTTGAAGGTCCAAAAGTCTATAAGGCACACATGGATTCTAGAGTGCTAGTTTTGCTAGTTTGAGTGCATTGATTATGGTGCATTGTGAGTGAAGTAAATTTTCGCCTATTTCATTAATTACTCTACATTTAAAAATGTCTTATGTTATTCTTTGAGTCTTCATACATGTCACATTAAATTACTTTGAGTTTAGCTTTCCTTTTTCTTTTTAGCTTTTCTTGCTTGTCAATTTTCTTGGCTTCCAGTGCTTTGTCTTTAAGTTTTCTTTCCTTTGCTTTCCTAAGAGTATCTTGAGATTTGCTTGGCCTTCACTTGCAGTTGAGATGTTTGATTTAGAGAGGAGGTTTCTTACTCAATCTTAGAGTGAGAGTTAAGAGGAAAAAGGGTAGAGAGTACCATAGAGGAAAAGTCATAAAAGTGAAAAACATGGGAGTGAGTGGCAAACACTTAGAGAATGTGATAAGGCTGTTTTGTGTAGTTCGGTACTAAAGTAATTTGAAGAGGTTTAAGAGACTTTAGGGAGTGGAGAAGTGAAGGAAGGATGGGAAGCTTGAGTATTAATTGGGAGGGTTTTTTGCCTAAGTCTAGATATATCATAGATATCATGAATGAACTTAGAGAGAAGGTGGACCTAGTTGGCAAGGGACTTGATTCAGGGCAAAAGGATGCACAAAGCACTAATGATAAGGTTTATGCTTTAAGTAGAGCCAAAAGGATGGTTATGGAGGAGGGAACTATAGTGACCATAGTAGGAGTTCACGATCCTTTAAGGAAGAAAGGCGTGAAAGACATGAGAGGAATAGGAGGGAGGAAATGTGTGAGAGGCATGATAGGAGAAAAGAGGATAGGATGAATAAGTTGGACATAAGTAAATGTAAGACACCTTCATTCCTAGGAAATTGTAAGCTTGAGTTCTATATAGATTGGGAGCTCAAGGTTGAGCAAGTGGTGACTAGTTTTGATATATAAGGCCAAAAAGGAGTTTGGTGGGTAACCTTAGCTTTTGGGGACTTCTCCTTGATTTGGTGGTGGACTACCATGTTGGATCATATAAGGAGAGGTATAGTTGAGCCTTGTCAGATTTAGTATGGCCTGAAGAGGTTAATGAGAATAAGATTTGTTCCATGTTCATATGCAAGGAACCTACATAATAAGCTCCAAATATTATATCAGGAGTCCAAGAGTATGGAGGAGTACCACAAAGAGATGGAGATAGACCTATTGAGAGACCAACTTAGGGAGAGTGAGGAGGCTAATATGGCTAGATTTCTTCATGGGTTAAATAGGAAAATCTAGGATGTGGTAGAGTTGTAGAATTATGGCATTCTAGGAAAGTTAGTGCATTAGACCATGAAGGTAACGATGCAATTGAGGAGGAGGAGTGCATCTAGGAGGTCCACAATCGACTCTAGTAGTTGGAGGAAAAGAGGTAGGGAGAAGGAGAACGTTAGGAGTGAAAGGAGGCCAGACGAGTTCCTCTCCTAGCCGACTCCGTCTCCAGTAGCCAACTCCGGTTTCGGCTGACTACGCATGGAGGCTTCACATGCCAATTCCAGCCCAACCGATTTTGTCTCGACAGGATGTAGCCGACTCCAGAGATCGAAGTCGTCCTAGTTGAGGCCAGAAGCTTTCCGGTTGGATGAAGCCAACTCATAATGTCGACTCTATCACTAGTAGTCGGATGTCAACTCCTGCAAAGCCGACTTTGCAGGTCGATTCCGTCTCTGCATCCTAATCGAATGCCAATTCCTAACCAATGTCGAGTCCAAACCGGATGCCGACTCCAGTGAGGCCAACTCCATGTGCCGACTCCCATCTATCCGAATTCGTCCTAGCAAGATAAGACCGAATCCACTCCAGCAATTTCAACACGTGTTCATTTAGGAAACAATAGTTAGTTGAGTCTATTATTTCTGTTATGTCAAACTGTTATTTCTGTTATTTCTATAGAAAGTTAATTAGGCTATACATGTATAAATAAGGAGATGTAGTTAGTTCATTGGTTGGAGAAAGCTTATCTAGCTATGCATTCATACCCACTGTTCACCTCTATATTCTCATTTCACTCCTCTTTGTTCCATGGTGCTTTAGTATGACGTCCAATCGATCGAGTGGATGCAGGACTTGTGTTTGGGTAGTAGCTGGTTGCTAAAAGGAGATTGTCAGAGCTCGCTAGCACACTACTTAGTGATTCAACCCCTTAGTACCTGGCCATCTTCGATGGAACATTATAGCTACCACTAGTGATCGTCGTGGGATGTTGAGTCCACATTCCACAAACCTTACACTTTATGTATCACTGTATAGGTTAATCAATGAATAAGTTATAATTCCTTTACTACTATGTTGTAATTTCTGTTAGCTTAATCTTTTCTTGCTTGGTCACAATTTTGCATGGTAGAATAGAATACGTTAGTTTAGGAGCCGATCAGAACCACTCTAACAATACTATAGGTAATCGATAGAGAACCTACATCAGCCACGGGCGTAATCCCTACCAAACTCGAGGCTGTGGTCGTGTAAGCCCTCAGTAGGCAATGGACGAATGGTAGACGATTGTCTTAAGATTTTGAGTTGGTGAGGAATTACTTGCATAGTAAGAACCGGAACTAAAACCAGCTAATTGATAACTTGGATAATGCTATGATAAATATATGTTTCGGTAGTATAGTAACCGTATGTAGCTTTTACTTTCCTAGTTAATCTTTACCTTTCTGCAACTTTACTTTTTACTACTAAAACCCCTCCTTTTTACTTTTCATTGCTGAGTCAGTCTGCAATCTACACATTCTCGGCATTACACCTTTTCAGCCTTGCACAATAGAAACATTAGAACCACATGTCCTGAGAGAATAGACCTAGGTTGACCATATGCTATCCATAACATAGGAAATCTAGTATTTTGATAGTAGTTATGATGACTAAAATCTACACTATCAATGGGTAGCGAAATGGTAGATGAAGGTGAGACATAGAGGGAGCATATATTCCATTCCAAGTGTCTAGTCTTGGGTGATTAGTGTTCCATAATCATTGATGGAGGGAGTTATGTAAATGTGGCTAGTGAGAGACTTTTAAGGAAGTTAGCCTTACCTATTCTTGTACATCTGAGACCATATAGGCTTCAATGGATTAGTAAGCATGGAGAGTTAGTTGTGAACAAGCAGGTTGAAGTGGCCTTTACCTTGGGAAGGTAAGAGGATAAGGTGTTGTGTGATGTGGTGTCAATGGAGGCCACACACCTATTGTTGGGTAAGCCATGACAGTTTGACAGGAAGGTGAATCATGATGGAGCAAACAAGTTCACATTTGTACATATGGGACAAAAGGTAGTTCTTAAACCTTTGTCTCTAATGGAGGTTCAGAAAGATAAAAAAAAAAAGAGAGAAAAGAGAAAAAAAGATAGAGAGGTTGAGAAAAGAGAAACCAAAACTAAAAGAGAAAAAAAAGTGAGAAAAACAAGAGTGTGAAAAATGTGGGAATAAAAGAGCTAACCAAGAGTGGTAAAAATGTGTGCATATTTTGTACTAACAAGGTTATCTTTCTTGGTTTTGTAGTTGGCTTCCATGGAGTCAAAGTCGATAAAGAAAAGGTGGAGGCTATCCAAGATTGACCAACACCCAAAACTATTGGGGAAGTAAGGAGCTTTCATGGGCTTGCAAGTTTTTACAGAAGATTTGTAAAGGACTTTAGTACACTTGCAGCTACTTTAAATGAGATTGTTAAAAAAAAGTGTGGGTTTTAAGTGGGAGGAGGCTCAAGAGAGAGTTTTCCAAGTGTTAAAGGAAAGACTTACCCAAGTGTCAATTCTTGCATTGCCAAACTTTTCAAAATATTTTGAATTGGAATGTGATACTTGTAGTGTTTGGATATGGGTTGTGCTCCTCCAAGAAGGACACCCAATTGCTTACTTTAGTAAACAACTAAATGGTGCTCGCCTAAACTATTCCATCTGTGATCGAGAGTTGTATGCTCTTGTGAGGGCCTTGCAAACATGACAACATTACCTATTGCCTAAGGAGTTTGTGATCCATAGTGATCATGAAGCTCTTAAGCATTTGAGGGGGCAAGGAAAGTTAAATAAAAGGCATGCTAAATGGATATAACTTATAGAGAAATTCCTTACGTGATTAAGCATAAACAAGGAAAATTATATGTTGTGGTTGATGCGCTCTCAAGGAAACATACTTTGATTGCTATTCTTGAAACTAAAATGCTTGGTATTGATTGCATTATGTGTATAAGCACATTGATTTTAGTGAACCTTTTGGCATGTCTATCCATGCTGCATTTTGTGGTTATTATAGGCATGATGACTTTTTATTAAATAGAAGAGATTGTGTGTGCCAATGAGCTCCATTCGACAATTTCTTGTAAAGGAGGCACATGAAGGTAGCCTCATAGGTCACTTTCGGGGAACTTAAGACTTTTGATGTTTTGAATGAACATTTCTTTGGCCTCGTATGAGAAAAGATGTGAATAATATATGTGAAAAATGTTTGACTTGTAAAGTGACAAAGTCTAAAGTTTCTCCACATGGACTATATACTCCACTCCCTATTTCCACTATTCCTTGGGTTGGCATTTCAATGGATTTTGGGCTTGGATTGCCTAGATCTAGAAGAGGTAGAGATTTCATTTTTGTGGTGGTTGACAAGTTTTCAAAAATGTCCCACTTCATCCCTTATCATAAGAGTGATGATGCTTCTTATGTGGCCAATCTATTCTTCAAGGAAATGGTAAGGATACATGGTTTCCCAAGGATCATTGTGTCAGACAGAGACTCCAAGTTCTTGGGTCACTTTTGAAGGTCTCTATGGAGTAGGCTTGGTACAAAGTTACTCTACTTTATGATAATGTTGTTGAAACATTATCAGAGTCACTATATTTCACTTAATTTATGTAGTTTATGGACTAGCGTAGGTCGATTCTCACAAGAACACAATCACATTATGCCCAATCATCTTGATCAGAAACCAAAATGAATGTAAAAAATAGGGGTTTGGGTGAAATAAAATTATGCAAAATAGGTAATTATGTGAAACAGAATTTATACAAAATAGAATTAATCTAAAACGAATTGTACAATATCAATTTAAGGGTTCAATCATGCAATCAGTTATCATGGTGCTAAGAAGGATGAAATTTTCATATCCACTTAAGTTCTTTAGATAATCATCTAACATTCGTCCATGTATATTGAGATCACAACCATAGTCCCTAATTAGCATGGATTCAGGATCATAACTTACTAATTTTAGGTTATCAATCAATTACTTAATATAACATAAATCCAAAACTCAAGCAAGGTCACAATCATGAAAATAGATTAAGAATTGGAAAGAAAAATAGTAGAAATTGCTTAAGGAAGATAAAGAATCAAGAACTCAAACTGATTTGCATTCCTAAACCTTGAATTGACAAAGAAGCTTAGTCTTCCATGGCCATTGTCATTGAAAACTCAGTAGAATACAAAGAAGAAAAAATGCAGAAAAATGTAGTAGAAAATTATGGAGAAAAGAGGAAAAATCCTTCTCCCCAAAATCCTTCTAACTAACTAACTAACTTCTTAACTACCCTAACTACCAACTAACCTATTAATGATTACATACTTGAAAGTTCCAAGGAAGATGGGCTTAAACAAAGGAATTAACAGCCTTTAGCAGCCTATAAAGCCTACCAACCAAGGTCTCATAATTTGGGCCAGAATCTACATGGAAAAACCCAATTAGAGTGGTGAAGAGGTAGTAAATTCATGTCCACATTTGACACTACAAATGGTCAAACTAGGTTGAATCGTAAGGAGAGAAGTTGTAAATCTTTGTCTTCGATTTCCAGGACTACCAAGATTGTCCAACTTGGAGGTCTGTAACTCCATATATGGCCTATATAAGATAACAATCTCAAGCAAAGATTAGCAACTAACTCCAATTAAGCTCAATGACCCAAGACTCAACCAATGTGTAAATATTAACTAGAAAATAATGTTAAATATGTCCAGCATAAGTCATTATTAAGTGCTTCAGAAATGCTCTATCACTCTACCACTTGTCTTCCACAAACGGATGGACAAATGGAAGTGGTAATAGAAGTTTTGGTTAACTTTTAAGATGTCTTGTCAAAAAGAGTCTAAGAGATTGGGAAGAGTGGATACCTCATGTGGAATTTTCTTATAATAGGGTATTTAATTCTACCACTTCTTACTCACCTTTTGAGTTGGCTTAAGGTTTTAAACCTTATCCCCACTTGATTTGTTTCCTTTACCTATTTTGCATAATTGTGCTAATGATGAAGGTTTGTCCAAAGCATAGTTTATCAAAAGGTTGCATGATAAGGCAAGGGTAGACATGGAACAGAAGGGAGAACAATATGCTAGTAATGCAAATAAGGGGAGGAAGGAAGTCATCTTCAAGGAAGAAGACCTTGTGTGGGTACATTGGAGGAAAGAAAGATTTCCCCACCTAAAGAGATCTAAACTTCTTCCAAGAAGAGATGATCCAATGAAAATAATAAAGAAAATAAATGACAATGCTTATCAAGTTGATATGCCTTAAGACTTTGAGGGAAGCACTACTTTCAATGTCATTTATTTGACTCCTTGTGTTGCAGGTATAGAGACTCCAAATTTGAAGACAAATTCTCTTCAAGAAGGGGAGGAGGATGCATATATAGAAGGGGCAACCTCTGCATTTGAAGGACCTATCAGTAGAGGAAGTATTATGGCCTTTTCCCAAACAATTAATACATTTGATACTACTTAATTTGGAGGAACTAAAGGTGGATGGAGTAGACTCAACTTTTTGTCCTTGGGGTACTTCATTCCCCTTCTTAGGACTCTTGTCCCTTTTAGGTATCACTTACTCTTTTTCCTTACCCTTCCAACTAGAACTTCCATTACGATAGGTTTTTCTATAGGCAAGTTTCCTCTTTAATTGGGACTCAACATTGGTGGCTAAGTCCTCTATGGTACTATAGTGATGTAACTCTACTGTGTCTTGAATTTCTCTATTCAACCCATATAGGAACCTAGCTATTGTTGCCTCTTGGGACTCCTCTATTTGTGCCTTTATCATAAAAATTTTCATCTTTTTAAAGTACTCTTCTACACCCTTAGACCCTTGGTATAACCTTTGCAACTTCACATATAGGTCTCTAGCAAAGTAGGTTGGCACAAATCTCTACCTTAACTCTCTCTTCAAATCAGCTTAAGTCTCACAAGAGGGCCTTCTCATCTTCCTAACATCATATAAAACTTGCTACCACCACATCAAAGCATATGCACTAAACTCTAGGGTAACCAACTTAACTTTCAAGTTCTACCTTTATTTCCCAATCTGGATAGGCTTCTAGATTATTCTCTCCTAGAAATGGAGGAAATTTTCACTTGACACTTTCCACGTCATCTCTCCTATGCTAATCCCTTCCTCTCTTATGCCTTCCATGTCTTTCTAACCTCTCATTATTCCTATGTTTATGGATCCTATAAGATCTAGAAGATTCACTTACATAATCCTCTTCATGACTAGCTTCACTCTCTTGCATGGAAGGTTGTCTATTCTCCTATTTCCATTTACTCAAGGCTTCTACTTTTGCATTGACACTTTCAATGTCTCTTTTTAATTAATCTAATCCTTCCCTATTATATCTCTCCATCCTCTTTAATCTCTCACCAAATTTGGCCTCTAGCCTCCTCATTTGTTTAACCATCATCTTGGATTTGGGTGAATAACTCTTCATGTCTTTACTAGAGTCTCCCATAGCATTTTCCTCCCTTAAACATAAAATTCAACTAAACTCACTTATTATTGCACAAAACCAAGGGCTATCCTAAGGCAAAGTCTCACTACTCCTAAGTGTATAACACTTAGAACTCATGTTTCACAATTTGTAGCTCTTTCTCTAATGAACTCTCTTGCCTTTTTCTACTCTACTAATCAAGATTCAATCTGCAAGTGAAATATAAGAAAATCTCTAAAACTCTTCAAGAATTCCAAGGAAAAGAGACTCAAAGACAAAACTAGGATGTCAAGAAAAACAAGCAAAAAAAGCTAAGAAGGAACACTGAACTCAAATAGAATTGAATAAGACATTAAGAAGACATTAAAAGAATAAGAACTAAAAGGAATATGAAGGGGATACAATGTTACAAGTTTCTGTCATCATGAACACAACCTAAATATGCACCAAAAATTCACCAAAATTATACCACATCAATTCTAGGAAACTAGGTGTATGCTCTTTACTTTCTTTGGGACCTTGCACTTTTTTTCTTTAACTTTCTTTTATTGTTTCTTTATGGCTATGCTCTATTTTTCCAGCAACTCTTAATACCACTGGTCACCAATGTTTTTCATGTTTATAACTTTTTCTACACACTTTTTTTTGGTTCACACCTTTTTCTCACAACTACATCACAAGTTTCTTACAATCTTTCAAGAAAATGATGCATACTTTGACTTAACATTTCATCAAACACTTGGTATGCATCTTAGAAATACATAATGCAATACCATATACACAAGAACAACTTGCATAAATCAACACAAGATCAAATCAGGCTAAGTGAAACCATACTAGTGCATATTACAACAAGAATTTCAACTAGTTAACAACATACACTTACCAATTCAAGATTTTCAAGAATCAAACAAGAAAACCTTAAGAACACAATCAAGAACTCATAATTAAATTTCACAAATCTGAATTGTGACAAGGTAGATCTATGCTAGGCGAAGGAAACCTAACAAATTTAAAGCAAAACAACCAAAAATTGAAGCAAAAATTCAAGGATCAACACTTAAATGTTGGCATGCCCAAAGTGGAAGATTCTTCCATGAAAGTTTCTATCAAAACTTCAATTTTAGCAAGGATATGATGAATGAAATCTATAATACCACTTGATACACCCACAAATCCACAATCAACATTCCTAAACAAAGAAGCTTTAAGAACACACAAGGTTTAAGGAACTAAAAATTGAAAGGAGAAGAAATTAGAAAATGGATTAAGATTAGAGGTGAACTCGCCACTAATACTTATGGATTAGATAAGAGAAATAGATATTCGCCACAAACATCTTGGAAACTTGATGAGAATTATAGTTCTTGTTCAAGGACAAAAGAAGAGAGGTTTCTTTCACAAAGCACAATGCACAATTTTATTCAATAACAAAAGTGATTAACATAATTACATTTTGGGATTTTATAGGTTGGTCCTAATAAATAATTAGTCTTAAGCTAATCTTAAAACTAACCTAAAAGAGGTCCAAGGCCAACCCCAAAAGTAGCCCAACAAGCTAAGCCAAATAGTGGCTGAATTGGCCTTTATATAGGTCCTTTGACTAGTTTGGGCCTTTAGGCCCAAAAGCAAGCTATGTAAGGGAAATACAAGTATTTTATACTCTAATATAGAGATTAACATGTCCTACAAAAGTTTATATAAGGCCAATATAGTTGGGCCTTCATTGGGCCCTCTTTGGCCTTGAAGGAGGCTCATCTTCCTATATATTCTTCATTCCACCCCTTGTCATAGGGCCTTGAAGTACAGTAGTTTCCGTGGTCTCTAAGTCTCCTTAAGTGTCATCTTCATGTCTTTCCATACTCATAAGATAAGGACTTATGTGTGTTGGGCTCTCCTTAACCCTTAAGGAAGTTCATATCTTCTAGTTTTCCTTGGGCTTATCCTTGAAATCCAACTTATTTTTCCTTGAGAATCCTTCCAGCTTTAGTTCCATATTCCTTGAGTCTCTTTAGCATGTCCATGACTTCCCTTTCCATATTCATACCAAACTTGTACTTAAATTGTATATTCGTCTTATTAAAACGATATAAGTCTATGAGCGTTATCCTAACCTTTTTCTTAGTGAAATTGATGGAAATCTAAAGAGGTTTTGTGTTCAAAGAATACTAAGATTTGAGCCTAAAAAAACTTATGTGAAAAGTATATTTAAAAAATTACTTGAAAAACCACATAATAAAGAATAATTGTTGAGCCTAAAAAGGATTAATTAAAAAAATACTAGTAACAATCTTATTTGTTAGTGGAAATTAATATTTCAAACATTACCTATTTAACTATTTTTGGTTTGGTATTGTCATCAACTATGCCTTTATCTCATTCTTTAGGTGAGCAACTTGCTTTAATTCCTTGCCGGGCATCTTAAACATTACTTATATAAGTTCTTGGAGTCATTGAAAAACTTGGCTGAGTCCAATATCAATTGCATAATTATTTTTTATACCATTACTATCTCAAAGGAAGGTTATGTAGGTTCAACTAGCATAATTTTAGCTAATGTTGTCTTCTCAGCATACAAATTGAGAAAAATTCTCATTTTGCTCTTTTACTGCCCTCTTCATTGATTTTATAACCGTATTTTCTTTAACAACTTAATGTTTTTTCTTTAAAAAATTTATGTACTTTTGAGTCAATTTTTGAATAAGAAAACAGATCATCAAAGTCTTTTCTAATTCATCAAAAGATAATGGAGTAAGTTCAAAATTAGTTAACACATATCATTCGTTATCTTGCTCATGCATGACTAATAGCTAGACTAAAATTTAATTTTTTTTTAAATTAATACACTTTTCTTATTATTTGTTTAAAAATATTACAAAAGTTAACTGCAAAATTTTAATTTTAAAAAATTAATACACTTTGATTATTATTTGTTTAAAAATATTACAGAAGTAACTGCAAAAATTAAAATTAAATTTTTTTAAATTCAAAAGTCCTATATTGAATTGTCGTTGAAAGGCAGTATGTTGTAATCAGCCTGGTGCACAATCTAGATCTATGGTTAAAATTTTACATCCAAAGTTAGTTAATAGATAAATGGGGCTAGAGTATAGATTAAAAAAGAATTACATCACATTTTAAAAAATTTGAGGATGAAGTGTAATATTCTCCTCTTTAATATGGAGGAGGGAGACAAGTAACTTGACGAGAGAAGGGGAGGATTGAACGTGCAGCATCACCATACACGAATTTTGAAAATTGACGTTATTGTTAGTTGAGTTTAGAAGCCCATTTAAGATGAACAGTGCAATTATCCTAATTTATATGACATGAGCTATTGTGTGAAGAAAGAAACTTAAGACTAGCATATCTACCAATGAGAACTGGTGCAGTTGGATCTTGGGTTTAAATTTTGTTCATTTTTCTTTATTGATAGATTGATTATCTATCAGCTTAAGTATCTGCTCTCGTTGAGACAGACATGTGCCTTGACTTTAGGCAAGGACAACCTCACATCCTCAAACTTTTGTCTTTTGCTAAAAGACAAAGACTAGAATATCGTATCTTATTTAGTTAAAAAATTACTGAACTACTCCATCATGGTGGTTGTCGAACTAAAAGAAACTCAGTGCAATCTATTATAATAAATGCTTTCACTATTCAGTAGCAGTTATATATCTTGGTTACAAAGCAAAACTTTCAATTCCGTGGGGTGGTAGCGTAATATCACTTTCTTTGTACTTGTCAAAACAAAGATGCTATTTCATTCCAAATGCAGAGTTCAATTATCCTTATGGTTTATGGTTGATACTTGTATATTGAAAGACAGAGAGAAAATTGCGATATATTATATTATAAAATATAACGAGTTAGATTGTACAATAAAATTATTGAGAGATATCAAATTTTTATTAAGTCAAAGAATTATTCAAAGATATGCATTTTTTTCTTTTGTCAAAATGGTGCTCCTTTAATTCTCTTCGCTTAGTTAAATGAGCCTAAAATCATGCACTAATAAATATCGAACAGTGTGTTTCTCTTGATTACGTTAAAAAAAGACAAAAGCATTAGGTAAGAAGCTACAAGTACATAACAGCTCCACTTGGGAGAAAAAAAATAAATTAATTAATGTAACAGCAACTATGATGATGACAAAAAAGTATCCCTTAAAATGGAAAGAAAGCAAGGCAGGAAAAAATTAGGAGGATAAAAAATATATATGTGATATATAGTAAAGATTAGACCTCCCAATCCAATGGCGACTGATCCTTGGGAAAAATGGAGTCACCACAAAAGTAAATCCCTGATTTGCACTATCCTGTGACAGTGTCAATTTAACACCAGAGACCATAACCGATGGTGGGAAGTCCAGTTTAATTTCTGTATAGGACTGACTCCACTCCTTAATCTGGAGCCATACCCTTACAATCTCTAGGAAACAAAATTGGGGATTCCACCTCTTTAGGACATCCACTTTTTGTTAGGAATACACTTCAAAGGTATTGAGCTTGTATTCTCTCTCTGTTCTCTTCCCACCAAGTTTTTGCATTCACCTCCCCAAATCTCTCCCGGCTGCAAACATGAGTTGACTAACTGTTAATTCAAAACCTTACATGGAGTACAACTAACACTCTCAAACACATTTCTCGTAACAAACTTTTATTATTAGTTAATATTATCTCTTATTCTATACATAGAAACAAACAAAACTATTTTTTTTTATCCTAATTATAAGAAGCAAAATTCACCTTTTTTTTTTAATGTATTAATTATAAATTTTTTTTATACTTCTCATTAATGGTGAAGTCATTCACCTACTTTATTAAGATGATCTGTTTAATGAGTATTTTTAAAATAAAATTTAAATTTATAACATTATTAATTAAAATTAACTAATTCAACTATTTATATTAGTCTAAAAATTAGGTATTTATTTCTTATATATAAAACCGGGAGTATTTATTAAAATTTATAAGTGGGACTATTGTTAAATAAGTGAGATCTAAAAAACTATAAATGTGGTAAAATAGTGTTTAAAAAAGTGTCATGTGTTGCTAGCATTTTTGTTTGACATTTAGTTAAGATGAGTTCTTCTACACTTTGATCTTCCAGATAATAGACTTGTGATATATATTTCACTACAATAGATGTTCCTAGGATCATTTCCCCGCGAAGGGAAAGCAATAAGGAAGATGTTTTTAGAGATGCATTATTATATAGTACCTGAATCTGACACGTCGAAGCTCCCTTGTCCCATCAGCTAACTGCCTGATTGTAATGTAAACTCCAGGCTCGTCTTGTTCTACCCATTCAGTCTCCATTTCACTGGCATTGCTGATAGAAGGCTCATCCCTAGAAGCAGTGGTATCCCTTGCTGGTTCCATAGATGGCCCTGCATGGTACTGGCCACCACCACCGTGATCCAACGGTTCAGAGGGGTAATATCCTCTGCTCCCAGAGGGTTTATAGTGACTCCTCGGTGTCCAATCCTTGTTTGAGACCATGGGGCTCTCTTGTGCAGATGCCAATCTTGTAAAAGAAGAATCTCTTTGCTGCTCAAACAAATTATACAGATTAGTCTTGAGTCTAATATAATAATAGACTTTTCTTCTGACTAAATACATCAGAAACATATCAAGTGATAAAGTGATAAAGTTAGAGGGTTAGAAGAGTTAATCTTAACTTAACAATTATACACGAATGTTCAAGATTATTTTATTTAAATCTAATCTAGAGCATCATTACAATTGTATATTTAGTCAAAATTAGTCTTATAATGGATGGGGACATAATGCAAAAGCATAGTATTGATGAAAAGAAATGTAGATTATTACCTCATCCTCAGACCTTGGAGGAGTGTTAAGAGCTTGTCGATTAAATCTCTGGACGTTGTAAAGTTCCATGATTCTGTCGTAATTCTCACCCCACCATCTTTGAGCTTGCCATTTATTAAACATCTCTCGGCTTCAAATTCAAATGCTAAGTATTGTCAGTCTTTGCTCCTACAGGATAATTAAGTTCTCAACAACTAAAAAATCCCATGTATTTTGTGTAATATTTATATTAAGGCCTAAGGTACACATTCTTTTCAGAACTTAAATTCCACATTTCAGCTAGATCTGGATCTAATAAGTGTATTTCCAAGCTAGAATAGCATTGTTAGGCGAGCAATTGGGGACCAATTTAGTGCTTAATTGGTCTGTTGATTATTACTTTAGGAGCCATCATAAAGACCTTTTACTAGAAAACTTTTAGCACAAAACTTGTAACTGAAATCAGTGGTCAATTATTAGTTGTTACTATACCTGAAGCGAATTCTTTTAAGATCATTTCCTCCATTAGGAAGAGACACAAAGGTAATGTGAACCCCTGGCTCCACCTGTGCCATCCACTCCTTAGGCTCATCCTCGTCCTCTAAGACTACATCACAAACTGATGCTGAGTCACGTCCTCTAGGGGTGCGGTCACCACCAAATGCCCCAGCAAATCTTGGGTCAGATCTACCACCAGGGTAGTGAGAGGTTGTGAAGTCCCATGCAGGGGTTGAACTTGAGCTTGCACCTCCAATGTAAGGGTATGGAACCCCTTCTGAGATGGTATCAAAGTCTGGATATGGTCTATGTCCTTTCTTGTAGCTACTACTGGACCCTGTGCAGGGTTTGCATTGCTTGTAAGCACCTGAAAACTTCAGTGCCATATCCTTTATCTGCATTACAAAGAATATAACCCATATCAACACCAATGCATTAGAAGCTTCAATCATTTAATTTTAAAGTATACAAAATAAATAAATGAGCCTTTTTCTACTACTACAAATTATTGATAAAAACAATGATAAACTACACATGTTTCGATTCTTTCCCAACTTATCCTCCTATGCTTTTTTTTTTTTTTTGCATCACTAAAAACAAGGGTAAACTACACTTCTTTACTAAAATTTGGGTTAAGGAGGAAAAATGTTATAACCATGATTAACCATGACATAAATTAAAATGTGTGAAATTACAAGAAAATAATTACAATTTACCCTAATAACAATCTTTTTCACCGATCAGAAAACCTTAATTAGTAATTTTTTTAAATGACTTCTGTTGAAAACCTTAATTAGTAAGTTGTTTAGACGAGAGACAAGAAGAATCAGAAAATTCTAATGGAAAGAATACAATAAAAATATTTCATGACAACTAGTATATAGAATTATATCACAAATTTTATTTCTAAAAGACATACTTAAAAGTGTAGGGTCAACACCTAACACAAGTAACTCTCCTTTTACAGTTCATATAACTTCAACTGTTCTATTCTTTTGTAAATTGGGATTGTCGAATAATTAATAATATATTCTGTCACATGTGGATTTCGGTCACTGACAGCTACAATTAGTACTCTCTAGTGGGGAGTGTTTACAATTTAAAATTCTGTTTTTATATCTTAACAATGTGTTAAGGCTTTCAAAACACCTGAGTGGCATCTTGCTTTATCCACCTATTCAAATTGCTTTGATGCTCTCCCTTTATCTTGAATCTGATATGATTGTCTAAAATATGATGCACTAGATGGAAAAGAGAAAAGTATAGACGGAGAAGTAATTGTCTACATGGTAGAAGAAGCAAATACAAATTGTCCATGATTAAAAACCCATTTTTTATTGGAATTGGACCATAGGAAACAGAAGAGGGAGGAAAAGCCATGATTAAAGTTCTAAATAATTTAGAGATAAACACATTGAATATTGGCAGACGATAACAGAAGTGTGTTGGTCAATTGGCACACAAGGAAGGACTTGATGGAAACCGTATGTGCCAAGTTCTGAACTACAAGTTAAAAGTAAATTTGGATGAAACTGAATGGAGGCTAAGGTTACAGTCTTGGGTCATTTTCAAAGAAAAGCCTTTACAGCTGGACTGGTGGAGAATGTGTTTGGGTTGAGGTTACAAGTGGATGACAAAATCCTTAATGTGAAAGAGCATTATGGGAACCTTACATATATGCTACCATCAACTATGTTACCATTAATGGAAAACATTTCCCAATTGAAGAAAATTCTGTTGATTTCTAACCAGTTGTTTCTCATTAAAATTTTCACTTACTTTAGAGATAGTTGGTTCAAAATAGTTAGGATATGCATCAAAATTCGAGAAGTGCCTCACACACTATTCTGTTATACAGGGTTGAGTGTCCAGCTTAAACTGCATTTTACATTGACTTACAAGGAAAGAATAAAAGAGCATGAAAATAAAGGTTACTCATACACATAAGCAGACATTAAGAAAGAGAATCATGTCTAGTGGTCTAAAAGTAAATATTAAGAAATGTATATCAATATACTTTTGGGCCATAAAAACAATCCAGGGTCGGCCATCACTTATTTAGATTTTTGCTTTTTTTTTTTCTACATTGGTAATAATAGAAAACTTTTGAAAAACATTGGATCGACAAGAATTCAAGGATGGGCCACACTAGGGATAGGAATATGGCAGACCCTTCAGTGATAGGAATCTTTTCTCATCATCAACTCAAATGCTGAATATGGAACATGTTCCCACTATTGCTATTCTCATTACGCATTAGAATAATTGACCAAGACATTTATTTTTTTCCAAATAAAAATCCATGGAAACCAAGTTAAGATATCGGATAGAAGCGAGTAATTAATTAATACTATTCACTATTAATCAAGCTTATATGCAAGTAATAAGTTAGTTTTTGACATCTAAAATCTCTCACCGTTTCTCCAATTTAGGTAGCTTTAATAGGTCGGCGTTATTCTTTGTGATTTTTCTAAATTAAAAAAATAAAAGTTATACAATACTGTACTAATCTAAAAGTGTTATTTGTTAATTGTTAAAATCCGACAAGTTAGATACTGGAAAGTAACGAGACATTGCGGAATCGTGTAAAATGTATTGATCCGTTGATATTTGCATGTTTATAAATTGTAAACCAGAGCGCACCTTGTGTCCAGTTATAAGTGGCTAATTAAGGGTTGATTGGTTAATCATGAACCCATGATGCACCTTCACAAGTTAGCAAAACGGCAACACCACATGCCCACAAGCTCTTAAATAAACGAATAGAATAGACCAATAGTATATTCTAGGGAGCATGCCGCCATCATCCCCCAACAGCAAAAGGGTCTAAATCACAACACAACAAAACAAAACTGCGTCATCCAAAACCGAGCGTGTCCCAACTCATTGCCACTCGCTTCAATTTTTATTCAAAATAATCTTATACTTATTCAATTAAAAAATAAAAATTATACTAAATTATTAATAAGAATAATAACTATAAACATATTAAAATTTTTATGTATCATAAATGTTTATTTTTATACATTATTATTCAATAAAAATTATTATAAAAAATTATGATAGATTTTATATTAGGAAAAAGTTTAATTTTTTTTACAAAAAATTTAAGTGTGTTAAATTCATAAAATTTACAAGAATCAAGACAAATTTTAAAATCCAAAAAATATTTATTAAAAAATATATATATTACTCGCTACTAAAATCTTTAAATCAATACTAAAATCCAAACTCCCATTTTTATTCTTATGAGAATCATATCATTATTAATTAGATTAACATATTTCTAATAAAAATCATTTTAAATAACTTTTAAAATAAATATTTTTTATTTTTATCCATAAAATAAGTACAAAGTATCCCTACTGAAATTAGTGATCATCTTCCATCATCGACTATACTAAATAATTGATATTCTCTTCGAAATATAATTATTTTATATCCAAAATAAGAATTTAAAACTTTGATATCATGATTATTTACCGCGGCTAAAACAAAAATAATCATTACTCAAAATTCATAAAATTATATTTAATATTCCAAAGGTGGTCCCCATCATATCAGTGTATCCAAAGGGGGTGAAGATTTTGTTTGTTTTCACCAAGATGGAAAAGCAAAGATTGTGAGTGAATGAGGAGAGAGAAAGTGTGTGTGAGAGAGAGATGAAGAACCTGCGTGGTCAGGCTTTTGACGGCTTCTTTTGTACTCGGCGTGCCACTCTCACGAGCTCCTCCTTCTTCGTCCCTGTCATCCGTCGTTTGCTTCGTACACGCTATGCACGTAAACATCTTTCTTCACTCCTTATTATACCCTCTCTTCTTTCCTGCACAATCAATAAAAGAAACCATAGTTAAATAAAATTCAAAGAATTGAAACGAAATTTTAATAACAATTGGAACGTAGAGCCACGTGGGACATGCGATGGCATTGGTTTTGTTTTGAACGCTTAAAAAGTAATCAAGGACATAATTGGTAACAGCAGGTTGAGGCAATCACTTTCATTGAATGAAACAGTGACAGAGGAATGCCCATCTGTCTCAAGCAACGCCAATGAAAGCACCAAATTAAAAAAATTAAGACCCAAATGCAGCAAAAAAAGAAAATGCAAAAAAAAAAGAAAAGGGAATTTTCCAGTTTTGCTTGTCCAACAAATGATATCTTTCGTGGGGAAACAGAATGGTCGTATGGAGCAAAAGAGAAAAGGAAAAGCAGTCTTGAGAACGAGGCTCGGGATCAGAGCAAGATCGAAAGCGATCTCAAAATCTCAAAAGAAGGAAGAAAAAAAAATCGGGTCAATAATTAAAAGTAGATAAAGAAAACAAAATGGGGCAAGGAATGGCCAGGGTACCACTACACTACTATCTGCTTTGCTTTACCGCACACAAATTCGAAAATATTAAAAAGAACCAATGCCTGTCCAAGCCGAAGTTTCTACACCCCCTTATTCGCTTCAAATGAAATAAACAACCGTACAACATTAATTAATAAATTGAAAAAATATTTTTTCACACCCGAACCTTAACAGACATTTTTCGTGTCAATTACAATAATAAAGAAATAGATATTTATAAAAAAAAAAAAATATATATATATATATATATATATATTCTTTTGATTCTCTCTTTATCTTTTGCGGAAATCACATCAATCCCCGTTCTCCGAGGTACACCCGAAAACCAAAAGCGGCTCACTGACCTGGAGAGAGAGAGAGAGAGGGGAAGTGTGGTTACTTATTGGTACGTGTTATTGGGATTGAGAAAAAACAGAATGGGTTTGAATGAGGCATCAATGTTTGTCGGAGGGTGCGAAGAGGGGCAAATGTACAATGAAAGAGAATGAAGGGGCAGAAGAAGGAAAGAGAAGGGAATTGTGCATTGATTGATATATAATTCTAGCTTTACTGCAAAAGTGGAATTAAATAGAGTCATTACTATTCGAAAACGACTTAGCAAGCAACGCTCAACCGCTTCTCCTTCTTTTGTCTCGCCACTCAACACTACCACCACAAACATCTCTCGCCGATGCTTCAACCTCATCATCATCAACACGTTCCTATGTTGCCACTCTTCTCAAACGCGCGCGTGTGCTCTGGGCTTAATTAAATCTAAATCCCTTCCTTTTGATACTATCTATCAATGAAATTTAATGCGGAACGTTTCGGATCTGAAACGCATTTTAATGCCAGCGATACCAATGTCGTAGAGATATACACCTAATAATTATAATTATAATAATACACTTTAATTTACCACACTGAAAAAAGAAAGTTAAAAATGAGAGAAAAACTTACCTTATATACGACGGTGGATATTCAATTCACTCTTCAATTTTTTTTTTCTTCCTTTCTTCGTTTTAGCTTTTCATTTTCAATCTCCGAATAGAACCCAACGAGGTACTTGCAGTGATGAAGTGACGATGAGCGATTTAATCGTCGATGTTGATATTTTGACGAAAAAATCGGGTACGAGGATCGGATTCGATGTCCGAAAATTCGGAAGATCACAGAAGAAGAGGGAAGGTGAAGGTTGAGGTTATGGTATTTATATGGAGGGGGATGGGTTGACGGTGTGAGTGGGGGACGTTAGTTTTGACGGAAAATGTTTGGAGTGAGAAGAGAAGCCGTTAAGAGGAATTTTGTTTTTGTCTTTTTACAGCGGAAACGATGGTCGAGGGCGTAGAAGACATTAGGGTCCACATGTCCATGCTGATGCAATGCAAGACTGAGGGATCTTTAACGTGCGTACGTAGGAGGACACGTGGTGAATTTTGATTGGCTGTGATGTAATTGGAGGAGTTGAATGGGTAGGGATTTGTTCATATTGTATGACGGAGTTGGGAACCATCCCATCAGGGCTTTCATGTCCTTTGTTAAGTCTTAATGATAAGGTATAATTGGAATACTCAAACATAATTGAGAACTTTCCGCAAATAAAAATTATGAGAAAAATTGAAAATAAGGTTTAAGGTAAAATTTAGTCTCTTTTTTAAAAAACATTTGAATTGCACTATTTAAAATCTATGTTTTAAAAAAAAATTAAAACGTGTTATGATTTAATTATTTTATTATGAAGAAAATTATCTTAGTAATTTAGATCCTGATAAATGAGTGTTTAAAACAAATTACTTCATTTGGTACGAAGAAATAAGGAAGGAGGGACTGAGAGCAAAGAAATGAGGAGAGTAGACGAAAAAAAATGGGATGAGAATTGAGGAGGAAATAGACAGCTTTTTATTACTCTCCAAAATGAATTAAGAAAATGTGTTGTTCGTTTCTTGATAATTTAGTAGGCAGAAATTTTTATTATCCAAGCTAGAGTTTTTGAAAAACCCAAAACTCTTAATCATCGTTTGACCCAAAATAAATATCTTACTTCGGTTGACCTTAGGAACATTTTGCATTTCAAAAATTTCACCCTAGTTGTTGCATTTTTGTTATTCTTCTTCGAGGACATCTCACTTCCTTCATTAAAGTGTTCAATTCTTTGTTTTTAACTAAGGGAAGTTCTTCTTTCGATGATCTTCATTATTTTCATGTTGTTATTGTGTTATTATTAAGAAGTTAACATGATTAGAAGTGCCTGTGTAGAATTTGTTTTAGGAATTATTAGTCATTTGCTAATTTTGAAGCTTTTATGATATTTATGATATTTATGAATTTTTGTTGAATCTTTCTTGTGCGATGATTATGTTATTAATTTCACGTTATGATGATGTTTATATGTTGTTCGAGAGTTGTTGGGTTGAATGCATGTTGATTTGGTTAAGTTTGTGAAGATTTTGTTGAGTTTGCATGTTGTTGCTTTAGTGTTTAGTTGTGCAAACCCCTTGATTGTGAACCTTCTTTTCTGGGTTTTGTATGAAGGTTCACTAAGCGAAAGGAGACTCTCATTGGGTAACCTTGCATTCTGAGTAGATTTTATGGGAAAATATAAGTTTTTGTTGAGCAAGGGCTTCTCTCACTAGGCAAATGCTCAAGAACATATGAACACGATGAAGGTTCATTAAGTGAGCACCTTACTCGTTGGGAGAGACCATGAACTTAGTGGGAAAAATATGGACTCGTTGAGCAAGACAAGACTCTCATTGAGCAAATAAATGCCTGAGTGATACCTTTATTGGAGGTGGGATTCACTGGGCGAGTTGATCTTCTTGCTGAGCGAAATCCCCTAATAGTGGGAAAATGACTTAAGTTGCAAAACTAAGTTGTTGAATAATTTATATGATAAAAAATTTATAATGATGTTATAAAAGATTGATTATGGGTAGGATAGGTGTAAAAGAATAAAGTAAAATAATAATTAAGTTGAAATTCATAAAATATAGAATATTGTTATTTTTGAAGGATAGAACGTTTATTGATGAGCTAAGTGGTGACTATGCCTTGTTGTTGTGTTTCTAGTTTGCCTTGGAAGTTGCCATGTGAAAATGGTGGGTGCATGTTGTTAATACTTGGATGTTCAAGAAAATTGGGAGTGTTAGAAGATCATAGTTGTTGTTATTGTTGAGTCCCTGGTGGATGCTATTGACGAGTAGACACGTAAGTTAAGAACTAACATGGGTTATGGGGTTCACGACCAATGCTAGATTGAGAGACGAGGCTGTGTAGCCTTGGAGATAAGTGGACAAGCAATCCTCCACTAATGGGTGTAGTCTTTGCGAAGACTATGAGCTGTGGAAAGTCACTACCCCCTTATGCTTATATGTTGTATGTGTATGACTACGATGACCGTGACTAGTGTGTTTGTGGAACAGATGCAAAGACTACCCCGGGGACAAAGGTTTATAAGCATCCCGTCGTGCAGATCTTCTTGGGAGGGTTTCGTATTAGCTTTCGGGACATTTTGATGGACCCAAGAAAAGCGTGGCGAATCAATCATGACTATCGACGAGTTTGGTATTAAGGAAAAGTCAAGGTGGAGTACATCCCTACCACCATAGTTTTGATCATCGTCACATTCCACATCTATGTGGAGATGTTCCTCCCCATCCTAGCAATATGGAGCTAATCACCCAGTATGCGAGGGCGCAGTTGGTTGAGAACCAACGCCATAATCCTAATGTTAGAGGTCTTTGCCCTTGTTTCTTTAGGACGGGACCTCTGAACACTTGATCTGAGAGCTTTTTTATCAATATCATCGTTGTCCCCAGCGATGTTATTATTCTTTCTATCGTAAGGGCCAGCTCAAGTTTTAGGATGTTTTGGTTATCCCTCTCTTGAGATGTATTCTCTTCTTTTACTTTTGGCATGTGTTTGTAATAACTTTTACATGTTTTCTCATATTTTATTTTATGATGCATGCTTTCACTTTTTCAACAAGTATTATGTATATATTCATGGTTTTGCACATGTCATAAGAAAGGGCTTTGTTAAAATGCCAGCTAATTAATGTTGAGAAATGAGATGAACAAATTGTAGAGTGCCATTGTGAACAAGTTCACAAATAAAATGATAGTTTATATCAATATGTTTGGAGGGATCACTAAAGAATGAGTTGTAGGCAAGGTTATGGCAAACTCATTATCACAAAAGATCATGGTAGAGTCATCGGAGATTTCAAAATCCTTATCAACCTTTGTGATCATGAAACTTCACTTACAACTAAGCTTCAACTGAAGACCCAAATATTGTGGGTTGCTTTTTGGTCTTCTAAGAAATCAAGGAATTCCCCCAAAACAATATTGTGGGTTGCTTTTTGGTCTTCTAAGAAATCAAGGAATTCCCCCAAAACAAAGAGAACTAATTGTTAATCTCCTAGTATTCATGCAACTTGCCCAATTCGCATTAGCAAAAGAAGTTAAATAGAAAGAATTTTAGGCAGGAAAAAATAAACATTGAGCTAGAGCTTGTTTAATGTATCGAAGTAAAATTTTGTAGGATTGAACAACAACAATCCTATATTAGCTTAATAGAAATCAGGTAACCAAATAAACTCAACAACGATAATTAAAATAAACTTTGATATTATCTTATAATGTAGGTTTAAGTCTAACTTAATTCTATAAAATTAGTTTGTAAAGTCAAAATTATCCGGCACTTGTATATTCTATTTTAGCTATATCTAGTAATCAATTATTGTGATATAAACTTCAAATGATTCAAATTTTATATTATAATAATCGATTATCAAATTTTGATAATCAATAATCATAATATTTTAAAATTTATTTTAATTAAATAAATAATTTTTTATTAAATAAATACTCTTATTTCTACTATATTAATTATAAAATATAATTATTTTTTATTTTTTTCTTTTCTATTTCTTCTCTGTTTCTATTATAATTATTTCAATTGATTTTCTAATTTAAACATATAAATGTTCACTCTGTATATAAGTTCTTTTATATATTTTTTCATATTAATTTACAATTTATATTTTTCATTCTACTTAATTTATTTTTGATTGTTTGAATTTTTTTGTAACTCTATCTTCCTCTCTCGAGGTACTTCTATCTGTCATAGATGTTTTTATTAAGTTTTATTTTTTTCTTTTTTATTTTATTTTATTTTTTGTGTAAAGTATAGTTATACTTTTTATTTTGTTTGATTTTCTATAATACTTAGTGTTGACGAGTGTTGACTATATTTTATAGTTTCTTTTATTCATTAACTATTAAGACGGGATAAAAAGCTTAAAAGAGAGGTTCATAAAAAGAAAAATTCTAATATTTTACAAAAGCAAAGTTTAATCTTTTTGTTTTGAAGTTTTAATGTATTCTTCTTTCTTCTTTAATAGAGATGTCTTCTAATTCATCTTTTTTCTTTAGTTTCACTTTTTCACTGTTTTTTTAATCTATTTCCTTAACATAATATTTTTATTTTTAATTAATTGAAATACACTAACAATTTAATTTTTTATACTTTCATCTAATTATAGATTTTTATATAATTAAAAATTATTGGTTTATATAATAATGACTTTCAAAATCATATCTAAAATGATTTTTAATTGATTAATAAAAAAATCTTTATACTAACCATTTATCAAAATTAAAAACAGGGTTGTGTGTGTATGTGGAACATATTTGTTATTGTGAGAATTGGGAATATTTAATTAAAATTGACAATTTATATTACATTTTTAATTATAAGTCTAAGGTGATTTTCTTTTTTCTTATTTTTTGGGTTAAATATCATGTGAGATTTTGAAAAGATTACTTGAGTTTTATAATTAAATACACAAACTAAATTGTTAAGTTAAATCTAATTATTGTAATTATATAATCTCATTTTTTACAGTAACTTCATGCTTTATGAGTTTTTTTATACACATCAACATGTGAATTTTTTTAAAAGTTGCATTATCTGTTTAAATGATAATGTGACTTTAAAAGCTTTTAATCTTTATTATAGTTTAATAACTTAAATTTTTTCTTCTTAATCACATATAAAAAATCTCCTTTCTTACCTCATATGTCACACACGTGTAAAGTGAAAACACATGACTATTAATTATTAATTATGATAAATGAAAATATATTTAATTACATTATTAAATTAAAATTTATAATTCATATTATTTCTTTAATTGTAAATCTCATTGTTTTTTCTTTTTAATTATAGATAACGTGAAATGAAAAAAGATCACATGAGATTTACAGTTAAAAAAAAGTATGAACGGCTAATTTTAATCTGATAATTACAATTAAATATTTTGTTTTTTTTTTTTGTCTTTTCTAGGAAAGGTGAAAAACGAAAATCTAAATTGTACCACTATGCATGAATGAAATAAATTTTCAGAGTAATATTTTTAATTTTTCACCTCACATATATCTAAAAAATAATATTAATAAGCGCATTGATTCTTTTCATACAATAATATTTTTATTTAATTTATTTAAATCTCGATAGAGGTAAAACAAGATTTTTCCATTTAAATTCATATAATATTTCATCACCACAAGTATAACAATTTTATACGCATTAAAAATAGAAATTATTTTTTTAACCACCGTAATTATAATTTGCAGTTCTTCGTACACAAATGTCGGTTCTTTGAGCCGGTTCATTCTCCTCTCCAAAGATATATCTTTTATATAATAAAGAAAATAAGTTTTTACGTAAATTTTCAAAATAGAGATAGTTTAATTAATCAATTCTTAAATATTTTATTTATTTATTTAATAAATAGTAGATTTTAAATATATTATTTACATATTTTTAATTTTTAGTTTATATATATTAAGAGAAATATATTTAATATAATAATATTTTAATGATTTAAATATGTTTTTAAATCTCTACAAATATAATTTTGTATGGATTTATTCCTTAAAAAAAAAGTTTTGTCCTTTTCAAATTCCTAACGTTTACTCAATATTTTTTTTCAATCATTTCTACTGACTATAATTAGTTTAATACATGACTATGGTAATAAATAATATTAATTAAGATAACGAGAATTATTTTTTATTAAGATAATTAGAATAGTGTTAGGTACATAATTAAATTAAATCATGTATTTATTATTTTATATAAATAAAGTAATTACATATAATTTATTTTTTAATAAATTATAAAGAGTAGTTTTATTGTTTTTAATATTATTTTTATTTTTAATTCACCAATTTATTTTTAACATTATATTTCTTTTTGAAAAAATTATTATTACTTTTAACATTGTTATTATTTTTAATTAAATAATTTACTTTTAATTTTATATCTTTTTTAAAAAAATATTTTACTTGTGTATTTATAATTTAATTTTAATATATTACTTTTTATGTTATTTTTATATTTTAATTTATTAATTTTGACTTATTGTAATATAATTTATTTTCCTAATATTTTCTAGTGAGTGATTTTATCTTTAAAGACAAAAATAAATTGAAATATAATATGTTAAAAATAAATTATACTACAATTAGTCAAAATTGATTAATTGAAATGTAAAAATAACATAAAAATAATATATTAAACTTAAATAATAAGAATATAATTAAATTAGTTAATTGAAAAATAAAAACAATACTAAAAGTAATAATAACTTAAAAATATACAAATTAAAAGTAAATTAGTGAATTAAAATTAATAATAGTATTAAAAATAATAAAATCACTCTTCATTACCTACCTACGAGGAATATAATTATCTTTGTTGAAAATAATCTTCATTATCTTAATTAGCTTAATTAATATTATTTATTATAGTAATCATGTCAATACTAAACTAACTATAGTTAATGGTAAAAATTAAAAAAGAACATTGAGTAAATGTTAGAGATTTAAGAAGAACAAAAATTTTTATAAAGAGTAAAACCAGACAAAGTCATATTTGCATGAATTTAAAACATATTTAAGCATAGTTTAATTATAAATTAGTTCAAAACTTCTACCACTACTTATATCTTATGAAATTAATAAATAAAAAATAAGATAGTATTTATAAATACAGATTATTAATATAATTGTTAGAGCAAAATTAATTAAATAAAAAAGTTGTAATTGCACGAAATATGTAATTTCTAAAAATAGAAGAAATAAAATAATAATTTTTAAAATATCAAGTAATTGCATTTGAGTCTCTTGATTTGCAAGTTATTTTTATCTTGATTTAATTTTTTAATTAAAAATAAAACCAAGTTATCAAAAAACAATTAATCATGAAATTAAATTTAAGAAGTATAATATTTATAAATATAAATTATTCGCATAACGATTAGACAATTAATTGAATAAAATAAATGAAAGTATAATGATCACTAATTATATATTATCAAATTAATAAATCATAGAAATATGATAGTATTTATAAATGCATATTATTAACAAACTACTAGAACAAATTAATTGAATAAAAATGTCATAATTGTATGAAGTATGAATTTAAAAGAATATAAAAAATAAAAGAAATAGAACAAATAAAGTAGTAATCTTTAGAATACAAAGTAATTATATTTGAGTCTCTTTATTTTTTAATTAAAATTAAAATAAATTTATCAAATAAAAAAATTAATTATGGAGTTAAATTTGAGAATGATAGTATTCATAAATATAAATTATTAACATAACGGTTAGAACAATTAATTGAATAAAATAAAAGAAAGTATAATGACCATTACTTATATCTTATGGAATTAATAAATCATGAAAATATAATAGCATTTATAAATATATATTATTAACATAAGTGTGAAAACAAATTATTTAAATAGAAAACCGTAATTTCATGAAATATGTAAATTTGCAAGAATAGAAAAAAAAATAAACGAATAATATTTAGAATACCAAATAATTGCATTAAGTCTCTTCATTTACATGTTATTTTTATCTTGTTTTAATTTTTTAATTAAAAATAAAATGAAGTTATCAAATAAGAAATTAATTATAATTTGAGAAGAATAATATTTATAAATATAAATTATTAGCATAATGATTAGAGCATGTTAATAGAATAAAATAAAAGAAATAGTAGAAATAAAATAATAAATGTTAAAATACTAAGTAATTACATTTAAGTTGATCTTATATCTAATTTTCATTTATTCTCATAATAGGAAACGTAAAAGTACCATAGGCATAGTTTGTATATGAGAATATTATCCAACTGTTAATATATATTAGTCAATAAATAAAAGAAATGTAATAGTATTTAACATAACTATTAGAGTAAATTAATTAAATAAAAAATATAGTTGTATGCAATATGTAATTTGTAAGAATAGAAGAAATAAAAAATAGAAAAAATAATAGTAATATTTAAAATATCAAGTAGTTGCATTTTAAATCATTTAATTTGTATATTATAAATCTAACCTTATAATAATTGTTTATGATAATTCAAGCATTACCTTTTCTCATCCGAAGGATATTTGAAAGCTTCTCATATATGTATAGAAATAATGAGTTTAAAAACTAATATACTATTTAAAATTACTTTAGTAAAATTCAAAATCAATGAATATGGGATATGCCAAACATCATTATCTCAATCTTTTCATGTCCTAAAATTATTTAGTAACGATATTGTTCATAAAATGCTAATTTTTTTACAAAGTTACTAACGACACATCTTATTTTTGTAATTGCTTACCTTTTGAAGATGAATCAAATTATTACTATTAATCATATGTAATGTTGCATAATTTTAGAGAATAAAATTATAATTATTAACAGAGTTCAATATATAAAACAAGTGTTTATATTTTATATTTTTTAATTTTGTTAAACAACAAATTTTATTGAAGAATGCACTACAAATATAAGAACCAAATTAATAATGAAAAATGGAATTAACGATTAATGAATGATGGTTGGAACCAATTAATAATGTTTGCACGTATAAGGACCGATTTAATAAACTTTGACGTATAAAAATTGAATTTATAATTCGCGACATATATAGAGATTAAATTATATGTTAAACTTTTTTATTTTTATATCCTTGAAAAATATAATGATATTTATTTTTAATCCTTACAAATATAGAAATATTTATTTTTAGTCTATGTTATTATGTGCTTACAAAATATAATGATTTTTATTTTTAGTCCTTGTCATTACACCAAAGGCTAAAACAAGTGACAACTGAATAGGGAGTCATCGAATACACTAGTTACACCTAGCATGTGAAATCGATGCATACGAATATTATGCTCAGCCTGAAATACAATCATAAAATTGAAAGTACCAGAAATTCCTAGAGGTATACCATTCGAAAAGCTTCCCTGACCAATAGGATAGATCAAGAAAACAGCAGTAGCAGCTATAATAGGAGCTAAATATGCAACAGCATTCCAAGGACGCATGCCCAAACGAAAACTAAGTTCTCATTCATGACCCATGTAACAAGCTACACCAAGTAAGAATTGTATAACAATTAATTCATAAGGACCGCCATTGTACAACCATTCATCAACAAATATCACTTCCCATATAGGATAAAAGTGCAAACCTATAGCTACAAAAGTAGGAATAATGGCACCAAAAATGATATTGTTTCCATAAAGTAGAGATCCAGAAACAGGTTCAAGAATATCATCAATATCTACTGGAGGGGCAGCAATAAAAGCGATAATAAATACAGAAGTTGCGGTCAAAAGGTAAGGATCATCAAAACACAAAACCATCCAATATAAAGACGATTTTCAGTGTTGGTTATCCAATTACAGAAACGACCCCATAAGCTTTCGCTCTCGCGTCTCTCTAAAATTGCAGTCAGGGTAAAATCTTGGTTCATTTAATCATGAGGGACTCCCAAGCACACTAATTCTCTATAATTAGATAATTGGAGGGCTTGTTATTCAACAGTATAACATGACTTATATACCGGTGTCAACCAATACCTATATCCATAGTATGGTCTTATTCATTTAGATTTCTCCGAAAAAAAATTTTTTTTAGCTCATTTCATTCAAAAAAAAGGAAAGAAAAAAATGAATTTTCTATAAATCATTATAGTATGTATATATAACTTCGATATATTCATTATGGTGGGTTGCCCGGGACTCGAACCCGAAACTAGTCGGATGAATTAGATAATGTTTTTTAATCAAATAAAAAAAACAATCAAAACAAGTGAACATAAATATTGTAGGAATTAAAATAAAAAATACAAGACCAAAAATAAAAATATGTTTAAAACAAAATATTACATATCACAATCAAAACTTTAAATTAGTGTAAAATTTCTAAAACAATATTTATGCTAAATAACTATATATATATATATATATATATATATATATATAAAAGAATATACATAACTATAATGAAATAGTTTATGTAACAACCTAGAGACCAACACAACTTTTAAACAACTATAAAACTATACTAAGCATGGAAGGTTAACTTTAATAAAACATTTAATTAATTTACTTCTAAAAAATGGTAATTAAATTTTTTGTTTTGTGATTACGCACAAATGAGAAAATATGGGATACAACATCAACTAATAAAAGAAAAGCATCATATGTATATATATACACATAATTACCACATCAATGTAAAGAAAAAACATAAAGTTAAGAGTCAAACAACTGTTCACACATCACAAGGGATACAACCGTAAAAGGATGAGATATACACAAAACATCCGGCCAAATTGGCCCTTAAACAAAACAATAGTAACATCCGGAGGATCACTAAGGCAATGGTGCAAGCGATGAAGGTCTAGTGTTACTCTCAACTCTCGAAGGTACAACCCAAAAATGACATGGATAAAGACCAAAAGCGTTGGGGTTGCGACATTGGTTCCCTGCCAAGTTTGATATTGTCATGGTGGGACAACTCTACATAGTTGGTATTGGTAAAAACATCTCCACTGAGGTGTAAAATGTCACTATAAACCTTACCACACTTTTGGACACATACTTTATGCTCACTTCACCCTGATAGTGCACCATTTAACAATCATGATTGATCCTTCATGCCTCGCTTGAGCCCATGTGGGCGTCCCAATAATGGATGCAAATGGGTCTCATGTAGACTCAAATCTACAAGATGTTTGGAAGTTGCCTTGGCAACTTTTCCCATGAACATGTCACTCGAGACCATCGTAATTGTACACGTACAACACAAATATAAGGGTAAGTTATTGTAAGGATATCCTTATATCTAAGCAATAAAAGCAATAAACACATATGTGTACAACACAAGATTAAAGCATTACATACCATTAAAACGAGTCTTAGCTCTCAACAAATACAACCAACATCCACAACCATATATTCAACACATCAATGACTCACACACAACACACACACACACACACAAACAACTACTCCATGAAGATCACTTTTGTCACTTCCTCAACATACCTCCAACTGGTATTGGGGAAAAAGAATGTAATCCAGTGGATTAGAGAGTCTGTTCATCGAGACAGTTGTATGTGAGTAGTAGCTTACCATGATTTCAAGCTTGTAAACACCTAGACCTCTTGTAGGATCTGCTCGTCCATATCTATCCCCAAGGTCATCTGACCTCACTCCTCCTTTCCAACACTAGTTGTGGACCTCGTTCAACCATGGTGGTCCATTATGTGCCTACTTGTCAATAATATCCTCAAAAGGACTCAATAACAACAACAACAATTGTGATTCTCATATCATTTCCAACTTTCTTAAACACATGGATACTAAAAACACATATCCACCATCTCATCATGGTCACCTCCAAGGCAAGCTGAAATCACCACAATAAGGAATGGTCCACCAACCATTTCCTCAAGAGTCAAGTCAACATCGACAACACATGTTTTATCTCTCAAGGATAGCAACATTACAATTCTTATGAATATCAACTTATATCATTTCATTTTAGTTTTTTATATTATATTTTACAATATCTTATCAACTCTTTTTAAGGGGTATAATTGCTCAAGATATACAATTTCTAACTTAACCATTTTCTCATTGCCATTGGATTCTCTCAACAAGTGGGATCTCTCTCCCAGAGAATCCTACCCATAGAAAGGGTACTTTTCAAGTACACTCATGTTTTGCTTAGTAAGGATCCATCCTTGCCTAGCTAGAGGAGTTATATAGAGCATCCTCTAAACTTCTCACTTATTCGCTTAACAAGTGATAATCTCTTACTCAATGAATTAAGTCACAAAGACTTCACACTCTTGACTTCACCTATCTTACTTAGCAAAGGTATTCTTTTGCCTAATGAAAGGAGCCATAAAGCCCTTTAAACTCTTGCTCAGCGAAATGCAAGACTTGCCCAAAAAATCTATGTATTTCTGGTTCTCAAGATTCTCGCCCAATGTAATGACCTACGGTTGCTACAATAAAAACCAAACCCATCTTTAAAGCATAAATGTTTGATTAATTTGAAAAACTCTTATTTAATTTATAAAAGAAAACACATGTAAATTTTCCTTATAAATCAAGGCCACAATCATACATGCATACTTGAATTTACTGAAATTACATCTCCATAACATTCATAAGTCATACATATTCAAATATCTCATGTAATAGTTGGTGCCTTATGGCATTTGCAACCCAAAGCAAATAAAAGATGCATCACATGAGTCTTACAAAAGATATTACCTAATACATCATCATAAGGGAAGGGGATACAAAACTCACACACCTCAAACTGGTTATACACTAACTATAAAGGAGGGGGATGAGACATCAACTTTGGTTTAACATCTTCAAGGTTTATTCTACGATGATGTGGACAGGGTCCAAGATATGTGGGGTCATGATGGTGAATTCTAGTTAGTTCAGCTCGAGTGAGATGCATATGCCGGCTCCACATTTCTCGTATGGGTATATAGAAGTCCAACGTGGCATATAACATAATTGAAATCAGGGTAGTGATGCATGGCATGAAGTTGATTGTTATATCGCCGCAATACTTGACATGCTTCAATTCTGGTTTAGCCGTCTAGGCCCCTCTTGAGCCCACCATGGTCTCCATGAAGCGTAGAGAGAAAGTACCTAGATGTATCATGTTGAACGACATGCAGGATTAAGACCAATTCCTTGGTAGCCTCGACATCTGCTCCTAACAAAACATTGTTCGAGATCATCGTAGTCGTATATATCTGATAAGAAGCATAAGGGTAAGCTCACAAAAAACAAACTTGCATATATAAAACCTAAAAAGTACAATAACATCCCAATTTCATGAAGTACAAACATTCAATATGGATGGGATAGGTGGTTTGTTGGGATAGGTATATGTGGGTAGTGACTCACCATGACACAAGGTTTATAATGATCTTGGACCCCTGTGGAATCGCCCGTCTCCCTATCCCCAAGATCTGATTATCACACACCTCTTATCCGACACTAGGTTGAAGGGCCTTATTTGTCTAGTCCAACTTTTCAACTTGCATGCCCTCTCGTAAACACAGTATCAAACTGCAGACCTGCATACCCAATATGCCTCAACATCTTATAACAAAATATATATAATAGTCATTCTCAAATTGACACCAATTACAACAATCAACATATGAACGAATAAAAATTTGATTTAAGTTTTTTGAGTCATTAGTATTTAAGGTTCCACTTGAAAGTCTTGAAGCTATTCACTTTCATTCTACTGTGATTTTAAGAAGAAAATGGTATTCATATACACATCTTAAACTCTGCTAATTTCACTTAGTGAGTTGTGGGTTCCATTGACTTTCCTAGGTTGACTTTCTCACCCAGTGAGTTCCTTTATTGCTCAATGCATTCCTCATTTTGTTCACTTAGCGAAGCATTTTATTTGCTTAACGAGACAGACCTTAGAGGTCTTGCTCTTCGATTCGCTTAGCGATTCAATGGGTTTGCTCAGGGAGTGGAGCCATAGAGAGTTTGCACTCTCAATTTCATTTTTAGTTGCTTACCGAGATTAAGGCCTGCTCAACAAATTTTCTCCCAGGGAAACTAAATTTTCAAAGTCCTCGGCCTTTGCTCGGTGAGTGGATAAGTGGTTTAGTGATTTTATGGGTCTCTAGGATCCTCGCTCATCGAAACATTACTCTTACTCAACAAGAGTATAAATTTATGGGTTTATTATGAGTTTACATTCATAGTGTTCACTAGTTCATGAACACTTGCTTAGTGAGATCAAGACTCACTTAGGGAAATAGGGAAATTTTCCTGGTTTTAAGTGTTATTTCTAAGCCACTTAGCAAGAACCAAATCTCACTCAACAAGCACTCATACAATTTTTCTAGAAAACAAGGCTCACTAGGCGAGTAGAGGTACTCATTCGGCTAAAACATGTAATAGTTTCACAAGTCAATATGATTTCACCATGAAAACACTCAAAATAATATGAAATTTCATAAACAATTCTTAGGACTTCATTATATAGCACAATAAATTCATTCCATTAATCAGAAACACCAATAACACAACATATCTTAGATTCACAATTTTCCTACATATATTCATACATTCAATAAGTTTTCTCTAAACTCTTAACCCAAATCAGTATAACATATCTTGATTCATTTAAACATGTTCATATGTAACATATTACACATCACAACCATGAAATCATAAAGAGACAAGCTTCCCTTACTTGGAGTGAAGATTAGAAGGGAAGTCTTTAATGAAGGAGTTTTCTTCATGCTTTAACAATGGTGATTGGGTTAGGGATGAAAATCAAAAGCTTGAAGAGGGGATTTTGCTTCTAATTTCTCATTTGGGATGAGGTAATTATAAATTAAGTTCATGCATTCTTTGGTCCAACAATTAAGGAAGCCTCTAAGATCCAATGATCAAAGGTAAGTATGGAAAAGTAGATTTTGCCCAATAAGGTAAGGGAGTGGACTAAGCACATTTTACCTCAAATGGTAAGTTTAGCTTTTGAATTTTATACCAAAAGTAGTAAGGTAATTAACTATAAATGACATAATCATTTTTTTTCAAAAACGGAAGGTCGACTAGTGATTTACCTTGAAGTACGTGTTAATTGCCTTAGAAAGCATGTAGGTGATACTATATTACTGACTCTAGCTATCTTAGAACTTGGAAGGTTCATTTTATTCTAGAAGTTATTACCTCGAAAAACATGCATCAAACTACTCCAATCTTATTTGTGACTTTTCTTGAAAAACGTGTACAATCAAGTTTTCATCAAAAGTTTATATGAAAATTAAATTTAATTGTATCTTGTAATTATTTTTCAACCACTTACAAGAAACATGACATTACAACCAACAAGTAAGACACTCATCCAACAAATACTCAACAATCCCATATTTTTTTCACTAAGTTACATGGCTTTGCCTAATGAATGAGATACTCGCTCAACGAGCCATCATTCAATTCATGTATTATTGAACTTTCACTTAGCAAATGGGGCACCCACTCAACAAAACTCATAATTTTTCAAAAATTATCCATAAATGTAAGGTTGCTTAATGAGAGTCTGCTCTCACTCAACGAACCTTCAATAAGAAAACTAAAAAATAGAGATTCGCCCAATGAGCCAAAGGCTCGCCCAACGAAACCCTAGAACAACAACATGCAATCTTAAGTAAATCATCAAAACTCCAACCAAAACATCATGCAATCTAACCAACAACTCTAGAATGACATATAAATAATATCCAAACATGAATATATCAATAGAAACAACATGCAACCATAAAATTATCATAGACCAAACATTTTCATAAAAAGCTTAAAACTCATGCAAATGGATAATAAGCCCTAACAATTTAATATACATGCATTCTCAAGCATTTAACAACATAAATAACAACATATCACCATGAAAATTAACCAATGATAACTTCCCTTACTTGGTTGAAGACTAGGAATGGAATACTGTAGTGAAGAAGGTAAGAACTTGGTCAACACTTGGAGATGTTTCTAGCTTGAGAAGGTCAACAAAAAACTGAGCACAATAAGGGTGGAGATGTTTTGAAAAACTAATCTCAACTCAGCCAAGTCTTGGTCTATATATAAGGGTTTGATGTGCAAGCTTTTTTTCCAACTGGTAATAAGATTTTTGTTATCTTTTGGTCCAAGGGGTTTTGAAAACCATAGTGAAATAAGGGTTCTATTACCCAATGGGTAATAGTTTTTAAGTTGAGTGACAACTAGGATTTTGGGATTTTCCCAAAACTTCAATCAGCCAGTGTTCTGCATATATTGTTGCATAAAAAAGCGTACTAATGACACCAGTTAAACAATATACAACTAGAAAGTGTTTAAGACTACAACCCATCAACTTAAGGTGTTTTCTCAATTTAGATACTCATTTTCAAGGAAAATTAACTTCGATATGTATGCTTTCGGCCATTTTGACCACTTTAGATATTTTTTCGAAAACCACACAACTCAATATTTTATTACTTTTATCTATTGAAATTAAATTTAATTATTCAATTACTTTAATTAAACATAACAAAAAAATTTGATACCATTTATTTGAGTGTACGCATATTATTTCATAATTAATTAAATAAATTAAATTTAGAATAAATGTGTCTAATTGTTCAATTGACTAATTTTATGATAAAATAATTTTAATATCAACAATATTATTTTCTATATAAAGCTCATTCATAAAATTTGATCCAGACAATACTTTAATATAATATGGTTTTGAATTTTTTTTCAATTAATTGATTAGCTAGTTGCATTTAATAATATATGAATTAATATTTATTACATTTAATGACATATAAATTCAAATAAAAATTAATTTAAAAATATGGAAAATTAAATATATATATATATATATATAACATTCCCAAAGAATGTACAGGTTATATGCTTAGTTTACCTTAAAAATTTTAAGTACATAGACGTCAAACTATCAAAGATTTGTTTTCAATATTGAAGCCCATATGTGGAGAAATATCTTGTCCTCGTAGAGAGAATAGGACCCCTCACACATCCTCCTTTGCCAAAGCCTCCATAGAACGACTTCTTATCTACGAGGGCATTACATCTCACAAACTTGTGTCAATCCCAATTTTCATTCACAAGGATAACCAAGTAAGGCTACAAGTTTATTTTTATTTTTTAAAATAAAAAATATAATAACGACAACAAAATTAAAACTTAAAATTTATACATATTATCTAAACTCTTCGCTGGTAGGTGGATGGCACTCTAGGGCAAGTTTATTTTGATTGGAAAAAACATTTGCATGAAAATGGCACGTTGGGCAGAGAGGAAGGTGAAGAGTGGGTCTACATGACCATAATGGGAGAAAGGATGGGCGATGGGAGGGTGGTTGGGGTGAAGATGCCGGCAAGAAAGGGAAGAGGCTTGTGGTGGATGGCGTGGAGAGGGTGCAGAGTGAAGCAGGTGCAGTGACAGAGGGTGTGGGCGAAAGCGAAACATGGTGGGTTCGACGTGCTAGGTTTGTTGTACAACAGATGATTAGGTCAGAGAGACGGGTTTATGATGGAAAATGAACATGGGTGTGCCACAATGGTGCTTGCGTCTCATAGTAACGTAGTGCGTTCGCCAAGGGGCTTTTATTCAACCCCATTAATGCGTGTATGTGCCGAAGAGTACAGGCAATGGTGGGTCACCGAGAATGGAGGTTCGGCAACAGAAGATTTTGCAATGGTCGTTCCATGGGTGGGGCTGCTTCCATAATACAGTGCTTGCTTCGCCAACCATACTACCAACATCACCACTATTCAATATTTTACTCTCTTTTCTATTACTTAAATATATAAAATCACTAGTTATTGTAAAAAGAAATTATTTTTTGTTTGTTCAAAATATAAAATTATTATATTTTAATTTCATCATTCCGTTACTTGAGTTAATTAAGTATTTGTTTTAAAAGAATGAAATGATCGTTTTCAAGTAATGTCTATTAGTGTCAATAATACCATGTCAATATTAATATCTATTATACCAGGTCGATGTACGACATTTACCATATCATATATGATATTTTTAACAAAATTTTTGTAATTTTAAAATAAAAAATTTTAGTTATATATCTTATCATGAATGTTAAAGGTACAAAATTAGTGATTTTGAATTTAAAAATGTAAAAATTAAATAGAAATATTTCAGAGGATCAAAATTAAAATTTGGGTCTTTGACTAAACTGAAAAATAAAAAAAAAATCTATTTACTAAGCAAAATAATTTATGTAAAAAAACCTAATTAATCTTTTTTTAATAAATTTAGTTAAAAAATATCATGTTAATTTAATATTTTAAAAAATAAAAAATTCTTATCTCTTTTATTACAATGATTTCTCTATCTTCTTAATATCTTAATGCTTATTTCTTTAACATATTTTTCAATTATTTCTAAAATTTATTTCTCTCTCATATTATATTGAATTTTCTCTCTTCTTTTAATTTTTTAACAATGATTTCTCTTTTCTCTATCAATTATTTTCTCTCTCTCCTCTCATCTCTTAATCTAATTTCTTTCTTCTCTCAATTAATGATTTCTCTTTCCTCTCTTGTATCTTATATTAATTTTTTTTATCTTCTTTATAAATTATTTCTCTCTCTTTTATGTATTTTAAGATGATTTCTTTTGTTTTCTCATCTCTTACGTTGATTTCTCTCTTCTTTATACACTAGCTTTGTATAAAATAGGTTGATGCATGACGGTTATGTTCATTTAACCTAAACTTATTAATTCTTCAATAATTTAGACTTATTTTTAAAGTTTATTTATATAAAAGTCACCCATTAGATTATTCAAAAAGCTTTTTAAATTAAATTAAATATAATAATAAGAATAACAATATTTTTATTCTTCTTCTTATTCATTATTAAAATTTTATTATTATATATTTGTTGAATTATTTAACGGTTTGAAGCTTTAGCTCATTCATTTACATAAAATCCGAAGTTTATTAGTCTATTTAAAGAAAATTTTAATAACTTATTTAAATTTTTTTATTATAAAATAGAGTTTTAAATAAAAAAATTTCACTTCCATTTTATAATCCACGTTAAAATAAAGTGTTGCAATTAAAACTTAATTATTTTAAAAGCATATAGAATTTACAAACTTGATCCACTTAATTTGGACTTAGTCGAACGAGCTTCTACCAAACGTTTTTGGATATAAAAATTATTTATGATTTTTATAATCTTTTTCCCACTTATTTCAATAAGCTTTTTGGTAAAAAAAATATTTAATTAAATAATTCTTTTTAACTTATTTAGTAAGTTTTATAATTAAATTATCATATAATAACAACTTATTGAATAATTAGTTAAAATTAACCTATTTATCTAAATATATCACATATAAAAAAGTTTAATTTAATGATTAAATTAATAAAATTTAATGTTACTTAAAAGTTATTAAAGAATATACATATCGATCGCATGAGTTGATCCCAACTTTATGAATATATACAATTCAAATTCTTTTACAACCTTATTTCTATACTCACTTTATACCTTTTTTTTATCTCTCTTTTTTCATTATATCACTTATACAGATATCAACTTGTCTATTTTTTTTTATTACAAAGGGTAAAAAATAAAATCTATTTTGACATGTATGATTTAAATGTAAGAATACTCTACATGTTTTAGATCTTCTTCATAAAAAAACATGAAAAAAATAAAAAAAATTATAAATTAAAATTGACTTATACATGAACTAATTTGTAAAAACTATTTTATATTTATTTTTAATATTTTATTTTTATAAAAACTTAAAAAAATCCAAAATACTCTTTAATTTTTGGTCTACGTACGCCATGGCTATACGTAACTGATATTCCCAATGGTGCTTCTTCTGAATACAGGGAAATAAAGAAAGCATCTTACGAGTGGCAAAAGCACCTGCACTGTTTGGAAATAGTCTGATGAAAACAAGACGGGTCGTTAAAGACAAGCTGTTGTGCTGTGCCTGCTCATTTGCCCAACTAGAATTCTATCCAACTTTGCTTTCTTTGCTCAGTGAATTGTACATGCGTATTTACATTACTAAAATAATACAAAAGGCAAAAATTAAAATATAAAAGGAAAGAAAAGTAACAAGATCGATAAGGTTACGTTACTGAACCGTATGTATGGTCCAATCAAGTTGCACGAGTGAAATACAAGCTATTTTGCTCCCCAATAAAATTAAAAGAATAATAGTATATGCCTTAAATTTGTCCTTGGAAAATTTAGAGTGAGACGTTCCACGTGATATAAAATTCTTTGCTAATCCTTATAAATCATTAATGTTAATCATATTAATTCTTAAGTACATAATGTATAATCCTTCGAAAGATTAATATTATTCCATCTTATCTCGAATATATACAAAAAAATATTATAAATGTTAATCTTAAATATAAGTAAATTTTAATTTATTTTATTTTATTTAATAAAGATATATTTAAAATATTGTTTATTTATTAGAAATCTTGTTTTTAATTATGATCTTTTACTCTTATATAAGTTTCGATGAAGAATAGTTTAGAAAAAAAATTATTATTAAATGAGATTATCATGCGAGGGAGTAATTTGTAATTTCGAAAAATTAAGATTAAGTTTTAATGACTAATTTCACAGTGAACAAATTAGTATTGGCTAACTAGAATATTCAAATGTACAAAAATTAAAAATTATAATTTTTATATTTCATGATTCCTTTGTGAACAAATTTTTAAACATATTAATCCAGTACTAAAGATTAATTTGTTCACCTTCAAATTTGTCTTACATTATGTTTGATATCCCGTAAGTTAACATACAATGTGAATCCAAGAAGAAACAAATAATTTTTAAAAAAATTAATTTTGATGTGATTTTGTATAAGGTGTTTGAAAATGATTTGATAGCGTGATTGATCACATCCAGTGCTCCAAAACGTAAAAAAAAAATTATTTGCCTCAGTAAAAACGTAACAAATCACATTCAATGCATCCTCGATTACGCTTGAACTCATTACATATTTCAAAGCTAAACCAAACACGACACTAAATGAACTTTGGGTTTACCCAAAAGCAAAATTGGAATTGGAGTAAATTTTGAGTCTCGGGAAGAACAAATACCGACTACGAGTAGATAAGTTTTCACAAAGAAGTAAAAGTGCCTTTGGTCTTTGGTGAGTTGGTATATGATGTATGTATAGTATTTTGTTAGTATGTTGTTTCTTTTCTCTGACTAATTGAGCACTGAGATGAGAGAGTGATTTGTGCGGTAACCGGATAGAAGAGCACTGACTACTGGCTATGACCAGTGACTAAACACATTAATAGCAGAGGGAACTTTTCAATCAGGACTCGGGATAGTGTGTTACTACTGGCTGTAGTCGGTGGTCAGAATTGGCTGCAAATTTTGGTGTTTTGATTGGCATTGTGAACAAGTGATGATGTGCTTTAACTTTAGCCAACTACTGTTTTTGGGAAGTAGATTGGGTAACGGTGTGGTTCTTTCTCCATGTTACATTGTCATTAGGGCATGTCTTCTTTTTATTTTTTATTTTCTCAAAACTCCTCTAATCGGCAAATGATAAATACTGTGGACCTTTTGTTGACCCTTGTGAAGCTTCAAACACTATCTTGTCAAATGATAAACACTACCACCAACAACAACAAATCTTTGGTGCTGCTTTTTCCAAAGAGAAAAATTAAAGCCTTATTTAGTTTTCCAATTATGATGAAATGAACACTATTTGTGTAATAGATACAAAATAGCTGGGGACTTGAATCTGCAATAAATGCATGGAAATAAAAAGCCTGATTAATTGTTCATTGTTGCATGCCTTTTCTTTTTCTTTTTCTTCTTCACTCCCCTACCCACTCGTATTAAATGCATCATATACTTACATATTGGATAATAGAAGATGTATAATACATACAACAATTGCTACTACGGTAACCATTTATACAATATTATTTTTTATGTTTAAGTTTTCTATCTCATTATTAATTACATTATACACTTTTCTTTTCTTTTTTATCTTCCCTCCGTCACCTAAAGTATCAGATTAATCTGGAATGAAAAAAAAATTACTTTGAAGTTATATTCTGAGGAGCATAAAAATACCTTCCAAGTCCCTTGGCTTTATTCCCGGGACTAACCTCTCTTTAAGCAAAGAATGCTTGGAATGGAGGGACTACAAAAACAAAAACTATAAACAACATCTCTTTCTCTCTCTAGACTGTCAGCAAGCCACAATCTTGCCTTTGTGCCTTATTTACGGCGTTTCTCTCTCTTCTCTTTTCGTATCTGAAAATGGGAATTCCACGTGTCAGGATCTGGGGGGGTGTGCTTTAGCTAAAGATGTTCTTACTAGATCTTGTTAACTAAGAAAAGCATAGTCAAGGTCCAAAGACATTCCATCTCTCGACTTGGTTTTTTCGTTTTCATGAGAATTCAAAAAAATATCCGACACTTTAATTACATCTTTGTTATTTTTTTTTCACATCTCTTTATCTTCAATCTATGTATAAAAGCCTATACCCAGTCCAAGTAAAGAGAAAATTATTCTTCTTGTTGTAATTATTTGCTAAAAAGAATAATTTTTTTAATAATGCAATTGCAATTAAATCTTATTTTTCTTCTTTTCATTTTTCCTTTTTTGAGTTATTTTTTCAATGGATGTCCAAACCCAATTTGGTATTGCAATTATTCTTAAGACGCTTTTGCAACCAATTTTCTTTTATGCCGCTGTTGTCTCGATTACAAATTCCATTTGTCCAGAGGACACACGGCTCCAGATCTTTATTATTCTTATCTGTCTTTTTGCCAATAAGTGTTTTAAGTTTGAAAGCCTTAGAATCCATACGTTTAGCTTATGAAATTCAAAAATCTCAAAAAAAGGTAAAATAAAAACATGAAAGCATGGCGTAGATTAGACCACTTTTAACGTTAGGAATGTTCTGTTTTTTCTCAAGTGAACAAGCATAAGGCAATTATAAATATATAATAATGTACTTTGAAAAGTGATCATAAAGCTCCCCATTCAGCAATCCTCTCCCTAGGTAGATCTCCATAATCTCAATCCCCAAGTGTTTCTTTCCCTGTTTCCAATGTTTGGGGTTTGATTACTTTGGTTATTAGGATGTTCTCTTTTGATTTCTTGCTCCAGAATAAAAACATTATTTACCCATGTTAAAAGAAGAGACACAAGTGGGTTGTCTTGTTCAAATACTGTTTATCAAAACTTTTAAACCCATCCGTACATTCTACTTGCCCTATTCCTTATAATTAATTTTTAGTAAAAATAATTAATTATAAAATTATTATAATATTAGTGATAATAATATTAGTGATAATACAAAATAAGTAACAAATTAGTTAAGAAAATAGTCTTAATTAGTTTATAGTAAATTTTTAAAATTTATAGTTATTCTCTATCTAATTTATAATAATAAGAAGTATAAATAAATATAATTTAAATTTAATTAAAAAATAATATTTTAATTAATTAATAATTAATTAGTTAGGATTTAACTACTAATTTAAATGGTAGCTAAAATTAATAATAAAATAAAAAAATCTTGTAATGTTAGTTTCATTTTAAAAGTTTGAGGTAAGTTTTTAATCATAAATATCTCAAGGAGAAATTTATCATTCATAAAATAATAGTTAAATTGTGCATATTTTAATGAAATTAATACTGATGGTTAAAATAGTTTATAATATTATTTTAAAATGTGAATATTTAACTTAATTTTAAAAATTAATTTATAATGTAAGAATTATTTTTTATTTATATATTCTACTTAAGTTATTCGTAATAAATTATGTATAGGCGATTGATTTGATACCCATTTTCATGCATGATGGGAATTTGAACCCAGGAATCTCACCGTGGTGATTGATATGTATGGCATTCTTACCCTTGTGGCCCCTTGAAAAGTAACGTTAACAAAGCAAGTAAAGTCAAGTAGGGGGCTTGCTTGTGCTTAAGGGAACACACTAATAATTAACGGTTAAATACTACAATTAGAGATATGAAATTCGAATCTCATTTGAAGAGGGGTATAAGATTAAAAAGGGAAAATGAATAGTCCACTATATATGATTGAGGTTATGATAAATTTGAGCCTAAAAAAGGAAAAGGCTTGCTTAGATGGGGTGGAATGTGGATCTAGCTTTCAGAAAAAACTGTTTGTTAATTTATCTCGTGTGGGGAAGGGTTGGAGAGGGAAGGGAATTAAATCAAAATATGGGTAAAGTGAATATTCAGCTTCATTTGGTTTAGTCATGATGATGGGGAATGTCAGCAAAGGGTGAAAACTAGAAAAGAAAATGGATCTCAGAAAAAGAGAAAAATGGGTGCCTCAATTGTTCTTTGAACAAAGATGAAAACATTCGATAACCCACTTTATTTTGTTTGTTCCATTGGTTCTCTTTCCAGGAACAAGATTTAAATTGTTCATGTACCAAACTCTTTAAAGAGAAGAAACGGAATTGCTGCAAAATCGTACGCACAGGCAAATCGATTTTGCAAAGGCTATGTTCAAATGCCGAATATTTTGTTTATGTACTTTGTATTATTTTTTTTTTCTTGGGTGCCCTACTTTATTAGGGGAGGGGGGAAAGGGACATAATAGAACACCTTGCCTATGAAAAATAGCCATTCAATATAGGCATATAATTGCACGTGTTAATCTCTCCACTATTTGCTCATTGGCTACCAATCCCTTCATAAATTCTAGTTCATACACAAAAGCTAACTTTTTGTGCAATCTGATTAAGATCCTAAATTTGTTTCATTCGATCCATTCCCAAGATTGAGGTTTGACGGGTGATTTGATCTTCCCAACCTTCCTTTCTTACCAAGATGTTAGCACCATTATGATCACCCTCGATTCTTTAAGGGACTGAAAATATATGGTTTGGACCACAATTAACAAGTCTAATAATACAAACTGTGGGAACTATTTCGGGATCCAAACTGGACTCAATAGTAGTTGCTTGAAAGTGCGTGCTCATTCTTAAACTTTGTTTTTTTTTTTTTTTGATAACAATGGTGAATAGTGTTAATACTTAACATATCTTATGCCCAATGAAAAATGTCTTAATCTTAGCTGTAGGAATGCATGGGGTTATTTTGAAGTTGTTAGGCAGTATAGGCTAAAAAAATTATTATTTTTAATTTTTTTTTAGAAATTTAGATATTTAAAAAAAAAGAAACCTAAATTAACCTGATACGATAAAATACTAGATTGAATCAGCAAAATTTTAGTACATATAAAAAATGATATCGAATTAGACCAGCACATTTTCTTTTCTTGATTTGATAGGTAAGGCTGGACTTGTTAAGGGTTATAACGGAGAGAGGGTATTTGATTGAAAGCTTTTTTGGAAATTAATTCAGGGTTCATTTACATTAATCAATTTTTTACGCAATCGATAAAGAAAAGAAAGCTAAAGCTGAAGAAGTGTAAGATTTTATTTTGACGATCTGTTCACTATTTTTTTAGTTATCGCCAATAAAATTCAAATGCATGAACTTTGGGTGTAGATCATTCATAAGCATGAATTGATGTTGTCTCAAATTCATGTATGATGAATCTCACATTCAGGCCTGGCCCATAACCACATGAGTATAGAAGCTCTCAGGCCAATCCCAGGGTCTATTATTCCTTTTCATGAATTGACAAAAACAATAAAATAAATAAACAACATAAGTTAAGGTAAAATAAATAATATTAGTGATAGGATATGCACTCAAACCAATCCTAGGGTCTAAAGTACAAATGTAAGGGGGACTTGACAATCTAGTTCTGGAAATGGATAAAAAAATTAATTAGAGAAACATTTAATATGTTTTTATTTTATAAATATAACTATCGATTCTAGGTCTTACAATTTTTTTACTTTTAAATAATTTTTTTCTGTTTTTTCTTAGTCTTTATCATTAATTTTAGTTAATTTGGTGTTCATATAACTAGTCAAATTGAAAATGTTAATTAAAATAATGAAGAATGTTTTATATTAAAATATCAAATTATTTTTAAGGATCTAATTCAATTAAGGAATATATTTAATATTTTATATAAGTAAGGTAATTATATATAACTTGGTTTTATAATTTATTTTAATTTTTAATATATTATGAATAATAATTTTTATTGTATTTAATATTGTTCTTACTTTTCAATTTTTTAATCTATTTTTAATATTTTTAAATATAATTTAATTTTAATATATTATATTATAATTTACTTTTATCTTTGGATATAAAATCATTGCTTGTGATATATTAAAAAAATTATAATAAATTAAAATATAAAAATAATATCAAAAGTAAGTTGAAATATAAGAAAAATATTAAAAATAAAAAATCATTATTTATAATATATTAAAAATTAAAGATAAATCATAAAAGTAAATTATATGTAATTGCTTTATTTATATAAAAATATTAAATACATTACTTAATTGAATTACACATATAAAAATAATCTAATTATCTTAATTAAAAATATTGGCTTAAATATATTTTAAGTCCTTATAAATATGCCTTTATTTGGTTTTAATTATTGCAAAATTTTTTGTTATTTTTAAATCACTAATATTTTTAGTGGTTCTTTTTTTTTGTTCTTATTACTAATTCTAATTAGTTTAGTACTGATGTAATTAACACAATAAATCATATTAATTAAGATAAATAAAATAATGAAGAGACTAAATTATAACTTTGATCTTTTATCTTACGGTAAAAATTTGTTTTGGTGTTTTATATTTTAAAAAATTTATTTTGATCATTTAACTTTTAAATTTGAATCAATGTTATCCTTCTGAAAAAAATTATTGTTTTTGATTTTAAGACATAATTTTGAATTATGTATTGACTGATTCAAGATGCAAAACTTGTCATATTAGATTCATCTACATGAAAACTATAAAAATCAACTAATGTTCAAATAAAAAGGAAACATAAGGTAAAAATAATTTGAAAAAATGAATCTCATGAACAACTGAAAAATTGAAAAATTGAAAAATCTTTTCCAGATTTTCATGAGACTTACTTTTCACGCAACTTTCACTATGTCTATAACCTTTTTTTTATTCAAACCTTAATTGACTTCATAGTTTTTATGTAGATAAATCTAATGAGACAACTTTCTCACCTTGAATCAATCAAATAATATTTCAAAATATATCCAAAAGTTGAAAATGATTATTTTTTTGAAAGGATAACTTTGATTTAAATTTGAAAGTTAAATGACAAAAATGATTTTCTTATAAGATAAAAAATCAAAACGACTTTTTACCCTAAGATAAAATATCAAAACTATAATTTAACCTAACGAATAATGTTTTAAATTAAGATGATTAAATTATTTTTTTGGTACATAATTCAATTAAGTGATTTATTTATTATTTTATATAAATAAAATAGTTATATATAATTTATTTTTAATATAATATGAACAGTGATTATTATTATTTTTAATATTGTTCTTACTTTTTAATTAATTAATTTATTTTTAATTTTGTATTTTTAAAAATATAATACATGCTTATAATTTTATTTAAATATATTAATTTTATGTTATTTTTATATTTCAATTTATTAATTTTGATATATGATAATTTATTTTTTAATATATTTCAAGCACTTGTCTCTAAAAATAAAAATAAATTGAAAAATAATATATTAAAATTAAATTATATTAAAATCGATCAAAATTAATGGATTGAAATAAAAAATATAAAATAATATATTAAAATTAAATTAGAAACATCTAAGTAAATTAATATTAAAAATAAATTAGTTAATGAAAAGATAATAATAGTATTAAAAGTAATATAAGATATTAGAAAATAAGTTATAAAAAATTATATGTAATTACCTTATTTATATAAAATTATATGTAATTACCTTATTTATATAAAATAATAAATATATTACTTAATTGAGTTGTGTATTTAAAAATAATATAATTATCTTAGTTTAAAATCGTTTTTATTATCTTAATTAATATTATTAATTTTTTTAGTTATGTTAGCAGTAACTTATGTAGAGTTAGCCGTAAAGTCTAAAAGAAAACATTAAGAAAATGTTAGAAATTTAAAAAGAATAACAAATTCTACAAATATTGAAATCAAAACATAATCATATTTATATGGACTTAAAATATATTTAACTCTAAAATATTTTTTATTATCTTAATTATGTTAGTTAATATTTTTTATTTTATTAATCATGTTAATACTAAACTAATAATAATTAATAATACAGACTAAAAAATATTAAAAAAATAATAAATTTTTTTACCAAAATTAAAACCATAAAACATATCTACACAAGATTAAAATATATTTAAGTCAAGATATAATATATAGGCAAAAGGGAACAAAATAAAGTAAAAAAGGAATATAATGAGTTAATTATCTTTTTGGGGGAATATGAATTAATTCTTCTAAGACCCACCCTGGCCCGAAGGAATTGTCACAAGACTGGACCAATCCTTAAGGGCTTCATTCTAACCCAGACAGAAGTGAGCTACCCCAACTAAAGTTAACAATCAATGACTCACCCCACACACTTACTGAAGAAGGATACATCAATGTGTACACATGTGGGCAATTCAATCTTCCAAATCACTTTGAATTACTTAGTTGGATAATTTCTTTTTATAAATAAAAAATAAAATAAATTAAACTTCGTGAATTAAAATCAATTTATATATTTTAATTTTTATAAAAATTCTCTATTTTAACTCTTTCAAAAAGGTAATAAAAATTAAGGTGTTCAAAGATAAGAAGATAATTAAGCTTCTGTACAGAAGTAGTCAAATATATTACGTATATTAATATTCGGTGATTCTCAAGTATGACATATATACCTAACCAATTAAGTGTGTGTTTGGTTTTACGAAATTGGAATTGATTTTACTATCAGTCTAACGTGATTTTAGTTAAAATATAGATGTGTAGTTATTGTTAGATAAAATTAATTTTATTTCAAAATTTTAGTTTGATTAGAAGTGATAAAACATATCTTATGCGTTAAGTTAAAATATTTATACTAAATTTTATACCAAACTTACATTTAAAGCCAATTTTAAGCAAAATTATTTTTATTTAAAATTAATTTTATAAACACTCATCTTAATACACACGGCAATATCTGTTAGTTATAAGAAGAAAAAAGATCATTAAAAAAAAATGATCTTCAAGAAAACAAGGCAGGATAAAGAAAAAACGGCCCATGCAAGATAATGACCCAAAACAAAGATGTGGGGTATTATATGACAAACAAGATGACTTTCTTTGTGAAGATTCCACGGTCGTCGAACTTTTGTTCTTTTCATTTGTTTTTTTATTTAGATTTTTTTATAAATATTTATAAAAATTAAAATTAACTTGGGTTAAGAAAATTTTTCGTCCCCCAACTATTTTAGATTTTGATTTTTAGTCTCTTAATAATTTTTTAACCGATTTTAATCCTTCACTTATTATTCATCAATGTTTTTAGTATCTATTATCAAATATTAAGCGATAAGGTGTGACTTTTAGTTATAAGTTTCAAATTTTTTTAAAAACAAAACATTTTTTAGTTTTTAGTTTTAGTTTTTTTGGTTTCAAAAATTATTTTTTAGTTTCAAAGTAAACTCATTTTGAAAATTTTCTATCTTGTTAAAATTAGTTTAAAGATATGTTTGTGTGTTAATAGTTATGGTGGTGTTAGTAGCTAAAGTTGGCAAAATATGCTTTGTCCGATGGGTCAGCCTAGTAGCTCAATGGGTCAGGTTAGCATAGGCTTAAAAAATACAATCCAAAAGGAATCAAATCAATTTGTCTTGAGTTGATGAGCTTGGTGGCTTGGCTGAACCCAAATTTTATTGGCACAAAATGCATCAGACTTATTTTTCTTTAGAAATTATATAAAAAATAGGAAAAAAAGTAGTGGTCAATTTGGCTTGACTTGGCTTGGCTCATCATACTATAAAAAATATAGTTCTTTTAGTTTTTGGGTCGAGTCGGTGATAGTGGTGTCGGTGAGGGTGATGGTGGCAATGTCGGTAAGGTAGTGATGGTAGTGCTAATGGGTGGTGCTGGTGATGGTGGATCATCGATGTCGATGCCAGTAATGGTGGTAATTGTGGTAGTGGTGCCAGTGGTAGTGGTGGTGATGGCGGTGATAGTGACAACAATGTTTGTAGGATGGTGATAGTGGTGATGTCAATAATAGTGGTGGTGATGATGATGAATCTCTAGTGCTAGCAGTGGTAGTAGTTATAGTATTAATAGTGGTAATGGTGGTGCCGATGAGAGTGGCAATGGTGGTGCGGTGGTATTGGTGGTGGTGGCAATGGTAGTGTTAATATGATGGTGGTGGTGTTAGTGTTGGTGGGGTGGTAGTGATGCTAGTAGAGTGATGGTGGTAGTGGTGTCAATGAGAATGGTGGTAGTGATGGTGAATTGCCAATGATGGTAGTGGTGACGATACTAGTAGTGGTGATGATGACGAATTGTTGATGCTAGTGGTTGTAGTGGCGAGATACTAGTAATGATGAATCTACTGTTGATGAGAGTGGTGGTGGCATTTTGGTGATATCGATGGTGGTGGTGGTGGTAATGTTAGTGAGGATGGTGCTGAGGTAGTAGTGGTATCAGTAGAATGGTGGTGATGGTAGTAGCAACAACCAGAATGGTTATAAACAAATATAATGAAAGTTGTTTTTTCTAAAACTAAAAAAATATTCATAAACTTTTTTTTTGTTTTGAAAGTGAATATAAAAATATTTTAAAATTGAGTTAAAAATCATTTCAGCTTCGTTTTAACCAAAAACATTATCTTAATATTTTTAGTCCATACCGTCAATTATTAACGTTAAGTGATTACGTGACATTTACATGTTAGTTGTTAAATAAGTTTTCTTTCTTTCAACTATTTTAGATCTTAATTTTAGTCCCTTAATTATTATCCATTAATGTTTTTAGTCTTTGTCGTTAAGTGTTAACGTTAAGTGATGACATGATAGTTATTTGTTAATATTTTAATTATTTCAAGATATTTTCTAGCATTAATCTAACTTTTGAGTATTTATCTTTTTAAAATGTCCAAGTGAAGTAATTTCTGGTAGTTTTCAATAACCACAAATTGTTTAGCATTTGTTAAACTCTTCCATTAAGAACTTTTTAGTAGTTTAGAATCGGTAGAAAATTGTTTAGACTTGTTAAACACTTTAATAAAGCACTTTGTGAAAGTTTTTAACCATAGAAAATTGTTTAATATTGTTAAAAGTACTTTTTTGACGATTTTAAATTGTCATAAAATGTCTTGAAATAATTAAAATATTAACACATAACTATCACGTCATCACTTAATATTGATACTTGACAATAAAGATTAAAAACATTTATGAGTAATTATTAAAGGAGTAAAATTGGTCAAAATATTATTAAAGGACTAAAACTAAAAAATTGAAATAATTGAGGGATGAAAATTTTGGTGCTCATTTGGGGTGGTTGAGTTTTTGTTTTGGTTTTCAAATATAATTTTTAAAACAAAATATGTTTGACTAAAATGAAGCTGAAATAATTTTTAACTCAATTTTATAACACTTTTACATTCATGTTTTAAATTAAGAAAAAAATGTGAATTTAGTTTTTAATTTTAAAAAAACACACTCTTACTACATTTAATAATGTCCCTTCTCGTTGTTGTTACCACTACCACTACCCTACAGTATCGCATCACCACCCTACCGACACTACACCACCACTACCACTGACACTACCACTATCCCACGGGTATCAATGGTTCACCATCACCACCTCCACCTTCAAACCACCACTCCATTGACACTCCACCATCAATATTGGCATTGTTAGCACCATTACTACCACCAATGTTACTATCAATGTAAATTAAGTTATTTGTAATTATTATTCTCTTAATTAGGATTAATTATCATGTAAATGTATATATGTTGTCAATGTAATTAAAGTTATTTATAATTATTATTCTCTTAATTAGGATTAATTGTCACGTAAATATATATATGACAGTTTAGCTAATTTAGTGGGTTGACATTTTAGTTTACCTAATTTAGTGGGCTGCAAATCAACTTCATATCTTGTAATTAAATGATATTTATATGAGAACACACCAATAAGAGGAGACACAATTTTGAGCCTAATTCTCTCTAAATCTTACATTATACCAGAGCCTATAACTTATCTTACTTAATCATCTATTCTAGTAGGCATCTTGGTTATTACCTATTCTAGTAGGCATCTTAGTCATTGCCTATTCTACTAAGCATCTTGGTCATTTCCTATTTTGGCAAACATCGGGTGTTGGAAAGTCTCACATTGCTTGCCTCAATCCTTGGAATGCAACTTATATATTTGTTGGAGAACTTTATATACTGCCAATTAGTTTTAAGTTGAAATCTAACAAAACCTTGTCTATTTTTTTTGTTTTCTTTTAGACTCATCCAAGTTTCACAATCTTCTTTCATTTCCCAGACCTAGATTACTCTATCCTTTTCTTTGATTTTTTCCTAGCCTCATGTTTGCTAAGAAGTATGATGTTATTTGTTCACTTTAATAACAAAAACTACTCAGCTGGGGCATTCCAATTCCAAATATTTGTCAAAGGAAAAAAGATTTATGGGGTCATGTTGATGGTAACTCTGTTGCATGCCGATAACACTAGTGTTATACAGATTGCAATAAATCCAGTTTACCATGAATGAACGAAATACATTGAAGTTGATTGTCACTCGATCCGAGAAGTGTATGATCATAGAGTTATCAGCCTACTACATGTTTCAACATCTATTTAAACAATTGATATTTTCACTAAAAGTTTGACACGTCAGCGACACAATTTTCTACTTGGCGAATTGATGCTTGTCAATTTACCAACATCAATTTGAGGGGGTTGTCAATGTAATTAAAATTATTTATAATTATTATTCTCTTAATTATGATTAACTATCACGTAAATGTATATATGACAGTTTAGCTAATTTAGTGGGTTGATAGTTTACCTAATTTAGTGGGCAGCAAATCAACTTGATATATTATAATTAAACAGTATTTATATGATAACTCTCCAACAAGAGGATACACAATTTTGAGCCTAGTTCTCTCTAAATCTGACATGGTATCAGAGCCTATAACCCTTCTTAGTTAATCGCCGTAGGCATCTTGGTTATTGCATATTCTAGTAGGCATCTTGGTTATTGCATATTCTAGTAGGCATCTTGGTTATTGCATATTCTAGTAGGCATCTTAGTCATTGTCTATTCTAGTAGGCATCTTGGTCATTGCCTATTTTGACAGGCATTGTGAAGGGAGGGTGTTGGAAAGTCTCACATCGCTTGCCTTAATTCTTAGGATGTAACTTATATACTCGTTGGACAACATTACTTATTGTTAATTGGTTTTAAGTTAAAATTTGACCGTCACTACCACAATTGCTATCACTACCACCGCTCCCACTACTAATACCACCACCACAACAAAAATACTCTTAAATTAATTTTAACATGATAATGAACTTTCAAAATATTTTGAATTTTGAAAATTTCAAAACTTACAACTAAAAACTACTCCAAATGAGTCCTTAATATATAATTTTTTTATTTGGATAATATAAAAAGAGTTGTTATCACAACTTAATTATAATATTTATTTAAATATAATTACAATTATATTTGTTAATAATTTTTCGAGATACTAAAACTAGTAATAATGCAATGATGATAACAAACTAGGTATAAGCTATATTAAAAAAAATTAAAGGAAACAAGATAAAAATCATAAAATATAAACAATTCGTGAATATAATTATATTTTGTTTAATATATATTATCCATTTAAATTATATGCATTGTTAGTGTAAAAAAATTACACCATCAACCAATTAGAAATCATTAGTATGAATTTTAAGTTTATAAATTTTTTTACACTATCATTATATATATATACTATTTACTTATACAATATTTTATTTGTATTCTTTTTTTAATATAACCTCACATGCACGCACGTATATATATATATATATGAGACATATATAATGAGATGAGGATTTCTTATGTGAGAGTGAAATAGACCATTTCAATTATTGAATTAAAATTAAATGGCTCAGATTAATAGATTTATTAAAAACTCACGTGCTTCCTTTTAATTTCCAAACACTACTTACATACAAGACTACCTTTTCTTCCCACCCGCACCCTCCTTTAATATAAGAAATCATCCTCTTACTAGATATGTCTTTTACGTGTGTGTGAAAGAGAGAGGAGGGCTTCTTATGTAAGAGTAAGAGGGGCTCATTTTAATAATTGGATTAAAAATAAATGGCTCATATTGAAAAAATTATTAAATACTCAAGTGCTTCCTGTTAATTTCCAAACACTCTACTTATAGGGCGCTTACGGGACTACCTTTTCTTACTAGATATGTCCTTTGTGTGTGTATTTAGGGTTTAGGATTTAGCGTTTAGCGTGTGTGTGCACCCGCGTGCGCATGTGTATATGTGTGTGTAAGTGCGTTTGTGTGTGTGTGTTTGTTCGTTTGCGTGCGTGTGTATGCATGTTTGTATTTGTATCTGTGTGTGTGTTTAAGTGTGTTTGTATACGTGTGTGTGCACACACATGTGTGGTTGTGTTTGTATGTGTATGTGTGTTTAAGTGTGTTCGTATACGTGCGTGCGCGCGTGTGTGCACATGTGTGTTCGTATCTAGGTGTGTAAGTGTGTGCCTGGGTGCATGTGTGATTGTTTGTGTGTGTGTTTGTATGTGTGTGTTTGTGTCTACATGTTTGTGTGTGTCTGTTTATGTTTGTGTTTTTGTGTGTACGTGTGTCTGTGTGCATGTCTTTGTCTACATGTGTGTTTCAGATCGTTAGGGGTGGTGGCAATGCGAGTTTGACCCGGTGGGTGCCAAATTGTACATTTTTTTTTGTAGGGAAGGTTAGATAAATAAACATGTGAACTCGCTTAACTCGCCTTGCTCTTCACCCGGTGGGTCAACCTGCGGTCCACATGAGTTCAGTCACACCCCACAACCATGGTGGGATTAGAAATTAAATTGACTAAGGAGGGATCAAGAATCAGATCAACCATAATCATACCCCACCACCAACTAGCAGGTCTAGACTCACCTTCTCATCACGACTTCCCAAATCTAGATTTGAAATCTTGTGTGCGACCTCGTCATCTCATAAGTCTCCCAAATCTAAATTCACATCCTTGGTCACGGGTTCACAAATCTAGATTTGCAACCTTGTGCATGACCTCGTAGTCTTGCAAATCCGATCTCATCTTGCGGTCTTATTTCGCACCCTTTTATGGGTCAATCCACAGCCAAACAGAAATGATTGCATTTTTGGACCCATTTTTCGTTTGTGGGTTGGCCCATCCCACATTATGTAAGTTGGTGACGGGTCGGGGCAAGTTTATTCTCATTGCCACCCCTACATATCATACTCTACTTGGCAATCGTATTATACAACCTAAAGACAACATAGTTTTCTTCGGCTTTCTTGCTTTCCTTGATGAAACTTCTCATGAAACCCGAGATTTTGCATAATGGTGTGCATAGACAAAACCATGTCTAATGGTTAAGTTATGGCAATAGTGTATTAAGATGTCAATATTTTTCATGGATGCAAGAGGCAATCCATGATGTATTATGCAGATGTGAGCATTTAGGAAGCACAAATACTCCACTTGTTTGAAGGGTCAAAGTGTTGGACACATCTTTGACATTTGACATCCCTCCTTTTTCTTTTTATCTGAAATATACATTGACACCTCCCTCGTGTATAACACACATTGAACATTATTTACCAAGTGTCTAATTTAAAAAAAAGTTATATTTTTTTTGACTCAAAACACTCGTTACAAGAAAATTAGTTTATGACAATGGAAAGTTTTTGACAACTATGTACTTGTTAATATAATTTGAATTTATGACGGCTAAAGTTATTGAAAAATGGCGGTTTCAATGGACAAATAATATTACATAATAATTGGTGGTTTGACTAATGGCTATTTTGACACCATTTGTGCAAAGCAATGACGCCCAACTTACCAATCATTTAGCTATCCGAAATTTCATACTAAAAATTACCCATAATTTATAATATACACATAAAAACTTTAATTTATTAATTTTTTTTATTCGTTAGAATTGTTCATGTCTCCCATTTGAGAGGAGTTATGAGATGAACATAATCTGAGACCTTTTCCTTCTCTTTATTCTCTATTTATAATCATTTTTGGGTTGTACTGTGTCAATCACTTCATGGAGCCGATCACTTTCAGAGAATTGGTTGGGGGCTGAAGGTTGGGAGGGATTCAACTAGTTGGGAGGGTTGGAGGCTAGAAGGAATTCGATTGGCCAGGAAGGTTGAAGGCCAGTTGGTACACAACCCCCAAAGTGCCGAGTGGAGTAGTAGGCACTTTGAATTGGAGAACTAGTCAGGATGGGCTTGACTGGCTGGGAGGGCTGAAGACCAGGAGGGGTTCGATTGGCCGGGAGGGCTGAAGACCAGGAGGGGTTCGATTGGCCGGGAGGGCTGAAAGCTGACCAGTACACATCCCCTAAGTGCCGAGTGGAGCGATAGGCACTTTGAATTGGAGAATCAACTAGGATAGGCTTGATTGGTCGGGAGGGCTGAAGGTTGACTGGTATGTAGCTCTTTTTCTTAACGATTGGGGGAGCCTGGTTGTTCTACTGAGGGGGTCTTAGACTTCTATGTGTTGATTGAATACCTTGATATGGGGTGAATGCATGCTTAGTATGCTCTATCACATTGAAAAGCTCATTTGGGAAAAACATCTTATTTCTCATAGTCAGTGCTTCCTCAATTTTCTGTGTTTTTCGTTTCCGATTTTTGTCCAGAAGTGCAAAAGTGTAAGTGTGGGGGCCTGATGAGTCATATTTTAGCCACCTTACAAGATTTTAAAAGGGGTATAGTTGAGGCTATCTTGTAACTAAGAGACACAAATTAGCTAAGATTTAGATTTCCTCGGTTAAAATAGGGAAAATACAAATCCATGTCAATTTGTTGATTTTAGCTAACAAAGAGATTAGTCTCATTTTGCAGGTCAAGATGGAGTCCCGAAAGTCCCAACCGAGACCAAAACCGTCTCGGCTAGCTAAAGTCGTCCTGGCCGAGAGATGCTGACTACAACCAGAACCAATTATCTCGAACATGATCAAGATGACTCCGGTTTCGCATGAAAGCTCCGGATACTGACTCTAGATGACCGACTCCACGGACCAACTCCAAGCACAAAAAAGGCACGTGTCTAGCGTGGCAAGCCAGTACGAGATTAGTGTGGCAATCCAGCACGTGGTCATAGAAGCAAATCCAGCACGTGACTTAAGGAAATGAAGCACGTGATTCACAAGGAAGCTAGGCAGTTAAGTCTATTAGAGAGTTAGTTAGGGTAATCAGTACAGGACAAATGTTTAACAAATGATTAATGTGGAACTTGTGAATCAGTAGCTAATTCGTTGCTCTTAGTCAAAACGTGTATAAAAGAGGCTGAGTAGTCCATTCTTAGGTTAGCGAGCTAAGTAACGCAATCACGCACTCGATCCACTACACACACACACTTAGTTCGGATTCTTCCATCATGGTGGTGCAAAATGCTTCAATGGCGTCCATTTCGGTCGAATGGATGTAGGTTAGAGAGTGAGTAGCTAGAGGTCGCTAGAAGAGACTGTTAGTTTTGCTAACACACTATTGGCGGGCTGAACCCTCGCCGCTCTAGTCATCTCCGGTGAGCCACCACTATTCTTCCATAGCGGTCGCCATGGGAAACGGATTGCATCATCACTCCATGTAACTTTATACCAGTACTTTTTTTGTCCAATAAAATTGGTTGCATGTTTCTATATCTTTTCTGCTTGTGATTCCTACATATTTCGCTGCTTAGTACTCCATTCTTGTACGAGGAATAGTAGTCGATAACGTTAGATTAGGTCGGTTGGAACCGATCTAACAACTAGTTAGGTAATCATTGAGAAAACCTAAAATCAACCAGGTGTGTAATCCCTGTCCCCTCGAGACTGCGATTGTGTAAGTCCTCCGAAGGCAAGGGACGAATGTGCGATGATCGCTGTAGGTCCTTGGGGTTGGTTTGGAGTCACAGTCAGCTATTCAAGAACTGAAACCATTTCTCTATTCAAACTTGTGTGTTGGTACCGTAACTGTCGTAGAATACTGGAGTGTAGTTTAGATTGCATTTACATTCATACTTAGTTTACTTTCTGTTTACTTTTTGCGTTTCACTACAAACCCCCGTATTTCTTGCATTACAGTTCAAGACCGAGTCTAGTCCGACTCCATTACGTCTGTCTGTGTCTGCGTCCGTGCTTAGTCGAGACTGTGTCAGATCCGCCTCTACTGAGACCAGATCAGATCAGTCTTTGCCGAGAGCAAGTTGGCATTCTACACACTTAGTGTTTTCTGCGTAAAACTTTGATTTCCATATTAAGCCATAATCAAACACTATGTCCTTGAGAGATTCAACCTAGGGTTACACTATGCTATAGTTAGGCTTGGTTTTTATTTGATAAACGGAACACGACGAAAGACGAGTTATTAGCAATAAAACTCCAAAAATGGTTTATCCAATAAATAGTAAATACATAGAGTGATATTTCACAAACTATCAAACTCATATAAGGAAACATATAAAATACACCTAAATCACATTCATCATTACAACAACAAAACCAAGCATTTTTCCCTTTCATAGGGTCAGCTATAGGAATCAAACAATGTTACAATTTTCTATCTATGTAGTTAATTTAATAGCAAGAAACCATTTACTCATCAACTCACCGGAAATGAAGCTTTTAGTTAGGAACAAAAATTGAGTAAATAGAAAATGTCGAAGTGAAAATTCATTTAAGAAACAAGTATTTGCAATGACAATAAAGAGACACATCCACTTGTATGTATTATCATGCTTTCATAGTGGCCAAGTCCATGAACATACCTTGGCTGCAAAATTACCTCCACAAGCTCGTACATATTCCTTCAATATCAATAATGGTGCAATATGGGGATTGGCCTAACTAACTATAAAATGATTGACATTGAACAACTCTTCAACTACATCATAGGTGAATCAATTTCTAAGCTACCATCCCTCCAACGGTGCGCTGGTGTTGAACCCTTTTTTGACCCAAATTAAATGGTGGATGGTAAGGAACAAATCTATGACCAGCCAGTTCTGACGCTACCATTTCCATCACCAATAGAAGAAGCAAAGGAAGCCACTATGTTTGAAATGCAACGCAGACGGGACGACTTTCGCGGGAGCATTCTACCAGAGGAGCAAAGGGAGGGTAGCGATGACGCAAAAGCGAGAAACATGGAATGCGATCGCAGATGTTGTAGGAAGCAAACGACGCATTTGAGGTTGCGGCAGAGGTGGCACCTTCAGCAACTTTAATGAAATGACGGTGGGCTGCTCTATAAAGCACCGAGTGCGCCGTTGTGGTGATAGAGGCCATAGATATGCACTCAACGACTCTGTTGTAGATCTGCACACAATAGAGGCAGGTGTACCTCAGCTTCTAGGGCCTCGTCGACTCCGACAGCTACTCACTCTCCGCGGATGGTGGTTGTCAAGACTAGTTTTCTTGAAAGCCACATGGTGGGCGCCAATATTTATTTCTCTCATTTGAGAGGAGTCATGGGATCAAATAATCTGAGACCCCTTTTTCTTCTCTCTATTCTCTATTTATAATCATTTTTGAAGTTGTACTATGTTGATCACTTTATAAAGCTGGTCACTTTTGGACAACCGGTTAGGGACTGAAGGTTGGGAGAGATTCGACTGGTTAAGAAAGTTAAAGATCAAGAAGAGTTCAACTGACTGGAAGAGCCGACCTGTACATTAAATACAATACCAAGAATTTACTATTCTCACTCTTTATTCAACTAACTGAAATAAATCACACTTATTTTAATTCACGACTTTAGTTGTAGATAAGAAGACATTTTGTGCGCATTGAGCGTTTGGCTAATAGCTTACAACCAAATCATTAGTAATAGCATGCTGTTGACATTAGTGAAGGTGTTGTTGACATATATAACTTAGCCATTCACTATATATATAAAACTTAGCTAACATGACATTTGGCTAGAAATACAATTATAATGCCCTTAAATATTTTTACAATGTTTGAAGGGCGGTTAGAAAACCTTTAGGTAGTTTAGAAACCATTGAAGAACAATTGTGTAATATCCACCACATACTTGTTAACTAGAAAAGTGTTCACGAGAAGTTTGGACATTGAACTGACTTGCATGCCAACCTCACAGGCCACGGTTGAATCAAGTCCACTCTAAAATAACTAAAATTTTGAAACAACAAATATGCTTAAATTCAAATTATTTATTAACTATATAGTTTTCTATTTGTTCTTTTAATAATTATTATATTATAATTTATCCCCAAAAGTCTCTATCCCACGTACATAATTAATATAAATATACTTTTTCTCCTGTTACATATACTGAGCGGCAAATATTATTTTGTTGAAGAGCTATTATCATCATAATATTATTTACTTAATTCACTGTATATATTGGTTTTCCTATAACACATTGGTTATAGATGTTAAGATTTAACATTGTGGATTGAAACTAAAAGGTCAGTATGCTTAAATTATTTGTTTAGTATTTGTAGTTGACGCTACTTGAAATATTAGCCCCTAGCCAGATGAAAAAAGTGCAAATTTTAAAACCCCCTATTTTTGTTGAATATTGGTCCTGTCGTTAAATTCATTAATGGCCTGGCCGATGTAATTGACAAGTCACAATGATGGTTGGAAAATAATTATTTAGTCCATAGGTGATATTATTTTAGGAATTATTCTCTGTATGAAGAAAAAAAAATATAAATTTTAGTTTTTAGACTATTTTTATTAATACAAAATGATCTTTTGAATTATATTATTCATTTATTTTTAATATATATGTATATGTATGTATGACAAACGTTAGAAAAGAAAGGCACAAAGGGAAGAAGTTTTCTGGTAATAATCGAAAATACTCATTGTCTACAATTTGATAGCTTATGGTGGTCAATTACATAGGTTTACTAACAATATGACTATCAGTAACAATTAGCAATGACATATATATATATATACGAAATCGAGGTTATAAGCAATTCATTAATTTTCTCATTAGCCAAGACTTTTCGCCATCATAATTAACAGATTTATTGTAGAGTAACACTCAAAATTAAGTTTTAAAAGTCATTTATAAATCAATTATTAAAACTTTAATCATGAATGAGTGTTTAATTCGGAAGTCATTTATAAATTACTACCGAAAATTTTAAATATGAAAGAGTGTTTGATATATTTTAGAATTAAAATTATAGCCATGTTTATTTTTTTCTCAATATTTTTAGTTTTGAAATGTATTATTATTCAATTTTTTTTTTTGAAAGTGATTTACTTCTAACAATTTTAGAAATTGATTTACAAAATTTTTAAAAAGATTAAAACATTATAAAATTAAAATAAAAACTACGACATACTTATCTTATTTAGATAAGGGTGTTTTAAAATAATAACTAAAAAATAGTATAATTAAAAAAAGTGATATAAAGACAACCAAGACCATAATAAATACGTGTGTCCACCTTTCTACTTGCATCCAAAGTCCAACCCAAGAATTATAGCCACATAATTCGTGATGAATATGTAGCTGAAAATGACAATTTCTTTCCAGCAGTGTTTTTTTAGGAACAATGCAGAAAATGGATAATTATCAAAGAAAGAAAAGCTTCATCACTTACCTTTTACGAAACATACAGTACGAATTTCGTTTTTTGTATTACACAATTCTCATTTCTTTTTGGTTCAGCTAATAATGTTTTATTCATTCATTTTAATTGGAGAAGTAATTCTTCCATAATGTATTATGCTTTTCTCTAGGAGGAATATCTATTTCACGCAGAACGTTACATTGCAAAGAACATCTTATATGAAATAATTGGAACCACGAAAAATAGGTATATATGAAGAATTGTGAAAATAAAATAATTCAAGTAATGATTTGATTGGGAAGTATATGTCAACATCTTGGTAAATTGAAAGTCACTAACTCCATTATGACTGAATGTTGCTTATACTAATAGCGAGTAGCGACATTGCCAAGGGCCTGAAATTCTTTTTACGTTTTACGAATCGGAAAGTTTACACACCTTCGATCATTTTACTAGACGATAATCATAAGTCGGTGTGATATCTATATGGTACTTAAATTTAGGCCTTACTAATAACTCTTGTTCAGTTTTGTACATTTTTATTTTGTAATTTTCAATTCTTTAATTTTTTTAGTGTTATTTATCTTTCCTATTAATTCTAAGTAATTTAGCGTTGATATGATTAAAATAAAATAATTAAAATAATAAATAATATAATTAGACTATTTTAAATATGTAATTTAATTAAATAATAAATTTATTATTCTATATAAATAAGATAATTATATATAATTTATTTTTAATTTTTATTATATTTTGAACAATATTTATATACTTTTAATATTGTTCTTTTCAATTCATTGCTTTATTTTAATATATTTTTTAATTATAATTTACTTAGACGCTTATAACTTACTTTTATATTTTACTTTTGATGTTATTTTCTATTTTAATTTCTTAATTATGATTAATTATAATATAATTTACTCTTAATATATTACATTGCAATTTACTTTTGTTTTTGAGATAAAATCATTTCTTCTCATATATTAAAAAAATAAATTATATTATAAATAGTCAAAATTAATGAATTGAAATAAAAAAATATCAAAATAAATATATTAAAAATAAATTATAAGTGTTTTAGTAAATTATAATTTTAATAAAAGGTGTAAAAGTAAATTAGTTAATTGAAAAGTAAGAACAATATTAAAAATAATTAAATTATTGTTCATAATATATTAAAATTAAAAATAAATTGTAAAAATAAATTATATGAAATCACCTTATTTATATAAAATAATAAATACACAACTTAATTGAATTAAACCTAAAACTATACTATTTATCTTAATTTAAAATAATTTTCATTACTTTAATTATCTTGATTAATATTATTTATTTTATTAATTAGTTATGTCATTAATAAACTAACTAGAATTAATGATAAGAATTAAGAAAAATATTAAGAAAATTTCAAAGATACGAAAATAACAATTTTTTGTCTGGACTAAGATAAAATCATATTTTCAAAAAATTAAAACATATCTACACCTATTTTTATATCAAATTTAACTTTATTTTATTGATAAAAATATTTTTTGGGTAATTATACTTTGATTTTAATTAATTTTAAATTATTGTATTTATATTTATATAACAAGTATTTTAATTACAAATTTTAGTTTTAATTATTATATATTTTATCATATTTTATACTCTAATATTAATTTTATATCATATCTTAAAAAATAAAATAAAAATTATTCATTTAAGTAGATATTATACTTTCATTATGATGATTACTATGATGCTTAAAATATCTTGAAGTATAATGTTAAAATAATAAAATAAATAATAGACATAGTGTCATGGTTGAAATAAACAATATAGTATGAAAATATTCAAAAAGTAATAAAATAAATATAATAAATTTATCATCTATCATTATTCATATCTTGAAGTATGATACTAAAATAATAAAATCAATATTGTAAATTGTATAATGGTTAAAGTAAATAGTGTAGCATAAAAAATATCCAAAAAATAGAAAAATAAAATAAAATCTTATTGTTAACCAAAAAATAAAACAAAATAAGTGTAATGATTAAAAATAGTGTAATATAAAAAATATGCAATAAAATAAAATAAATATTATACATTGTGTAATGGTTAAAAGAAATAGTATAATATAAAAATAATCTAAAAAAATAGAAAAACAAAATACAATCCGATTGATAACCAGAGGAAGAAGATAAACAAAAAATAAAATAAAAAACCTACTTTATGTAAAAAAGGGTAAAAGAAAAATTTAATAAACATTTTAAGGGAAAAAGGAAATAAAATATAAAAAGCTAGAAGTTATAAACTATTATTTTTAAAGCGTTACAAGTTATTAAAATAAACTTATTTGTCAAACAAGTATTTTAGCTTGTAAAAAAAGTAGAAGTTAACTAAAATTTTTTGTCAAAACACACATTATTGTGTTTAAATTTTTTTTTAGTTAGTCCTTTAAAAGATTGTTTCATTATCAAATTAAGAAGAGATTGAGTTACTTCAAGAGTAACTTTAAAATATTGATCTTCATTATGCATAATTTTTAATCTAAGTTTTAACAAGTAATTCATCTTTGACTAGTAAATTAAAAGAAAATTAAGAGTGTGGATGAAAAGTAACTCTTTTAAGTTACTTTTGGAGTAATTTGATCTATTTTCTATCAAATTATTATATTAGTCATTTAAATAATTAGAATGTATTCATATTTTTTTCTATAAAATATAAAATTAACAATGAGAATTGAATTTAGCTAGGTGTGTAAAAAACATGACAATCAATCATGGAATGCCTACTAGCATGTATTTCATGATCATTTCCCCTCTATATTACACTCTCTTCTGTTCATGGTCAATCCTTCGAGCCCTTCCTGAACCCATTATAGTCGCCTCGAAGCATAGACATTCTTTATGTACATGAGACTCCTTAACATCCTACAAGTGTTCTAGCTTCGTGGTGGTCTCGGCATTTACTCCCATGAACACATCATTTGAAGTTATCACAATCGTAAATATACGAAACAAACATAAGGGTAAACTTACTCTAGAATACTTTTATATCTAAAAGCAAGCATTCAACATATAACACCACATGTACATCACACGTCAAACTTGGGTATGAAGACCCTACATTCATTCAACAACGAGCCTTAGTTTTTAACAGATACAACAATCCATATCTACCACTACATATCCATAGGATTCCATACACACACACATATATATCCTACTCCATGGAGTTGTCTATAAGTTGAGTAATCATTCCCAATTTCTTATTATATATATATATATATATATATATATATATATATATATATATATATATATATATATATATATATATATATATATATATATATATATATATCCTACTCCATGGTGATCTCTATAAGCTGAGTGATCATTCCTTACAATTTCCTTAACATAACTTTTGTTAGCGAAGCTCTTGAGACTCGTGCTACTCGTTATTGGAGAAAGTAGAACATGATCATGTGAAAAGTTATTTTCAAGTGAAACAAGTCAAGATATACGTATATTAGATTTACCACAACCTAAGGTTTGTAATGACCTTGATCCCTTATGGAGTTCACCCCATCCGTTCTATAGGTCCCAAAAACTTTCACATCACTTGTAACGCCAACGTTTTTATGCATGTGTTTAGTAAAATTATTGAGTAATTAACAAGATAATTAAGTTTAATTTTTATACAAAAGAAAATAAAAAATATTGTGTGGCACATGCATCCCGAAACCTAGTAGCTAATGTCTTAAAAGCCCCCAAAACCCCTCATGATGGTTGTCCCTTTTTTATCCAATGGTCCTTAAAACCCCAACTATCCAATGGGTGAAAGCCTAACCCCTAAACCTTATAAATAGGCTATCTCATGGCTGATATGAAGCTAATGAAACCATAGCATTTCACTCCCACCTTCTGTAGTTTCATTTCTCCTTTAGAAAGCTAAGAGATTACTGTTGTAGATTAAGCTTCCTCACCCTCTTCCTTAAAGATTTCCATTCACAAGTCTTCAACAAGTAAGGAAAGCTACTTCTGTGATTTTTGTGATTTTGTGTTGTGGACATGTTATTATGTTGATTAAGCTGTTGCAAATGCATGGATGTAATTTGTCTTAGCATTAGCAGCCACTATTGTTGTATTTGAGCTTTTTTAAAAAATGTATAAATGTTGATGAATCTGTCATGCATGTGAGAAAATTGTTATCTTTACGTCTATATCATGCTTATATGATGTTCTCAAGTGATTGAATAGATTACATGTTGATTTGGGTGATATTTAGATGTATTACATGTTTTTGCATGTTATTGTCTAAGGCTTTCGCTAAGAAAAGGTCTCTTTTGTTGAGCGAAACCCTCTTTTTTGGTTTTCTGTTTGAAATCTCTATGACTTCATTTGCTGAGTAAGTCATCCCACTCATTAAGTAGATAATAAGTGAGAATTTAGGATTCTCTTTGTGAGTCCCTTGACTAAGTGAGAGTTTAGCCTCGCTAGGTGCAATGTATGTTTTTAGGAGTTAAGTCGTTGTAACTTAATTCACTAAGTGAATTGATCATTCATTGAGCAATTAAACTTAATATGAGTTCTTTATGACTCCATTTGTTGGGCGAGGCTAGACCCTTGCTAAATATGTATACCTAAGATTTACCTTTACTAGAAGGTAGAATTAATAGGGTGGGTTGTTCCTCTTGTTGGGTGAAATCCATTGGCACTGAGGAAATGGTTAAGTTGCAAAATCTACATAATTGATTAATTATATTCATATAAAGGACTTGTAGGGACTATTTTAAAATGTTGAATTGGGTAGGTTGGTTAAAAGACTAATGTAAAATAGTTTAAGTTGGAAACTCTATAAGACTTGAAATGTTACTATCTTAAAAGATAGAACACTTGATTGAAATATTAAAAAGATAGACCTTACTCTTAAGGATATGGTTAGTAGACCAGTGATGATTTTTGGCTTGTCTTGAAGGTGATCATATTGAGGTGGTGGATACATATTGTTGGTATCCATGTATTCAAGAAAGTTGGAAGTGAGGTTAGAATCACAGTTGTTCATGTTGTTAAGTCCCTTGAGGATTCTATTGATGAGTAGACACGTAAGTTGTTGGGTTATCGTGACGAGAGGGACCTATAACTAGTGCTAGAGAGGAGGAGTGAGGCCAGGTAGGCCTTGGGGATAGATGAGCAAGTAAATCCCACAAAAGGTCCTAGTTTTGTAAACTTAAGAATGTTGTAAGTTACTAACCACATGCTGCTATCTCAACAGACACACTCTCTAATCCACAAGATCACATTCTCTTTCTTTAATACCAAGATAAAGGTATGCTAAAGAAGTGACAAGGGTAATCGCTAGGCTTATAAATCTTCATGAAGTAATGATGACTATATGTATATATAAGTGGTTGTGTTGATTAATATACTATTGATTGATGATTATACTTGCCAAAGGGATGAGGCCCACTTTTTATGATTGTTGTGTTGTGAATGCTTTATTGTTGAGATGTAAGACTCATTTGTTGTAGCTTACCCTTACATTGTATGTTGTATGTGTATGACTATGATGATCTCGAACTACGTATTTGTAGGAGTAAATGACAAGGCTACCTAGAGAAATGGGGCGCCCAAGCATCCTAACAACCACGATTTTCTCAAGAACCTTCCGCATTCACTTTCACAATGTCCAAGTAGGCCTAGAAGGGGCGTGGAGGATTTGACACGATCTGTAGAGAGTTTGATACCAAGTTGAGATGACAATGGAATATGCACTAGGTGGAGTCCTGAGGTCTTTGTTTGTCTTCCACATACATCTCGAGATGTTCTTCACGATACCTTCTATATGGAGCCTACTTGTTAAAATGTCAAGGGCAAAGGTGATAGGCATCCTACACCGTGACCCTACCATTCCTGGTCCCAATTTCTGTCATTTCAAGGCCAAATCTTCCAAAACTAGGAGCGGTACTAGAGCTTCTCCACCTACACTATCAACGTCACCTTAATAGTTTTGTTGTATGTACAGGGACTAGCTTATAGGTTTTTTATATATCCCCATCCCCTTTTTGATGTATTTACTGATCTTTTAGGCATCTATTAGTCCTCAGCTTCATGTACTCTTTTCTTTGATGATGTAAGTGTCATAAGGCACATGTTTTCTTTTGATGTACTTATTTACACTTTATCGTATGATTCATGTTTACATTCACACGATGTTGTTTTGTTAATTACAATTTATATGCCTATGATGATTGACGTGCATTATAGGAGAAGAAAAAAATTATTACTATTTTTGGAATCAAATTAATTAGTTTTTTTTTCTTAAAATTCACCTTTCCCACTTAGTGTAGTTTTATAAGTTGTTTAAAGGTTGTAGCGACCTCTAGGTCATTACATCACTTTCTAGAATTGGTTGAGAACCTCGATCAGAGTACTAACTTTGATGATGCCCAATTTACATGCCCTCTCATTTTAGCATTCATAATTGAACTTCATGAAGCACACCACAAAATGATTCGTGATCACTTCTAATTTCCTCAACTTGGATACCCCCAACTTGTATCCACCATCTTCTTATGGTCATCTCAAGGAAAGTTGGATCATCACCACAACAAGAAATGGTTCAACAACCAATTCTTCACAAATAAGGTCAATGCTACACCATATGCCAACAACAAAATATATCATCCACTTGTCCATGGATAACAACATTCCAAGTCTTATTTTGAATTTCATCTCTTTAGGCTTCCACTTTATTCTTTTATAACCTCTTACCCCAACATAATCATATACATCTTGTATTAAGACTTTTAAGAATTACAATTAAGTAGAAGGAAGATGAGAAATTTTGTATTTCAAAAAAGACATGTTTTCTAATTATTGCTTGATTTGACCAACGAATTGGGTGTTTCACCTAATGAATCTTACCCACAGTGAAGGTAGCCTCTTAAGTATACATACTCTCGCCCAATGAGGCATCCTCCTCACCCAACAGATGAAGCCACAAAGAGCTCCTCCTTGGTTTAATCACCCTGCGAATACCTCATTCACCCAATGAGCCAAGCTATAATGGCTCAACTCTTAAGTTTTCTTTTCACTTGCCTAGTGATGCATCATCCTCAATCAGCTAGAGGAGCTACAAAGAACATCTTCTAAAACAATTGTTCTAGTTTCCCAACGAATGGGTTTATTTGCCTAGCGAACAAAGCCATAGAGACTTCAACATCCCATCCTCACTTTCTCTCTTTGCAAAGGTGTCCCTTTGCCTAGCTAAAGGAGTCACAAAGAACCCTTAATTTCATACTAAGGTATTTTCACAGTGAAAAGCAAGTCTTTCCCAACAAGTCTTTGTGTTTGTGTTCTCGAGATCCCCACCCAACGAACACTCAAGTCGCTCAACAAAGTTTATCATTTTCTAGTTTTCTCACTAAGTTTTTTAGGTTTTGGTCAATGAGATAGCCACCCGCTCAACGAGCATTCATATAGGTGAGGTGTTCTTGAGCTTTTTACCCAACATGCCCTCGGGTTGCTCAGAAAAGACTCATACTTTCCAAAAATCAACCCAGAAGTGAAAGATGCTCAACAAGAGTCTCTTCTTACTCATTGAGTCTTCAACAAAAAAAAATCTAAAAAACAAGGTCTTGCATAGTGAGTGACAAGCTTGCCCAACGAAACCCTAAAATAAATTAATGAAAACTCATATAAACTTATCACATAATCCTACTAGTAGCTCTAGAATAATATAATAACATCATCTAAATGTAAATTCATAAAAAAGAAAATGATATGCAAACCAAAATTCCATTTAAAACTCAAGAAAATGGCTCTATACATCAGTTCAACACTATTCAAGTAATTCTAATCATATCACAGTGTATATAAACAACATTTTAATATATAACCACAAAAAATAAGCTAGGCAAGCTTCACTTAGTCGGGAAGAACTTAGGATAGAAAACTTTATGGAAGGAGCTTGAATTCTTGATCAACAATGGAGTTCCAAAGCTTGGTAAAGGAAAAAGAAAATTAGATAAAAAAGGTGAAAAAAGGTCTGAAAATCAACCTTGACTCAGCCATGCTTTGGCCTTTTATAGTTTTTAAGGCTTTTGCCCATTGGTCAATAAGGATTCCTTTTATAGTTTTTAAGGCTTTCAACTATTTTTGAGATTTTCTCAAAAAATATGTAACATAACTTTTATTAGGTTCTTTTTTATTGAAATTAAATTAAATTATTTTTATAGTTACTCATTCACTTTAATTAATCACACAACTAAAAACTCAATGTTATACTATTTACACTAAACATCAATGCATGCTATCCCTACCATATGTTTGACAATATTCTAAAACAATTATCATACAACAAATAAACACACATCAAGATGTATTTTAGAGCTTGTAACGAGGCTAAGGTCATAGGCATGGAAAATATTTAGAACTATGCTAATCATAGTTGAAATTAAGAGATAAGTACATATATCAAAGCTACCAATACCATCCCTTGACATTAATAATTTTGCCTTGTTAATTTTCAATTTCATTTATTCAAAAAAATATACACATAAAAATAAATGAAACTATACATACTTTTTTAGCATTTTTTTCATTATTTTTCTCTTTTTCATTATATATATAGGTAGCATATCAAATAAGAGGAGGGTTATAATAACAGGGTGAATGGAGTAAATCTAAACCATATATTCATATATGAATGGTTTGGATTAAATCACAAAGTCATGTGACTTTTTTAGGTGGTTGTGTGAGAATTTAATAACTTTCAATCATAAATTTCTGTATATGTGTGTGTATATATATATATATATATATATATATATATATATATAAAGCATATCAAGTGAGAGAAGTGTTATAATGAGATGGTGAAAGGAGTAAATCTAGACCATACAACCATACATGGACGGTTTGGATTGAATCACAAAGTCATGTGACTTTTTTAGGTTGTCGTGTTAGCATTTAAACACACACACGCACAATATAAGCAATAATTATTATTGTTTTCCCACCTCAAACTTAAAATCTTTGCATGTTCTCAAGCAAGATTAGAATCCCAAACTTAAGTATAAGCCACAAGCCTAATGTAAGAATAGGTCCCTTAATTCCAATAATATGGACAACTTTGTTTTTCACTTTTAGCTTATAATAAACTAATTAAAAAATAAAATAAGCAATAATTATTATTGTTATCCCACCTCAAATTTAAAATCTTTGCATGTTCTCAAGCAAGATTAGAATCATAAACTTAAGTATAAGCCATAAACATAATGTAAGAATAGATCCCTTAATTCCAATAATATGGATAACTTTGTTTTTCACTTTTAGCTTATAATAAACTAATGAAAAAACAAAGGGTTAAGGTTCAAATGGTTTAGCAATGGATATATACAAAGGGTGGTTAATTTTGACCCTGACTCAGAGAAAGACAAAAATGCCTTTATTATGTGTGTGTATAAGCATTGCAACAATAAGAAGAACCAAGTCAAGTTTTGATGTTGATGATCATGTAATGAAAAAACAAACACTCAATCAGTTTAGGCTCAAAATCTCATAAATGTTGAGAATGAGAATAAAAATCATATGCAATTTTACCATAATTTCACCAATGTCAAATGTTGATAGACATTACTTACAAGTTACACAACATCATAGTGTAAGTGAGTCCAAAGACAATGACAACTAATTTCATAGTAAGTACAAAAAGATGAAGGTAGTACCTAAGAATAAAATGTGTGAGATATAATGAGCAAGGAAAGTACAAGTTCCCACAAGGAAGTGTGGTTGTACAAGTTATTAATACAAATGAACACAAGAAGTAGAAGAGTTTAATTGTTTTATTTAAAATTTTTTCAAAATTTTCTTTTTTAAACATTCGTCTATTGAGATTAGACGATTAAAAACTTTGTTTAAAAATCTTTAAGACATTCAGACAATGTTAGATATAACAAGATAGATGATATAACAAATGAGATAAGGAAAGAGATAATCACTCAATTTTTTTTATATGAATTCATCTATTAAAAAACTACATCTAGTCCTTAGTAAAAATACCAAGTTTTTCACTATAAGGAAAAGCTCTTTTGCTTATAGATAATCTACACTTAAGACAACCTAGGCTTGTATTGAGTAGTTTTTCAATTGTCCCTCCAAGCAAAAACCTAAGTAGTCTTTCAATTGCCTCTTCAAGCAATCTCCAAAGTATTTTTTATAATAAGCCTCTTCAAGCTCAACACTATACTAAAAGAAAATGTTCAGAAAAAGGTTGACTCTTATAATGTATTATACGTATTTTTGTATTAGAACGAGTTTTTGGTTCTTAGTTACAAAGATGGCTTATAATAGAAGTACACTAAAATCACACTTTGTCACTTGGTTCGTTTCTTTATTATCCACTCTCTCCATCACTAAGGTATTATAAAGCTTCTTGAGATCGTTGAGGGTCTTCAAAGTTCTTCACTTTGTAATTTTTCAAACAAGCTTCTTGAATCTGTAGAGACATTGGATCATTTAATAATTACATTAAATGCCTTTCATCAAATAATCACTTTTGATATTATAAAGAAGTGTATTTATCTCTACTTTTGGTAAGGAAGTTCTGCTGCTTTGGCTCTACTTTTCATCAAAAGATACATTGATAAGAGTTGTTAGAGAATGTAACTTGATGTGATGTTCTCTGATTATTTTTAAGAAGATACATTCTGAAAAGCTTTATAAATATTCCAAAAATATATTAATTGAAACACTATGTTTTGGTTATGCTATCATCTGATGACAAACAAAACATTTAATGCGAACAAATGATGCAAATAGAGAAGACTATAGACATCATGTGATGGTTCAAATGAAGCCTAAAATGTGTTGCATTGTTTTTTATGAAAACCTTCTTTATTCTTTGTAAAAATGTGGTAATCTTTATTAGTTTGTTTTCAACTTCAAAACTCTTTTCAAGGACTAACAATCTCCCTATTTTTTATGATGATGAAAAAACTGGTTACAAGTTTTATTCTTTGAAAAACATATGTCTGAAAAAGGATTTTGAATAAAAACTTAATGAAATCTCATACGTATATATCAAATCAAACTTATTAGATAACCAGAGCATAATAAACACTTACCAAATGATTAGTCATATATCATCAGATCATACTTACGAAATAGTTAAGAGCATGAAAAATTTGCCAAGATATTCATAAGTAGCAGAAACATAGGTGTTAAGAAAAAAAATTTAAGAAACAAAAGATACTCCCCTCAAATTAATACTTAAACAAATAGAAATTTCATCATCTTCTTCTTCTGTTTTGTTTGCTGCTTCTTTTGTTTTCTTTTGCTTCTCCCATTTTTTGGCATTAGCAAAAATACTTAACCATCTGAATTAGAGCTTGAGTTGAGAGTAATCTTCTTAGCAACTTTCTTCAAAAGTTTCCTAAGATCCTTTTAAGTCTTCTTGTGTAGATTTTGCTCAAGGTTTACTTCTCTAAGAAATAACCAAAGCTTTAGCAAAAGAAACTTCTTCCTTCTACTTCAACCTTTCTTCTTCTTTCTTCTACCTCTTAGATAACACAAGTTCATGAGTTTTCTTTGTTCAACACCTTTCATCAAAGGATCAAGCATCGTTTGAGTGGCTTTAAATGATGGTTGATCAACAATTGTTTCTATTATTACCTTAGATGTAGGAACTTGTACAAGAACCTCCTTGCTTCTTTTGTGTCTTTTGGTGAGAGGTGATGAAGGGAGAAAAGTCTTGGTGCCAATTCGCTTCTTGTAGCATTGAGCTATGGTCTCATTATCATTGTCATCATCGTTTTTTTGGGGCATCAAACGATGGAGGGTTTTCTGGTTAAGGTAGTGATAATACATTTAGTCGTGGTGACTTTTTATCAAATAAAACTAGAGCTAACTATAACATAGTGCAACCCTAGGTCATTCTTATCAAGGACATAGTGTGTTCTATTATGACTTAGTGTGGAAATTAGAATTTATGCAAAAAGACTAAGTGCATGCAAAATGTCGATTCTGTCTCAGACTAAGACGACCCGGACTCGAACGGAGTTGGACTCGAACAAAGTCGGACTCGACTCGGACTCGGCTGAAAAAGGTAAATGAGGGGTTTTGCATTGCTGGAATAGAGAATATGACAGAAAGTAATCTAAGTATTGAAAGTAAATGCAATTAAGCTACATTATAGTATTCTATGATAGTTATGGTACCAACACATAAGTTTGAAAATGAAATGGTTTCAGCTCCTTAATGATTGATTATGACTCCAAACCAACCCAAGGACCTACGACGACTGCTTCACATTCGCCCCTTGCCTTCAGAGGACTTACACGACCGCCGCCTCAAGGGGGCAAGGATTACGCACTCGGTTGATTTTACGTTTCCTCAGCGATTACCTAACCAGTTGTTAGATCAGTTCCAGCTGGCCTAATCTAACGTTATCGACTTACTATTCCTCTTGCAAGCATAGAGTACTGAGTAGCGAAATATGCAGGAATCACAAGCAGAAAAAGATATAGAAATACACAACCAATTTTATTGCCAAACAAGATATTGATACAAAATTACATGGAATGATGATGGAATCCGCTTCCCATGGTGACTGCTATGGAAGAATAGTGGTGGTTCACCGGAGATGACTAGAGCGTTAAGAGTTCAGTGCACCAGTAGTGTGTTAGCCAAACTAACAGTCCCCTCTGGCAACCTCCGACTACTCATTCTCTAGCCTGCATCCATTCGACCGAGATAGATGCCATTGAAGCACCGTGCACCACTGTGGATGGAAGAACTTGAACTAAGTGTATGCGTGTGCAATGGATCATGTGTGTGTTTGTGTCACTTAGCTCTCAACCTAAGAATGATCTATGCAGCCCCTTATATACACGTGTCGACTGAGAGTAACAAACTAACTACCAACTCACGGTTTACATATTAATCACGTGTTAAACATTTGCCTTGTGAGTTTTGTCCTAATCGACTGGCTAACAAAATTAACTGCCTGGCTTCCTCATGAATCATGTGCTTTGTTCTCTTCACGTGTTGGTTTCCTTTATTGGCCATGTGCTAGATTGCCACGCTCTTGCCTGGAGTTGAACTTTTGGAGCCAACTTCATCTCAGTATTTGGAAGGTTTTGGTTCCCGATCCTAACCTGCACAATTGAGTTGAACATTTTATTAGTTAAAATCATCCAATTAGCATTGTTTTATATTTTTCCTATGTTTAAGCTAATATTCTGAATCTTAGCTAATTTGTATTTCTTAGTTACAGGATAGTCTCAATTGTACCCCTTTTTAGACCTTGTAAGGTGACTAAAATATGACTCATCAGGTAGTTAGGGTCTCTATTTTTATTAGTTTGTTTTCAAGTTCAAAACTCTTTTAGAGACTAACATAAGTAATAAAGAAAGTAGAGTTCCACTTCCTTCAATCTTTAATGAGGTTTAACAACTACATAATCAAATACGTTTTTTATTGAGAAAACAAGAAATAAGTGATCAATTTTTTTAGTTTATATTTATTTGAAATTAAATAATTGCAAACACAAATGAAGCTAAATAGAATTCAATAAGAAAAAATGGGTAGCTATCGAAATTCTCTCCTAATGTAATCTTATTCCTTCCTAAATCTTTTCTAATTGTGCAATTGACATTTAATTTGACTAATTTAGTTTACCCTAAATTCCTTAGTAGATAAACTTTTATTACCAATTATGAGTCCTATTTCTTAGGTAAGTGCAATTAGAAACAAGTAGTAAGTTCAAGAAATTATAAAGGAATGCATACATTCAAACCCTATCTCTAACCAGAAGAAGTATATGGTTATTAGATAAGAACATTTCAAATCTCAATTTTCTAATTGCAAATGTAAATTATAATTCAATTTCAAAGAGAATCTATCAATGAAAGCATTAAGCATAGATCTAACAACTTTAATTAAATGAAAAGATTTAAAATTTAGAAAAGGAATTCAATTACAAAAGGTTAAAAATAAATTCATCTCCTAATCGTAAGAAAATTTAAAACTAATAAAAAAAAATCTAGGAGATAAAGATATTGATAGAAACATGAATTTTTAAGGATTGCTCCTACTTTCCTTAATCTTCAATGGTAAAGAATGATTCTTAAGAGTCTTCTTCGCTTTCATTCATTAGAGAGTCAAAAGAAAACTCCAAAACCTTTATTCTTCTCACTTAAATGTATTTGGATCATAAATCTATGCAGTGGATGTGTTAAGTGTGTTATTGGCCAAGAGTTATAAGTGTTTGGCATTGAGGACACATTATTCTACAAGTAACCGGAAATAGAATTGGCAAAATGACCCAATCCGATGGGCATAATGGGCCAAGCTAGGGCGATAAAAATATACCTAAAAGATATTATGCCTATTTGTTCTAGTATTTTATTTTTAATTTTTTATAAAACATGAAAAAATCATAAAAAAAAAAACAGGCCAATTAGGCTAGCAAAAGTACAGCCCATGAAGAGACCAGGGTGTGTTGGGTTGACTTTAAATTTCTTTATAAAAGTTGTAGATAAATTTGTTCTTAATTTTTTACATAATTCTCATATATTTCTATTTTTACATATATGTTTAAAACACCACACAGACTTTCTAGACAAAATGAAGTTATTTTACTAAACTAATGGTCTTGAACTTAAGTCATGAATATGCAATTGTCTTAAACATTCGGAGAAAAAACTTTACTATCTACAATGATCTTATCTTCCTTGAATAAAATTACATATCATAAAGGATACTTGTGATTTGAATAAAACTTTTTTTTTCTTTATTTTTAGAAATAAAAAGAAACTTTCAAAAATAGGAAGTGTTTAATAATTTATTTTTCATTAATACAAACTACTTATATATTTATACTTATTTATTTCAATTTATAATATCTATATCTTGTAATATTTTTTGGGTTAGCATGTTAAAGTAGTGTTGTCTTTTAACTCTATTTTTTTTTTCATTTACAATCTGGAAACTTTAATTTGAGCTTAATAAAGCTCGGAACAATATAATTTATATCTTATAATTTTAATAGTTTAGTTATGTATTTTGAAAATTTTATTTAAATTAAAAAATGGTGGTATAATGTGGTACATTCATGCCCGCTTTATTACATTCTTTGCTAGCAGATATAGGCAATAAACCTCCGGGCCCGGGTGCAAATTTACGATAAATAAACCCCCGAGTCCCTGACTATGTGCTTGCATTCACTGATTCACACCTGAATTTAGGTAATGTATGGCTTTGTGCTTCTGCTACTTCGTTATCCTTTTTATTATTTCTTCCCTGCCAGTGTTTTTGCCTTTTTGTTGCCCAACTGTCAAATTTGGTTTCGCTACAAGAATCTAGAATCCTCTATAGTTCTTTCTCCCAACTTGGAGATTTTCTCTTTCTGTTTCTGGCTCGCTTTGGTTTCGTCCATAACGGTTCGAAACTCGTATTCAACACATTAAATCTGTTTCGTTTTTTTACTCCTTGGGAGATTACCTGAAAGAATAACAAATCTCATGTTGGAGCGCTTCAATGAATTTATTTTATTATTTAAATTCTGATATGTATGCGCAACCACGAAACAGGTCATTTCCTGTTATTGTTTGTTTTGGTCATCGATGTATGATATATCGTTAAAGATAAAGTTTGGCTAATTGAGTTAGATGTTAGATGAGGGTGTTTATACTTGACATTGAGATGGGTAACCTCTATGGATTAGCATTATGCAAGAATTAAGTATGAATTATGACCCTTCTTTCAGTTTGAGTGTCTAGAAGAATTATGATGCTTCTAGCTTCCAGTGCAAACTGCTAGCTTGCCTTATAAAGATCTTTTTTACAATTGACGTTATCCATTTTTCATGTTCTATACTTTCCCCAATAATTAGTGGTTCTTGCTTGCTATTTGTCAATCTGTTCAAATATGTTGCTATGCTATGTTGTTTTGTAGTGGCGCAAAATAGTTTTAGGAGGCCATTGTTAGTGCACAAATATATCTTAAGTGTAAAAGGGAAGTTGTAGTTTATTGGTTAGTTTAGAAACACAATGCTGATGATTATAATTAGGTATAATGATATTTTGTTAGGTGACTGTGGCTGACTGGTTATGTTAAACATCTAAAGATTAATTCCTCCATTCATGTATGGTGCTCACCACTATGCTGATGTCATGATAAATGCTTGATTATGGTTTTGTCAGCTGACTACAGGTTTATCATTTCGACCAACAATTTGTTTTTTTTGAGATGGTTCTTATTTACTCTTATTGTCAGGTCCCAATGATTATAAAAGGTTTGTTTAGAAGGTACGAAAGATGGAACCCTGTTCATCCAACTTATGGAGCCTTTTGGGGAATGGGTGTGGGTGTTGGTTGTGGTGTTGGATGGGGTCCTGGGTTTGGCCCTGAAGTGATAGGCTATGTTGGAGCTGGTTGTGGGATTGGATTCAATGTAGGCATCACTTTTGCTGGCATTGGAGTTGGCCTCCCAGCTAACTATATTTTTGAAGCTCCATATAATGGTAAATCTTTGTCATTAAGTGAAGCCATTGATTGCTTTCTGAAAGTGTGACATAAAAGTTAGGTCAGATTTTGTATGCATTTAGGGGTCATCAGGAACTGTATTTCTAAAATAGATGCAAAGATCACGTGCTGTTGGAATTTAGGACACGAAGCCTTAAACTCATGCAAATTATTACATATGATTTATTTTAATCCAGATATTATTGCAGGGGTTAGCTGGATTAGACATTTACCTTGTGTCTCTGACTTGCAAAGAGAAGCCAATGAAAAATTGTTTGGATTTAGGCAAAAGCATTTATCAATCAAGGGGATCGATTTCTTTGACATGAACAAGAGCTTGCCTTTGGTTACTTCTGCCTGTAAAAGTATACAAGCATTCCATGACCAGTTGTTCTGCTCTCACAAAGGTATTGTTTTGTTTTAGAAAGTGAATATAATCTCTGCTCTTTTACCTAATATTTTTCTTTTATGAATTGTTTGCTCTCCTTTTTCACCTTTTTATCTTGTCGAGTTTGTTGTATTTATATTTTTTATTATGCTTATCTTTATTTCATAGTCAAATTTTCTTCCTCCACTGGTTTGCATATTCCTTCACTTGTTTGCTAGCTAGATTAATTTCATTTTCGTATAAAAAATTTATGGTCTGACTCTCTGACCTTAAAAATGCTCAAATTCCTGAACTATCACTCTCAAACATCGGTTGTTGGAATCCTGGAATAATGTCATATTTAGGATTATGTATATATATATATTCATATGGATTATACCTTACTGTCTTTGGGTAATTAAAGCCCAGCTTAGCATGTGATTATTATTATTATTTTTTTGTGTGTTAGAAAGGAGGTCTTTGACCTTGTATGAGGAAGGAGATAGCTGCCAAAAGGTACAGGCAAAGCTGCCTGGCTGTGATTCAATTCTAGGATGAAGCTTCCCCGAAGGAACTTTAGCTTAGCTGCCTCCCCAATGATTGATCCAAATTTTAAATAAAGGCCCAGTCCCTCAAAAATTCCAAATTTTTGTTTTTTGTCCCCTGATTTTTAGAACCAAAAGTTTTCGTGCCTGAATTTTTGAAAATACTGTAACTTTAGTCCCTAAAGCTAACACTTTTTTCTCTATACAAGGACCAAATTTGAGTATTTAACAAAAAATATAGGGACTAAAACCTTTGTTTTAAAAATCAGGGATAAAAACCAAAATTGAGAAATTTTCCAGGGACTAAAAATACCATTAACTCTTTAAATAATGAGTGAATCAAAACAAAGGGAATTTTAATGAGAATATAGCAAAACTCACCCTCGGTTCTAAATTCATGCTCTTTTGATTTTATATGGAAATGTTAAGAAACTGCTGTCATTAAACAAAATGCCTTTCATCTAATATTTTTCTTATTTAATGAGCTTGATGAACCCAAGCTCATACAAGGCCATAACCATAATCCTGAGAAATACCTCCACTTTCATACTCTGTTTTCTCTTGATGGCTGTGCCAAATATAAGATATAGATTAACAATCTATAAATAGTAAGTAGAGGTTTCCCATCTCTAAAGTTGTGTTTTGAAGCTAAGCATTGTTAATTGTCCTAAACTGATCTTGGCATCTGATTCCAAATTGTTATTTTTTTCTTTTTGGCCCATTCTGATTTCATCCCAAAGATTTTCATTCCTTTGGACTTGAGCTAAGGGCGTTGGGAATGGCATGTGAAAGTTTTGGTTTCTTTAAGATGAATAATAATTCTTCACGTTGAAATGGTATAAGTTTGAGAATCAGAATAACATGTACCAGATGATGTACTCTAAAAAAAACTAGTTTGAGAGAAAGTAGTACTTTATGTGCATATGGCAAGGGAGGTCATCGGAAGATCCTTGCACTACGCGCAATTTCATCACTTGTTGAAGGAAGTGAACTTGACATTTGCATCTCTTATTTTGCAGGAAAAGATTGATGATTTCCACAACTGTCAGTTTTGTGCTTACGTTTTTGACAGATCTCTCATTTTGTATTTTGTTGGCTCGGGATCGAAGATCTAATTTTCATAGTTAATGAGATGACATATTGTTCTACTCTCTCTATCTCTCCATATTCAAATTCAATTGTATTTTATATTCTTGTTAAATGCGTTTCTTCAGAAAATCTCACATTCAAATTTGTAACCAACATATTAAAGCATAGTTATAGTGGTAATAAATAAGATTTCATACCCCCTCCTTCCCTTCCCGTGAATTAAAAAACCTAGAGTAATGGAACTATTTTTTTAATACTATCTAATTAGCTTGCTTTTTGATTCAATTTGAATTATATTTGATTCAATCTGTTATGATGTTTATTGGGTGGTATATCATGTTTTTGATGGATTTCTTATGGAATATGTTGATTTAATAAAGTTATATGATGATTGCTATTGTTGAAGATGCTGTTTGTATCATTTTCGTCAGCACATGTTGGAGTGTTTTTGCCATAATTTTTTTGTATAATGCATGAAAAGTGATTCTGCTTGCTGGAGATGAAACTAGACTCGTGGGAGCTACAAATTAGTCACAAGAAATGCTTTAAAATATTAAGAATGAAAGAGTTGTGTGTTCAAAGTTAGGTGATGCTGTTAGGAAAATATGATTGAACAGGGGACCTTGTTTTGCAAATGTGTATTTATGCAAAACTGATATGCAAAAGCGAGTTTCATGGTTATAGACATTCCAAGCTTTCCAGCGCTATATAGCATGCTTTTAAACCATTCATTTGCTATGTCAAAATTTGCTTAAAATTGACTTATGTTCACCGGAGTAACCTGTTTTTACAATTTTGTATCTCTTAGAAAAAAAAAAAAAAAAATCGGTTCTCTTCGTACCAAATGAATTAGAAAATGTAATACACCCTTCTGAAAACTAGATTTAAGTGGTTACAATCTGAACTCAAGTTTTGTAAAGAACAAATTTGAATTGATTGAGAAATTCTTTTGGAAAGTGGACTGTTCTACAAAAATGTAAATATGACCTTGGCCTATTAAAATATTTAATGTGATTTTTGTAGTTTTTTCTTCTGAAAATGAGGCTTAACATTTTGGAAACAGAATTTAAAAACCTTCAAGACGATATATTGGTTGCATGACACAAAAATTATCTGATAATTCAAATTGATGCTAGAAATTGACTCTAAAATCTGTTACTGCCAGATTTATTTTTTCTTAATAAGTTTGTGTTCTTAAAATATAAAAACTTAGCTAATTTATTTCAATTTTAGAAAAAATTTAGAAACATCTTTTATCAATTAAACTAAGGTAAGAACCTAGAGAAATAGAATTAATTAAGACCTTTTTATGCTAAATATTCATATGACAATAAGACTAAGTAAATAATCATAACCTTAGTAATTATGTTAAACAATCTAAAGTCTTAGAAGAATAATGAAGAATAAAAAATGAATTAATAAAAGAAAAAATGTCTAATCTATTGTAAAATATGAATTCAAGGGTAGGCTAAATCTTAACGGGAGACTTTTATGTACTTTGTATGTTTTAGCAGTCTAGGACATATGAAGAATTGTGATTTGAGTTTGATTGGCATGTTAAATTGGTAGATGATTTAAAATGATTTACAAACAAATTAAAAGAACAAATTATGTTTTGATTGAAAATAATGATTGTCTTGGGGATAAAATTTGCTTTATAAATACGCTTTATTGTATACAAACGATTGGATCGTCTTATTAGATGATCAAGTCAAACCACACATATCACTTAAAGTATATTTATATATTTATTATATTTTGTGCCAATACATGTTGAAGTGTTTACATATATTTCATGTATTATGAGTTCATCTTAATGATTTCAAGTGTATAAAGGAAGATATGCAAAGTCAAGGTATCAAGTATCTTGTCACATAAAAAGGCATACCTACCAACTCCCCTTAAAGAATAACAAACCTCCTTTTATAGAAAAAATAAACATGTTTAAAATTGCACGACAATAATACAACAAAAAACAAGCTAAACACATTGCTTTATCTTATTAGAATGACAAATAGGTGGAAGACATTTAATGCGACATTAAATGCTCCAACATTTAAATTATACTCATCAAGAAGAATAGAAGAAGGCTCAAGTGTCCCTAAACAATCATATTTCAATGAAGGCTATATATACCTAAAGACTAGATAGTTTTAGAGTAGGAATACATATTATTCAAGCTTTTGTACTTGCACTTAACTATATATTTATCTGTAAGACGTAAGGAATTAGTAAGTTATAACAACAAACATTTTTCTTCACTTGAAGAGGGTTGAAGCCTGAAGAATTTGTTGTAAAGAATAATTAGGGTAATTTCTTGGAGAAAAAACTACAAAGAATATCTAATTAAGCCTGAAGAGACTTGTTAGAAAAAAATATTTGTAACAAGGAAATCGTTATAGTCATAGTTTGGTAAGTTATTAACAACTGGACGTAGTCTTTGTTAAGACAAACTAGTATAAACCTCTACATGCGTATTTATTTATTCCTTCTCTCATTATTTGCTTTAACTAAGTTGTAAAGAGAAAAACAAGCTTTCGTCAAAATACTGCGTCTTATAAAATCTAAAAAGAATTCTCTTACTGAGTTAGATGATACTTTCAAAAAAGATTTGCAAAAATTACTAACAAAATTCAACCCCTTTGTTGTATTTATTTGTTCTAACATAAATGATATTAGAGACATGTAAATTGATGAATATTGTGATATATGTTGCTCATTAGTGGATCTTGATGTCTATTGTGTTGAATCAAGATGCTAAAAGTGTTCAAACCCTCAAATGTTTTGATGATAATAAATGGTTATGAATGAAAAATGATGACTGATCTTTTTGTTAATGAACAAGTTTTTCAGAGAGCACTCAAGTCATCAAAGCTTAACATCAAAGCCTAAAACAAGTGATAAGAGTGTTTGGAAGGCATCAGAACACTCAACTTATGGAAAACATTCATAAGATAACATAGATTATCCAAAAGAAACCGTCCCTACACACACCCTATTTTTTAGTAAAATGATTTACACAAAATCTTATCTCTTGAATCTTTATTTCTAAATTCAATATATTGTTGTGCACTAATATTTTGTTTAATCCTATGTTCTGATCTTTCAAAAAGGCTTAAGAACCTTCTTACATTCTTGATGATGTTGGACAAGTTGAGTTGTACCAAGGACATGCACAAAAGGACAAATGTTTTTAATGCATGTTCTTTGCTCTCTTTCAAAAAATACAAGAAACATTCTATGTTCTCTCTCTCATCAAAAGAAAAATAGATTGTATGAATTATGCAAAACACGTTTTGCTTTGCTAATTGTCCTTGAAGATGTATAATAGTTTTCGCTCTACTACCTATATATACTCATCCTTAGAGAAGAAAAGTAAAAGCATATGTGATAGACAGAGAAAAGAAGTGTAGAAAAAGAACACGAACAAGAAAATGAGTATATGTGTGTAGAAAGCGAAAAAGAAGCAAGTGTGAAAAGTATGAATAAAAGCTTACACAAGAAAAAGAAAGAAATTCAAAAGAGAAGTGTTACACAAGATGTACATACTCTATAAAAAAAGCTCTATTATGTGATAAAAAAAATTATGGACGATCTTTTAAGAAAAGCTTTTTGAGCTATATGTTAGTTGTTTTTGGTAGCTATGATCATTTTGTAATATTTCAGCTTTGATATTACAAAGTTTGTAGCTTTGGTATTAAACTTCTATGCTCACTACATGAGTTAGCTTTTGTAAAAACCTTTATCCTCTTGTGATAGCCTGAACAGGCTAAGTGTTTAAGAATAATTGTGTGCCTGTAATTAGGGTTGTTAATTACAAATATGTAAAGTCTAAAGAGGCTAAGAATACTTGTTGTTTGTAAGTTAGTTAGACTTAATGAAAAATTCTTCAGGTGGAAGGGACTAAACATAGCTATAATTTGTAGAGTGAACCAATATAAAACAACTTGTATTGATTTCTCTATCCCTCTATGGTTTTAATCCACTAATTCCCTTAGAATTAATTCTTTTGCTAATGAATAAGCAAGTTCATCAAGATGGGAGGAGAAAAGGCATAATATGTAAGACAACTACAGGAAAAGATAAAGACAATTAGAGAATGGTCTACACCTAAGAATGAAAATGAGGAAAGAAGTTTTCATGGTCTAGAAAGTTCTTATAGAAGATTTGTAAAGAACTTTAGTTCTATTACTGCACCTTTGAATGAACATGTTAAAAGGAATATTGTGTTCAAGTAGAATGATATGCATAAGAAAGCTTTGAATTTGTCAAAAGATAAGCTAACCAATGCAGATGTTCTTTGTTTTCCTAATTTTGATAAAGATTTTGAAATTGAATGTGATGTTTCTAATGTTACAGTGTGGGTTGTATTGATGTAAGACTCTAAACAAATTGCATATTTTAGTGAAAATCTTAGTGGAGCAACCTTGACTTATGTTCCGTATGACAAAGGGCATGCTAAAATGATTTTTGATCATGTTGATTGGGTTTGGATTCATATGAGGAAAATATTCCTTACTCAAAGAAAATATAAGTTGCAACCAAGAGGAGATAATTCTTTTTAAGTGTTATAAATGATCAATCACAATGTCTTCAAGCTAAATTTGGCAAGTGAACATGGTAATGTAAGTTTTACTTTTAATGTGGTTGGTCTATTTTTTTTTTAATGTAGGTGATGGATTTGATTTGAGGATGAATCCTTTCAAAGAAGGAGCGAATGATATAGATCCATCCAACCAACCCAAAGTCCCTTTGTGTGACATTTGTGGTCCTATGATAGGTCAAAGACTAAGATCATGAAGTAATCTTTACAAGGTCTAATTATGGAGATCAATAAAAGTTCATATCAAAGTGGATTAAAGGATGCACCAAGATGGGCCACTTTTCTAAAAGTTGATGATAATTTGAGTCCAACTTAAAGACAATATGAAAAGCCCAATTTCATATAATTATAAAGCATTCATAGGCTAAAGTTTAATTTGTTAGGTTAGTTTTGGATGAATAGTTAACTAAAACCTATTTTCTTATTTTCAATGTGAATTTTTTGGACTTATTTTTATTGGAATAAGTTCACCCGTCTTTCAATATTTTCTAGGTTAGATTATAGTATTTTTAGGCTTCCTAAACAATTATGATGGTTAGTGGGACTTGTTAGTACAAATGAACACAAGAAGGGGAGGAGTTGAATTGTGTTCTTTAAAAAAATATTTTTCGCAAATCTTTTAAGGCGTTGTGCTTGTTAGGATCATATGATATAAACACTTGTAGAAAAACTTTTTTGTAAAGATGTTTTTCTTTAAAGCAAGATATTTGACGATATAAAATAAAAGAGATAAGGAAGAGATCATCACTTGGATATTTTATGTTGGTTCGTTTATAACAATACTACGTCTAGTTCTTGGCTACTCCATTAAGAATTCCATTATAAGCAAGAACTCTTTTGCTTAGAGACACAATAACTCAAGAAGCAAACCAAGGCTTATCCTGAGTATTCTTTCACTTGCTTCTCTAAGCAATAACCCAAGTGTTCTTTGAATTACTTCTTCAAAATATCTCCCAAGTATTCTTTACAACAAGCCTCTTTAGGCATAACAATCTTTTACAAAAGTTGTTTGAAGGAGTTTGACTTTCATTAAACACTAAAGTCGAGTTAGGGACTTTACAAAGAACAAAAATAAATGTACATTGAAAGCTCAAGAGAGTTTTTCATGAATAGTTTTTATCCCTTGTGCTTTTTTTTTTGTTGTTCTTTGCTCTTCTATCATCAAGGCATTTATAGAACTTTTTGACGATATGTCTTTGAGGATCTTTAAAATTTCTTTCTTGTAAATTTGAATCTCTCTTTCTAAAATCTATAGGGACATTGGATCTTTTAATGCAAGCATTAAATGGCTTAGACGATGTATCTTTCTAAGTATCCACAAATGATGTATCTTTCTATGTTGTTGTTAGTATTATTTGATGGAATAGACAATGTATGAGAATCATGTTTGTTTCTTTATAAAATTCATTTGCATGAAAAACATAGTTCTTTATATAAAAGCATTTTATTTTTTTTTCAACTTCAAAACTTTCTTCAATCAAAACTTTGAGGGTCTAACAATCTCCTCATTTTTATGATGTCAAACAAACATATAAATATTTATAAAAAAATGGTTTGTCAAAAATAGATGATAAGATCATGTTGTGTTTTTAAGAAAAACATTTTACATTTCATCAAAGCATGGAATATATTATAAGATCATGTATAAGCATGTATAATCAGAGCATAAATATATATAATCAAAGCATAAAAGAAAAAAAAACAAAAACTAGGATAATTCATTAGATGATGTATATATACAATAAATTTAAAGACTTAGATTGTTTTGATACTCCCATTAGAAAAGCAAGAAAGAAACATAGTTTCTTCTTGATCTTCTTCTTTTTCTTCTCTTTTTGCTCCTTTTGTTTCATTTATGTTCTCCCCCTTTTGGCATCAGAAAATGGTCAACCGTATAGTTTGAGTTGGAGCTGAGTGCCATCTTCTTATAAACTTTCTTCAGAAGCTTCATAAGAGTCTTTTGAATCTATTTATGCATGGTCTACTCTTCTTCAACTTCAAATTTTAGTGTTGAAACCTTTTTTTCTTAAAGAGACATCTTCAACTCTTAAATCTTCAATAGAGAATGACAACTATGATGGCTTAAATTTGAAAGTAGAGAAGGGAAGGTCTATAAAAATGTTCAAAAGAGTTTGGAGATGGATACACAAACTTTGTTTGGAGAGGCACTATTTGGTTTTGAGGGTTGGAGGAATCAAAGCAAGAGGGAGAGAACACTTGGACATGTTGACTAGGGCAAGACCTTGATGCATGTCACTAATTTCCTTCTCTCCAAGTGTTAAGCCTGATGTATGTTGAAGCGCATTGAAGTGTTGGCATAGATGCATGCCTTTTGCTTCAATAATTGCCTACTTGGAACATTGATAGTGTTAGAATTTATTCGTTATTTCTACTATCAAAATACTAGATTTCCTATATTATGGATAGTATAGAGCCAACCTAGGTCGAATCTCTCAAGGACACATAATTCTAATGTTATCTAGTGTAAAAGGCAAAAGGTGCAGATCTGGGAGTGTAGAGTACGGACTCGGCAAGGAAAAGTAAAATGGGGGGTTTTGCTTGTAAAGTAAAGTGATGAAAGTAAATGACTATCTATGAAGGTAAAGACAACTATAATTAACAACAATTAAGTGAAACATATATTTATAATGTCAATTACAACAGAATCAATGAGATGGTTCTGGATTCTGGTTCCTCTTATGCGTGCAACTCCTCACTAACCTAAATCTTAAGACAACCGTCTAACATTCGTCCATTGTTGATTGAGGGCTTTCACAATCGCGGCCTCGAGTTAGTAGGGATTACGCCCGTGGTTGACGTAGGTATTTTAGTGATTACCTATAAAGTTGCTTAGATTGGTTTCAACCTAGCATGATCTATTCCTACCATGCCTAACCATGACACAAGTAAAAACAAAGAATCTAATAGGAACTGCAAACAAAACAGTAAAATAAAACAAACCCATTAATTGATTAACTAGTGTAGTGATACATGAGGTGAATACAAGGGAAAGATGTACTCAGCTTCCCACGACGACTACCAATGGTAGCTGCAGTGTTTCACTAGAGATGGCCAAGTACTGAGGGGTTGAATCACTAAGTAGTGTGCCAGCAAGCCCTGATAGTCCTCTCTTGGCAACCGACTGCTACCTAAACGCTGGTCTTGTGTCCACTCGACCAATTGAATGTCATACTGAAACACCGTGGAACAAAGAGGAGTGAAGTAAGAATATGGAGGTGAACGATGGAGTGTGGATGAACTTAGTTGTGCACACTTGCTCAAATTTGCTCACTTGCTTGCTTGCTACACGTCCTTATTTATACATGTATCGACTAACTAACTTTCTAACAGATATAACTATCTGACATAACATAAATAACGACTTAACTAACTAACTAATTCCTAAATGACACGTGCTAGAATTATTGGAGTGGATTTGGTCTTTGCTTGCCGGGACGGATTCGGACGGATGTGAGTCGGCACATGGAGTCGACCTCACAAGAGTCAACATTTGGTCAAGATGCAAACACAGAGTCGGCTTGTGGAGTCTACATTATAGGAGTCGACATTCGACTACTGGTGATAGAGTCAGTATTGCAGAGTCAGCTTCATCTGGCATGTGAACTCTCGATACGAAGTTGGCCATGCGAAACCAGCGTTGGCTACTTGGGGACGAGTCGACTAGGAGAGGAACTTGTTTGGCTTGGATGATTTCATTTGGTCGGGATGTCTTTAGTTGGTTGAGACGCCTTCGGTCTCGGCTGGAATGGCCAAGAGGACTCGGACTCGGTTTCGACTGTGATGGTCTAGGACTCCAATTTGACCTGCAAAATGAGATTACTCTATTTGTTAGCTAAGATCCTCAAATTAGCATATATTTATATTTTCCCTATTTTTAACCCGAAAATCTGAATCTTAGCTAACATGTGATTCTTAACTACAAAATAAAATCTCCTATGATCGTCTTAAGACCTTATTAGGTGTCTAAAATATGAATAATCAAACATAAATCCTAAAACTACTCTCTAGTCATAGCCTTTTGTCTGACACAAATGAAGCAAGTCTTGGGCATATAGATTTTCTTTTCTTTTCCTTTGCACACATATTGAGTCGAGAATTTTACCTTAGACTCAAGGCCTAGCTTTAGCTTGATGTTGGGGTGGATGATGCGATCAAGCTTGCCACTAATCATGTAAGGCATATGATGGTCATACTTTGCATATTTGTGCTTAGTCATGTAGTAAGGGTTTTCACATTCTTCTTCTATGCTCTAAATAAGTTGTGAACCCTTTCAAGATCCTAATCAAAATTTATGCTTCTCTATTGATCAAACTCAAGACTTTCCTCAACACGAAAAAGAAGATCAATAAGTTGTCACCATGTAAAGTAAAGGTCCCAACACTTGGGTCCTTCATGCTCTTGGATGTACTTGGCGATATACTCTAGCAAATTATATGTTATAGTGAAAGAGGGGTAGGAATAGCTTCTAACATTTGTTCAATCTTCTTTGAGGAGAATTTGTTTGTTACTAGCACTTGAGGAGCTTGAGATATGATTAGTGTTTTTGCCAAAGTAGCTTCCTCTTTCTATTTTAGCCTTTCCTCTTCTTCATTTTTCTTCTAAGTGATTGATAGCCCTCTTTAGTTCTCTCTTTTCACCATCTTTAGTCAAGGGTTCAGGAATCGTTTGAGGGGACTTAAATGATGTTTGACTAACATCTTAAATTGTTTCTTTTTCATATTTCTTCTTGTTATTAAAAGGGATAAGGGGAAAAAAATTCTAAGAAGTTTTCTTCTTTTGATACCGTTGTGCTATCGTCTCATCATTATCATCATCATCATTAGAGGCATTAGATGGTGGAGGTTTCACGGGTGATGGGGGGTTTGGTGTTTCGGGGCTAAAGGGACATTTTGAGTCTTTTCCCAAAGCTAGGTTTAGATGGAGGGTTTGGTTTAAATGTAGGCTCAGGTTGTTTTCTTTTGGAGGTGTGTTTTAAGGGTCATTTATGGAGTTGGGCTAGTGTTTAAGGGTCAAGGTGGTTTTCTAGTGTAATGGGTTATGCTATCGTCTTATCATCATCATCATAATCATCATCAAAGGCATCAGATGGTGGAGGTTTCATAGGTGATTGAGAGGGGGTTGGTGTTTCGAGGCTAAAGGGACATTTTGAGTATTTTCCCAAAGATAGGTTTAAATGGGGGTTTGGTTTAGATGTAGGCTTAGGTTGTTGTTTCTTTTTAGGGATGAGTTTTGAGGTTCATTGCTGGAGTTGGGCTTGTTCTTGAGGGTCAAGGTGGTTTTCTAGTGTAATAGGTTTGTAGGAATAAAAAATAGATAGGGGTTTGATGGAAATAGTAGAGTAAAGCTTACCGACTTCAGGTTTGGATTACCAAACAATCCAATCTTGAAGGCATCTCCTATGCAATCTTCAAGAGGTTCAACCTTGACTTCAAGTTGTTCCACAAATGAATGAAAGTGTTTGTGGACTCCTATCTTCTTTAGTGTAGTCATGTTAACTTTGAAACCTAAGGATGAAACTTCCCATATAGTTTTGATCATTTTCATATCATTGAGTATCTTAGTGAACAACATACTATATGGGATTGGATATCTAACCTTGTTTATAAAGCTATTTTAGGAAGTTAGTGTGGAAATCCAATAATTCAGAATTAGATTGGGCAGGTTGATCTTCTCGCCTACTATCATGAAGTACAGGTAAAACTTGTCTTTAGAGGAGACATGGTCCTTTGCTCCATGTTTGGGCATTGATTCCATGTTTCTCTAGGTCATGCAAGTTCACCCATTTCCTAGAAGAAAATTTTCAAGAGGAAAACGTTCAAGGTTGTCGGAAGTTCTTTTTGGTGCCATTTATTCTTGCTCTTGAGTTTTTCAAAAGAGAAGGATTTTAGAGAAGAGTTGAGGATTTTCGAAAATATGGATAGCAGAAGGGTTTTGACTTTTGAAAAGAGAATATATAGTTTTGGTTTTAAAGAAAAGGAGGAAATTTAGGATAAAGAAATTTAAGGTAGTTGATTAGACAAGGCATTAAAAACAAAATAATTAGTTTTAAATAAAAACTCAAAATACGAGGCATAAGTTTCATAATGATTTAAAAACTATTTTTCTTTACAACATATTAGATGATTAGTCTAAGAGACATAATAGATGTTTATTAGATGATATGAGTTAGATGATGTATGATAGATGCTATCAAATGATGTATTATGCGTTTGTTAATGAATGCATGTTTAGATTTTTCTCTTTTGAAAACAAAATGTTCTTCAGATAAAGGTTTTATGCATATATTAGCTCATTAATAATCTGTATCTATAAACTTGATTTCAAAGACACCTTTTTGAACATAATTTCTAATAAAGTGATGTTTTATTTCTATATCCTTAGTTTTTGAATGCCGAATAGGATTTTTAAATAGATTAATAATTCTTGTATTGTCACAAAATTTGGGAATATTAAGTTAAAAAATAGAACAATCCTCTAGTTGATATTTTACCTATAAAAGTTATGAACAACATCTTGCTACTAAGATGTATTCAACTTCTACTGTAGATAGTACAATGGAGTTCTACTTTTTGCTTGCTCATGACACAAAACATGGTCTAATGAAGTGACATCCTCCACTATACTTTTCTTTCTATCTTGACTCCAGCATAGTCTACATCACATTATCCAACTAACCTAAAATCTTGGTTTTCTTGTAGAATAAGATGAGGTTATTGGTACCAATAAGATATCTAAACATTCTTTTAACACCTTTTAAATGAGATTCCATTGGGTCTGATTGGAATCTTGCACATAGACACATAGAGAACATGATATCAGCTATATTGGAAGTTAAGTATAATAAAGAGGCAATCTACCTCTCTAGATCATTTGATCTATTGGTTTTACCTTCATCTTTTGATAAGGTGACAAACGAATGCATGAGGGTGCTTATAGGTTTAGCATCTTCCATTTTAAAATTCTTTAGAAGTTCCTTTGTGTATTTCTACTGATAAATGTAGATATCTTTGTTTTCTTGTTTAAGTTGAAGTATTAAAAAGAACTTGAGCTCTCCCATCATACCCATCTCAAATTTGCTTTGCATGAGGTCAAAGAAATTCTTGCACAAACATTCATTAGTTGCACCAAATATGATATCTCTACACATATACTATAGTGAAGTCTTTGTTTTCTTCTTTTCTAAAAAAGCTTGTATCAATTTTTCCTCTTGAAAAACCATTAGAGATAAGAAAATTGTCAAGTCTATCATACCAAGCACGAGGTGCTTATTTAAGACCATACAAAGCCTTCTTGAGTTTAAAAACACGAGTAAGATGTTTTGTGTCTTCAAAACTAGGATGTTGTTTTACAAAAACTCCATCTTGTATGAAACCACTTAAGAAAGCACTTTTTATGTGCATTTAAAAAAGTTTAATGTCTTTATATGTAGCAAAAGCAAGCATAATTGTTATGGCTTCTAATCTAGCAGCAAAAGCAAGTATAATTCTTATGGCTTCTAATCTACCAGTAGATGTAAAGGTTTTAGTGAAATCTATACCTTTTTATTAGTTATAGCCTTGAGCTACTGACCTTGTTTTGTTCTAAACACCCATTTTGTTCCAATGATGTTTTGTGTTTAAGTTTTGGTACTAGCTTCTATACATCATTTTTTGTGAATTGATGAAGTTCTTTTTCCATAGCTATGATCCAATCATCATCTTTTAAGGCTTTTCCAATGTTCTTTGATTCTATCTCAAACACCAAGGCACATGGTGCTTGATTCTGGAATGATGATTTGGTTTTTACACCTTCTGCTTTATCACCGAGAATGAGGTCTTGAGGATAACAGGTAACAAACTTCCAATCCTTCCGAGGCTTATCATCTATTAGTATCATTTTTTTATTAGCCCTTTTGTTTGATGATTCAGAAGCATTTGCTGGCTTATCAAACTATCTAATCTGTAGATATGCAAAATCTTCCTTAAGTTTTGATAATTTCTTACTAGATGTTAGACCATCATTGAATTTAACATGGGGATAGATTCTTCAACTACTAAGGTTCTTGAGTTGAACACTCTATATATGCCTTAGATGTATAAAAATATCCCAAAAAGATATTTCCAAACTAATCTTAGGCATTTAGCAGAAAGCACTCACATCCAAATAAACGAAAATAAGATTTGTTGGGTCTTATTTTTCTCCATAGTTCATATGAATTCTTATTTAGGATAGGTCTTATCAATATTTTTTTTTTAATATAGCATGTAGTATTTACTATCTTTGCCTAAAAATGTTTTGGAGGAGAATTTTCACAAAGCACGGTTATAGTAATCTCTTGTAGAGTTCTTCTTTTCCTTTCAACTACCCCATTCTATTGAGGAGTTCCTTGTGAAGAGAAGTCGTGGAAAATTCCATTCTTTTCATAGAAAATCTTAAACTCAACATTTTTCAAATTATTTTCCATGATCACTTCTAATTGCAAAAATACAAATGCCTTTTTTATTTTGAACTTTTGTACAACATATTTCAAACACCTCATTAGAAAGTACACCCATGTGTATCTAGAATAGTTATTTATGATGACAAAGCCATACTTTTTACCTCTAAGACTTAGAGTTCGTGTTGGTCCAAACAAATTTAAATGTAACTGTTCTAGTGGTCTAGAAATGGAAACAACCTTTTTTTTATTTTAAAGAACTTTTGATTTGTTTCCCTTTCTGATATGCGTCACAAAGAATGTGAGTTTTCCAAGAAATCTCAGACAATCCTTTTACCAAATGCTTTTTATAAAGCTTTGAAATATGTTTCATTGATGTGTTAATGCTTCTTATACCAAATCCATCTTTCATCATCTTTGGAAATGAGACATGTTACTTTTTTATTGTTTAGCTCACAAGATTAATCCTTTATAGATTTTCATGTCTTTGAGCAATAAAAAGAATGTCGCATCTTTATTCTTGACTATGCATGTATCTTTGTTGAAGGATATTACATGCTCACTATCACAAAATTGACTTGAGCATCCACTATCCAATAACTAGTGTGAAGTCTTTCCTTTACCCACCAAGGGTATTTGTAACATGGAAATTTGAGATTTTAGTGCCCATATCTTTTTTGGGTCCTTTTTTGTCAAACTTCTTTACTACTCTTTTGAATCTTTTAGAGGTATACACATTTTTTTAGCATGTTTAGTAAAGTTGCATATAGAAATTTTTTTAATAGAAGATTTGTCATAAGGATGATTTTTGTTTTTCAAAAGCAAGATAGTTTGGATGATGCTTTAGCATACTTGGCTAGATTTTCTTTGAAATAAGAAATCTCTTCTTTAAGTTTTTCAACTTCAGATGATTTCTCTATTTGGTTAGATCTGGAATGACTAAATTTCAATTCTTCGTCTATTTCTTTCTTGAGTTTTTCATTTTCAAACATCATTTCTTTCCAATTTTCTTTTCATTTCTTATATTCAACAAAAATCTTATGTGAGTGAACTAATAGAGTATCATAAGAATTTCTTATTCATCAAATATTAATTTATATTAATCAGATGATAAGTCATCATGTGATGAAAATTTTACCTCAAATGTCTGAAGAATTGTGTCTACCATTAAATATATGTTGGCTTGCTTATCATCTTCAAAGTTGCTACTATTATCCAAGTCTTCCTATGTGGCCATTAAGCTTTTCTTTTTCTTTGGATACCATTTTTTTAGTTTTGGGTAGTCAGCTTTAAAGTAACCAAGTTTCTTGCACTCAAAGCATATCACATCTTTTTCTTCCTTTGATTTCTTCTTGTACTTGTCTCTCTTTCGTAAAAAATATTTAGACTTACCTTCTTTTTGAGCATCTACTTAAACTTTCTTGACATCAAAGAAATTTTATCATCTGTTCTCTCATTGGATGATTTTCCAGAGGCATTAGGAATTTCTATCATGCAAGCTTTCTCTTCTTTCTTAGATCTAGTTTCTCTAGTCTTTAAGTCAAAGGGATCTTTTGATGCAAGCTTCTCTCTCTTTTGGAGATGCACCTCATGAACTCTTAGAGCTCAAAGAAACTCATAAAGAGTTAGAGTCTTCATGTTCCTAACTTATTGAATTGTTGTGCTTTTGGGTTCCCATACCTTTGGAAGATTGTCAAGAATCTTGATATTATTCTAACCTTTGGAGAACTCATGACTAAGGGAACTAAGACCATTTAAGATGGTTTGGAATCTTCCAAACATTTCATCTATGGTCTTATTTTCCTTCAAATTGAACATCTTGTGGTGCTTCATAAGAGTAGCAACTTTTCTTAGTTGAACATCTTTTGTTTCTTCATAAGTAATTTAGATAGCATCTCATATATCCTTTGCAGTTTTATAGCTGTAAAATGTTTTATACTCAGATTTAGATAAAACACAAGTCATAATGTACTTTGCTCTTGCATTGAGTTGCAATGTGTGGTAATCATTTTGAGTATAGTCTTTTTCAGGTTTGTCCACCATTTTCTCTCCATGGGTGATAATTCCTCATACATTGTATTGACTAGACTTACATTTCCATTTTGTCTCTCCAATAAGGATAGTTTTCTCCTGTGAAGTAAGAAGGTTGTGTCAGAGACGCTCCCTCAAGAATGAATTGTGCATCAAGATTTTCCATGTTCAGATCTATTCCTTTAACGATGAAAAGTGTTCAACCTTTTATAGAGGCTGAGCTCTGATACCAAATTGTTAATACAAATGAACACAAGAAGGGGAGTGGTTGAATGGTGTTCTTTAAAATAATATTTTTCACAAATCTTTTAAGACGTTGTGTGTGTTAAGATCATACAATATATATACTTTAGAAAAACTTGTTTGTAAAGATGTTTTTCTTTAAAGCAAGAGATCAAATGATATGAAATAAAAGAGATAGGAAAAGGATCACCACTCAATGATTTTATATTGGTTTGTCTATAACAAGACTACGTCTAGTCCTTGGCTACTACACCAAGAATTCCACTATAAGCAAGAACTCTTTTGCTTACAGGTACAACAACTCAAGAAACAAACCTAGGCTTATCCCAAGTATTCTTTCACTTGCTTCTCCAAGCAATAACCCCAATAGTTTTTGAATTACTTCTTCAAACAACCTCCCAAGTATTCTTTACAACAAACCTCTTCAAGCTCAATACTCTCTTACAAAAAGTTGTTTGAATGAGTTTGACTTTTATCGTTAATTAAGACATATAAACAGTAGAGTCGAGTTAGGGACTTTACAAAGAACAAAAAGAATAAATGTACACTGAAAGCTTAAGAGATTTTTTCATGAAAAACTTTTATATCTCATTTTTTTTTGTTCTTTGCTCTTCTATCGTCAAGGTATTTATAGAACTTTTTGAGGATATGTCTATTGAGGGTCTTCAAAGTTCTTCATTGTAAATTTGAATCTCTCCTTCTAAGATCTATAAAGATTTTGGATTATTTAATACAAGCTCTTTCACCAACTAGTCACTCTTGATATGATAAAGCACTGTGCTTATCTCCCTTTTAGGTAATTTTACCTATGCAGTTTTGACTCTACTATTCCTCAAAAAGTTATGTTGCTTAAAGTTCTTGAGAAAAGTGACTTGATGTGACATTTTTTGTTTTGCCTCAAAGATATATCTTGAAATACTTGTGAAAATATATTAATATTTCTTGAAGACATATTTAATGAAATGTTGTGTTTAAAGAGAAATTAATAATCAATTAAAATAGATCATGTTTATGTATCAATAGACGATGCATCTTTCTATGTGGCTGCTAGTATCGTCTGATGGAATAGACGATGCATGTGAAACATGTTTGTTTCTTTATAAAGCATGTTTGCATGAATAACATATTTTTGTATATAAAACATTTTATGTTTGTTCTTCATCTTTAAAACTTTCTTTAATAAAAACTTTGAGGGTCTAACAGGACTTAATGAACCATTGTGATGGTTAGTAGGAAGTAATTTCTAGTAGGACATAAAAGTTTAGTAGAAAGTTATTAATGACAACAAGGGGGAAAATAGTTATAGAGAACAAACTCTTTGTTAGGAAATTTTTATGTACTGATTTTTGTATTTTATTCATGCATTAATAATTGAGATGTTCCTATGATTCAATATTTTGGGCTTATCTGGGTAAACTTTTCCACAAGCACTTAAAAGAGGAAAAAAGAATAAGAAAAAATGAAATTAGCTTCTCCATGAGCTGAAATTAGCTTATACATAAGTTAAAAATTAGTTTTTGTAGAAAGTAATATGAAAGAGTTTCTACAAATTAGCTTATGCATAAGCTAATTTTATCTTATGGAGAAACCTATTTCATTTTTTCTTTTTATTTTCCCTTCCTATAAGTGCTTATGGATAAATTTTTTCAAATAGAATCTTGAGCAATTCTTCTAAACATAAATTGTTATACTACCTCTATCATGTAAAATCGTTTATGTGAATTGCAAATTTGCTTGACTATAACTAAACGCTTTAATTAATTGAACTAGAAAGTTATAATTGATAACAAAAATAGAAAATCATAGGAGAGCGATAAAACATTTTTGAGGCACTTAATAATGACTTATACTATACATATTTGATATTATTTTCTGGTTAATATTAACACATTGGTGAGTCTTGGGCCATTGAACTTAATTGGGGTAAGTTGCTAATCTTTGCTTATTTTTGGACTAAATTTTCATTATGAGGTTGCTATCTTGTGCAGGCCATATTTGGAGCTATAGACCTCCAAATTAGACAATCTTGGTAGCCTTGGAAAGCTAAGACAAAGATCTGCAATTTCTCTCTTTACAGTTCAACTCAGTTCGACCATTTACAATGTCAAAGTGGATGTGAAATTACTATCTCTGCACCACTTTGATTGGGCTTTTCCTTGTAGATTCTGGATCAGATTATGGGACCTTGATTGATGGACTTTTTGGGATGCTAATTCTTTTGTCCAAGCCCATTTTCCTTGACACTTTTGACCATGTAATCAGTAGGTTAGTTGGTAGTTACGGTAGTTGAGGAGGTAGTTAGTTAGTTAGGTAGAAACTTTTTGGAGACTCTTGGGTTTTGGAAAGTTGAAGAGATTTCTTGAATTGGAAGTTTCCCTTTCTTCTCCATATTTTTCTGATGCATTTTTCTGCATTTTTCTTCTCCATATTTTACTAAGTTTTCTATGACAATAGTCATGGAAGGCTAAGTTTCTTTGTCAATTCAAGGTTCAAGAATGCAAATCGATTAGAGTTCTTAATCATTTATCTTTCTTATACAATTTCTACTACTTGTCTTTCCAATTCTTAATCTATTTTCATGATTGTCATCTCACTTGGGTTTTGGATTGTGTTCTATTAAGTAATCAATTGATAACCTAAAATCAACCAGTTATGATCCTGAATCAATTGCATCCTTCTTAAAACCATGATAACCGACTGCATGATTGAATCCTTGAATTGATGTTACATAATTCATTTTAGATCCATTATGTTTGGTATAAACTCTGTTCTACATAATTACCTATACTCCGTAATTTTGTTTCACCCAAACCCCCATTTTTGACATTCATTTTGGTTTCTGATCAACAAGATTAGGTATAATATGATTGTGTCCTTGTGAGAATCGACCTAGGTTAGTCCCTACACTACAAAAAATTAAGGAAAATCTAGTGATTTGATAGTGTATCAACAACATTATCAAAGAGTCATCATAGGAGATTCACATTTAACTACTCGTTCATGCTCACCTTAGACTCATTTTTACAATATAGAGCATGAATTAATGGGGAGGTACTACATTATTGGTACATTTTTTTTACTCCTAACTCAAAAAAATTAAAATTTGTTCGTGAGAGTTTGTCACTGTAAAAAAAAGAAATTCTTGAATCTAAGCCTTTCTAAAGATGAACGGTTTAATGATAGAAAATTATAAAAAGAAAATTTTAAGTGTTATGAATAATTTTGATACTAATGTTTTTCCTTGAAAATGTGTTAAAAGAACAAGACAAGTCATATTTTAGAAGAAGACATTACTTAGAACATTAATCAATATCACGAAGAATCATTTCCATTATATACAAGTATGTCAAGAAACACAAGTTAGGTCTTCTCGGAAAGCAGAACATATGAAGAATAATAACATTTAGAAGTATACAAACTTTAATATAAGCTTATAGAAGATCAAAGTCTATCAATATCTGTTGGAAGTTGAGTAGAAGAGTATCATAGCATAGCAACATCAAAAGTTGCATATGGCTAAAATTTGTATCAAAAACTGCAATTTGAATCGAAGCTATAAAAACATTCTTTATAATATTCCTAAAGTAGAAAAGATGTTGTGTTTACTAAGGATTGTTCATAAATGTGTTCAAAGTCACTACAGAAAGATATTGTCTATATTCATGGCTTGTACTATATAAATAGGGAAAAAGTAATTAAGGAAGATTGTTTGAAATGATTTTCAAGCTTCTAGAAATAGATCTTAAAACTATTAACAAATATCAATTGTGACACCCTCTACTTCGTATCCTATTTAACTATTAAGTGAATAGAACACAAGAAAATCATACACAAGATAAAAAATTCACATTTTTATAATAAAATCTCAATGTAATACACCTTATTAGCACTTTAAAGACCAACTAAAATAAATAACTCATAAATCATCCTTATAACTCCCCTCGATGTCACATACTATCAAATCATAAAAACCCAACAAAAAGTGAAAGTAGTAAATGTGTCCTAACTCATTCTTCATGCCCTTGCTTTAAATCACATGCATAGGAAAATAAGCCAAATACAAAGACAACACAAACAATAGAGAGTGAGAATATATCTCACTACAAGTTCGTGGTGTGAACGTAAAGGCAAAGTAGAACACTCAAAGCATACCACATAGCAAACATAAACAGATAAAAATCACACATTTAAACATCCACAAGTACATATGTTATGATAATGATGCATTCTCAATTACTACTTCATATGCTATATGGTACCAACTCTAAACAAAGAAGTAGGCTAGTAGTAACACTACTCAACATTCTAGTTGGCCAACTGCACTCTAGCATAATATCGTTTAATAGCACATTAGATACTACTTGGCTTGCATCGTCTCTTCCTAGCATGTGGAATCAATTACGACCCCTTTGAAATTTTTGTACCAAGTAGCTCGCAAGAGGTCTAGTGATCTTACCACTTGGGTTCGTATCTACTTCCTTATATGCCTCTAGCTTTATTAAATGATGCATGCCATATATCTTATTTTATCATTTCTCTTTTAGAATATTGGGCCGATGAGGACCACTTTTTGCCTCAAAAGACTAGGCACCTCCAAATATCAAATGTCATTTAAGCCCATTCATATCATCACGTAGGCTAGGTCACCCGTCATGATGACACTTATTCTCAATTACTCATTTCTCAATTCATCTCTTAATGAAATTCACTCATATTATATCTTAACAATCATTCATCACAATAATAAATCATCATACAGTGACAAATTTGGGTCTAGTAACCCACAATCATAAAGTTAAAATTCTTGTACTCTACTAATTGATAGAGACAAACAAACACAATCAAATAGTCAAATACAACCAATTAGGGTCTGAAGGTCAACCCCTCAAGCCATAATCATAAAATTAAAATTCTTGTATTCTATCAATTGATAGAGACAAACAAATACAACAAATTGGGGACTAGGTCCAATTCCTCTACCCATAATTCCACCTACACCCTTGAGCGAGACATTCTCATCCTTGTTTACCTAGAAAAGCATAGCTTTGACAACACAATGTTCCTTAGGGTTCTTTGTTCTATCCTCAATAACTCATATCCTCTATCCTTTCCTCCTCAATTTAGAAGAAGAATTTTTGACGCATCAAGGGTTGTGCTAGCTCCTTTTTCTTATAGTATTGAAATGGGCCAAATTAGGTTGTTAAGTATCAATTATTTAAATATTTGAATACTATTAAATATTTATTATGTATAAAGATAATATTTTTAGATGTAGATGATATCTTTTAAACATTCAAAAATTGTTAATTATATTCAAAAGTTCTTAGATATCGATTAAATATAAAAATAATATCTTTTAAATATTCAATAGTTAGTTATATTTGAAATCAAAGATTTAATTTTAACTCAACAAAAAAATCCAATTTAATAAACAAACACCCTTTTCTCAAAAATTATAATTTATTTAATTAATGACAAATATAATATAAACATTCACTTATTTAATAAAATATTTACAAAACAATAATAATAACAACATCCACGATAATAATGAGGATGTTAGGTTACTTATAGTTAGAGATTTATTTGAAGATGATCTCAAACTCCTTGATTTACCGTCCTTACACTACTAGAAAATTTAAAATTTGCTACAAAATAATTTTATGGCTAATTTTAAAATTAATAGTTATTTTGTAGCTAATTTCTAGTAAAAATAATTAGCTACAAAATTACTACAATATTGAATGGTAGCATGAAATAAGTAGCAAATTAACTAGGAAAATAATCTTAGTTAATTTGTAGTAATTTTTTTAAAATTTATAGTTATTTCCTAGCTAATTTGTAGTAATAAGAAGTATAAATGAATATAACTTCAATTTAGCTAGAAAAAATAATTTTCTAGTTAATTAATAGTTAATTAGCTAGGATTTAGCTACTAATTTAAATGGTAGCTAAAATTAGTAGCAAAATCAAAAAATTCTTGTAGTGTTAAATCATATTCAAAAAGAAAGAATTTTTAAAAGAAAAGACTTACGACCATAGAAAGAAAGGAATCCAAAAACAGAAATAGTCCAAACTATGGTTTAACGGTTGTTGCATGGGAAGTAACAACTCAAACAACTTATAAACAAATTTGACTAACCTTCTAATAAATGACTAGATTGAGGATTGGAACTTTATATAAAAGCTACTTGACTAACCTTCTAATGGTAATAAATGACTAGACTAACCTTCTAATGGTAATAAATGACTAGATTGAGGATTATAAAAGCTACTTGAGGCAAAGATTTGACAAGGAAAATAAATGTAACACAATTATACATCAAATATGAAAATTCGTGCTTTGAAAAAAAATCTTATAAAGAAAATCCCTTCCTAGTTAATCATTCCAAAATTTATTTTATTCATTTATATTATTCTTAAGGAGTGTTTGTGATATGTGCGTTTTATGTAAATTCACCTATTTAGTGTAAAATAACATATAATTTTGAGTCCTCGAAACAAAGTGTGCTTCAGTAGAGGATAATAAATATTAAGGATTAGTGTTGTTGAGTGTGAATCCCAAGTTAATTGGGTGTTGGTTAGACAATTATAGAAGTGTGTATAAAGCTTGTAGAGACTTTATAAAAGAATACTAATCTTATGGAGCTTGTGAGAAAGAATACATATGTAATTAAGATCGCTTATTGTAAAAAATTCCTATTAGGATAAAGACTAGATGTAGCCAAAGTGATTAATAGGTTATCCACTATAAAAGTCTTCCATATAACATTTCTCTTCCCTGCATTTACATTTTTGCACTATACTATTGCATTACAATTTGTGAACTAATATTCTTCTTCCGAATCATATATATATATATATATATAACACCCACACAAGTTTTATAGAAGTTAATACTCACATATGTAAAGTTTCATTAAAATCTTATTAGAACCAACCTTTTAGAAGCATAATTATAATAGTCAATTATATCAAACTAACTTCTAATAACTCCTAGAAGCACATTTTTTTTAGAATCTTCAAATAGCCAAGAAAGAAACTTGAGCAAACATATCATAATAATCTCAATTTTAAAGGTTGGGTCAATTCAACTCTTTTCTTATAAGTCTCTGATCCACTTCAATTTCATTCTTCATTTGTTATACATTTTTTTAACGATAAAGATAGATTAAGTTTCTTATTTTTCTTTAAACATTTTTCGTGACAAGATCTTGAAATTGTTTGGTAAAAGAATAATTGCGTTTTAGTTTAAAGAAACTTATAAGAGAAAAATTGAATATTGGATAAGAGTGTTTGTAAACAATATTCAGTTTGGATAGTAAAAATTTCTCATTGCTGTGTAAGACCGAACATAACGCTCATTGTTTCGGGGTGAACTACTACAATTCTTGCTATTTTCTTTGTCATTGTTATTTATTTATTTCATTATAACATCTTACAAGAGTTAAATTGGGCCTTTCATATATAACAAACTTTAACATTTTATTAAATCTTAAGTGTGATGTTTGACTTTACATGGACTATTTAATAGTCTTGTTTTTATAAATGTCAAATTATGTTACTTGTATTTACATGAACTATTTGAGAATTTTTAAATAAGTCTCTAAAATATTTTTTTAATTGAGTTTTTAAGATTTTTAAAGTCGCCATAAATTGTCATTTTTGTCGATTTCAAGCTAAAACAACTAACTTCAGAAACTTAATTTTTTTAGTGTGGGGTCAATTAAATCTTTAGTTTAGGAACGTATTTAAAAAATTCTAAATAATTTAGGTCCTAAATAATTAATTTAACCTTTTATAAATTATTTACTTATGAAAATTCTTTTTCCATCTTCAAAAAGTTCATAAAACACAATTTAACTGTATTTTCTCCTTTATTATATCTTTCAAGGTGGCTATTTATTTAAAATGTATCAACAATTTCTCCTTATCAATCAAATGATGTTATTGATTACTTCTTAATTATAATAGCTTTGTAACTATGACAAATTAAAGTTAACACTCTCATAATATAAATTATTTAATTGACAAGGGTATTGAATTATTGACCTAATAAGTTAACACTCTACACATATAGGCTCTCTATAATTTAGTTCAACATATTTATTTTTACTTGGTAAATAAAGAAAGGGATGATCTTTACGTATTTGCCACTTACATATCTTTTCTTTTTTGCATTCATGCATTAAGCCAAGGAAGTGATGTCTCCAAGGAGAATTAGACAACGCGGCGAAGCAAAGAACATATGGATCCAAAATCCATCCACCACAAAACGTAACAGATGCATTTGGCTTCAATGTCAACCTTTTGTTAGTATTCCAGCATTCAATTTCCAGCTCATTTGTGGTCATATCATATCCCAGAATATCATCAGCCATATGGTTTTCAAAGGAAAGTGTATATTTTGTTGCTCCTAAACAATTCCAATCCCATGCATTTGTAACTTGAGAAAATAACAATAGCATTAAAACAATTTGCACCTCAGTGTTCGTGGGAATGTTAGCAAAGGCTTTGCCAACTGATCTTTCTCTCGTTAGTGCCATGGTTAGGAGTCTTAAGCTTAGTTATTCATGTCTACATTATCACCTTTAAATAGCTAAAAGTGAAAGTTGTTATACAATAGTTAGCTTGAAAAAAAAAAAAACTCCTAAGATGAAATTGAATTTGTTTTACGTTAAATAAAACACTATTAATTATTTATAAAACTGGAACTTTTTTAGACCATTTAAGTTTGTAGATTAAACACTAATTTATGGAATTAAACCATTAAAAATAAAAGATTATTAAATTAAATAAGATTATAACGCAAGAAAGAATATTTAAAAACTGAAAAGTTTTATAATATTTTAAAAAAATATTATCAACTTTATGTTGGTTTCAATAATACTAGACTTAACTTCTTAAATAAGGCTTCAAATTCGAATATTTTAAATGAAACATTTGAGAGAGAAAGTGTGACTAAAAGTGATGAACTAAATTTTTCGACAAACATTAGTTATTCACCAAAATCTATGATACTTAAGTATGTTTAAAAATATATATGTTGGTATATACGTTACCTCACTCTCATAATTTTTGTTATTTGGTAATATATTTGTTTCAGTATTAGAAAGATATTTTGCTAACATAGTAAAATTTAGGTTTTCTTAATTTGTTAAAAAGAGGCGGAATGTAAGTAGTTTTAGGCACTAAATTTAGTGCTTAAAAAAATACAGCCTAGCTAGGAATATATAGTGTAATATATCTTGTAAAAATCTATATAAGTTCATATTTGCTTTCCCTGAAATGTAAGATCCATAAATTTTACAAGACAACGATAAAAAATAAATACTTAAAACAAAGGATGATCCTTGTATAACCCTTAAATCCAGAGCAGGAAAATATGTGAAGTTGGAAATCCATTTCCTTCAAATATGAGATTTTTTTTTATAATTAACCTTATAAACTTATGGATTAAGTATGATTTTTGTCCTTCAAATTTGGGACAATTTTGATTTTAATCCTCCAATGTAGATGACAGTAAAAGGTTTTAACAATTTGTTTTAGTTTATTTTAAATATTATTTTTCTATTATGTTTGAATTCACGAAATTATTCCTATACTATAATATATGAGAACGAAAACAATTTGGTTACTAATGACATAATACTATTAAAAGTTTTCCTTATTATAGGTGATTTTCTTTTTTTGGATTTTGGTTCCACTACAACATAATTTTCTTTAAAAACATTAAAATATATCACTAAATTAAGAAAAATGATACCAAATGTAATTAACAACATTTTTACAAATGTAGCATAAAATACATGGTGTAAAAAGGTTTTAGGAGCATTTTAATGCATCCATCACTTGTAACATTTTATAAATGTTACCAATTAACATTTTTTTACAACATTTAAAAAAATGTTTCATGATACTTAGTATCATTTGTAAAATTTTATAAATGTTACTAATTAATATCTTTTACAACATTTAAGAAATATTGCATGTTATTTAGCAACATTTTAACATATCACTTGGAAAATTTTATAAATGTTTCTAATTAATATCTTTTTGCAACATTTTAAACAAATGTTGCATTATATTAGAGGAAAACGACACTTTATGTTAAATTCATGACATTAGGAGAAAATAAAATAAATAGTCGCTCATACCATTATATGTCTTAAGACATTTTTGAAATCATGATTTCATTAAATGAAAATGAATATCTCTGATTATCTTAGTATCTTCAAACAATGGAAGCACACAACATATCAAGGTAGTCTTTATGTATTAGCTAAAAAGAAGAAAAAGGTGAAGAGAACTTTTAATTTGCATAAAAGCAAAGTACACCTTTTAGGTATACTAGCAATACATTCTCTACCAAAGTCTTTTGTCTCCTTCAGAAAGCACAAATCATATATGAAGAAAACATGACAGGTCATCCAACACCTTTGATAATGGTTGAACATCGAACCAAATTTAGCTACTGAAATTTTGGTTGTTTTTTTAGTCGCTAAAAGAGGTGAATTAAAAAAATAAAAATGAAATTATTTTATCGATCACTAAAAAGAGAGAAATTAAAAAATTAAATTTTTTTTCTCAGTTGCTATTTCAATCGTTAAGAAGAGACGAAATAAAAAAAATAAATTACTGTTTCAGTCACTTTTTCGATCGATAAAAGAGACAAAATGGAAAAATAAATTATTGTGTCCGTCACTATTTTGATCGCTAAAAGAGATGAATTAAAAATAAATTATTTTGTAGTCACTATTTTGATTGGTAAAAAAGGTGAATTAAAAAATAATTAAATTATTTTGTTGGTCGCTATTTCCATTACTAAAGAGATAAATTAAAAATAATTAAATAAAAATTAAAAAATAATTAAATAAAAAATAAAAAATAAAAATTAATTTAAAATTAATCTATTTTGAATGACCACCAAAATTAATTATTGAATCCTTACCAAAATCTTAGTTAACATATTAAAAAATAACTTTTTTTATTTAAATATACAATAGCATTCATCCCTCTATGTATTATAATTATACAATTTATATAAAAGATATCACAATAGCATCCATCTCTCTATGTGTTATACAATTATAGCATTTTTGCAATTAGACACTATCCGAGATTGATAAGATAATTATGTATTGAAGTCCAATATCATGTAACTTGAAATGCATTGTGTATGAGCATAAACAATTTAAATTATTATCCTAATGTTTTAAACTCCCTACCACTATTGTAAGTTCTCAAATAATAAGTGTCACATAAAAAATTAAATATAATTTTTGAAAATCTAACCAACTATGACTTCACACACTAACCCAATCCATTGAAGTTATTGTATTTGAAAGTTGTTAATAAATTACATATAGGACTCAATCAAATCCTTCTTTATATATACAAAGTATGACCATTCTAGAAATCAGTGGTTGACTACATCAATATTATACAGGAAAGTGATAAGGAGAGTGAGTCACTAACCATGTGAAGAAACTCTAGAGCCATAGAATCAACAACAACATTGTTATGTTTAAACCTCATCTAGTAGCTGAAATAAACAAAAATGGCAATAAAAATCCACCATGAGGCTATCAACATTAGTCTAGAAGAACCAACATATTGTAATCAAAAGAACTTTATCATTTATACAGGGACCTTCCAAATCCTTATAAATACAAGACTTTTAGCATAAAGGAAATGAGAGAAAGATCTATAAACAAATTTCAAAATCTAATATTTCAAAAAGAATTCTTTGTACAAAACAAAAGATAAAAGAGGATTTGAAAGAAAAGATAAAACGGGATATATAATTTTTATTATTAAATTAAAAGAGTAGTATCATCCACTCCTCTGCTACAATCTTTATTACTCCACGGATCACTACTATTAAAGTCATAGCTTGCTTTAATTGTTTTGTAAGTCTCATCATATATCACAACATGGCTCCAAGCATAATCAACCATATTTGACTAGTCCTCAGCATCAAATGTTTCAGGGTTTCCCAACTACAAAAAGGATAGCTTCTGTTATTTTCATTCTACTGAAAAGGATTCAATCCAATGAACGGTAGGGGGCAGATCTGGGTAGTGTGGCGATGAGTAGTGAGATTACGACGTCTCAGTTGTTGCAGTGTCAGTGTGCTCCATTTAGACGTGGTGTTGTCTTCATGGTGGTCGGCGAACAAGAAGATGACAACGTCTCACCTGCAACATGGACGTGCTTTGGTGGTCACGGTGGCTTGTGCGTGTTCAACGGTGGTGTGTGTGCATGGTGGTTGGTGACAACCTGCAGGGTGACATTGCTAATTTGGTCACAAAAATTAAAGTTTTTGTTTTTCTTGTTCCATTGTTAATTCGGTCGCTAACAATTCCTTCTTCATTACTTTTATAATGTTATATTTTTGGTTGCTAATTCCATCACTAATTGGTTTGTTACTTTTACTTGTTTTTGTTTTTGGTCGCTAACTCTGTTGCAAATTACAAAGTTTGGTTTTTCTTGTTCCGTCGCTAATTCGGTCACTAACACTTTCTTTTTTTATTAATTTTATAACGTTATATTTTTGTCGCTAATTGTTTTTTACTTTTACATGTTTTTATTTTCGGTCACAAATTACAAAGTTTTGTTTTCCTTTTCTATCGTTAATTCGATCGCTAACAAAAGCATTTTTTAATTGCTTTTTTTATGTCAAACTTTTGGTCGCTAATTCAGTCGCAAAAATATTACCTCAAAAATCACCCTAAAATCCGTCGCTAAATCTGTCACTAACATCGACAGATGTGCTCAGTCACTAACTTCCATCGCTAAAACTAATTTTTCATGTAGATACTCACAATGAAACCCTCCTTTTGTGTGTACTCTTGTTATTTCACTTTGTCCTTAATAGCGCGACAACATTTGGAGAAAAGAAAGATACTCAAGATGTTTTAAATGTCCCAACATTCACTTCAAACTTAAGAGAATACTAAAAAGATAAAGGCTTAAGTTATCTCTCAACAACTATATTTTCTTAAAGCTCATATATATAAATACTTGTAAGAATTGGAGAAGTCGATTGTTGATTATTTTGAACACTTTCTCAAGTCTATATTCATTTGTTAGCTTCACCCTAAAAAAATTTCTCATGTAAAAATAGTTAATATTGAAGAGGCTTTGTAGTAAAAAATACTTATGCTGTTTACTTGGAAAAATAAGTGTTAAAGAATACTCGATCTAGCTTAAAGAGACTTGTGGAAAGAATACTTGTAATAAAGGATTCATTTTAATAAAAATCTTGGTAGGTTGTTAAGCACTAGACGTAGTCTTGAGATATATTGGCCAGTATAAAAAATTTGTGTGGTTATCCCCATCCCTACCTCCTCATATGCTTTTGTTATTTAAAGCTTTACATGAAAATAGAAAGTTTTGACTAAGATTTGTTCTTTGACAACTTCATTCATAATCAGTTAATCTCCATATCATGGTTGCTCTCAAGTTCACCTGTGTTACAAATCTGGTGAAAGCTTCTATTCACAATATACACCAAGAAAGAGATCAAGTAATATAGTGTCATGTTTTGTGAGAGGCGAATTAAGTTGTTGATGCCTCGTCTAAAAAAATAATATAATAAATATTATATATCTTTTGAGGTGTCAATGTATTTAAAAGTTGTCAACAATTTCACCTAAATGATGTTATTGGTTTACTTTTCGTAACACATTTGAAATGATGAAAAAAGTTAACACCTCTCGAATATAAATTATTTAATTGATAAGGGCCTTGAATTATGGATAATCAGGACCCAAAATACATTCTAGTAAATTTTCTTTACATGCATCGTCCCAATACACCCGTTCTATATATTTATTTTCAGTTGGTGAATAAAGAAAGGGATGATGATTACGTATTTGCCACCGGCATTCTCCTACTTCCTTGCAACCATAGCCCGTATCTTTACTAAAGGCAACAAGCCTATGGGTCCAATTAAAATTAGTCACCTCCATGAAACAAGCAACGAATGGATCCCAAAGCCATCCACCACAAACCGTCAAAGATCCGTTTGGATTCAATGTAAATGGTGGTTTTTGAAACTGGCACTTAATTTGCAACACATTTTTGTTCATATCGTATCCTGGAAGATCATCACCCAAACGATTTTCAAAGAAAATCGTATATTTTACTCTTCCTAAACAACCAATACTCCATGAATTTGTAACTTGAGAAAATAATATTAGTGTTAAAACAATTTTCCCTACGGTGTTCGTGGTAATGTTAGCAATGGCTTTGTCAACTGATCTTTCTTCCTTTAGTGCCATGCATAGGAAATTAAGCTTTGTTATTCGTACATTACCACCTTTAAATAGTTAAAAGTGAAGTTGTTATAATAGCTAGCTTGCAAAGTAACTCTTAAGATGAAATTTAATTTGTTTTACGTTAAATGAACTCTATTAACTATTTATAAAACTGGAACTTAGGACCATGTAAGTTTTAATTAAAATCTAATTCATGTAATTAAAAATATTTTTTCTTTTCGAAATAGAATTATTCGCGAAAGAATATTAAAGTAGAGGATTACATATATTTTTGCTCTAATATACTCATTTTATGGTTTTAGTTCCTATGTTTTTTTTTTAATTTTAGTTCTTATAAAATTTTAATTTATGGATTTTGTTCTTAATGTTATTTTTGTATTACTTATAAAAATAAAATTATAAACATTTGATATAGGTTTTTCTTACATGAAAATATATTTCTTTTAGCCCATATTATTTAATTATGAAACTTTAAGTTTGTTCTCTCGTATATGATTGTCCATTAATTAACAATAACATAATTTATTGGTTTATTTGGATAAAATTTTTCATAAGCACTTAGAAGAAGAAAATAAGAAGAAAAAATGAAATGAGTTTCTCGATAAACTAGAATTAGCTTATACATAAGTTAATTTGTAGAATTTCTCTTATATTAACTTCTTTAAAAAGATTTTTAACTTATGCATAAGCTAATTTTACTTCATAGAGAAACTTATTTAATTTAATTTTCTTCTTACTTTCTTCTTCTTCTATAAGTGTTTATGAAAAAGTTTATACAAACATGTCCTATAACAATAATAAAAAAAAATTATAGGATCAAAATTAACAAAAAAAAATTTATAAAAAATAAAACTATAAAATATATATATTATAAAGATTAAAAACACATTTAAATCTAAAACAAATTTATTTACTTATAATATAAGCAAAAGATCGTTAAACCTCACTCTCATAATACATGTTAATTGTTGAGTGTTTCAATTTTAGAAAGATATTTTGCTGATACAATTATAATATAGGTCAAATTTTTTTATAGGATTGGGCTCGTATAGGTTACACTTTGGAGGATAAAATATGCATATCTTAATTATTTATAACAATAAATGGTACAGATCATTGTAATTAATATATATATATAGTCACATCATATTTGTTAAAAATAAATAAAAATATATCATCTATCACTATTATTATTATTGTATTTGTTATTTTCATCACTATTACCATTGTCGTAGTCACCATCATCACTATCATTGTCATTGATGCAATCGTCACCATTGCATTTCAACACCATTATTTATGTCTTCATTATTATTATCATTATCACCACACCACTATCACCACTGCTAACACCGTGCAATCGTCTCATCACTACCATTGTTGTCATCACTGTCACTATTGTCATAATTATCATTGTCGCCATCATCGTTGCAATCGTTGTCATCGTCGCTTCTACTACCGTCACCACCATTGCCGGGTAGTGATAGTGATGACAATAATAATGGCGATAAAGGCAACAAATAAAGTGACGATATTTGATATATTTTATTTTTTAAAAGACAAATATAATGTAAAAATTTTAAATTATTTGTAATTATATGAATCAGGGTATTATTATGAACCATTAGGATATGCTCATTTTATCTTCTAAAGTGCCCATTTTAAAGGATACCAAACCTGTTTTTTATAATGTAGCTTACTTAATGTGGAGAGTAAATTCTCTTTTAAACTCTATATAATTAGTGTTTTATTTTCCCTGTATGATCCATAAGTTCACAAGATAAAGAAAATTTTTGGACTATTTAAAACAAATATTAACTCTTGTATTTTTAACACAACACTAATATCCAAAGTATGAAAATATGTGAAGTTGGAATGGCCTTTCCTTTGCCAATATAAAATATGATTTTCTTTCATAATTTTCCTTATAAAAATTATTTAAAGAATTAAATGCAATCAAAAAATTATTTAAAGAATTTATAGTCTCAACGTATTCCAAATTCTTCTAAAAAATCATAAAAAATGGTCTTAACCATTTCTTGAAGATTATTTTTTAAATATTTTTCCATTAGACCAACATATTTCTATATCATAATATATCCAATTGAAAATTAACGAATAAAATATTTAACTTACTTATAGATTTACGGGAAACCAACAATATTATTATCATCAATAATAACATTTATTGGTGAGGTCAAGCCTTTCTTAAAATGAGGTTTTAATGATACTATTAAACTATAAACAAATTTTAAGTGTTCTGCACTTTTGATATTAATTGTTTAATGCAATTAAGAATAAGGCAAGTCATTATTAAAAACAACATATCACCAAAAAAAAATCAATCAATTTCAAGAAACATATCATTATTTTCTAGGTTTCCGTTGAAGACTCGTTGAGCAACCTTGCATTTTTTGATAGACTTTTGGAAAACTGAGTTTTCATTGGGTGAGTGCCTTACTCATTGGGTGAGAACTCAAGAATACATGAATTAGATGAAGGCTCCTCGAGGGAGTGCCTTACTTCTTGGGTGAAGCCAATAGAACTTAGTGAGAGAACCTAGGTTTGTTGAGTGTTTGTTGTGAGAGTTCCTTACACACTAGGCAAGGATCTTGGGAACTTAGAAAGGCATAGATTTGTTAGGCGAGTCTTGCGTTTTGCTAAGCAAGAGTTGATGGGATCTCTATAGCTCCCCTTGTTAGGTTGAAGAATGTCGTCACTAAGTGAGTTGAGTGAGGTTGAAAGTGTGAAGTCCCTGTGGCTTCATTCGTTGGGCAAGACAACCCACTTGCTAGATGAATTAAAGATAGTTTTAGATATGCTCTCTATGGCTCCTTTAGCTAGGTGAAGATGACCCTTTGCTCACCGAAAGTGCATGAAACCTTAAAAGTTAAGCTATCATGGCTTAACTTACTAAGCAAATGACGTATTCATGGGATGACTAAAACATAGTAGAAGCTCTCTATAGCTTCACTCGCTAGGCGAGGCTAAAGGCTCACTGGGCAAGTGTACATTATTTGAGTAAGTACCCTCTTGTAGATAGGATTCACAAGGCGAGATATCCCACTCGTTAGACAAATTAGGCATTATTGAGAAAACTTGTTGTGTTAGGAAATTGAATTCTTACAACCCTTTTGGTTAAATGTAATTCTTAAAAGAATTGTTAACTATTGTAAAAGATTGATTTGGGTAAAATAGTATAAAAGCTTAAATTGAATTATTAAATGAACCAAAGTTCATAAAATTTTAGAAATGTTTCTACTTGTGGTTTATATAGATAGAACATGTATTGTGATCATAGAGTAAGGCCTTGATCTTACTCTTAAGAAATTAGTTGATGAACCATTATTTGTTGTTGTTTATGATTTCCACTTGCCTTGAAGGTGACCATGTTGAAATTAAGGGTACAAGTTGTTATCATCCAAGTTCAAGAAAATTGAAAGTGATTCTGTGATCATAATTGTATGTTGTTTGAGTCCATTTATGGACGTTACTAACGAGTAGGAATATAAGTTGTGGACTACTATTGCAATTTGTAGGGTTCACGACGAGTGTTGGATAAGAAAAGGCAAGGTTGTGTAGCCTTGGGGATAGGTGGACAGGCAAACTCCACAAAAGGTAGAAGACCTTGCAAACTTCAAGACATGGCAAACCACTACCCATGTTCATCCTATCTTGACTTGAACACTGTCTGATCTACAGAATCATGTTATTTTTCCAAATACTAGTTGAAGACATGTTAGAAAGTGACAAAAGTGATCGCCTCATCTTATAAATCTCCATTGGATAGTAGTATGCATACATAATATATACATAATACATATATACATACATATATACATACATACATACATATATACATACACAATTGTTCAATTGGAAGAATATACTATTGTAAATGTTGAATATATTTGTTGAGGGTTGAGGCATATTGTGTTGGATTTAATGTCTTTATTGACTTGATGTTATGTTGTACATGTATTATGGTTATTTCGTTTATCACTTTGGTGTTAAGATATAAAAGTATTCTAGCAGAAGATTACGTGTATGTCTGTTTTGTACGTGTATGGCTACAATGGCCTCGAATGACGTGTTCGTAAAAGTAGATGTCGAGGTCATCTAGGGGATCAAATGTTTGAAACAAGTTGAGGAATAGGGTATTCATTGGATCTTTCAGTTTGTGGCTCCGAGAGACGATAGTGGGCCTAGGCGAGGCTTGGAGGATTAACCTCATTTAGTAATAGGTTTAGTATCGAGGCAGGATGATTATGGTGTATATGAAAATGAGCATCATATGGTTCAAAATTACATTTTGTATGCGTTTAAGCATATGGTTGTCAATAGCAGCATATGTAGTAGACCAACTCATCTGACAAAAGATGAGCTCATTAGAGACAATTGTCGTGTTCCCTCCCATCTTTGTCCTAATCTCTACCACTTCAAGATTATGTCCCCGAGAGTCAATGACTAGGGTGGAGTTTCTTCTTTCACACCTTTGTCACAATGATCTTATTGTTTCTGTTATCTTAAGAATCAACTTGTAAGGTGTTTTTGGTTGTGTCCTTCATCCTCCTTTTGGTTGTATCTTTTGATGTTAGGGAGTTTGCTAGGCCCTCCGTTTTAGTTGCATGTTTTTACGATTCTTTCTATTATACAAGTACCAAGTGGTACAAGCTCTCTTCATGTAATCCAAAACAATGTAATTATTTAAGTTCTCCTTACGTATATGATGCATGTTCAATTTTGTTGATGTTTAATTATATATTTAGATGCTTATGTTTGTTGGTTATTTCATATCATGAAAAGGAAAATTTTATGTCATTTTCAAAATTAAATTAATGCAAGACTTTACTTAAAATTAATCTTGCGTGCGTTAATTGTAGTTTTACATTGATTTTAGACGTTGTGTCGGTCACAAGTCTTTACACTCAAAAGTTTCAATTAATAACAAACAAATATTTAAGTTTTCTATACTAAAGACTATAGTTGTTGTTTGTAGTTCAAACATAAGACTAAATCATACATCATCTATCAAAAACATGTGAAGCACTTTTCATAAAAGATATAAACTAATGAACATATATGTACAATTTTTTTTATCAATCTTCTTTATGCAAGAATGATACATCACATGGCTTACAAAAAATGTGTTGAAGAAGATCTAAATTTAAGGCCAAAGTCTATTTGAATATCCCAATCAACATAAAAAGGCACATCCTCTTCAAAAAGTAGAAGTAGTGTACTTTTTGCTTTTGGAAAAACATTTTTGGCACCTATTACAAGCTACTTCTACAGGAAATGATAGATAAGCAAAATGTTTTATCTAGTGCCTCCAAATCTAGTAGCATTAAGTGTTGTAAGTGCTTGGGAAAAGGGTACATTGTCTCCCAATGCCCAAATAGGAGGATCATGGTGTTGAGGGAGGATGGTGATGTAAATCTAGGAAGGCAAAAAGAGCATGGAAAGGACATTAAGCATACAGAGACCAAAATCCCTTCAAGTACTCATGATTAGAGGGAGTTTGAAAAGGCTTAAGGAAGAAGTTCACCTCCTTAGTAGTTTGTAGGACCTTGGTCTTAGTTTCTTTAGTATTGCTTTCCTTTGTAATAGAAACCTTGGCTTGTCTCTTTGGATGCATCTGAAGCCTTTGGATAGCACTTGGAGCCTTTGGACGACAGGTCCTTTAGACGGCACTTGAGTCCTTTGGATGACGGGTCTATTGGATGGGTACTTAGGTCCTTTGGACGCATCCTCCTTTGGGCGCCCCTCTTCTGGACACCCCCTTTGAACACCCTACTAATTAGTGTGTGTAAGGCCTTACTTTTGGGTCGCGCTTGTTCCAAGGCTCAAAACCTTTCCATTTAGCTTGTTTCACGCCTAATTTGTAAGCAAGATTAGTATATAAACTTGATCCTAACTAAATTGTAACAACTTTGAGTTCATTTGTGAAATTTTGCGTAGCAAGCAATTGAGAAAGGGGCTACTCGGTAGTTAAATTCTAATGGCCATGTTTGATCCCACATGTTGGAGCATACATGTAAGTTGAGTAGATTCTGATGTGCTACTATATGGTATCATGCTAGAGTGGAATAGGTCAACCAAAGGGTTGAATCATGTTACCGTTAGCCTACTCTCCATCATTAGATTGGTACCACATGCATACAAAGTAGATACTAGGTTGCATCATTGTCATTCATTTGCATTCGAATAAATGTTTTTGTGTAATTGTTATAATTTGTTATGCTTGCATTATTATTTTTTGCATGGTGTCGTGTGAGTGCTACTTACATTGTGCTTACACTACGAGCTGAGTGAGATGCATTTCTCACTTTCTTTTGTTATTTTTTGTTTTCCTATGTTGAATGTCAATTGCAAGTAGCATTTAGCAAGAACTTTAAGATTGAGTTATTGATGTCTTTATTTTTTTTTCTTAGTAGTTTTGTATAAGAGATTTTGCTCTGATAGGTTGTGACATTGAGGTTGGATTTTTGTTTTGATTAGAATTTTACTTTATATTCTTTTAGATTTTGAAGATATGGTCTTTGGATCTCCATTGCTTTTGATTTGATTTGATTGTCCGCATTGTTTAAGAATGTAAACTCATTACCTTTTAGAACAGATAAGAACATAATTGAGATTTTAATTCTTGTATTTTCTTTTACTAAGTATAAATGTTAGAAGGGTGAAGGGTGTCATAGATGTTCTTTGCAAGAAGACTTTTGGAAAAAAGGAAAACTTCAACAATGAAGGACTTCAATCTAGAACAAACTTAGCAATAGAGAGAGTGAAGGAAACCAACTCTAATTCTCAATTAATTACGGGTATTTATAGGGGACTAGTGAGCCTTAAATCTAAGGGTTAAGAGGGGCTGAGTTAACCAATGGATTTAAGCTAAAATGGAAAAAGTGATTTACCAAAAATAGTAAATGATGGGCTAAAGACACTTTACCACAAATGAGGGGTTTGGGTTTTAAATTCCATTCTATAAAAGGTAAGGTAACCATAAATGGTATGATAAGCTTTTGACAAAAAAAAAGTCAATTAGTGATTAACCCTCATTTTAGTTACTTACTCACTTTGTGTATACACTTGCATCAATATACATGCATTGAATAGTTTTGGTCTAATATAAAACTTTCACCCCAAAATGTGCTAACACTAATAACTAAATCTTTTCATGAAATTTAATTTAATTTTTCTTGTAATTATCTCAAATCACTTAATTAAACACAAAAGAAAAAAACATAGAGTTACAACCAAAGTCATCTTCTAATCATGCTTCTAATCACATGTAGCTTTTGATCTTATTACAGTTTGATCTTCTAAATACATGTTCGGTTTGGTATGCTTCTAACAAAGTTGCTATTGATGAGAAAAAATATGTTTCTAGAGGCTTGCATACTCCATATTGATGATTCTCAAGTTTGATCCTTTTGCGATGTTATCATCAACTAGGCATAGCAATAAAGTGAGGCTGAAGCAGATTTGGCTCTCAGCTCCCATTCCCACAAAAAGCAAGGTGGGTTTAGGGTTGGGTTTATAAAAGACGATAGCAAAAAAATGAAACTCAACCTCAACCCTGTTAGGTTTTATCGAGTTTAGAAAAACTTGTAAGGAACCCATATAATAAACCATATATTAAGTTATTAATTATATTTTAATTCAAATAATATGTAAAAATTAATAAATAATAAAGAAATTTAAAAGTATTTAAGAAATAAATCATATTTTTTTAGTTGAATGCATAATTTTAACTTTATTATTTAATTATTATTACTATTACTTTCATTATTAACTATTAAAATAATTAATTTATATTTTTAAATAGTTATAAAAAAATAGTGTGAAAATAATTATGCATAATATATAGAATTATATTTAACATGTATAATTATATAATTAATAATTACACATATGCAATGGGCAAGTTCGGGGGGTAGGGCAAGGAGTACATCCATGTCCCTATACTTGAACCCCACTTTCTCGAGTCATGAAAAACCTGAACCCAATCCTATCATGGTCAAAGTATATTTTCCCATCAAATTTGGGGCTAGGTCAAACAGGTATCCACGAGTTTGGATTTAATTGTCATGTTTATCATCTAGTTTTGTTCTTTTAGTTACATCTCAAAATAAATCATTAATAACTTAAGTTCAGAGAGTTAGAATTTACTTTTTGATAGTTTGTTATCCTTGCAACTTCATCACATGGGTATATTATGTACATGGCGTTTCAAATGAAAAATATTTACAATGAGAAAATGAGAAATTTTAATCATAGTCATTGAATCATAATTAAAAATAATTATAGTTGAAATTAAAATTGAATTAAACACCTTTTATTAAGCCACCATTATCTCTTCCTCCACTACCACCAGAACTGATGCACCCATAGATCCACAATCAAAACCTAGCTTCAAGTAGAAACCAAGTTAGCTATGGCAATGGAAACCAAAACTTAGAAGAAGAAGAAAACAAAAATATGGAGAAGGAAGAGGATGGAGCCACTAATTCATGGAGAATTAGATAAGAGAAGTGAGATTCACCACAAGTATCATGAAAGCTTGATAAGAATGAGTTCCTTGTTCAAGACAAGTGTAGAGAGGAAGCTTTCATAAAAGTACAATGCACATTCAAATTCATTCAAAAGTTATTATCCTAATTATAAGAGGGCCTTATATACCCTTGATTAAGTCCTTATTAACCTTATATAATTCTAATTAAGAGGTAAATCCAAAATCCCAAGGCAAAAGGGTCCAAAATGTAAGCCAACTCCATTCTCAGACTAGCAACGGTATTAGCAAGGACTTGGCCTACATTAGCAACCAGATTAGCAATGGATTTTTGGAAAAACGAAAATAGCAAGGAAAACAATCTGAAAAGGGATTTGGCCTAAGGCTATGCTATCCTATATGAAAAGAACCTAAAATACTATGAAAGTATAGGGAAAATATAATACTTCCACCTCTAAACATTGCCCAAATGGTAGCTAGATACATGGTACAAAACTTGGCCTTCTTGGACCCCCTCTTGGCCCTTGAATATGGCTAATTCATGTTACACTTCCTCTTGAATCCTATTAAGCCTCCTTGTAGTCATAAGGCCTTCAAGTACAGGGGTGGATCCCTCATTCTCACCCTCTTGAGTTCCTTGAATGCAGTATCCCATATATGCATCAATAACCAATACCACCACAACCACCATTGTTGCCATCTCACTACCGCCCCCACCACCATCATTATTGTTTCTATTGTTCCCCACCTTCATCATTGTTGTCACCACGGCCTACTACAGTAGTAGTAGTGACATTAGTGGTGGAGGTGGAGGAAACGATAATGATAATCTCATAATGTGTTTAATTGATTTTTAATCTTAACCAAAAATTCTTTTTAATTGTGATCTAAGAACTATCATTAAAAGTTCTCATTTTCTCATTGTAAAAGTTTCAAATTTGAAGTGTCGCATATATATATATATATATATATAAGGAATGACTCTTGTGAGAACAATTTCTTTCATGATAACATGAGAATAAACAACAACCATTGGATTAAAATTAAAAATAATAGACAATTAAGATTAAAACTCAATTGTAAACACCTTTTATGATACTACCAATGTCACTATCACCATTATTGTCGCTCCTATCATTGTCATTGCCCTCACCATCACTACTACCCCCTTACCGTCACCACCAATACCCCTACAATTACTGCCACCATTGACATCAGTGATGGTAGTGACAGTGATAGTGGTGGTATGACAATGACGGTAGAGACAATGGTATCAACAGTTGCAATGGTAATAGTGACTGTGGTGGGGTCGACGATAGTGGTAGTGATAGAGGTGACGACGATAGGGGGCATTGGTAGTGGTGGTGATAATGGTCTTGAGGGTGGTGATAGTTGTAGTGGTGAATGTAACATCTCAATTTTTGTGTTATTATTATTGTTGTTGTTGCTATTGTCATAATTATCCTATAAAATATTTGCTTATTATGTTATGTTTTGTGAACAATTAAATAGATTGTATTTTTGAGAATATGATTATAGATATTGGAATATTTAAAAAGATATTATCTATATTTGGAAAACATTAGCTTTAGAAATTTAAGAGATATTTAATAGTATTTAAATATTTAGATAATAGATATTTAACAATCTAGTCCAACTCATTCTGACCTTATAAGAAGGGGAAGCTAACACAACCCCTAGTGTATTAGGAACTCTTCTTTTAAACCTTCTTATCCTGCTACAGTAGGGAATAAAGGAGGAACACCCTAAGAACATATCAAGGCCTTTGTTTTACACCTTCTAGGTAAGAGGGAGAGTGAGATTATTTCATTGTGGGGTGCCAATATGAATTGTAGGTGGCATGGTCATCCCTTAGACCTTGGTGTGTTGTATGTTTTGAAAGTTAAGATTATTGGATCAAACCCCTAGATTAGTGTGCATCTTTGTATATGGTTTTTGTTGATTTTTCTAGATTACTTATTGTAGTTTTGGTTGTAATCCCCACCACTGAGATTTATCACTATTGTTATTTGGTTAGAGGATCAAACCCTTGGATTAGTGAGTATAATATGTGATTCTCACATGTCTTAGAGGGGTAACCTCCAAGAAATTGAATAAATCTTTTATTTTTGAAAGTTAAGATTGTGGATAAAGGGTTGTTCATAAGATCCCAACCTTTGCATGTTTTGGTAATATCTAAAAGGGGATTAAATCCTCAGATTAGGTTTACTCTCTTCTAATTCACTATGTTAGTAAATGTTTATGTCTTTGTGTTGAAATGTTGAAATTATTGTGTGGATTATGTTATTGTTATGAATTGAGACCTAAGCATATAATGCATTAAAACAAACATGAAAACACAATTAAGGAGTTGTGTGCACCACAACGAGTTACCTAGTCCGAATGGAGCGAGAATGGGCTCGATGACACTTCTCAAGTGAGCTACCTAGGCCATTGAGGGGCAAGAATGATGCTCACTGATTTGTGTGATTATAGATGAGTAGCCTAACCCTAGCAAGATGAGGATGACTCTCATTAGCCCAATCATGTGACAAGACAAACTAAAAAAATTGACTATGTGACATATATCATGTAATGAAATGGGTGTAAAGGAAAGTAGATACGAGCCAAGTGGTAAGAATAGTAAACCTACTAGGGCCTACTTAGTATGGAAACCCCAATGGTTAGGCTTGCCCCATGAGCCGAGGCATACAATGCAAGCTAAGTATATTATAACGTCTTACTAGAGGATATCATGCTAGATGGTATGACTAACCAATAATTGTTTAGGAGAATTATCATAGCCTACTATTCTAATTGTGATGGTACCACATGTATACGAAGTAGAAGATAGGGTACATCTCTATCATGGCATATGCATTATGATTATGTGTTGTGCTACCTATGAGTGTGTATTTGTTGTTATATATTGTATATGTTGTGTAATGTGGTCTACATGGCTTTGTTGAGGTCCTCCCACATAATAGTGAGGCGTATTCTCACTCTTTTGTATTTGTATGTTATTTGTGTTTGGGCTAAATACCACTTGCAAGTAATGAAGAGCTAGAGCATGAAGACTAGTGTTCTTGTGCCTTATGGTTTTATTTATATTTTGTCTTGAGATGTTCTGATAGGTTGTGACTTGGAGCAAGGTTGTAAAGATTAAGTTGTGTGACATTTTACCTTTTTTTGGTTTGCATTTGATAAATATGGCCTTTGGAGTGTCATTCCTTTGAATTTGATTTGATTTTTTTGCGTTGTTTAAGAATGTGAATTCTTTATCTTTCAAAATAAATAAGGACATAATTGAGATTTAATTTTTGTATTTCTTTTACTAAATATAAAGGCTAGAGGGGCAAAGGGTATTACAATGGAGATAGGGGTAGTGCTACATTGATGGTAGTATTTATAATTGTGTTTTAGTTTTAGTGGTATATTATTTTTAATCATGACTCAGTGGTTGTTATATATAGGGAGCTTATCAAGTGAAATGAATGTTTATAATGAGAGGGTAAGAGGAATAAATCTGGATCAAGTGAGAACATCTAAACAAATAATAACAACTATTGGATCAAGATTACAAATAATAAACCACTTAGATTAAAACCTCGATTATAAATACAATCATCAATGTCGTGTCACCTTTATCATTATCACCGTCACCACTCCCACAACCACTATCACCACTATTGCCACCACCACTACCACAATCGTTGTCGCTGTCACCACCACCACAACAATCACTGTCGTTGCCATTACCAACGCCCCCTCACGTTACCATTGTCATTGCCAACATCATTGTCATCGTTGTCACTATTGCCCCACCATCATCTCCATTGTCCTCGCCTTCACCATTGTCGTTGTAATCATTATGTGTGTGCGCACACACACACAAGGAGGAATCAAGTTACCCTTACTCTTTATCATTACCTTTCATTTTCTTGCAATCTAATGATTTTAACGAATGATACATCTTATCTATTAGATTACTAGAAAATAAATGGTAAAAATGAAGAGAAACTCCCTTAGAATTACTCTTTAAGTAACTTAATCTCTTTTCTATATATATAGTGAGGATGTGTTAGCATAATTAGTGTATTACTTAAAAAACAATTATATTTATACTATAAGTTCAACTAAATACATATTTAATTTTAATAAAAAAAAAATAGTATATGTATATTCTAAATCAACTACTTCTTTTATATTAAACAGGTGGAAAAAATTATTTGTGATAAATATTTTTTATTTTAATTTTATTTCTAACAAACACTAAATAATTAAAGCTATTATTTCACTTCAAAAATTAACGGCACCTACGTAATATTCCTCAATTTATAAAATCATCTGAGGTTACAAAGGTGATTTGAAATTAATATATTGGTAAATTTAAATTAAAAGAAATGGTTAACTAATTATCGTTAATTTTTCGTTGAATAAAAATTAATCAGATATATAGATAAAAATATTTTCATAATAACTATTATATGATTATATCCGTAACACTTACATTGCATATATAAGATTAATATTGAAGAACAAATTTAAATCAAATTATTTTTATTAGCAAGAATTAGGTCTTGCGGAAGAGATAGTCTCTCATAATGTATCGAGTTAAGGTTTGAATCCTCACTATGAAAGGTGTTCACATTTAGTATCTGATTCTGCTTTGAACAGAATTGCCTTAAAAAAAAGAATATATGTGAGAAACCGAAAAAGTTCTTTCGTTGCACCTGTTTAGGTTTGACCATCCCACCACTATCAAAATTATGTTTCTAATAACAAATCTAAATATAAATTACTTTCAAACTCATTTTCTAAAAAAAATTAAGTTTGTAAGTTTAAATTTATAAATTTTTAATTCAAACAACTAAAATTTTATTGAAATTTTGAGTTCTTAGTTAAATGTTGAATATTGACAAAGTAAAAATAATTAACAGTAAATTTAATAAAGTATTTTTATGTAAGAATCAATTATAAAATTAATAATAATTTTATTTATAATAATTAACTATAACTAAATTATTTAAAAAAATTAATGATAATTATATATTTTTGAAAATGTTATTTTAATGATCTCATTTTAGAAAAAATATTTAATTTAAAATGTCGGTTTACTTGCAACAATACTACGGTAAAATTAAATGCACTAGCGCAGCGTTTAAAATAACAATGCCCCTAAAAGCTGAAAACGGTAGAAACTGAAAGTGACAGTGACATGGCATGGTATTGGGACGCAATGCATCACTGAAAACCACTTTTAGCATATCACAATGAGTTCGGTTAGAAGTTAAAACCTTTTAAAAATGGTGTAGCTATTTTAGGTTCGGTTGTATTTGGTTTTAGGAGTGGTTCAGTTTTTTTTTTTTTTTTTTTTTTTTTTTTTTTTTTTTTTTTTTTTTTTTTTTTTTTTTACACTCCCAGCAGAAGTACAGGCACCAAGCAATGGCGAGGGTTGATCATGGATGAGAGTATAATCCACAGAACTCCATTGCATAAATTTACATAGTAATAGTGTCTCACTATAAAAGAATACTTTCCCCGTTCATTGTACATAGATTCCTAAAGCAACATTTATTTATTTATACTCCTAAAACAACAGTTCACCACACTAATGAACTCTTTTACTTCGATATACACACATTTTATAAGAACCAACCTGGTGTGACATAGTTGTCACGTAACCTTATACTTTAAGAATGTGATCAGGACTTCAAATCTCAGATTCGTGTGTACAGAAAAACATATTAGGAGATATTAGCCCCTTAAATAAATCTCAATACCTCAAAGAATTAGTCTTTGACTTCATGCACGAAATATCTTGGGCTCACTCAAAGAAATACACATTCTACAAGAAACAAGGCTGTCAATATAATCACCAGAAAGAGAAAAAGAAACAAAATAGCATAGCCTACTTCAACCAGAATTGATAGCAAGCTCTTCACAATTCCCATATCTTGAAGCTGCAAAGCCATATGATGCTACAGTTCCTACAAGAACAGCGAGGACTGCAACAAAGAGCTGAACGTTAGCAAGCAATTCACCCCGAACCTCACTCTCTTTTGTATGACATGTGATATTACTTTCCCTGAGACTACAACCAGATGGTAACATGGGACCATAAAGAACAAAAGCAGTCTGATAGAACCAGATTCCTTGCAGCGTTATAGCAATGCCATTGCATAAATCTACCGGGAAGCTGGTTGGCAAAAGGGCCCCACTAATTGAAGATATAATGCAAAGTCCAATCAGGAAAGCAAGGAGGACATGGTAATAGCCCTCAAGGCCTTTGTGTGTTGTTGAGTGAAAGTAGAATAGAAGGTACTCTGCACAGAATGCTGTGGCAGCAATCAAACAAAGAGCACTGTCTGGCAAGGGAAGATATCTACACCAGAGAATCAAGAAAATGAGAATGGAAAGGAAGGAACAGGTTAAACATGCAGCACTTTAGCAAATAAATTGAGAGTTAGGAAAACATAGGTCTGTGGAAATTGAACAAACTGAGAAGTATCAGACATGGAGAACCAATTTCCAAAATGCACACACGCATGTGTATGATATACACATGCGTGCAACATGTACATATTAATTCTGATACATGTTTCAACCCAAGGATTAATCGATATTAAACCTAGATGAATTTAAATAACACAAATTCTGGCAACAGCATAGTTATTAGCCTCACATTTTTATGATTTTCCATAGCATCTACATTCTTTTCCCCAATAGCATGTAGAGTAACACTTGCGGTAGGTTGAATTAAGGACAATTGAGTGAGAAAAGAAGATAATGACAGTTAGCACCGAGTTAAAGGAGTGATAAACAGACATGCAATGAAGTCCTATGATATCCAGACTCATTCCTAAACATAAGGATGATTATGGAACTTATTGTCCATTAAAATCTTCAAAGGCATAAAAATAGAGAAAAATGTACTAGGGTGGAATCTTTGTGTGAAGCTAGATCAAAAACATTGTAAATAAAATAACAGATCGATCGAGTGAACCAGTAGCTCTCAAGTAAACAAGAAACTTGTTCTATTTTGCTTGCTATGAAAGCTGCATGCAGCATATTATACCACAGAAGAGTACTAACAACACTCTAATACTTTCTGTCTAACATTCTCTTCCTAACACTCTACTATTGGTTAGAATTTATTGAAAGTCTGATAGGAACCAAAATATGGTAAAACTAAAGTAATAATGATGCTGAATTAGAACGATACAAGAGGTTTTTCCTCTCCCCCTATTTGATTACCACACCCATTATATAATCCTTCTCTCTCTCCTCTTGCCACCTATCATTTTCATGGGCCTCACTTCACTTTCCTGCCTTATGGGCCAATCAAAATCACTAGTAAAGAGTTTGTTAGGAAAAGTGTTAAGAGAGTGTTACTAGCAATCCTCCGTACTACGAGGATGAAGGGATGCATCATTAGAACAGAAGCATCAATTCTCATGCTACATTACATTACACAACTCTAGGTGGCTTAAGAACTATGTATATAATAGACAATCAGAAGAGAACCCACGAATAAAGAATAAGTTCTTGCAGATGCAGATTATGAAGAAGTGAAGAACAGTGATTGGAAAATATAGCTTCTTCACTGGAACTAGCACAGGAAATAGAAAGACAGCTATGAGAAAGCAGGTATGGTCCTCAGAATCACTGTAAAGGAACATTTTTCACCTTCAGAGTTAAATAGCTCATACGATGGATTAATTGGAGCTTGTACTATGGGACTCCCGGGTTTTCACTAATATCAATATCTCGTACTAATTTAATTTACTGATTCAATCAGAATCATTATTTTTAATAAAATTGCACACTTAAACCCATTTCCATTTGTTAGTACATGGTGACAATACAAAATGTTAGTAAAACACTAAAGCTTTTAATAAATAATGACTTCATTACGTTACGCTTATGACTTACCACCATAAGGTTGAGGAAAATGTTGCGAGAATTTACATGTTTCATGTCTACTAAAATGTGTCTGATCAGCTTAGAACCAGATACAGAAAGATTTATGGTAACCAAAAGAAGGAAAAAAATATGCTAGTGTGCCAAGCAATTCCGTCACTCATCCACCATCAACACTTTAAAATTGCATGATCGCAACTTAGTTCTTTTATATTACAGGTACTGGAGATTGTTGAATGATTTTTAACAAGGCCAAGATAATGATAATAAGAACAACAGCAAGTAGCAACAACTAACCTTGTCTTTTCTGAGAGGAGGGCAACAACTCCATAGATAAAAAACATTAGAAGCATTCCCGAGTGCTCAAAGTTGTTGAAGTAAGTGGTGTTCAAGACTCCACCTACAAAAAACCTGAGATGGGTAGCAATTAAGAGCTCCACACACAAGTCAATGAAAGCACCAATTGAAATAACATAGAGCTCCAAGTGCTTGAGCCTCCCATCAAACCCTGGTACAGGGTTCCACACCTGAACTCTGAATGTCTTAGGATTTGACACATATCTCACCACAGAGCCCCATATATGCCATGCCCCAACTAGAAGAAACAAGGTCCCTGGCAATACATGACCTATGAAGGATCCCATGATGTATTTTTAACACTCAAGATAAAGCTTCCAAGTACTTATTCCACTGGATCCTTTAATGATTCTTTAGCTGATGATCACTAAAAAATCTCCACCTTGTAAACCCACCAACTAATCCTATTATGAATAAAAGCACAGTTAGTTTTCAAACTTCCAATAACAACACCTTGGAGTTGGATGAAATCTTCAAATCTTATAATATTCATCAGTCATAATAGCAAGTAGTTTGCTAATCAAGCAATCCTAACCCAATTCCCTGGTAAAAAAACTGATATTCAGTATCAACTTCAAATTTTCATTTTCAGGGAAAACACAAGTCAAGTTTCTTGGAGCAAATTAAGTAAGTACACAAGTCAAAATCTGTAACAATTAATAGTCAGAAAATCAAATAAACCAAAGAAAAACTGCCACCAAACCCACAGGCCATGACTGTAAACATGAAAAAAGAAGATAGGGAGATCCATCTATAACCCGAAAACTTCTCATATTAAAAAACCCAACAAAATCTATCCCATCTTCTTGTGCTCGTGACTAAATCTGAAGTACATTTCTTTCTCTTCTTTTGCATAACAGAGAAGGATACCGTGTGTGTGCCAGAAAGTTGAATTTTTTTTATAAGCTAAATGGTATCAATAATTAGGTACTTTACACAGGGAATAATAATGGGATTTGAGACAGTCCTAAAGAAAGAAAGAAAAAGGTTTTGCCTTACTTACTGTAATAATTTATTTATGGCAAAATAAAAATGTTGACCGGTTCGGATGCAGAAAGCAGAGAACCCAATGATTCAGCAATTCGGAAAAGCTATGGTTTTCCAAATTACAACGACAGCGTCACTGAATTTAATAAGTAGAGAATGAAAAGAAAGTGGGAGTTGTGAAAATTGCAAACAATAGAGAATGTCATGATGAGAGTGAGGTGGAGATATGTCATCAGTAGTTATAAAGGACATTTTGGGTTGTCTGAGGATAAAACGAAGGAAGTCGAAACACAGGTTAATATAATATTTAATGTTATTAATGTAATATTTATATGAATATATACAATATTTTTTCTTATAAAATATGATAAATTTTTATTACTTAATTAAGATTTTATAAAAAATAATTTATAAAAATGTTTTAAAAATTCAAATATATATTAATATAATATATAGAATTTGATATATATATATATATATATATATATATATATATATACTTGATATATGTGTAAATTAGAATTAAAAAATTAATATAATATTTAATGTTAATAATATAATATTTATATAAATATATTTTTTATATAATATGACTCAATTTTGTTAATTAATTAAGATGACTAACAAATAGTTTATAAAAGCATATTTTATATAGCTATATCTATATGTATAAGGACGTTAATGTAATATTTATATAAATATATAAATGAGTATATTTTTCTTATATAGTATGACACAATTATATTGTTTAATTTAGATTTTATAAAATTAATTTATAAAAATATTATTGTAAAACATAAGAAGGGAAATAAAATTATATTTTAAATTATTCTTTATAAATTTTCTTGTAATATAAAGTTCATATTAACAAAGACAATAAAGAAGACTTTATACAAGATAATGTTTAAAACAATCTTTTAAATATTAAAGAATCTTTAAGAGATATTATTCTTATAAGAAATACATGAAAGACTTAATAAACATACATAAGAGATCAAAGAGAATGGATAATCACCCAATGTTTTTATCTTGGTTATTATGTCTAGTTATTGGCACTCCCTTACATCCTTTACCCATCTAGCATTTAATCTTAATAAAGGAAATAATCAATGAAACAATACCCATTTAATTTACATAATGTGTAAAGATCACATTCTTAAAACTTAAATTGTGCATAAACAAGTTCAAAAACAAAGTGATAGCACTCAAAATGTCATATCCTCAAAATAAAACAATATAAAGCATAAATCCAATTTATAAATCTAATCTTGATATTACAACCTATCATAGCAAAGTCCCTTATACAAATCTACTAAAGAAAATGAAGTAATAAATAACATCATCTCAACCTTTGAGATTGTAACATCATGTTTTTTGTGATTAATTAAGTTATTGAAATAAACATAAGATGAAATTAAATTTAATTTTAGTATGAAATCTAGATAAAAATTGGAGTTGTGCATTTTTTAGAAAGTCTAAAACGAAACCATAGTGGTCTAATACACGATTTTTGAGGTAATAACCTTCTCTAGTGGAATGAATTTTCCAATTCAAAAATATCGAGAGTCAGTAACACAATGTTATCTACACGTTTCACGGAATAGTTAGCACGTACTTTGGAGTAAATTACTAGTTGACTTTTTATTTTTGACAAAAGGTGATTATGTCATTTATAATTAATTACCTTACCATTTATGATATAAAATTCAAAAGAAAAACCTACCATTTGTGGTAAAGCTCAATTAGCAAACTTCTTGCCTGAAGTGGTAAAAATCATTTTTCCATTCATGGCTTTAACTAGTGGTAAAAACCCATGGGTCTAGAACTACACTAAGCTATCTTCAAATGCTCTTCAGCTAAGTAATCTATGGTCAATACCTCTTGTCCTTGTTAAGAAAAAATTCGTCCTAACTTAATCATCATTGTTGAAGTTTGAAGAAAATTCCACTAAAGTTTTCATTCCTAATCTTCATTCTAGGTAAGGGAAGCTTGTCTCTTTGTATTTTTATGGTTGAGATATGACATATGTAAGTCCAGAATGTGTTTAAACGTGTCATAACATACCATATTGATCTATGTTAAGATTTGTTGAGTGACTCTTCAAAATATGAATGTATGCATGAGAAATCCTTAAATCTATCATTCATTGTAGTAATGGTGTTTTTGTTGCACCGAAATCATGTTGGGTTTTGAAATTATTTTGTGCTTTCACTGAGTAAGTAGCTCCATTCACCTAGCGAGGCTCATTTTTTTGGAAAATGTGTGAGTGCTTATTAAGTAGGAACCGTTTCTCGTTAAGCACCTCAAAAATAGCATTTGAAAATTTGAAAAATTGTTGTTTTTGTTGAGAGAATCCTTATGCTCGTTGAGTGAGTGTTCATAGGTTAATAAACATGAGGAATGTTGTTGGAAAAGATATGTCTCTCGTTGTGCGAGAGAACCCCTTTTGCTTATAAAACCTAGAAATGACAAATACTCACTAAGGAAGTTGCATGTCTCGTTGAGCAAGGATCTTAGAACCTAGAAAACTCATGTCTTTACTAAGTGAGAACCATAGAACCCAAAAAACCTTTAACCATTGAGTAAGTCATTTATTCACTGAGCGAAGATTAAGTACTTCGAAAAATTTTAGATTCTTGCATCAATTCGTTGAGCAAGCCAAGGATCTTACTGAGCAACTAAAACAAGACCCGAGTGAAAACTCTTTATGGCTCAATTCGTTGGATGAATCCAGAATTTGCTACATGAATTATGGAATAGGTCTCTCTATAGTCAATTCTCATTGGGTGAAGTAAGTACTTCATTAAGAAAGTAAAACGCAAGACTCGCTAAGCGAGTAAAGTGACTTGTTGAGCGAGTATGTGTGTTTGTGTGGCATACTGAGTATGCAAGTCGGTAGTTATATTATTGCATTGCGAGAAAGCACGTAAGCTTGGTTGGTTGTCTAGAGTAGGCCTTCAGGCTTAGTGCTAGATAAGAAGTGTGCAACATTAAGGTCTTACGAATAAGGAGACAAGAAATTTCATAGAGGTCCAAGGCCATTGCAAATATTGTGTCATGGTGAGCTACTACCCACGTACGCCTATCCCAACAAGCCACTTAACTTATCCATAGATCGAATTATGGTGTTTCCCCTAATGGTTCGTTGCCACATGTGTTTGGCTAATCACTTGAAGGTTAAAGTCTCCATGGAGTAGGACTAGTCTTATATGTTGAATAAGAGTTTGGAAATTATGAACTACATTGCATGTTTATGCTTATGTAGTAGTTGTAGCAGTAATAGTATTAGTAGTATGAACTAGTAGTAGTAGTTTGGAATTAATGAACTAGTAGTAGTAGTAATTTGGAATTGATGAACTAGTAATTATAATAGTCTGGAGTTGATGAATTAGTAGTAGTTGTAGTAGTAGCAGTAATAGTAGTAGTTGTAGTAGTAGCAGTAATAGTAGTAGTTGTAGTAGTAGCAGTAATAGTAATAGTTGTAGTAGTAGCAGTAATAGTAGTTGTTGTTGTTGTAGTAATAGTAGTTGTTGTTGTTGTAGTAATAGCAGTATAGTAGTAGTAGTAGTAACAATAGTAACAATAGTTGTAGTAGTAGTAGTAGTAATTATAGTAGTAGCATTAGTTGTTGTAGTAGTAGTAGTTTGAGTAGTAGTAGTAGTTTGAGTAGTAGCAGTAGTAGTTATTTCTTTATTCTTATTTTTTTTGACATTTCTATAAAAGATATATCCTTTAAATATATATCTTAGTCACAATTTTTTTTTATCATAATATAGGTTAAGCCTATATACATTTGATTAAATTATTATAAATAGTGAATTATGTAATTGTGGATAATTTTATGCCAATTAAATATTTTTATCATAATTGTAATTCACTTTTTGTTTTGATTTATAATTAGAGCTTATTTGAAATATTAATTTTTATTATAATTATGATTTAACATTGATTTGTAAATCATTTGGTATAACAATATATAAATTCTTTGAGGTGTTCTCATTGGATTATCAAAATTTTACCGCCTTATATGCAAGGATGAGCGACACACTCTTTGAGGTTAGTATTGAAACATCTAATATGTTTTATTATATAATTACATATATAGAGAATTTTGTTCATCATATATTGTTCTCTATTTATGTTTTTTTAATGTTGCAATTATATATAAAAGTAGTATGATTGTTTCTTAGAATATAATTCATGAATTTATCATATTTTGTTACGCATAATTGCTAATAATTTGTATAATTGTCAACTTACCTATCATAGGTACAATTAAATAAATTTTGTGAGTTAAATAATTAAAGTTTTTATTTAATTACAATTTATATTTTATTAATAGTAATTATACTCTATATATGTATTGTTATTGATATAATTTATTAATTTGTACTATATTGATCATAATCATATCCTACCGGTGTGTTTAATATAATATAATATATTATTTTACAATGTGAGTTTTGTACATTGTAATATTATGTTTTCTATTTATTGTGATTTGGTACTCTTAGATAGGATCACTATAAGTAAGAAATTATCCTTAAAAAAGAGAGAGGATGTTTTGGTTGGATTTATATATGAAATCATTTATTTATCTAATTGTGTGATAGTTTATTCACATAAAAAAATTTTGTTGTTTAATGTCATCCTCGTTTCCTAAAATTTAATTGGGCATATTTTATTTTATGCAATCTAATATTATTCATTTTCCTATCGTAATGTAAATTTATGTTTAGTAAATTTTATTTATAGGAATGAATTGTTATTATTCTTGTAAGTGATGGACATACCCTATGGGTATGACATTATTTTACATGAACATTGTGTCATAGAAAAAAATAGTTGAATGATTTTCTTTTAGTACTTTAAATAAGTTAAAGTTTTAGTTCAACTATCTTTTTTTATCAAGTGGAAGAGTTTGGTTTGTCTCATAAGTGAAATTATGTTGTTAAAAGGTTTCTACCTTATTAAATGCCCAATTAATTATACATTATATTTGTTATATTAATGATTTATTTGTGATAGTCTCTTATGTTATATCATTATATCATAGTTGTATATTGTCTTATCTTATTAGTAAATAATAATTCTTGTAAAGACGTATATTGGATCCTAAATTTGAAGATAATATTTTCTCTATTCTATATCATAATTTTGTATTGTTATTTGTGATATTTTTTAAATTAGAATTTTGTTGAAGCTATGTGTTTTATAATTTTTGGTATCATAATTCATACTGAAAGTTAGAGACTATTTCTTGTTATATCCTTAATACTTGTTAAGTATATGTCTGATGTGCTTTCGCTACTAGTAACCAAATCTTATACTCAAATGTGTGTGAATATTATTTATAATTGTAACACTTTAGTTGGAATTTTGAGTGAGTAATTAAAAACTTGCAAATAAACCTCATATTATATTTTAAAATATTAGGGATTTTTTATCTCCCTCGTGTTTGTAAAGTAATGGTTACTTTGTTTATGTGATTTTTTTAGGATTAATATTTATGATAATAAAAGGAGATTTTGAGTTATAAAGTGTCAAGTAAACATTTATAATCTCCTTAATTGTATACGTAAAATGTGGTTAATTATGAAATCTATTTTGTAAAATTACGTGATTATACATTATGTGTTGAGTTTCATATGTTAGTAATTTGTAATACCAAAATAATTTCTTCATGTTACTTCATATCATTATAAATGGTATATATAATTGACAATATTTTTATTATTGTTACATTTTGATATACAATACATCATTGTTAATTTTTTGAATACTCATGGAAATTTTCATTGTGTGTAACCTAATATTTTGCTCAAGTTTTATGGCTATTTTTTAACACTTGATTTTTGAGCGAGCTATTAAAAAATTATAAATAATTCATATTCCATTTAAAATATCAAAGATTTTGATCTCAATCATGTTTATAAAGTGAAGGATATTTTTTTATAATCCTTTTGAGGATTAATGTATGCAATAACGTAAGGAGATTTTATATTATAAAGTGTAAAGTGGCACTTAAAATCTCTTATTTTTATTATATGTAAAATATGTAGTTAATTATCAAACTCAATTTTGTAAATTTTTTGAATGGAAAATTATATGTTAGATTTTATATAGTCATTTTGTAATCACTTCTTTAGATAATTTTGCAATAATTTGTTTATCTCTAATGTGATATTCTTAAAGAAAGAAAGGTTATGACCCACCTTGTTGAAGGTATCCACATGGTTCAAATCAATATATTTATTTGAGAATTAGTGAGAGCAATTTCAGCATTCTCGCCTTATATTGATTATCCTGTTTAGCAACCATGTTAAAAAAAATTATTGAGACAAAATTGATGTGGACTAGTTACCTTGATATGAAAGACCTTGGTGATACTTTTGTTATTTTAAGCATCTAACTTATTGTGATAGGTCACAAACATTCTTAAACTAAAGAGGGTATTTACTGAAAAGACCTTAAGCGGTTTGACATGCATTCATTCTCCTTGTGTGTTGTGCATTTCTCTTAAAACAATAGAAATTCATTGTGCTTAAAGCACTTTATATGTTTGTTTAAGAGAAAATTCAAGAGCTATAATCTCATTACTGACTATTATATCATTAGAGTATTTTGAATTAGTCAACTCTAATGGAAACCTTATTCCTATTTTGACATAAAGGATTAGTAGGAATATGTGTTTTCTATTATGTCTTAGGACTTGTTAAACTTATATTGTCATATATTCTTGTGCACATTTTATAATCACATGGCATACTTTAAAAGGACTTTGTTATTTAGTCTTGTCCTATTGTATTGAGAAATATAAAATTTGTTTTTATCTCAGCAGGCATCTTAAGTAGATGTCAAAATCATTTTGTTGGGTATTGCTCGTTAATTATTTTGGCATGCAATTATATGTCATACTTTTCTTTTACCCAAAATTCCACATTCTACTAAGTCATAAGTTAAGAAGTATTTTGCATAATATCAATACTCTTTCTACATTGTAAAAGTATTCATAAATTTGATGTTTAAACTAATAATTATAAGTGTTTTCTTATTTTGACATTCTTATGATCACATTAATATAGAGAATTATTTTATTTAAACTAAGTGCTTATGTTATCCAAGTAGGAAATTCTTGGATTTTCTAATTGCTTTTGAAATTGTATAGTTACTTATTTTGTGAAACTCAAATTAATTGAATGTCAAATATTGAACAACAATTATTGATCTAGACTATGAATTTCTTATTATTGGTCTATTGTGAGCACTTAGATACATGGATTATGTTTAGGCTTTAACTAATTTTCAGACTTAGATTGAGCATAATATTAAAGAAAACATGCTTGTAGAGTCACTGACCAAAGACTTAACAATTGGAGTTTATCAAAATGTTATAACTAAAATGATTTGGTTATGTTTCAATATATTGGGTTAGTGGGAGTTTGAAATTTATGTATTTGCTCAATATTGTGAGATATGTGCGGATTCATTCTATTATCATATCTCTTATAGCATTTTCATATGTTTGGACCATTTTTCAAATTGCATATATTTCTTAATTAAATTATATTATGTTCTTTTTCCTATCCATCATATTCTTTATGTGAAGTATAAGCTTCTTGGCATATATGATATATGTCCCTATCGAAAGTATTGTTAAGGGTTTATATTTGTTTGAATTTTTGTTGATATATGCTTTGACCATAATTATATTCTAGTCTTAAAATTTTTATACCTTGTGATTGACTAATATTATCTAAGTAGGAGATTGTTAGATTAATTATTTAATTAATCTATATTTTATGTATTAACATTAATCAAATTATTAAGAATTATTTTTTAATATATAATTATGGTCAATAGTTATCATTATAACACCTAATTAATTGATGAATGTTATGTTGGGTTATTTTTGGACTCCCACCTATGTAGACAAAAGTCAAATATCCTCAAACTCACTAGGTCTCTCTTATAAGAGGAGAAGGGATTAGATTGGGAGTGTGAGAGTGAATTTTCACAGTCAAAAGAGAAGAGAGAGAGGAGGAGAGAGAAAGTATTTTATTTTTATCTCTACACAAAATAGTCACGTCCAAATTGCAATATCTACTTTGTTAACCGTTGGATTGGGCTGAAACCTTGATAGCAGGTTCAACACATAGTTCTACATCTTGACCGTTTGGATCTTGATTTGAAGGTCTGTGGTGTGAGAAATCATGCTCGTATAGTAGAGCAATTTTGTGAGTTCTTCACTTTTTTTTGTTCCTTATTTCTTGTTCTTCATTTGTAAGCTTTGTTGCTTGTTTGTGTTGGCGGGTTGTATGCACAAATTTGTACTCTTGATTGAACATTCTTGTACCCCTATTTGATTATAGTGGATTGATTTCTTTGGTCTAAACGACCCATGGTTTTTACCTCTCACATTGAGGGGGTTTTCTTAAAAATATTGGTGTCTCTTGCATGATTCTTCTCGTGGTTGTTGAAATTCTAGTCTATGATTACTCCTTATAGATTCTCGCAATATGGGAAATTTATATCCACTGTGTTGTTGCCACATTAGTGGTGTATTATTGGTTTTCCCCATTAGAATGGTATTAGAGCTCTTTGGTTTAAAAGGTGTTATACTTGCCTAAATGATGCAGGGTAATACAAATAGAATGGTAAGTTTGGATGACACTAATTGTCACTTGTGGAAAAGAAGATGAAATATTTATTATTTGTGAAGAAAATTCATCTTCTTGTCTTTGCTACTCAGAAGCCAGAATCTATGTCTAATGAAGAATGGGACTATGAGCATCAACAAGTATGTGGCTTTATCCAGCATTTTGTGCCTCCACTTTGTGGGAGAAGATTGAATCTTTTTTTGCCTCAAAATGTGGGAACAACAAATTATTTTTGTTGAATTCTATTGTGAGTTTGAAGTTCAAGGAAGGAACTTCCCTTTCAGATCACTTGAATGAGTTTCAAGGGATTCTTGATTAGATGTCAAGAATGGGCATCAAGTTTGAAGATGAAATTTTGGGAATGTTACTTTTGAATTCTTTACCTAAGTCTTGGGATACTTTTAAGGTCTCTATCACAAATTCAACCTCGTGTTGTCTCTTCGCAAATGACAAAGGGTAGTGTTCTCAACAAGGAGATGGGAAGGAAGGCGCAAGGTTTTTCATCTCGGTCTTAGGTGCTTGTCACTGAAAATAGGGGGGAGAAGTTAGAAAAAGGAACAAAAAAGAGGAAAAGAAAAGAGCAAAAGTAAGTTTAAGTCCAAATATAAGAATGTGGAGTGTCACTACTATCACAAAACAGAACATATACAGAAGCATTGTTTCTCGTGGAAAAAGGAGAACAAAGGCAAAAAGGGTAAGTAAAAAAAAAAGGATCATGATGATGATGATGATGATGATCGTGTCACTATTGCTACCGGTGATGATCTTGTCATTCTTCGAGACTTTGAGTTAATTAATCTTGTATTCGATGAGAGCTTGTGGATTATTGATAGCGGTGCTACACTGCATGTTATACCAAGGAAAGAGTTCTTTACATCTTACTCCTCAGGTGATTTTGGAGTGTTAAAGGTAATGATGGTGTGACCAAGGTGATCAGTGTTGGTGATGTTTGCTTGCAAACCAACATGGGAGTGCAGTTATGGCTTAGAGGAGTCAAACATGCTTTAGATGTTCTCTTTAACTTGATATCTATGCATATGCTTGATGATAGTGGTTATGATAACCACTTTGGTCATAGAAAATAGAAACTCACCAAAGGTCACTTGGTTGTGGCCAAAGGGGAGAAAATTTCTAAACTATATTGGATAAAAGCTTTGGTTGCTAAAGATAGTGTGAATGTCATGGATATGGAGGCATTTTTGTGGCACCGAAGGCTTAGTCATATCAGTAAAAAATAGCTGAATTATTAAGCCAAAAAAGGATATACTTCCAATGTTGAAGAATGCAGAGTTGGAGAAGTATTCACATTGCATGGCTAGTAAGCATGCTAGAGTGTCCTTTAAGAAGCATCCTCCCTCAAGGAAGTCAAAGTTGCTAGAATTGGTGCATTCTAATGTTTGTGGCCCATTGAAAGTAAAGTCATTTAATGGTGCACTTTATTTTGTTACCTTTATTTATGACTATTCCAAGAAGCTTTGGTTCTATGCTTCGAAGGCAAAGGAACAAGTGTTGGAGAAGTTCAAACAATTCCAGGTTTTGGTTGAGAGACAATCAGACAAGAAGGTGAAATGTATTCATTCTGACAATGGTAGTGAGTATTGTGGACCCTTTGATGTATATCACAAGTAGTAGGGTATCAGAGATGAAAAGACTCCTCCTAAAACTTCTCAATTGAATGGCTTAGCAGAGAGGGTGAACAAGACAATGATTGAGAGAGTTAGGTACATTCTTTCTAAAGCAAGGTTACCTAAGCATTTCTAGGGTAAGGCACTTTACACAGCAATGCATGTTATTAATCTCAATCCTATAGTTACTTTGAATACTGAGGTGCCAAACAAGATTTGGTTTGGCAAAGATGTCAAATATGATCATTTGTGAGTCTTCGGTTGTAAGGTCTTTGTGCATATTCCAAAGGATGAAAGATCTAAGTTGGATATGAAGATTAGACAGTGTATCTTCATTGGATATGGTTAGGATGAGTATGATTACAGGTTGTATGATCCTATTGAGAAGAAACTTGTTAGAAGTCGTGATATGCAATTCATGAAAGACCAAACCATTGAAGACATTGATAAGGTAAAGAAGATTACAGTTGAGAAAGATAATAGTTTGTTTGAAATTGATCCAATTCGAATTCTTGTACATGATCTGGATACTATTGAGAATAATGTTTAGAATAGTGAGCAACATAATTATGTTGGTGATCAACAACTTGGAGATGGTTTTGATGTTCCTCTTGATGCTGAAAAGGAACAAAAGATGTCACAAGATGAGAATCTAGGTGATGGTCTCAAACCACCTCTAGTTCAACTCAAGAGGTCTAATAGGGAGAGACAATCATCTACAAGGTATACTTCTGATGAGTATGTGACCTTGACAGATGGAGAAGAACCTGAATGTTACCAAGAAGCCATGGAGAGTGAAGAGATGCAAAAGTGGTTGGATGTAGTGCAAGATGAAATAAATTATTTACATGATAATCACACTAATGATTTGGTGAAGTTGCCTAATGACAAGAAGGTCATGGAAAATAGGTGGATTTATAGGGTAAAGCAAGAGAGTAATTTTGCATCTCCAAGGTATAAAGGCAGATTAGTAGTGAAAGGCTTTAGATAGAAAAAAGGTGTTAACTTCAATGAGATCTTCTCTCTTGTGGTGAAGATGTCATCCATTAGAATTGTGTTGAGTTTAGCTGCTACTCTTGATCTAGAGGTTGAACATATGGATGTAAAAACAACTTTCCTTCATGGTGATTTGGAGGAAGAGATATACATGAAGCAACCTGATGGTTTTTAGATTAGTGGAAAGGAAGACTATGTGTGCAGGCTCAAAAAGAGCTTGTATGGTCTGAAGTAGGCTCCAAGACAATGGTACAAAAAGTTTGAGTTTGTTATCTGTGAGCAAGGCTACAAGAAGACTACTTTTGATCACTATGTATTTGTTAGAAAATTTTTTGATGATGACTTCATTATCTTGTTGTTATATGTTGATGACATGCTTATTGTTGGGAAAAGTATTCCAAAATTGACAGGTTGAAGAAGCAATTGAGCGAGTCATTTGCTATGAAAGACATAGGAGCTGCTAAACAAATTCTTGGTATAAGAATCATTCGTAATAGACAAGCAAAGAAACTTTGGTTATCATAGGAAGACTATGTTAAAAGGGTGTTATAGAGTTCCATATGAAAAATGCTAAAATAGTAAGCACTCCTCTTGCTACTCATTTTAAACTGAGTTCTAGACATAGTCCTTCAAATAAAGCTGAGAAGACTAATGTGAGTAGAGTTCCTTATCCATCTATAATGGGTAGTTTGATGTATGCAATGGTGTGTATAGGACCAGACATTGCACATGTTGTTGGTACTGTTAGTAGATTTTTGTTTAATCGAGGTAGAGAACACTAGAATGTTGTGAAATGGATCTTGAGGTATCTTCATGATACTAGTGATTTGAGGCTTTGTTTTGGAGGTGATAAGCCTACTTTTATGGGATGCTCAGACTCAAATATGGCTGGAGACATTGATTCCAGAAAGTCCATTTCAAGCTATTTGATTAAGTTTGCAGGGGGAGTTGTGGCTTAGCAATCTAAATTGTAGAAGTGTGTTGCTTTGTCCACTACCAAGGCAAAGTTTATTGTCATTACAGAAGCATGCAAGGAGTTGCTTTGGGTGAAGAAATTCTTGCAATAGCTTGGTTTTTTTTCAGGACAAGTACTTGTTATTCTGTGATAGCCAAAGTGCAATTCATCTTGGTAAGAATTCAACTTTTCATTCTAGGTCAAAGCATATTAATGTGAGGTATCATTGGATACGTGATGCTTTGGATGCTAAACTATTGGAGTTGGCTAAAGTTCATACTGATGATAATGGTACTAATATGATGACCAAGGCATTGCTAAGAGGGAAGTTTGAAGCTTGTTGTGAGATTGTCGGAATGTCAATCACCTCCACATAGTTGTGATGAGAGAGATATGTTGGGTTATTTTTTGGTTCTCAACTATGTGGACAAAAGTCCAGTATCCTCAAGCCCACTAGGTCTCTCTTATAAGAGGAGAAGGGGTTAGATTGGGAGTGTAAGAGAGTGAATTTTTGCAACCAAAAGAGAAGAAAGAGAGGAAGAGAGAGAAAGTATTTTGTTTTCATCTCTACATAGAACAATCACGTAAATATCATGATATCTACTTCGTTAACCGTTGGATCTGGCTGAAACCTTGACAGCAGGTTTAACACGCATAGTTCTACATCTTGACCGTTCGGATCTTGATTTGGAAGTATATGGTATGAGAAATCGTGCTCATATAGTAGCACAATTTTATGACTTCTTCACTTTCTTGTTCCTTATTTCTTGTTCTTCATTTGCAAGCTTTGTTACTTGTTTGTGTTGTCTGGTTATATGTACAAATTTGTGATCTTTATTGAATACTATTATACCTCTATTTGATTATAGTGGATTGATTTAATTGATCTGAACAATCTGTGGTTTTCACCTCTCACATTGAGGGGGTTTTCCACATTAAAAATTTTGGTGTTTCTTACGTGATTCTTCTTGTGATTGTTGACATTCTAATATGTGATTACTTCTTATAGATTCTTGTAAGAAGGAGAATTTATATTTGTTGCGTTGTTGCCACATTGATGGTGTATTATTGGTTTTCCCCATCATGTTATACTAGGCTTTTGTTTCGAATAACCTATAATAGGCTGAGCTATTTAGTTAATGCCCAATGAGAGGTCCCTATCCTCATCAATAGATTACTTTATCGTTGTCTCATTAGATGACTAATACATTCTCTCTTGTGGAGTCAATCATGATTGATTGTAATCTTCTCTTATTTTAGTTCTCCACATAGTTGTCCTGGATATCACGAAAACAAAACAAAATAATTTTTTGTCAAATGCACAAACTCTATCATCTTATTCTCTCTATACTCATGAAATAATGTTATAATATTGTATCTATTTTGATCTTTGTATGCTTGGGGATTTTAAGATTTAGCGAAGATAAGTTCAAATTTTATTTCATATTCAATTTGACATGTTTGACCTTTGTACTATCAATAAGTTTTTCTTGTGATTTTGTGTTCTAATTTCTTTTAAGGAGAACTACCTCAAATTCTTCGCCAAGTTTGGTGGGCAATTAAAATGTGATTTAGAAGCTGATTGTTCTAATACTCATTCTTCTAGTGTTGAATTTTGTGGTTTTGAATCTATTGAAAGAGTAAATGGTGAAAGTGGTATTGCACACGAAAAAATATTATTCAAACATACTGACAAGCATCTTGATCAAGAATTTGATCATGTTTCAAGTCCTCTTATATCAGATATTGGAAGTGATGATTGAAGTTAAACACAAACTATTATGGGAAAGTTTAGAGAAGTCTTGGAGTTTTTTGCTAAAGTCTTTCGGTAACCGTTATATGAGAAGTAAAAATCTTATGTCTAACATAAGTTGTGAGTTTTTTTTCTGCAATATTCTTATAAGAATGTTTTCACTGTGTGTTTTCTTTGTAATGAAGGTGCATTTTATTGTCTTCATATTTATGGAAGTAAGACTTTGTATATCATAGTGTTTTCTCTGTGAGTCAATGTTTTCTCTCGATAATAAAGGGACATGGTGAATTTTAATTATGCTAATGCTCTTTGTCCTTTTAGTACCATTGCTCAAGTAAAGGGTAATATCACGAATTCACATCATACAGAGGAGAGTTGGATAGGATACATTATATTAGAATACTCTACTAAAACAAAAAAAAATAGTTTAATTATTAATCAACCATTTAAGACATTATGAAACGTAATGTCAAGTTTTAAAATTATAAAAATAAACTAATTAATAATTAATAATTTTAAAATTGAAATAATATATATTTTTAATTTTTAGAAACTGGATTAATTAGTACTATAACATTTAAAATAATCAATAATATTTTAAAATTTCTAGGCGATGGTGCAGCGGGTATAGGTGTTGTTCTGGGGCATAAATAAGATGAAATGAACAACTTTTATCTTAACACTATATTTTAAAAACACATAATGAAAAATATCTAAACTTTAGCTTAATTTTTTAAAAAAATTGTTTAACTTTAATTTAATGGTAATTTATAAGTTAAAAAAAAAAGGGTCAAACACACTCTTATAATATAGGGATGTTAAATTATAGAGAGAAACAAGATGCAAACAACACCAACAAGGAGTGAGAAACATATCCCACTCTAGTTTGTGATGTTAGTACAAGGTAAATAGCATGGGGTACCAATCTATCACTGGGAATGGGCTGACAGAACATGACTCAACCTTTTTTGTTGACTTGTCTCGTACTAGTATGATATCATATTGTAACACATCAAGATCTACTTAGCTTGCACATATGTTCTGGCTTGTGGGATCAGACATGATCATTAAAGGTTAACTACCGAGTAGCCCCTAAGAGGTCTAGTAACCTTACCAATTTAGGTTCATATCCAATTCCCTACGCACTTGTATTTATTAAATGAGGCATGACATGTCTTATGTGACACTCTTTACCTTTCAAGCATTTATACTTAGTAAAAGAAAATAGAAAAATTAAAATTTCAATTATATTCTTATTTATTCCAAAAGGTAAAGAGTTTACATTCTAAGCGATGGCGCTCCAAAGACTATATCCTCAAAATCTAAAACAATATAAAATAAAACTCTAATAAAAACAAAGATCCAACCCTAATGCCACAACCTATTAGAGCAAAGTCCCAAACTATTATGAAAATAAAATAATAAAAACAATAGTAATTCAATCTTTGAGTTTCTAGTCAACACTACCTACAATTAACATTCAGCCCAAGGAAATAGATAACAACAAAAAAGAGTGAGAAATGCATCTCACTCAGTTCATGATGCAAGCACAACATAAGTAGCATTCACACGATGCCAAGCAATAAATAAAAATACAAGCATAATAGATTATAACAATTACACAAAGACATTTATTCAGATGTAGATGAATGACAGTGATCCAACCTAGTCTCTAATTTGTATACATATGGTACTAATCTATCATTAGAGAGTGGTCTAGTGATAACACAACTCAACCCTATAGTTGTCTTGTTCCACCCTAGCATGATATCCTATAGTAACACATTAGGATTTACTCAACTTGCACATATGCTCCGGCATGTAGAATTGGACACGACCATTGGAGGTTAACTATCGAGTAGTCCCCAGGAGGTCTAATGGCCTTACCAATTCAAGGTTGTATTCACTTTCTCATACACTTGTCTTTATTAAATGATGCATGACATAGCTTATTCTTTATCTTTCCATTTTTTGCAAATTGGATTGATGAGGATCACTCTCGCCCCTCTATATCTAGGTACCTCATCCACAACTTACAACAATCAGTAAGTATCATTCTTGTCTCCTTTAAACTAAGTCACTCACTTTACAAGTGTCACTCGAGCCCATTCTTCCCACCTTTTGTCCTAGATAACTCATTGACACTCATACTTATTAACTCGTTTCTCAATTTATATCTCATAAATTCCGCTACAAATGCTTCTATATCAACACATACATGAATTCTCGATAATACAACTAAACACATATATAGGCATGTCTTCACAAAATCAACTAAATTCACAATAACTAACACAGAATTGTATCATAGTCCAGGGAGTTTAATCTCCCCTTCAAAGATATCCAAACAACTAAATACTACAATTGGGATTCTAAGGGAAACCCCTCAACCCATGACCACGAGGTTAAAAGTCATGCTCTACTAATTGAGAAAGACAGACAAACATGACAAATTGAGATTCTAGGGACAACTTATTTTAACCCACAATCACAAAATTAAGAGTCTTGTACTCTATCAATTGACATAGACAAGAAATCACAAGCAAACAATTAAACACTCTATCAATTGACAAAGGCAGTCAAATACAAGAAATCAACAAAGGTATGGGGTCAACCCCTCTACACACAATCATACTCTCACCCTTGAGCTAGATTTCTCACTCCCCCTTAGAAGGTGTAAAATGCTTCGATATGTCCTTAGGGTGCACCTCCTTTGTCCTTTGTGGTAGCAGCACAATAGAGTTTACAAGAAGAGTTTCTAGCGCACTAGATATTATGTTAGCTCCCCTTCTTATAGTGTCAGAATGGGTCAAGGTAGATTGTTAAATATCTATTATCTAAATATTTAAATGTTATTAAATATCTCTTATTTTTAAATATATTATTTTTCAAATATAGATAATATTTTTTTAAATATTTCAATATCTATAATCATGTTTGAAAGTTTTCTAAACATTTGTTAACCATAAAGATAATATAAATATCTTTTGAAATATCTAAAAGTTGTTTATTATATTTGAATTCGAATATTATTTGATCTTTAAGTAACACCTATTTTCTCAAAAATACAATCTATTTAACTATTTACAAAATATAATTATTTTAAAAGGTGATAAAACATATAAGACAATAACTTAATAGAATAGTTACAAACAATATAATAATAGCATGAAAGTTGAGATGTTACATCTTAGCTTATTCTTATCATTTCACTTTTCCTAAATTGGATTGATAAGGATTATTCTTGCCCCTCTCTAGACCTAGGTACCAATTGAAAGAAAAGAAAAATGTATATTAATTGTGTATTTTGTACAATCACTAGTATCCCTTTATAGGATAAAGATTATGCCTAAAAATGAAACAAGGAAATAGGGAGATAATAGTAATAAGGAAACAAAATCTCATGATATCTTCTAAAATATATCTGATATTTACAACACTCCTCTCTCAAGTTGCTAAATGGATATCAATCATTCCCAACTTGCCAATAAGATTATAAAATCTAGCACTAGAAAGCCCTTTAGTAAAGACATCTATCACTTGCAGCCCTGTAAGTATATGTGTTGTAACAATAAGGCCACCATCCAACTTCTCCTTGATGAAGTGCTTGTCCATTTCTATGTGTTTCGTTTTGTCTAGTTAGACTAAGTTATGAGCAATGTTAATAGTTGAATTGTTATCACAAAACAATTTCATGGGACCCTTATATTTAACTTTGAGGTCATCAAGAATAATCTTCAACCATAATCTTTCACATATACCATGTGTCATGGCTTGACACTCAAATTTTGCACTAGACCAAGCAAAAAAACATTTTGCTTCTAACTTCTCCATGTCACCAGATTCCCTCCAAGAAAAACAATAATTGGAGGTGGATCTCATATTTGTGATTGACCCTGTATAGTATGCATCAGCGTGTATCTCCAAGGACAATGAACCTTATCTCCTAAATAACAATCCCTTACCTGAGCTTATCTTCAAATAATATCTCTCACGAGGGTCATGCATAAATTAACTAACCATACTAACAACATAGACAATATCTGGTCTGGTGTGAGATAAATATATTAGTTTCTTCACCAGTCTCTAGTATTGATACTTCTGGACAAGTGGACTTTCTTCACTTTCAATCTTGTGGTTTTGTTCAATAGGCATCCTTGTGGTCTTGCATCCTAGTTTTCTTGTCTCTTAAAGTAGATGAAGTACATATTTTCTTTGGGAGATAAAGATGTCATTTTTGGAATAGACAATCTCTATTCCAAGGAAATACTTCAAATTTTCCAACTCCTTCATCTCAAAATGTGTTGCCAACCTTTCTTTTAGAGGCAATCGCTCTATCTCATCACCACCTACAATGATCATATCATCTATATACATTAGGAGAAGAGTGAGTTTTCCATCAAGGAAATGTTCTATGAATAAAGTATGATCACCTTGACTCTGCTTGTATACCAAGGGGATCACGACTTGAGTAAATCTTCCAAACCATGCTCGAGGAGATTGTTTAAGGCCATACAAAACCTTTTTCAACTTGCACACTTTATTCTTACCACTATAAGATTCAAATCCTAGGGAAATCTCCATATAGACTTCCTCCTCTAGGTCTCAATGCAAGAAGGAATTTTTAAAATCAAATTGTTGTAGGTCCTAGTCAAAGTGGGCAACTAAGGACAAAATGATTCTTACTATATTCATTTTTGCCATGGGGAAAATGTCTCCTCATAGTCAATGCCATAAGTCTATATGTATCCCTTTGCAACCATTCTCGCTTTGCATCAATCAAGAGTACCATCAAATTTACTCTTCACAATGTATATCCACTTGCAACCTATAGCTCTCTTGTCTTTTAGTTTGTCAACAATATCCCAAGTTGAGTTCCTTTCTAGTGTCTTCATCTCTTCTCTCATGGCTTGAACTCAGTTGCTATCTTTCATAGCTTACTAGACTGATACAGGTATTTTGATTACATCAATAGCTACAATAAAGCTTCGATGTTTGAGAGAAAGATGGTCAATACTAAAAAATTGAGATATAGGATACCTAGCACATGATGTCTTGCCTTAAGGAAATAGGCATATTGTTAATAACTTCCATAGAATTCTTATCATCCTCAAGGATATTTACCTCTCTGGTTTATATTATTCAATTTACTGTGGAAGCAAAGTGAGTTTCTTTCACCTTTGATATTTTATTTCAAAGAATTGATCCTCCTTTTCTACTTAATTGTGATCTTCCCTTTCTACTTCACTGTGATATGAACCTTCTTCTTCATTGTGATCTTCCCCTTCTGTTTCATAGTTGGTGTCTTGGACATCCTACAAAGATAAAAGAGGTAATAACCCTAAGACAAACTCGATTTCTAGAATACTCTCCCTCTGAAGCTAACGGCTGACAAAAATCTATCCCGACAAACCACATACCCTATCCATAGATCATGTGCTAGCGTTTCCCCCAATGGTTTGTTTGACATATGTCATGTTGTGATGACTTCGTAGTCATGTATATTATGTTAAGGGAAAGCATCCAACTGATTGTTCGAAAGTTAAAGTTTCCATGATGTAAGATTGATCTAATATGTTGATCTAAGAGTCTAGATTGGATGAATTGAAATTGTGTGATATTATTCTATTTGAATGCTTATGATATGTTATATATATATATATATATATATATATTTCATGAGCTTATCCTTATATTTCTTATAGCATATGTGTGACTCGGATGACCTCGAATGACATTCGTTGGGAGCAGATGCTGAGGTTGCCAGGGAACTAATCTTGATCTCGCATGTCGTTCAACAGAATACACTTGAGAATTTTCTCCCTACTCTTCATGGAGACCCTGGTGGGCCTAGGAGGGGCTTTGATGATTAATCTGGATTTGAAGCACGTCAAATATTGCGACGACATCACCATCAACTTCGTACCATGCATCACTACCTCAATTTTGGTTATGTTCTATGTCACACTAGACTTCTATCTACCTACAAGAGATATGGAGTTAGCCCACGTACCTCACCCAAGTCGAGCTGACCAAAATCTATTGTCATGACCCACTCATCATGCTCTTGTCCTTGTCGTCGTTGAATAAATCATGAAGTTGTTTCACAGGATTCGCCATTTCATCCTCCTCCTCCTCCCTCTCAGTAGTTTAGTGTGTAAGGAGTTTAAGGTGTGAGTTTTATACCCCACCCCCAATGATGATGTGTTATGTATTACCTTCTATAAGACATATGTAATGTACCTTTTTAATTTTTTGGGTTGTAAATGCATGTATGGTTTTGATTATGATTTATTTGTGATAAATTTATGCACATTTTCATTTATAAATTAAATAAGAATTTTTCAAAATTAATTAGACATTTGCATTTTTTAGATGGATTTAGTTTTCATTGTAGCGACCACAAATCATTACATATATAATTGAAACTTAACCCTTAAAGTAAAAATTTTAAACTTGTATGCTAAAACCTAATTATAATAAAAATGAGAACAAGTTATATTTGGTATTATTATTAAAAACAATAACATAAAAATAATATATTATTTAATTTATAGTAATTAAAAATATTTTATATTAAAATTAATATCTTTTAATACTTTAAATTTTTTTATATTTTAAAAAGTAAATACCCATGTAACAACTTATTTGACCTAGAGCTTGCCAAGAGTTAACTCAAATTCTATCTCATCATTAAATTATGCCAGCCTAACTCAATTGAAAAATATATCAATCTGAATTAGCAGTTCTCACCTATGTTTTAAAAACAATTTCACAATCATTAAAATTAAAAATATCTATTATATGAAAATTTTTATTCATTCTATGTTTTAAAAATAATTTTTCAACCTTTAACGGTTACTTAACATAAAAAATGTTATAGTGTAAAAATAAAATTAAAAATTAAAAATATTTTCTCAAAATAAAGAGATAATTTCTATAAAAGAAGTGAACCAAGAAAAATACATTATATATTTTATTTTATTTTATCGGTCGAGCAAACATTACGAAAAAAGAGTGGATTCATTCTTGATTTAATTTAAAGCATAATGTGATAACAATATTATTAATTCATTAACATTTAAAAACAGATATATAATTATTTATACATTTTAAAAATAAGTTCACTCGGAAAAGCCCAACTTTCCATTTCTTGTTCAAAATTGGCTGCCTCACCCACTGAATATAAGTCAACTTTACGTCCAGTCAAGTATACTAGTTAGCCTACACATTCTTCTTCACATCTCCACCTACCCAGCTACCTCCACCCTTGTCAACACATAATACTTTAACGAAAAAAAAAAAAAAAAAAACTTACACGTAGTTGCTCAATATTATTTTTTAATTAAAATTAAAATTTCACCTTAATAATATTCTTAATAAAATTTATATTAAAAAATAAAACTCTAATTTTGATTAAATAAAATAAAATAAACACTAAATATATTTATAAAATTGAATGTAAATTTTTGTCTTAATGATACCAAATATCATGAGAGGATAGATATTTTTCTTCTAATATAATTTTTTCATCCAAAAATAAGATTTAATATACACAAGTAATTATCATTTACGCAGAAAAAGGTTAATAATTTTGTAATAGTTTAATATAAAAAAAGTTTAAAGTATACTATCGGTAAACATCAACAACTTTGCCATTGTTTTTGCTTTTTTCTTTTCTTGTTGTTATATATTAAGAGGCAAGTTGTTGACAATAAAAGGAGAATAAGTAGCCAAAAAAAGAGAAGGGTGAGGGGGAAGTAATAGAAATGGGGAAGAGTAAGGTTCTTGTGGTGGGGGGAAGTGGGTACATAGGGAGGAGGATAGTGAGGGCAAGCCTAGCACTGGGCCACGAAACGTATGTGATCCAACGGCGAGAATTGGGCCTCCAAATAGAGAAGTTGCAGATACTGTTATCATTGAAGAAACAAGGTGCTCATCTTGTTGAGGCTTCTTTCTCCGATCATAAGAGCTTGGTGGATGCGGTTAAGCAGGTTGATGTTGTCATCAGCGCCATCTCTGGCGTTCACATCAGAACCCACAGTATCGCTTTGCAACTCCAACTCGTTCAAGCCATCAAAGAAGCCGGCAACGTTAAGGTTTTTTTTTTTTATTTCTTTAATTCTTTAATTAAAAGAATTTATGTCATAGAAAAATAGACTTTAATTGCACTTTTTCTCATAATTTGGTATATGGAATTTTTTGACTTTTTTTTATTTGCTCAATTTCAATTTTTATATTTTAAAAAATAAACAATTAGTATCTAAAATAAGTTGTTTGATTTTGTATATTTAAAAAATACTAATTTTATTCTTACTATTTAATTTTTAACGAATATAATGATATAATAAAGTCAATCAATTATTTTTTTATACATAAATATCTTATATAACTTTAATTATTTAATAAGTAGATTAAAATTGTTGATTTTTAAAATATAAGAACTAAAATCAACCATCAATCATAATTAAAATCAAGCAACTATGATAATTTAAATATGTAAAAATTGAGTTATTAGGACTACGATGATAAAAATTATCTAAACACTAAATTAAAGAAATAAAAAATATAATTAAGTTTAAAAAATAAAAATATATTTGTAATAAACCTCGTTATAACAAAATTTAGAAATAATTTTTTAATTAAAAGTATAATTTTAATTGATAATCTATATAATTTTTTAATATATATTTTATTATGTAAAAGTTATTGAGATAAAATTTTAAATTAGTTAGAGAACGGCTTAAAAATATATCTAAATTTTATCCTAAATATATAAGATTTATTAGCACATTGATTTTTAAGGTTTTTATAAAAAAAAAAAATCAAATATATCGAATAAGAAAAAAATAAACACAAATACCAAATGCAAACATTTTTATGATAAATAATTCACTAAGTTCGATTTTAAAGGATTTGAATAGTATATATAATAACTTTATTATTACTGTCTACCATAAACATGTATTTGTATATGATCTAACAACTAAAAAAAATATTAAAAAAATTAATTTCGCACTAACTGTGATTGTGGGTGTGGGGAGTTTTTTTTTTAATAAAAAATATAATAACAATAATAAGATTAGAACTTAAACATTTTGAATATTTTATTTCATTTAGTATTTTTTATAAAATATAAATTTAACTATTAAATAATTTAATATCATTTTATAATTATTGTATATTAAAATATTTATAAATGTATAATGTTAAAATTAATATTTATTCTTATTTTTAAAAGTATACTTATTTGTTGAAATAAAATTAATGAATGAAATGTTAATTAAGTTTTAAATTGCATGAAATTTTATAAATTTAACTAAACTAATAACTTAACGAATATAACAATATGATTAAATAAAAGTGTAAAAAAGTTTGCACAGTTAGTCTATTGTAATTAAATTCTTATATTAATCTCTTTTCTGTTTTTGAAATTAGTATGAAAATAAAAAGTGTATGTATCCCAACCGTAAAAGGACAAATAAATATTTAATAAAAAAAAAGAACAAATAAATATGTGTCTAATAAATGTTTAAAATAGTAAATTATGAAGTTTTTAAATCTTAAAAACTTTATCAATCAAATTTGAGTTTTTTTTTTTAAATGAGGAGTGCTTCCCTTACCTACCGCATAAGACATGAATCCACCGAATCAATTTATAATTTGTAAAATTTTTCAATTAACTTCCACGAAATCAGATCAGATGCCTGACATAGTTTCTTAATGAAAAAATAGAAAAAAAAAATTATTACAAAAAAGTGAAAAAAAGAAAAATGGCTTGTGTGTGTATAACGTATTATTACTCTTGCACTTGCTAACAGAAAGGTAAACCAAGTATTTCAACCAAATACACGTAACATTTGTTTTTTTTTTTTTTACATAAATACACATAACATGTTTGACTTCTTAATGCTCTTTTTGATTCCTTATCATGTATAAAATAATAGAGAAATTAGATACTATTTGTTACCCCTATATACGAGAGAATAATGTGATAAAAATAAAGATATATACAAAAAAAAGTCAATAAATTTTAAATAATAATTACTAGTCATATATATTAAAAAATCATAATTTTATATTTCTAATAATATGTAGAGTTGTTCTTTTTCCACCTTTCATAACATGATCATCATTCACATAATACAATGTTTTGTCCCACTTGAAACTATAGTTAACTTTCCCCTCCCTCTATGTAGTAAGGCGTATTTTAAAACAACTAAATTATTTTTATGGTTTAAATGATTTAAACATCAAAAAATATGATTTATTTTATTTTAATTTATATATATATATATATATATATATATATATATATATTTAGATTTTTCACATTGTTTTAGTGTATTTTTTAATCTTTATCATTAATTATAATTAGTTTAGTGCTGGCATGGTTAATAAAATAAAAATTATTAATAAGAAAATAAGATAATGAAAAATATTTTACTTAAGATAAGTAGATTATTTTTTGTGTACAATTCAATTAAGTAATATATTTATTATTTTATGTAATAAGAGAATTACGTATAATTTATTTTTATAATTTATTTTTAATATATTATGATGTTGGCATAGTGACTTAAAATACCATTATGCCCACACCATTGGGATGGTCAATCTAATTGGATTATCGTGTTTGATTTTCATAATGTGCAAAATTTATCTTGAATAATTGAATGTTATTAGCACAAATGATTTGACACTTGTTTTCTTTAATCGAAGTTTCAAGTTCGATCCTCGATCCGGACATGGAATTGCAATTAGAGGTACTACTTTATAAGATACCTCTTACCTTACCAAAAAAAAATTCTCTTAAACGTAAATTATATGTAATTATTTTATTTATAAAAAAAATAATAAATACATTACTTTGTTGAATTATACACCTAAAAATAATTTAGTTATTTTAATTTAAAATATTTTTCATTATCTTAATTATCTTAGTTAATATTATTTATTTTGTTAATTATATTAATATTAAACTAATTAAAGGTAATAGTAAGAGCTAAAAAAGAACACCGTAAAATATTAAGATCTAAAAATAAAAAAAATTCTGAAAAAATTAAAATAAAATAAAAAAGTTACATTTGTAAGAACCTAAAGTATATTTAAACTTTTTATTTAATAGACAAGTATTTAATACATATTTTCTTTTCAAGATTTTAATGAAATTCATAATTAAATTATTAGATTTTTTTAAGCTCTCTCAAACTGTGATTCTTATAAGACTTCTTATAAGTAAGAACTTTCGAGTTTCTACTATTGGTTTATTGACGTTGCTACCAAGGGCAGAAGTCGTTCTTATATTAGAACTAGATTCCTATATAAGATTTTGAGTTTTTAATATTAAAAAATTATTTAATTTGTCAAAACCAACCAAAAAATATAAAAAATAAAAAATTAAGGTTACATTTTAAGTTGTTAAAAGTTTTACTATTAAAGCAAAAAATTGCTAGAGTTCTTAAATCTTGTATACATGACATTGTAGAGTTCACTAAAAATAATTTAAGACCTACGAATAGGTTTTTCATCGGGGATATAGGAAAAAAGTTGTTCTAATTATTACATTATATTAATCAGACATAGTTTTAATTTTACGAAGTAAAATATAAAAATCTATATTTAACATTTAATAATCATGAATCAATTTATCTTATTTGTATTTGTGTAAATTTAATATTGAATTATATCATTCATATAATATTTTCTACATTAATAATTTATTTATTTATTTATTCTCTTTTTTCGCCACATTACTCATCTTACCTCACACTTTTCTCTCTTTCCTTCCTATCTCTTTCATTGTTATATCAAAAAAGTATACACGTCTGTAATTGTATGAATACAATTTCTGTTTAATATTACGTTATATACACAGTTTTAAACTTGTAAAATTCAAACACAGAACTGTGCTTGCTTAGTGATTGTGTAGGCTTCATAAGTGATATTCTATGCAGGATTAATTAGTTTTACACTTTTAAACACTTATTGTAACTATTTTCCAGTGAATAGCAAAACAATTACTTTTTTCTATATGGGAGTATGCAAACTTTTTATCTTTGCATTAGATTACAGCATTTACATTACTGGAATCACATGATTGCTAGATCCATCAATAATATTTCTTTCCAATTTGTCATAATCATAAACGTACATGGACACTAATTACTAACAATATTATAAAACTCTTTTTTGTCTTTGCCCTAGCGTTTCTTGCCTTCCGAATTTGGCCTTGACCCAGCAAGGATGGGACATGCATTAGAACCAGGAAGGGTAACATTTGAAGATAAAATGGCTGTAAGGAAAGCAATAGAGGAAGCTAATATTCCATTCACTTACATTTCTGCAAACCTTTTTGCTGGTTACTTTGCTGGTAGCCTCTCTCAGATGGGATCCTTTGTGCCTCCAAGGGATAAGGTGCATCTCTTTGGAGATGGTACAGTCAAAGGTACCTTTATAATTACAATAAGATTTTCAGCCAACATCAAAGGTTTACAAAATTATCATTATTGAAAAATGCAAAAAAGTTTGACATTTATACTTTTTAATTAAATTTAAATTTAATTATTGGTTTCAACATGAAATTACAATTAAAAATACTATTTTACCTCGTGAGAGATCAACCTGGTAAAAAAAAGGTAATTTACTAAGAAAAAATTATTCTTAACAACAATTGTAGCCACTATATCAAGGTTTTTGAATCTATGCAATCACATATTCACAATTACAATCCATTAACTACATTTGTCTACAATTTTTCACAAAATCAAGAATTGCAATGAAACGGGAATTACAACTACAATTGCAATAATTTAAAGCCTTGGCCAACTCTAAATTTGATCAAAATAAATATCTTTTTATTTTATTAAGTGAATAAAATGGTTTGTTGTGACATTTGTGTGATGATTGCAGCTGTTTTTCTGGATGAAGATGATGTTGCAACATATACAATCAAGACAATAGATGATCCACGAACCCTTAACAAAACATTGTACCTAAGGCCACAAGAAAATGTTCTCTCCCAAGCAGAGCTTATTGGAATTTGGGAGAAACTTATTGGAAAGGAATTGGAGAAAACATACATACCTCCAGAAGGCTTTCTTACAACATTGAAAGGTAACACATTCACTATGCAACTGGAAAGAAACATTATTTTCTTAGACAATTGTGATTTCTGATTGATGTGAATTTGATTAGCAGGGTTGGATTATAAACTTCAAGTAGGGATTGGGCACTTCTATCACATATTCTACGAGGGATGTTTAACAAATTTTGAAATTGGAGAGGGAGAAGAAGCATCCAAGCTTTACCCTGAAGTGAATTACACACGCATGGATGAGTACCTAAAAATTTATGTCTAAAAGGATCTCAACCTATATGAGTTCAGTGATTCAAAAATGAACACTGTTTTTAGCTAAAATAACCTTAATTTAAGGAGATGATTTTGTGCTTATAATTCGATGATGGGAAAACTGGATTTTTCGGATATTTAAATGTCAATGAACTTAATTACTTTATCATTAATTTAAGTTCAATTATTTTTTAAAGAGTATGATATTATTATTTTTATTGTGAAAAGGGTGCAAAAGCTAAAAGGGCCCAAAAGATAAAAGGGTCGAAAAGTGTATGATATGAATTTACGAGACATTGTGAATCATAATTGGCATGAAGATGTTACTTATAATTCTATGCCATCCAAGAAATTAGAAGACGTTTATTGAGAAATGAGTTTATTAGCCCATTACTATATAAAAGTATTTTGATATCGAAAGATGTTATAATGCCGTGAACAAATTAATACCAAATTAACCTTTTTAAATAGTTTCGAAAAAAATCTTTTTTTAATATTAATATCATAAATGGTAGTTGCTGGTGTCTCTTTACCAAAATGTTAGGGATTTGAATCTTGATCTTGGATATGGAAAAAATCATGTTGAAAGGAGAATAGTTATCGTTTGATGAGCTCACAATTTCTGATAGAGATTAAGCATCATCACCTTTGATGGTAGAAACTTCGCACCTATTTCATGGGTATCCAAAAAATATATCTTTTAATGTGGTCTTGTATAAAATGCTAGCTAGCAATAGTCTAATGAATCCAAATTTATTCCCCTCTCTCTCTTGCTAGTCTAGTGAGTTTAGATTTACTCTTCATCCTCTAGAATCTCTCCTTATTCCTAATTTTTTGTTTGAAATTAATTATACTTCATAAATAAGTTTATTCTTATGTGTAAATAAAAGCTAAATTTCATTATACCTTCCTCGTCCTTAATTTTTATTATTTATCTTTTATAATCATATATTTAATGCTCTAATTATTTTGACTATTGTCCTAATTTATTTTAAGAAACATGGTTATTATCTAATTTTATGTCTTAATATATTCTTTACATTTGATCTCAAATTCTTTACAAATTTTGCAAATTATGTATTAACATATTAATGACATATTATTATAATGAGTTGAATTATAGTTCACTATTAGATTTCATAAACTAAGGTTTTTATCCTTGAGATTGAATGAGTTTAGGATGTATAAAATGAGTGACTCCCTTATGTTGTACTTATCATAGTGAAATTCAATTACCCTAACTAGTCATTGCAAAACTCATTATTGGTTGCTTGAGATACTTGGATACAGTTAATTATGTATATTAACTTTGATATATTTTATAACTACTTATAGCAAGTGTTACTTACCCATCACTCTTAAAAAAAAAAAAAAAGAAAAACTATTAACCTCTCCATAAAGTAGAATTTCTAGTCTCATGCATTATTTCTCACATAAAAAAATTACGTCTTAGAAGTGTATCACTGTCATGTATCATTTCATACATTTGTTTATTTGGTTTATATTTTTGTTTTTAATTATCCTATATTTTTTAATTATTATGATATTTATCCTCGATCCTTCTGTTTTTCTAAAAGAAAAAATGATGGGAATTAAGAAAGAGATGGACGCTTCTATTATACTTGCTCCTTTTTCGACTATGATCCAAGCAACCTTCCTAAGGACTTCATGGAACGTCAATGTTACCAATAACATGGTCAACTTGTGAAGCTAGAGAACTTCGGCTATTTTACTTATCACATATCAGGATCCATTCATTATTAATGGACCAATTCACGTTTTGTTTCTCTACCTCCAGTCCAGCCTCCAAATCCCTTTGTCAACTTCCTTCTTCCACCCGTATGGAGGAAGAAATCAATTTACTAATAATAAGATTAAAAAAAAATGTTTCTTTTTAAAGTATGAGATATAGGGAAGTGGTAGTACGAGCAAGTTTTATAATCGATGTACTATAAATATTTAATACAATTATATTTTAGTCATCTTAATTATTTATTCTTATATGAGCGAATATTCTCAATGTATAACATAAAAATCTATAAAATTTTTTCATTGCAATATTAAGTAATTAATTTTTTTTTTCTAGTTCATATATTTCTAAAAATTAAATAAGTAAATAATAATTAGACGTTACATTTAGATCAGAGGAACATTCTAAGTTTGACCTGATAACCAAGCTTTTGATGTAGATGACTCTAATTATAATGCAAAGTTTAATCTATATATTGTATAGAAAAATGGCTACTGATAGGAGGAGTGCTGAGATAATAGAAGTTGTACAAGCTATAAAAGAGATAGCTTCTGCTTAAGACAAAATAATCCAAGAACTGAAGGATGAGGCACATGGGCTAGCTAAATTTACAAGGAACAAGCCCTGCAATTATCTTAAGGTTAGAATTAATGATTTTCTTAATTTGATATAATAATTTTATAACAATTTGATATCTACTTTCAATACAGAACCCTTTACGTTACGATATATTTACTAATTTCTATACCAATACTCTTATTTTGGTACATTTTGCAGACTATACCAATACTCTAAAAAACACATCAATAATATCTAAACTATAATACGTAAACAGTTATCACACTTAATAATAAATTTTATATATTAAATTTAAAAATTTACTGTTCTATTAAAATCTATCTGTTCTATTAAAATCTATCTTTTTTTCAGCAAGTCATGACTCCTCTTACATCAACCATCTCACATATTTTATACTTCTCAAATATTGTTGTTTGATTGAGATAAGAATATAGTTATTAAGGGTTTAGGGTTAATAGGTAAATAATTATCATACTTAATAATAAATTTTATATATTAAATTTAAAAATTTACTGTTAAACCAGGTAACTATCAAAATCTTTCTTTTTTTCAGTAAGTCATGACTCCTTTTACATCAAGCATCTCTCACATTTTATACTTGTCAAACGTTGTCTGAGATAATATATTGATTTCAATCTAATTTGACCCGCACGACCAATGCATATGATGATAATATTCATACCAAATAATAAGTGGGATCTGTCAATCCAGTAGCACATTTACCGATGGTGCTACCATGTATTTGCTTGCTGGAAATTCTAAAATGAAGGACTGCTGCTGTGACAAATTATTAACACTACACTAAACAACCTCTGAAGCCTTTTCTAAGGGCAGTTTCATCCAAATTCCTTCCAATGAACACAAGCTTGTTTATCCTCTTCTCGTTAGGTTCCCATGTTTTTCCTGGACAGCCATCCAACATGGAATGCACCCCCTGAAAGTATTAGGGAAATTAGGGTCAGAGTATGAAGGCAAATTTAAATTTTAGCTACACATTTGAAAACTACGGATAGGTAATAGAAACATGATAGCATGTGCAAGAGAACCTGAAACACATATCTTTGATCTGAACCATCTACTGACAAGACACCCTTCATTCTGTAGAGGTCCTCTCCTTTTTCTTCAATCACTCTCTCAAGCCAATCGTCAACCTAGACCGTAGTCATTTAAACGGAAAGTGGGGATAAAGCCATTAACAAAAGCACCAAAGATGTAAAGGTTGAAGCATGAAGTGTCGAATCCAGAAAAAGCAATTCAGTGATTTAAGACTATTTTGTGAAGGGTTAAAAAGAAAGAGTAACAATTACCTCATCAAGATCAAGAGTGCCCTCTGTAACTATACTGACACTGGAGACAGCAGAATCATGCACATGGTCGTGATGATGATGATGGTGATGTCCTTTGTGTTCTGTGCATATATTAGGAAAGATCAAGTCATGCAGAACCACTAGAGAACAAATGAGTAAAAATATTCTGGAAACATATTTTATTGTTAAAATGTTTTTGTAATTGTACATTAATTTATTTCTTATTGTTTCAGTTTATTAGTTAGTTTCCTAGAAAATAGGAGTATGTTACTTTTCTAAAAAATTGGAACAGGTCAATTCCTAGAAAATAGGAGCAAGTCAATTTCCTAGACTTTAAGAGTTCTATTTTTTTTTCTTTATTTATACTGTTACTGTGATTGAATGGAATAACTCACTATTTTCTTCTCATCACACTATGAACATATTATTCTCTCTTCTTCTCTGTTTATTCATATTTCTGCCATAAAACCAACAATTGGTATCAGAGCTTTCTTCAAAGGGACCTGTGTGTTTTAATCGCCATTGATTCTGAAACAAGCTTTTCCCAAGCTGTTCTCCTAGTCTTTGATGGGGAAAACTATGATCTCTGAGTTGTCAAAATGTAAGCTTCCCTTGAGGCTTTGGATCTTTGGGAAGCTGTAGAAGAGGATTTGATGTTCTTCTGCTGCGAGATAATCCAATCATAGCTCAGATCAAAAGTCACAAAGAAAAAAAAAAAACAAGATAAAGGCAAAGACATGTCTATTTGCTGGTGCCTCTCAAACCATCTTCACAAGAATCATGACTCTCAAATCAACGAAAGCAATTTGGGATTATCTGAGGGAGGAATACACTAGAGATGAAAGAATACAAAGCATACAGGTGCTTAATTTAATGAGGCCATTTGAGTTGCAAAGGATGAAAAAGTTTGAGATAATCAAAGAATACTCAGATAGATTGTTGGATATTGCCAACAAGATGAGGCTGTTGGGAAGTGATTTGGCTGATTCTAGAATAGTTGAAAAAATTTTCGTAACCGTGCCCGAGAGGTATAAAGCATCTATAACCTCGTTGGAGAACACAAAGGATTTATCTAAGATCACTTTGGCAGAAGTCTTACATGCCTCAAGCACAAGAGCAGCCAAGGTTGATGAGAGAAGATCATGTTGTTGAAAGTTCTTTACTAGCCAAGCATCATAATGTTGAAACCAATAAAAAGAAACACTTTAAGAAAAACTAGCCAGTAAAAGGCAAAAATAGTGCAAACAACCAAAACAAAGGTAAGGGTCAAAGGAAAAATTACCCACCTTGTCAACATTGCGAAAAAATGGGTCACCCATCATTCAGATGTTGGAAAAGATCAAACGCAAAGTGTAGTAAGTGCAATCAGCTTGGACACAAAGCTATAATTTGTAGAAGCAAATTTCAGCAACATGAAGCCAATGCCCAAGTTGTGGAGCAAAATGAAGATCATATTTTTAGTGCAACATGTTTTTCTACAGGAAGTAATTCAGAATACTGGTTGATTGATAGTGGTAGTACAAACCACATGACATACATACGACAAGTCTCTATTCAAGGACTTGAAGCCCACTAATGTCTCAAAGGTCAGAATAGGGAATGATGGCCATATTTCTACAGAAAGAAAAGGAACCATAGCAATTTCAACAAGTTTAGGTACAAAAATAATCTCAAATGTTCTTTATGTACCTGACATTGACCAATAAAGTGTCCTTTGAACATCAACACTGCCTTATCTATGATTGTTGGCCGGGAGTTTCTAAAGGTAAAAATGAGATAAAAGCTTCTCATTTGATCCAACACAGAAAGAGCAGGCAACCTACAACACTCAAGTCAGTCCTACAGAACTCTGGCACAAGAGACTTGGTCATTACCATCTTGAAAGAATGTTCAATATGAAGAAGAAAGACATGTCAAGAGGTTTACCAATACTTTCAAATAATTTGCCAAATTGTTATGCTTGTCAATTTGGTAAACAAAACAGAAAGTCATTCCTTAAATCAGCATGGAAAGCCTCTCAAAAATTGCAGCTAATTCATACTGATGTGGCAGGACCTCAAAGAACACCATCACTACAAGGTAGAGATGTATACTTCCATGAAGGTCAACAATGAGATTGGAAGAACTCACAAAAAACAATTGAGTCCTTTCACAACATTGGAGATAATTATCCTGGAGAGCAAACAACAGAGCTATTGCATAATGAATTAGAAGATGAACCTCCAATCAGAAGCAAAAGACTGTTGTCCAACATCTATCAAAGATGTAATGTAGCAATTTGTGAACCTGCTAGCTGTGAGGAAGCACTAAAAGATCCAAAATGGAAAATGCAATGGAGATGTCTATGATATAGAAAAACAAGACATGGGAGCTAGTTGACAAGCCTGAAGATAGAAAAGTCATTGGAGTTAAATGGGTTTTCAAAACAAAGCTTAATGCAGATTGCACAAAGAAGCAAGAGATTGTAGCACAATCCACTGCAAAGGCTAAATTTATAGCAGCAACAGTAGCTGTAAATCAAGCTTTATGGTTGAAAAAGATTTTATGTGATCTTCATATGCAACAGAAAAACAAAACTGAATTTTTTGTCGACAACTAGGCAACAATTGCAATTGCAAACAATCCGGTGTGTCACGGGAAGACTAAACATTTCGACATCAAGCTCTACTTCTTGAGGAAGATGCAGCAAAGTGGATAAGTAAACTTAGTTTACTGCTAGTTTGAAGATCAATTGACTGACATGTTTACAAAGTCACTACCTATCAGCAAATTCGAACTTTTAAGAAAAAAAATTGGAGTTTGCAGTTCCTAAAGCAAGGAGGAGTGTTAAAATATGCTTTTGTAACTGCACGTTAATTTATTTCTTATTGTTTCAATTTATTAGTTAGTTTTCTAAAAAAATAGGACCAAGTCAGTTTCTTAGAAAATAGGAATAAGTCAGTTTCCTAGAAAATAGGAACAAGTCAATTTCCTAGACTTTAGGAGTTCTGTTATTTTTTTCTTTATTTATATTGTTATTGTGATTGAAAGGAACAACTCACTATTTTCTTCTCATCACACTACCAACATATTATTCTATCTTCTTCTCTGTTTATTCATATTTCTACCATAAATCCAACATTTATCAATTACATTGTGCAGAGCAGATTTTGTTATTTATAATTATTATTTTTATAATACACATTGTTAAAATCACAAGTATACTCATAGAATCATAAAACTTCTCATCCATTTTCTTGCTCCATTACACCTAGGATGCTCAGCGCACAATAGGATCAGATCAGGATTGTCAAACTTGCTCGTGAGACATGTAATCAATGATCTTTCTGTGAGCTACTGCAACACAATTTTCCAGGTTGGGTTGGGAGGCCTGGATGAAAAAAAAAAAAAAAAAACAATTTCATGGGTTTTTTTTACCTAATCTCTCTTCTCCCCCATTGTATAACAGGTAGGATCTTAGAATCCCTCTATTTACATGTTTCCCTCCCCTTTCTAATCGTAAGAAGGATCTGGAGTTTGACAACCTTTAGGCTTGCATAAGAAAAGAGTTTTCCAACCAAAACAGTGAAAGAAACATAAAAGAATAGTCTTGGAAGTATCATGAAATTCTATCTTCTAAACAAAAATTTAAAATGAAGTTAAATATGAAATCTATTTAGCATTGATATAGAAGAAAAATTGGGGAATCTAGAAATGGATCATACTGTCTTCTCGCATCTTGGTTACCAGAACAATGCAAGACATATGTTTTACCACTTATATAGTAAATGTGTAAGATATTGGTCCTATAGAAGACTCTGAAATGCAACCTAATTAAGATGAACAGAACATACAGAACTGGTGGCTAAGGATCAAGGGGAGATAATCTCTCTTTGAATAGATAACTAGAAAAATTAGTGTTTTTTTTCACTCGTGTTCTGGTTCAAAATCTCAGATCCCCTCTCCCTCTTTTGTTTTTTCCTTTTATCCTAAAGTAGATATTCGTCTTCTAGCAGCGAAGATCCCCATGACCTGTGGCAGGTGAGTCAGTGATGGAAACTTCGATCTGAGAAATCATACACGCAAGACTCTGACGCATCTTCCCCTATCCTGACTTTCATGATGGGCTAGCGTAGGCAGTCTGCAGGTGCAGGTGGGGAGCTGACTCTACTGACTAGCCGGCCGGTCAGTGCTAACCGTCGGCTTCCTTCCGTCCGACACTCCTATACTGGCTGGTACACAACCCCTTAAGCTTAGTCGATAGGACATAAGCTTACCATTGGCAGGCCGTTCTGGGAAATACGGTGTCGTTTTGGGTCATTTCGTGATTCTTGTATGGGCCTAGGGATTAGAAGACGTTTAAACTTTCTGCCATTATGACTTCCTTGGCACATGGATTAGTTCAAATCTTTCGAAACCGGCCGCCAGCTTTGCCGCCCGTTCCTTATATCTAACCAATTGAGGATCTCTTGTTTGGTATTCATTAATCACCTGTCCTGTCACCAATTTTGAGTCACTTTTGGCGATCAGGGTCCTTGCTTCAAGATCTCGGGCCAATCTCATTCCTGCTAACAACGCTTCATATTCAGCTTGTTTATTACTGGCTCTAAAATCAAAGTGTAGCGACTGTTCTATGAGAACGCCTTCAGGTCCTTCTAGTATGACTCCTGCTCCTGACCCTGCTTGGTTTGTCGATCCATCAACCGATAGGTACCATTCACCTTTATTGACGGTCGGCCGGTCCTCAGAGGTCAACTCAGTGATGAAGTTAGCCAAGACTTGTGCCTTGACATGGCCTCTTCGTTCGAACGAGATGTCGAATTCTAACAGCTGGACACTCCATGCAACCATTCTTCCGGCCATATCTGGTTTCCTCAAAACTTGCCTTACAGGTAGATCCGTTCAAACTATTATGCTAACATTCTGAAAATATGGTCGTAGCCGTCGCGAAGCTACTACCACGGCCAGGGCAGCTTTCTCAATCTTTTGGTATCGTCTTTCAATGCCTTGGAGTACCTTGCTAGTAAAATACACAGGCCGTTGTTCCCCTCTTTCTTCCTGGATCAGGACTGAACTGATTGCATCATCAGATACCGAGATGTACAGATATAGGGGCATACCTGGTCTTGGGCGGGTCAGCACTGGTGGAGCAGCCATCATGGCTTTTAATCGTAAGAAAGCTTCTTCACACTCGTCCGTCCACGCGAATCTTCCTCCTTTCTTGAGAGTAGCAAACAAAGGTGTAGACATTTCCGCCGCCTTTGAAATGAAGCGGGCTAACGCTATGACCTTTCCCATGAATTGCTGTACCTCCTTAACGCTTCTCATGTTCGTTACTACCTGGCACTTCTCTGGGTTTGCCTCGATGCCTCTCTCCGTCAGCATGAAACCTAGAAACTTCCCAGCCCGCACCCCAAATGAACACTTCTTTGGATTCAATCGGAGCCGATGTTCTCTGAGGATACGAAACACTCGCCCCAGGGCTTCACAATGCTCTTCCATCCCTTAGGACTTAGCTGCCATGTCATCGACATACACTTCCACATCCGTCCCTAGGATTCCTTTGAATATCCTATCCATTAAACGTTGGTAAGTAGCTCCTGCATTTTTGAGGCCGAACGGCATGACCTTATAACAGAAAGCCCCCTCATAAGTAATGAACGTTGTTTTCTCTTCATTCTGTGGATGCATCCGAATCTGGTTGTATCCAGAGTAGGCGTCCATGAAACTTAAGAAAGCGAACCCCACGACATTATCAATCAACCTGTCTATGCTGGGTAGAGGATATGAGTCTTTAGGGCAAGCCTTGTTCAGGTCAGTATAGTCTGTGCACATCCTCCACTTACCGTTCCTTCCCACCGGGAAATTCATGCATAAGTGTTTAGTAGACACAATTGCCCCCAACCTGTTCAATGTCGGCCGTCCTATAATGATATTATACAAGGCAGGAGCATCCACGATCGTATAAAGGACTGGAATAGTTCTGCTGATCGACCGTTCCCCAAAACAGGTTTCTAACTCTACCGTTCCTAAGATTGGAACGCACTCTCCTGCGAAGCCATATAAACTTTCGGGGCATTTCTATACCAAGTCGGCCGGTAATTGCATTCTTTCCAGCGTAGACCGGTAGAGGATATTGGCTGAACTTCCTTGGTCTATTAGAACGCGCTCCACTTTGTATTCGGCCGCCACCACCGAGATCACCATTGGCTCGTCCTGGCCTCTCATATCTCGGTCGTCAAACGAAATGGTGGGTGTGGGTTCTCTCTTTCCGAGGGGCGTTATATTCGCTCCTGTTATATTCGCCCGGGAGTTTGCCATCCTGCCTCCCGAGATTGTGGTTATGGTACCCCTGTGGGTGGGGGTTCTCTGACGTGATCTACTTCTCTCTCTCCTACCTGTGCCGGCCGGCCGACGTAAGCTTCCTTCTTGCAACTGACTTCGCCTGGGTGATGCTGTTGAACGTAGCGATCGAGGCGGCCAGTTTGCGCTAGCCTCTCGATCTGCGTTTTCAACGCCCAGCAATCCTCAGGAGTGTGGCCAAATGCCCTATGGAAGTCGCACCAACTACTCTTCTCTTTTCCCATAGCTTCTGGAGGGTACTCCAACATGGAAGTGTGGCAAATCTCATGCAGGATTTGAGCTCTTTTCTCGGTAAGAGGGGTAAAACGTTGCGCTTGCTCGTTGATCCTGGCAAGCATGGGTCGCTTGTCTTCTCTTGTTTTACCTGTCTGCCTTACCTCCTTCCGTTCGGCCCTTCGTTCTGACCTCCGTCGCTCGTACTGGTCTTCTTCCATCTCCACGTGCTTCTGGGCTTTGGCCTATATCTCCTCCATGTTTACTGGTTTTCTACGAGCCAGAGCGTCGCTAAACGGTCCCGCCCTTAGGCCTTTCTGGAAGGCTTTGACAAAGAATTTCTAATCAGGGTCGTCCACCCTAACTGTAGCATTGTTAAAGCGCGCCAAGTAGTTCTTCAAACTCTCTCCCTCGGTTTGCCTTATATCAAATAAATCTGCTACCTCCAGCTTTTTCACCTTGTTTAAAGAAAGCGTGATACAAAAGAGCGCCTAGGTCCTTGAAGGTTTGAATGGACCTAGGTGGGGCGTGGCCATCCATTGCATCGCCACTCCCTCAATGTTCACGGGAACGCTTGCCTAAGTCTATCGTTCGCCGATATACATCTGCGTTTGAAAGGTTTGCAAATGCGGCGTAAGGGTCCGGCTTCCGTCGAAAGGCTCTACAACCACCTCCCTGATGTTTGGAGGGATAGGCATCTCGTCTATCTCTTTGCAAAATGGTTGTCCCCAGAATGGTTGGGTTGCGTCTTCCTCCTGGTCCCGCTCTTTCGCTGCCTTGAGGGCTGCTATCTGTTGACGGAGCTCCTCTTCCCTCCGTTCTGCGGCTCTCATGGTGTCTAAGTGCCTTTCCTCCGCCTGGCGATGTCGCTCTTCGGCCTGCGTGCCTGCTCAACACGCAGCGCGGCCCGCTTTCGTCGCTCTCGCGCTGAAGGGAAGCTCTTTGCTCAAAAGCTGGCTTGAGCCAGAAAGCTAAGCGGCAGCTGCCGAGCGGAGGAAGGCAACGGCGCCATGGCCGCGAGCGGAGGGAACAGAGTCTGCCATCAGATAGCAGCAGTGGCAGCGAATGAGCAGAACCACGAGGAATGCAAGGAAGATGCGGCTCAACCATTCTAGGGACAACCATTTTGCAAAGAGATAGACGAGACGCCTATCCCTCCAAACTTCAGGGAGGTGGTTGTAGAGCCTTTCGACGGAAGCCAGGACCCTTACGCGCATTTGCAAACCTTTCAAACGCAGATGTATATCAGCGGCGGGAACGATAGACTTAGCTGCAAGCTATTCCCAGGAACACTGAGGGGAGTGGCGATGCAGTGGATGGCCACGCTCCCACCTAGGTCCATTCAAACCTTCAAGGACCTAGCTGGCTCTTTTGTATCACAGTTCGCCGCAAACAAGGTGAAGAAGCTAGATGTAGCAGATTTGTTTGATATAAAGCAAACCGAGGGACAAAGTTTGAAAAACTACTTGGCGCGCTTTAACAATGCTACAGTTAGAGTGGACGACCCTGATCAAAAATTCTGTCAAAGCCTTCCAGAAAGGCCTAAGGGTGGGACTGTTTAGCGATGCTCTGGCTCGTAGAAAACCAGTAAACATGGAGGAGATACGGGCCAGAGCCGAGAAGCACGTGGAGATGGAAGAAAACCAGTACGAGCGATGGAGGTCAGAACGAAGGGCCGAACGGAAGGAGGTAAGGCAGACAGGTAAAACAAGAGAGACAAGCGACCCATGCTTGCCAGGATCAACGAGCAAGCGCAACGTTTTACCCCTCTTACCGAGAAAAGAGCTCAAATCCTACATGAGATTTGCCACACTTCCCTGTTGGAGTACCCTCCGAAAGCTAAGGGAAAGCTGATGGGAAAAGAGAAGAGTAGTTGGTGCGACTTCCTTAGGGCATTTGGCCACACTACTGAGGATTGTTGGGCGTTGAAAACGCAGATCGAGAGGCTAGTGCAAACTGGCCGCCTCGATCGCTACGTTCAACAGGCATCACCCAGGCAAAGTCAGTTGCAAGAAGGAAGCTTACGTCGGCCGACCGGCACAGGTAGGAGAGAGAGAAGTAGATCACGTCAGAGAACCCCCACCCACAGGGGTACCATAACCACAATCTCGGGAGGCAGGATGGTAAACTCCCAAGCGAGTTCCAGTAGGATGACGAAGGAGGTTGAGGAAAGGGGGGCGAGTGGTAGAGTTCAAACGGTGTTAACAGGGGCGAATATGACACCCCTTGGGAAGAGAGAATCCACACCCACCATTTCATTTGACGACCGAGACATGAGGGACCGGGCGTCCGGCCAGGACAAGCCAATGGTGATCTCGATGGTGGCGGCCGAATATAAGGTGGAGCGCGTTTTAATAGACCAGGGAAGTTCGGCCAACATCCTCTATCGGTCTACACTGGAAAGAATGCAACTGCCGGCCGATTTGGCGCAGAAGTGCCCCGGGAGTTTATATGACTTTGTAGGGGAATGCATCCCAATCTTGGGGACGGTTGAATTAGAAACCTGTTTCGGGGAACGATCGCTCACTAGGAACATCCCAGTCCTTTATACAATCGTGGATGCCCCTGCCTCATATAATATCATTATAGGACGACCGGCATTGAACAGGCTGGGGGCAATTGTGTCTACTAAACACTTATGCATGAAATTCCCGGTAGGAAGGAAGGTAGGGAGTGTGTGGGCGGATACCCATGTGGCCCAGAGATGTTATGAAGACAGCTTAAAGGTGAAGAGGTATATGCCGGTGGACGAAGTAAATGCTCTCGATTTGGACTTGGATCCAAGAAGCCAATTTGAACGAGAAGGACCCCTACCCGCAGAAGAAAAAAGGTTCAGCTGGGACCTAAACGGGAACAGATAACGAAGATAGGGACGGCCATGAGTCTGAAGGAGGAGGACATGCTCATAACCCTCTTAAGAGCAAACTATGATGTGTTTGCATGGTCAGCGCAAGATATGCCGGGTGTTGATCCCAGTTTCATGTGCCATCAGCTATCAATAGATGAGTGGGCAAAGCCAGTCGCCCAGAAGAAGAGGAAGCAAGGGGAGGAGAAGAGAGAAGCGGTGAAGGAAGAAACCATGAAGTTGCTTCTCGTATAAAACGGTTTCGTCGGAGGTGCAATACCCAACTTGGCTAGCCAATGTGGTGATGGTCGAAGCCAGAACGGTAAGTGGAGGATGTGCATGAGACTATCCGACTGAACAAGGCTTGCCCTAAAGACTCATATCCTCTACCCAAAGATAGGCGTAAAGGTGATTGATAATGTCGTGGGGTTCGCTTTCTTAAGTTTCATGGACGCCTACTCTGGATACAACCAGATTCGGATGCATCCACAGGATGAAGAGAAAACAACATTCATTACTTATGAGGGGGCTTTTTGTTATAAGGTCATGCCGTTCGGCCTCAAAAATGCAGGAGCTACTTACCAACGTTTAATGGATAGGATATTCAAAGGAATCCTAGGGACGGATGTGGAAGTGTATGTCGATGACATGGTAGCTAAGTCCTACGGGATGGAAGAGCATTGTGAAGCCCTGGGGCGAGTGTTTCGTATCCTCAGAGAACATCGGCTTCGATTGAATCCAAACAAGTGCTCATTTGGGGTGCGGGCTAGGAAGTTTCTAGGTTTCATGCTGACGGAGAGAGGCATCGAGGCAAACCCAGAGAAGTGCCAGGCAGTAACGAACATGAGAAGCGTTAAGGAGGTACAGCAATTCATGGGAAAGGTCATAGCGTTAGCCCGCTTCATTTCAAAGGCGGCGGAAATGTCTACACCTTTGTTTGCTACTCTCAAGAAAGGAGGAAGATTCACGTGGACGGACGAGTGTGAAGAAGCTTTCTTACGATTAAAAGCCATGATGGCTGCTCCACCAATGCTGACCCACCCAAGACCAGGTACGCCCCTATATCTGTACATCTCGGTATCTGATGATGCAATCAGTTCAGTCCTGATCCAGGAAGAAAGAGGGGAACAGCGGCCTGTGTATTTTACTAGCAAGGTACACCAAGGCGCTGAAAGACGATACCAAAAGATTGAGAAAGCTGCCCTGGCCGTGGTAGTAGCTTCGCGACGGCTACGACCATATTTTCAAAATTTCAGCATAATAGTTCGAACGGATCTACCTGTAAGGCAAGTTTTGAGGAAACCAAATATGGCCGGAAGAATGGTTGCATGGAGTGTCCAGTTGCCAGAATTCGACATCTCGTTCGAACTAAGAGGCCATGTCAAGGCACAAGTCCTGGCTGACTTCATCACTGAGTTGACCTCTGAGGACCGGCCGACCGTCAATAAAGGCGAATGGTACCTATCGGTTGATGGATCGACAAACCAAGCAGGGTCAGGAGCTGGAGTCATACTGGAAGGACCTGAAGGCGTTCTCATAGAACAATCGCTACACTTTGATTTTAGAGCCAGTAATAACCAAGTTGAATATGAAGCGTTGTTAGCAGGAATGAGATTGGCCCGAGATCTTGAAGCAAGGACCCTGATCGCCAAAAGTGACTCAAAATTGGTGACAGGACAGGTGATTAATGAATACCAAACAAGAGATCCTCAGTTGGTTAGATATAAGGAACGGGCGGCAAAGCTGGCGGTCGGTTTCGAAAGATTTGAACTAATCCATGTGCCAAGGAAGTCATAATGGCGGAAAGTTTAAACGTCTCCTAATCCCTAGGCCCAGACAAGAATCACGAAATGACCCAAAACGACACCGTATTTCCCAGAACGGCCTGCCAATGGTAAGCTTATGTCCTATCGACTAAGCTTAAGGGGCTGTGTACCGGCCGGTGTAGGAGTGTCGGACGGTAGGAAGCCGACGATTAGCACTGACCGGCCGGCTAGTCAGTAGAGTCAGCTCCCCACCTGCACCTGCAGACTGCCTACGCTAGCCCATCATGAAAGTCAGGATAGGGGAAGATGCGTCAGAGTCTTGCGTGTACGATTCCCCAGATCGAAGTTTCCATCACTGACGCACCTAACCTCACCTGCCACAAGTCATGGGGATCTTCGCCGCTAGAAGACGAATATCTACTTTAGGATAAAAGGAAAAAATAGAAGAGGGAGAGGGGATCTGAGATTTTGAACCAGAACAACTCGCTCTCACTTGGTGCACTGATAAACAAGGATTAAACCATATGAAAGAGGAAGATGACAAATAGTTGAGAGAGTGAAAGGGAAAAGGGACAAAACGAAATGCAACCTAATCTAGCCTTTGTCAAACTTGTGAATCCTATCTAGGATTGGACAAGGGGCACGGGTGTCAACATAGGCATAAGCTTGCTTTGAGTAGTGATTAATAAACTTATGGCTAGGGCACATTTTTGAGCTGAGTTTTAATGCCAGTGGTTATGTTAGCTAAACAGTTGTCCAGACCTTCACCCTCCACTTATTTATCTGTTGCGTGCTAGAGCTCTAAGGCCTTTTCTTATTTTAGCTAAATCAAGGTCTAATGCATATTAATTTTATTTTCCTGGTGATATATATGACTATTAGCCTTGTTTTCAATATGGAGGATCTAACACCTTTTCAAAGCACATTTCAGCCTTCATTATTATCCCCATCTATTTCTTGCTTTCTACAGGTCCACATCTTCATAAGGACCCAAAGTTCCTACATCTTCATAAGGACCCAAAGTTCCTATTAGTCCTCAGTCATCAAATGAGATTGAGACTTTCTCAAATGATGAATATGACATCTTTATTGCTCCTATAGCCCTATTTTTCACCATTACTTTATGAGAAGAGGGGAACATCCTACTTTGGATACTAAACCCAGACAATGATTTTCATTTGCTGGATTGCCCCATCAGATTTTTCTATCTTTTGAATCTTCAGAAAGTCCTTCTCACCCAGGGGGAACAATGTAGATTGTGTTATCAATTTTGTTATTTATCGAGGGTTTTTAATTTCATAAATAGGGTTTTCAATGTGGGCCTATTTATTGCTATTTGTTATTTATGGGTTTTATTCTATTGTGGATTACCTTATTTCATTGTAGAATAGGTAATCAGGAATAACTTACTAGGGTGTTTGGTATGTTGGATATATGGATAGATCTTTGGTGAAAACATTTGAGATGCTTTTATGATTACTGAGACTTGAATTGGAGACAAGGAGGAGCACCCTGCCATAGAGTACTCTATAGGAGAGTACCATGCCAAGAGGAGTACTTTTTGTCCCAAATTAAATACACTAAGTATGCAAAACTAGACTTCTAATCGGAAGACATCCACTTCATTCTTTATTATTCTATATTAGTATTTCAATATGAGAAGTATCTAGCATAATGCAATTGTAGTGTTCGTGTCTTGATAAATATATTTAATCAAATCTACACGATCCATCAACAACACCCTCTGTTTTCCATTTGAACATCATGGACAAAGTATGCAGCCAACTCTAACAACACAGTTGAAAAAATAACAACAAAAGTGGGAAAAGGATTTAGAAAAGTTACCATGTCCAGAATCATCCTGATGGCTTGCAGAAGTGGGACATTCTCCAGGTACCTCAGATTCAATTCTGCAGTATCAATGCATTCTGATTGAAAAACAGATAAATTTGCAACAAATACAGCAGATGTATAAATATGCATTGTAATTTATCATACTTATAGCCATATTATTTAGGAAAGAAAAGGGGGCATGGCAGGAAGGAATGCATCAAGTACTATAATGGGAGCTTAGAAATATCAATCAAGGTAGCAATATGTTAGAAAGTTGCAACACCTATTACCTCTGAAGATCATATCCTCCCACACCCAGAACAAAGTCTATGTCAACAGATCCAAATTTAGCTTGCTTAATCTGTGCCATTCCATTGATGTGCTACCACAATTCATAAAAATGAAGAACTACTTCCATAAGCACTATTTCTTGGGGAGCCAAGTATATCCATACACAATGTTATAGAAGCTGATAAAAAACATTAAACAAAAATCAAAGGACAACAATCTGATCCATTTCATAGAAAATAAATTGAATTTCTCTCCCACTGTCTTTAACAAATATGCATTCATCATCATATTACAATAACAGCATTACAAGGTTATCATCTATCATAACAGTTATCACCACATATTTAATACATTTTTCCTCAGAGCAAGTAGAGTTTAATACAAAATTACAGATCTGTTCTATCCATATTGGAAAAATAAGTAGGAAAGAAGAACAAGTATCAAATACCAATCAACATGAAAAACATGGTTTTGGTACAGGCGTACAGAACATTCAATACTTAATCCTACCCAACCTAACTATCAATTCCCATCCATACACCAATTAAAATTAGAAATTTAATCATAAAATATGGAGTCTCCTAGGGCATGAAATTTGTATTGAAACTCATGTACTTCTGTTCATTTCATGAACCTAGTTTGATGCTAATACACATCATCTTTTTACATACTACATAGAATTCTCTTTCCTAGTTCAATTAAGGAGTACAATGTGTAGAGGATCCATAAGTAACAAAAACATACCTTAACTTTCTTAGTCAATATATTTAACTCAGATTCAGTAACCAAATCTATCTGCAAAAGCAATTAAAAATAATCAGAACCTAGAAACACAGACTAACACATATTTTAGTAGTCAATATTGGAACAAAAGAAAGTTGAAGGGCACACAGAAATACTATCAGAGAATCTTAAAAGGCAGAAGCTTACCTTGTTCAAAATAATACGATCAGCATATGCAACTTGTTCCATTGCCTCATTAACCACAAATCTTGGTTTCACTTCATTTAAATGTTTCATGGCATGCTTGCAGTCAACCAAAGTCACGACTCCATCCAGTTTCACATGCTGTGATACCAGCTCATCACTGCAAAATGTTTCAATAACAGGAGCTGGCTTTGCAAGACCTGCAAAAAGATTTGAAGTTTAAATATTAATAAATTCACTATTCAACTGTTTCATAAACCTAACAGATGAAGTTAACAAGAGAACATACTATTTTTCATCATCCTCAACTAGTTAGCCATCCATGTGAAAGATTAAAGCTTCCAAACAAGTTTTGAGAACCATGAAAGAGAAACCTTAAAAGATTTCTAAGTACTAGATGACCAGAAGAAAAAATTATACATTAAGATAAGGACAATTATGTGAACTCATTGTGCTTCTCCAAATCCTTTTTTATATGATCCCTTTCATTAAATTACTCATTTACTTTCACTTTTCTTCAATATGTGATCCAAAAGTTGGTCACTCCAAAACCTTTCTCCAAACAATGTGAATTTCAGACTGCCACAAGAATAATACTAACTTAACTTGGTCAGTTTAGTTTCAACTTGCAAGTAAATATCCAACCTCCAACACCTCAATCCCACTGCATAAATTCCTTGAAAGACATGAGCAATTTACAAACCTGTGGTTTCAATAACAATATGATCAAATTTGTCTCGTCTTTTCCTAACCAGCTCCAACAGCATTTTAACTAGATCTCCTCGTACAGTGCAGCAGAGGCAGCCATTGTTAACCATGATAATGTCTTCACTCACAGAAGAATGACTAGCAACTAGTGATCCATCAATATCAACCTCACCAAACTGCATTTACACACCAAGACAATTTCGTAAATAACAGTAAGCCCATAAAATTACAAGGGAAGATCCTCTAAAACATTCTTAGCATACTTCACAACTGCTCCAAATAAATAACATGTTGAGTAATCTTTCCAATAAGCACATTACCTCATGTAATATTTAATAAACTTGAGTCAATATCATTAATAAAAAATGTACACACGTGATGTCACAAGTTATATATGGGCCAAAACATTTATCATAACTCAGTATTTGCAAAAAACAATTACTCCTAATTTAAAAAAATATCAACAGTTTTACAATGTCATTATCGTTAGTATAACTTCTAAGATATTCATTATAAAAGTTAATAAATTTATCATAATATTGTGATTGACTTATTTTCTCAATTTAAAATATTGTGGAATTACTGAAATTAAGCATTTTCAAAAAACAACTTGACAAGGCCATCAAATAATTATATGGAACTTCATACAAATAAAGTCGAATTCGATACCTCATTTTCAATTACCGCTATCCGCTTTCCATGTTGGGATGTAAGAATATGATTAAGGAGAGTAGTCTGCATTGCCGAAAACTCAGTTACAAACTATTCAATTGGCGAAAACTTAAATTAAAAATAAAAAAATAAAAAATACATATGGGTACATTATCTATGGTGCTGAAATGAACTCATCTTAAACTTAAAATGCTGCAGCTAAGGAAAAGAGAATAAGAAATTTTAAACTTTTTATTTTATTTTATAGTTCCGTCTTTACAAAGGGGAAAGGAGACCTTTCCGGAGCCAAGAAAACCAGTTATGACGGTAGCAGGAACGCGATTATCGAGGGAAAGCGAGGAAGCATCATCGAGATTGGGGTTTGGGGCAGTGACCATGCCGCGGAAGGTTCCAGAATAAGGGTTATGAAATTTAGGGGCGTAATAGTCTCGGGCGACGATGGAATGGAGGGTTCTGATTAGATGAAATGCGCAGCGAGAATCTTGAACGGGAGATTGAAGACGTTGGAAAAGGGTTTTGGCGGAGGTTCTTAGAGTCATGTAACTTGCCGCCATTTTGCCGGAATGTGGCTTAAACCCTAACCAGGGGTTTATAATTATGTGTATATGCCTCGCTCTTTGTAATTCGGTTTTTCAAATAATCTTTTTTTTATTATATGTTATAAAAAAATAACTTGAAAACTCGAGAATATAGATAATAGAAAAAACAAAAACAATAGAAAAAGGAGTTCTTCCCCCTTGGTTACAAAAATTAAAAGAATTTCTTATGTATTTCTTTTAATAAACTACGAATATTTTTTACATAAAGGTAATTTTGTTTAAATTGAATATGATTATTATAGGTGAAATTTTTTTTTTTTAAATCACTTATTAAGTTAAAATAATCTATATTAATTTATATGCATGCACTCAATAATTTTTTTTTTATGTATTTTCAATTTCTAATGAGACAAATTATTGAAGAATGTGGATAATCACTATTAAATACTTATAATACTTTTTTTAAAAATTTATTAGTTAAAAATATAATTATTAAAATCTTGTAAGATAAAGTTTAATGAAAAAAATATATTATTATTTAATACATAATCATTATAAATTTTACTAGAAAAATTTAATGGACTATATCATAGTGAAAAGAAAAAGAAGAGTACAAAGCATTTATTTATCTTCATGTAGATAAGAAGGTTAATCTTGTGCACTGGCTACTCAAAAGTTTTATTTGGCAATGATTTTGTGAAAATTTTAATTAGATGATCAAATGAACAAACTTGTTGGATAATTATGCCACCATTCAAGATCATGAGTAAAAAAATGATAAAATATATTTTGTTTCATCTCTTTTAATTTATTATTATTTTAATTAGGCAATATATGCAACATTCACATATGGTTGTTAATGTCACTTTTGTTGTGAAGATAAATCACGAATTTCTCACATGTTGAATCACAACCAAGCACATGTATGGCTTGTCTCGTCTAATACTAAATTTTTTGAATGATTAGATGTGTAGCTTTATAATCTTACTATCCCTTGATTAAACTCATCTTTTGATCATACACAGATTTTGATCATATTGCATATGATCTTATGAAAGCATATCCACTTTGGTATGGTTATGAATAGCTTTGCTTCTTATAAAGTTCCTTCTAATTAGCAAACTTTGTTTTTGGAGGCTTGCATACTACATATTGACGCTTCTCAAGTTTGATCCATGCCCTATGTATTGTCATAATTAAGTCATGTTCTTATAATCAAATCTCAGAGAAAACCATTAGTAAATTAAGATTAGAAGACTTAGAATTTACTTTTTGGCAGTTTGTTATCATTGAAATTTCATCAATGAGGGGCTTGACCTCAACATCTTTTTCTAAACCAAGTCTCCTCTAACAAAAGCCTTCCTACACATGTGCTTATTGTAGTGCATGGTTTCCTTCTCCTTATTGCATTTAATGTTCTTTAATGCCATTAAGAATTTTTCATTGGTTAATTCTAACTCAATAATTGGGGTTATCTAATAATCATTAGTCCATAATAGACTTCGCTTAGCAACCTATAATGATTTAAAATTGATTTCTAAGGACAAGAGTGCATCATCTCACCTAAAAGTAAGTCGAAAAGAAGTAGTAGTTGTGGCGTTATTTTGGTATTACAATAAGCTCATGATACTTAAGGTAGAGTTTCATGTCATCTACAAGGCTTTTCCTCTATAGCCTTCTTGATCAGGTCTATAACAATTTTATTAGTAGGCTCTTCTTATCCATTGGCTTTGGCATAGTATTGTGTGGATTGTACCATTTATACCTGAAATTATAAGCAAAGGTCATCACCTTGTCACTAGTGAACACAATACCTTGATTAAGTCATGATGAGTTTTAGGATCCTAAACATGTGTATAATACGCTATTAGATGAATTTTATTACATTTGTTTGAGATATTTGACCATCGATTGAGCTTTTACCCATTTGGTAAAATAATTTGTGGTGATAAATTTTTATTTTGAATATATATAATGACAACTGAATTCACCCTTATTATTCATTCAATTTTCCTTTGTGTGCACAAACACCTTTCTTTTGTCTCTTTTATATTCCTTTATCATTTACATTCTTTTGATTTCCCTTTTCTTCCTTTTGTTGGCCATTGTTTCTTTATTACCATTGCACTCTATCATTTTTAATTGGTAGTTTTATGCTTGATAGCATAGTTGTAAATAATGGTCTTAAAGTGCAAGAGATGTTTTCCTTCTCTTTGATTGGTGCCCTTGGGATGTGCACACAACACTATTTGTCATAATTACTTTGCATATAATTATTGTTTCTTTGATGATTTTGCTCTTGCACATCAAATTGTAGGTTGCATTAAGAGTACTTGCAGCTAAGACTATGCAAACACTCGTGACTAAGATTTTTAAATGTTCTCAAGTTTTCAAGAAAATCAAGGGTGAAGATCTTGGTTGATAGACTTAAATGTTATATTCCAACAGATAGTGTTGCATGTGAAGTCCTATGAATGATTTTTTTTTTATTTCTTGACTTCTCTATCTAAGAAACTCTCAAATTTGTGTTCATAAGACGATGAATGAACTCAATATGGATAGTGAAGGTTTTAAGGGTAAATAAATGATTTATTTTGGAATGTTTGGGTGTTGCGTATCACTTTTTTTTTACCTATATTATTGTTAGTGTGGTTTCGATCGGCCCCTCAACTAACGTGCTCTATTTCTACTACACACAATCGTGAATAAGCAAGAAAAGACTATGCTAAGAAATTACACTCATAGCAGTAAAGGAAAACAGATTCATTCATTGGTTAATAAAGTACTGATACATGCAAAAATTGTGATTCGTGGATGGAGTGTGGATCAAGTTCTCGCAACGATCACCAGCAGTAGTTGCAGTGTTCCACCTACTATGGCCAGCATTCTGAGGGGTTGAATCACCAAGCAGTGTGCCAACACACCCTGACAAGTGTGCCAACGCACCCTGACAATCCGACCTCTATTCCTAGCCATTGGTCCTGGCGTCCACTCGATCGACTAGTCGCCTTTACTGAAGCATTGTGGAACAAAGGGAAATGAAGGTTACTTGGGTTCGGGGGATGGATAATGTGTATTGGCAAAGCTTTGTTACCAACCTCTAAAGCAAGCTTGACATCCCTATTTATACATGTGTCAGCCTAACTAACTTTTAACGGAAATAACATAAATAACAGTCTTGTCGTCACGTGCTGGAATTATTGGAGTGGAGTCGGCATCCGGTTGGGACTCGGCATCGGTTAGAAACCGACATCCGATTTATACACGGACACGGAGTCGGCTTGGCCTGGTTGGGCTGGAGTTGGCATACGAAGCCTTCATGCGACACTGACCTTGGTCGGGACGACTTCATTCGGCCGGGATGTCTTCAGAGCCGGGATGCCTTCGGTCTCGGCTTCAGTTGGCCGAGATACATTCGATCTCAGTTGTATTGGTCAGGACAACTCGGACTTGGTCTTGGTCTCGACTTTGGTTGATCAAGACGCATTCGATCCTGGTCTCCGCTGAGATGGTTTTGGGACCTCAATTTTTCCTGCAAAATGAGACTAATATATTTGTTAGCTAAAATCAACAAGCTAGCATGAATTTGTATTTTCCTTATTGTAACCTAGGAAACCTAAATTTTAGCTAATATGAGATTCTTAACTACAATTTAGAGTCTAATCTACCCATATTATGGGATATAAGTTGTATATCATCAATATACTCAACATTTAAGTTAATATATTTACATAGAAATAAGGGTCCAAGAATGAAACTCTACCATGTTATATGTTGTGGTAAATGGACTGTTCTATTGCATGTTTCATCACATTCCATATATGTCTTTTGATGTACATATACATTATGCATTTCAAAAGACAATTGATGGTGACGAAGAACTCAAAACCTAATGAAATATTGACATGTTATTTGAATTATCTTTAACCCTCAAAATAGCATAAAGTGAGTTTCACATTTCGGTGTGTAAATTGAATAAGGGTGGAGGCCAAGAGTGTGAAAGGAGAGTGTCATGTTGAGCTCTATGTGAGATAAAGCTAACTACCTTTTGATGGTAGGTGGATACCTACTCAACAATTCTATTTGGACCAACGTCAGATCAATATCAAGTGAATTGGAAGTATCCAAACATTATTACTATTATAGAAAATTGTGATCACATTATTATTGCTTTTTTACACTAAGCTAGAAACATTTATTCCTATACCTGCATAAGTTGATAGCAAACATTTACATAACTATTTTTAAATGTTGTACAACTTCTAAATGTGTATAAATTAAATATCATGTTTAAGCTATTTATCTGTTGATTTAGTGAATCTCCCCTTTTGTTTTGTCCATGTGTTATTTATGATTATATCCTTTATACCAGCCAAAAGATTACTATGGCCAAAGATCATCCAATCAAATGGTTAGACATCATCCTAGAGGAAGAGGACAATAAAGGAAATTACACCATCTGGACGTTCTACACTTCTACTCAATTTTGAATGGTTCCATAATTTTCTTTTGTAAAATGACAATCCTTGTACACTTTGAAATGGCATAAAAACTAGATATATTTTATATGCTTACAAGCTGCCCAGAAAACCTGTGCATTTTGTTTCTCACGAGACAAACCCCTTTTTATTATGTGTATTATACGTCTTGATGATTTTCTGATGTGCAGACCATAGCTCCTTATTCCCTAAAAAAGCTGCTTTGTCAGCACCAAAAGGTATGTTTTCTTTCAAGTCTAAATACTCATTCATTTCTCACTATAACGCATTATTAGTAGTATGCTCCCTTAGGTTATGTTAACCACATAACAACTTATCCATGCGAAAAAGACAATTAACAGTTGTAAATGCAATGGTAGCATTGTTCAAGAAAAGAACAATTATTGCAGAGCATGCAACGTAAATGGAAATTTTCATTCCACCCCATTAGACAAAAATGATAATGATGTCAACTCTAACATCACCTGTCTACTTTGCATAAAACTAGGTAAGGAAAGAATCACTAACTCCAAGAAAGAAAGCAACTGTAAATTAAATATTAAATGTAGTTACTACTAACTGAAGAAGTGTGCAAATAGATAAAATTGTCAATTAAACTTAAGTGGGGTTGCTGAGGAGAGTTCATCAGATACATGAAGGAAAATTACCCAGCAACAATCTTTTAAACATCAAGACGGGTTATAATGAAATCGACGGAAAAGAATAGGATGAATGCTAGTCAGTGGTGTCAGGCTGATGAGTAGATAACTGAAGATAATTGGAGTGAGAGAACTTGGGTGGGAGGGTTATAAGTGGCTCATTTCCACTTAGCTTTCTTCTATAAGCAAGTCCTAGGGCATAACCTAAAGCCCTTGCAACAGGAACAGCAACTGCATTTCCAATTTGGCAGTACCTACAAATATTATCATGAGAAACAGAAAGAATACACATAATTAACTGCATGGAGACTTGGTAAAATGCAGGAAATAATTAGGAGAATTTTATTTTCAGTCTCTGGTATTTACTTGGGAAACTACAAAAATTCGATTGTTTCCTGCAAACAAGTAACTGATTCTAAAATGCAATCATAATATTTTAAAGACTTAAATATGTTGTTGGTCCTTATAAATATACTAAATTTTTGTTTTTCAGATAAAACATAAGTTTCCGTTTGTAATCCTTGCTTTTTAAAATTGAGCACCCTTGATCCCTACCATTATCATACATCCCTTGAGTGCTGATGTAAAAAAATGGATTCTCGACCCACTATTAAGTGACATGTGCCGTTTAGAAAACTTATGATAATGCCACTGCCTAAAACATTAGGGATACAAACTGAAAACCAGATTTTTGTATATTTTTAAGCATAAAAAACATTTTTAAGGCTATTTTTGATATTTTTGTTAAATGATGGTTTTGTACCTCTCTTTCACAGTCCCATTGAATCTATAATAATCAGGAAATCCTTGCAGCCTGGCAAATTCTCGTATTGTGAGGACTCGGTCCTGCTCTGGATGTAGTACAACCTACAAGACTTTGAAATATATAAGAAATCAATTTGTGTTTTTCTGTAATAAACCAAAGATCCGGGTAAGACCTGGCTATGACAACTTGGGAAGGTTAGTGCAGTAGGAAGATTCTCATCCCACCACAACCGTGCAAATGGCCTACATATGTGTAAATACAGATTAAAAGTCATTCAAATGTAGAAAGAAAAGCAAGAAAAATGACCAGATATACTACTTTACTGAAAAAATCACCTCTTAGACTTCCCTTGCTCAAAAGTGAAGCAATAATCTGGGACCTGAACCACATAGAATAGTCAGATGAGACTAATTTGACTTTATGCTGTTCTAGGTATGAATTAAGAAACCTAAACAGATAACCTCCCATTCAAACCCTGTAACTTCAACTGCTTGGAGAAACCAGAAACATCTAATAACATCTTATTTTTCTTAACAACTGCTCATGACATCTTGGATGCTACAAATCTTCATACACTTCTTTCAAACCTCCTTACAAAAGCATTAATACTGATATAGAGAACATTGAAGATCAAATACACTTATATTTGTTGTTGTTCATGAAGGTAGATAGTTAAAAGTTGACTAACAAACATGAAACTAATGTATTGGAGAGATATAAGAAAATAAATAGTTGATGATCAATAAGCTACTTGCCTTTTGTGTACAAAGATCAATATGATGAAAAATAGCAAGCCAATATCCAAGGTAAAAAGGAAAGTATACTAGGGTGCACAATATTTTGTAGTCTCCTTATTGTTTTTCCCACGTAATAATTATCAACCAACTCATATTTTCTTACTATATAAGTCTAAAATATGATTTGGATATAGAAATTATTTCCAATTCAGTGGTAATATAAATTGTCTTAAGCATTAGATGATGAGGAACCGGCAAATTTGTTAGCGTTTTAATCATATAGCAATAGAACAGACACATGTACATAAAATAAAGACAAATAAATTAAAATGAATATAAATCTCTTTCCTGTGACTGAAACAGAAAGACTCACCAATGGCTTTCCAGATGGTAGTAATGGATTCTCTGTCGGATGCCGCCTAACAACATTGTCAACTCCTACAATTACACCAGGAAGATCACGGAAATTTGCGCCCTACAGTCATATTAAACTAAAGGTGAGCAAGGGAATGGATCAAAAGTGTAATACATGAACTTAATCTAGACTACAACCTTGCGTTTTGGAATTTGACAAACACGTTGGTAGTCATCTTCAGACAAAAAGTAGGGCCGGTGATCATACAATAAAGACCTTTTCTCTGTTGTTCCATTTGATGTTGACCCAGTCATCTCTAATCAATGAATAACAAGGAAACAAAAGATGAGCTGATGTTTTGGTCCAAAGATCTATTGCCAAAATACATAGAAGAACAATTAAGAAAGATAAAATCTGCTGACATCATGTGCAGATGAAATGACTACAAAGAAAGTATAGCAACACTAGTGATTGAGATGAACTCAACTAAGCTAATAACTTGAATCTGGAACAAATAAAATTCAAACTTTCATTTTTATATTTTAATATTACAGATGAATGAAGAGTCAACTATCACAGAGAAATGTTGCAGTTAAAAACAATTTTATGATCAGTAACAAATTATGCACTCAAAAGGAGGTGCTATTACCATACTTAGTTGACCGTATGTATCTTTGAAATTCTGTTTCTGGAGGATTTTGATATGGCATTTCATCACAAGCTTCAGTGTTTAAGACCTATAATATTGAATTATTTTACAGTCATGTGGAACACTAGTACACATAAAGAAAAAGGCTCATCTAAAGAAAGTGTCTGAAGTGAGCAAGGGTGCATCCACCTCAGAATCTTAGTGAGTTAAGATCACCAAGCACTTAAAGTAAATGAAGGGTACCCTTATTTTTACACTCGAGACAAACTCACTTTAGAGGAGTCTGCCCAAACTAAAAAAAAAATAAAGCAAATACATGTAGAACAGTACAGCAGGGAGATCAGAGATGGCATCTTGAATAACAGTAGCTTTCTCTAATTCACGTGGTTGATCTTCATCATAAGCAACAATATTGCGCTGCATATAAAAGCCAAAACTAGTGAAAAATATACAAGACTGTTGATAGACTTATACAATTAAGCATGAGAATCAATACCTCAAACTCTGGTGGAGGCCAGTATCTGATGATAACATCATGCGTTGGCAGTGGAAATTGGGGTATAACCTGCTAAAGATTAACCAATTAACAAATCATAAAAGAATATAACAATTTCTTCATTTTTTTGGGTAAGCTATAATGATTTCTTCAAACCCTTGAAACTGAGAAATATACTTTTCATACAAAACTTAATGATGAACTCAAGGGATTAGATTAAACTATGGAAAATAGTAATGTTACTAATGGAGTGCCTTAAATAAAAAATGATTGGAAGTTGTTTAATGTAAAAAGATTGCCAGTTCAAAGGGAGAACCCATCCAAATTTCATGTTTGGGCTTCAGTTCATTCATATGGTTAGTTTAGGGGATCAATTGTATATTTCTTTATTTGCCGTCCAGTCATTCTGAGAGTGAAATATTGTATCTTGGGCTTTTTGTCATCGGCCTATTCCAGGATCTACAAAATTATGGTAATAAGGCAATTAGGATATCTATAATTATTATTTTAGTTATTACCCATATAACATGGTATCTTGTTTTTTATTCCTCTCAACATGGTATCTAGAGTCTAACAAGAGAAAACCCTATTCCATTCCATCCCGATGGACCCACTGTGCATCGGTGCCAAATATTTTTTCTGGAAACTGTCTCCTCTCTGGTTTCTAGCTAGTATGCCATGCCTTCTTTCTGGTGACAATTTCCTCTTTTTTTTCATCCTTGCCACTCTGCTGTCACAGCCATCCAACCTCCTTTCTGACCGATGACCACACCAACAATTTCATCTCCCCGGGGACGACCAAACCTCGGCAAATCTACCTCCAATTGGCCACCAAACACACTCTCACATGTCTCCTAGCCGTGTCACACTTTTTTCCAGCCAACAAAAACTGTTTGTATGGCAGCGCGTCAACCCTCTTTTCCAACAGCCATCAACATTGACATGATTGCTTCATTGTCCTCTACCCTGGTCTGCCTGCAGTGTCTCTCCTCTTGACTGACCGATGGCGACCTCTGACCCTCCCAAAGCTGATACTTCTATTTTCACCAACTATATTACTCCCCATTTATTGAGAAGTTGGATGGGACCAACTATGAAACTTAGACCTCCAGTATCAAACTTTGGCTTAAAGGTCAAGACTATTGTTAACTCCAGGATGATTTGACCCTCAGTTTTAATGATAACAAACAAATATAAGACTGGGGGTTTTATAGAGACTGAATAATGTTTATACCTACAGATCTTCCTATAAAGATCGTCTTACAAGATACAACTCATAGAGCCCTGTTCCTATAAGTTCTGTTTGTCTAAAGAGGATCATCTAATAAAGAGGATCATCTAATAAAGAATAGCCTGATAAGAGTATTCTACGAAGTGTACAAAAGAGGCTTCATCAGGCAATCCAAATTCAGAAGAAACATAAGGAAAAGAGTCTACCTACTCTCATACCTCAAAAGGCATGAAACAAAGGCAAAAGCAGACAATGCTTAGCTCACTTATGTCAGAAAAGTAGAACATGTGACACCTAAATTGCACCTAAGAAGGTGTGAACATGTGAAAAAATATCAATATAAGCTCCAATTAGAAGAGTTGATTAGATGGAGAGCGCAATAATGAGAGGTAGAGAAAGACCAAGAAAAAACCAAAATGAAACCATTAAGGGTCGATTTGGATAAACTTCTCCATAAGCACTTATAGGAGAGGAAAATAGGAAGAAAAAATGAAATAAACTTCTTTATAAGTTAAAATGAGCTTATGCATAAGCTAATTTGTATAAGCTCTCTCATGTTAGCTTCTCCAAAAAGGTGAGAGTTTCTACAAATTAGCTTATACATAAGTTAATTTTAGCTTATGGAGAAACTTATTTCATTTTTCCTTCTCATTTTCTTCTCCTATAAGTGTTTATGGAGAAGTTTATCCAAATGGGCCCTAAAATGGAATTAGATCTCTATGAACAATTAGATTTGATAGAACACAATGGTATAATTCGATCCATGTAGGAGAACCTACCCAATGAAAAAAAATTTGGTTGTTGCCATTATGGTACAATAACAGATGTTAAGATGACAACAATTAATGCAAGCTGTTGAAGACATTGGTGAGAGACATGCTTTCCCATAAATTTGGGTGGATTAACATAGGCAGGCACAATCTTCGAAAGATATTGTTTAGTTGTATTTTATATTTATCAACTTTATGTAGCACCAAATTTTAAAACTGACCTCACTAGGATGAGCCCCCCATAAGAAAAAGCGCAACCGAAATTGTGGAAGACCATAACACCCAGCAGCAATGATTCCCAGTCTTGCTTGGTAGTTCATATGTACCAAACGACTTAATGCATATCTTCCAAGCGAACCCTTGTCAAATCTCAATATGTCAACCACATTCTCCATTAAAACATACCTAGGCTTCAAAAATTTCACCGTGTCCATGAAAATCACAATCTGACGATTCCTTTCATCATCCAATGGTGATGCAGTGTTTCTAAAGCGATTATATCCACTAATTCCTTGACAAGGAGGACCACCACAAATAACATCAACTTCACCCTGAAATAATTTTAAGCAACAGCTCTATTTAAAATGCAAAATCCATCGAGATTTTACCATATCTAACTAAAATAATACTACTTACAGGAAGAGGCAAGATTTTTGATTTCATCCCTTTTCTCACAAAATCCCGTATGCTATCCTTACATGGACTACAAAAAATATAAATATAAGTACTGATTCTCTGAAAATATTTAATATCATCAATCACACTGAAGAAAATCAAGAAATATATACCCTAAGCTTTTAATTGGTTCCCATGTATTTCCACTTGCATTGTAACCCTTCCAATGCACCTATGAAACAACCATGAGAATGTAATCATCACCAATTTTTGAACCAAAACATTATTAGAGATTCAATAGGGTAAAATATGGGTAAAAAATTAGATATTAAAGGAACATACTTTCCCTGTTAAAGGGGCTGATGTTGTAAAGCTAGTAGTACTAAAATTAAAGATCTCTGACTATGAGAAAAATCTACAAATGAAGCCTGCCCAGCCCCTTATTATGACAGCTAGTGGTATCCTAAAATCCACAAAAGCAAAGGATCTGAGCTTTGTAATAGAAAGGTTGATTTTATGGAAGCCCAAACATTCTATTCCTCTTCTGTTAACAGAAAAATAGAAGGTAATGAAAACCCATGCTTTAATTTTACTAATATTTATACAATAACAACTTTCACTAATATTAATTACAGAAATTCATTTAAAATATATTAAATTTATAACAAGTGTACATATGTATGCAAGTTAAGAAATCACCTTATGCAGAAGATCTTGCAATCATATGACTTAAGATTCAAGCTTGAACTATGTGAGGATCCAATTGCAAGTAATGAGACTTGAATCCCACACTGAAAGTATGGGATTCTAGTAGAGTTTATAAGATCTTGGGCTCCTCAACTATAACAGCTAGCTTTTGTGTTATGATTCTCCTAAGGTTCTTATCAAACTTAAGTGTAAAAAGCTATGTTCGACCTGATTGCTTACCATATAATTCAGAAACAGCTTGGCTCATTTAAACACACAATCCATGGACGGTCAAGGCATTTTTTAATGTACTATAGATAGTTCACATAGCCTTTTTTTTTTTGTCATTAAAAGGAATTCACAACCCCGGCATTCAACTTTTCTTCCTTTTCTTTTTTACTGATGGAGGAAGGACACAAACTTTTAAACTTGCTTGCTTTTTAGAATCCACAATAAATATCTTTCTTAATTTGACAATTATGTAATTAGTTAATATAATTGAATTTGACAAAATTGCAAGTACTAGTCATTTGAGGGTCGCATGACTATCCCTCTATCTAACAGTAAGTAAGCAAATATGTCTACGAAATGATTTTATGAAGAATAAGGTTTTATAATGGGACAAAAAAATGAATACCCAACAGTTAAAATTGGATTTATTACCTTCAAATATAGACCACGTTTCCCAGTCTCATTGGGATCACCAAAGCAAATACCAACTAACTTGGAAACTTCAAATTCACCAGAAGCAATACCATAAACTTCAGAATTCACTCGTTTCTTTGCTCCTGAATGATTGGATCGAAATGGAAATGTTCGTTCTGTAGCACTGATATTATACCGTTTGCATAGCTTTTCCCACTCCTTCAATAGTTCCAGAAAGTCCTCAGCAGATTCATTTCGCACCTATACAATGAAGGAATATATTATCTCGGCTGTGAAAAGTTACCATCAAATATCTGTCATAGCAGAAGATTGTCAACACTTACATGTGTGTCTGGATGGTTTAGTTTCAAGCTTTCACTAGCAGACCTATCACTATCAACAGCCCATCTCTGAGCAAAACAGCAACCAAAGAAAGATCGATGTATCATAGATGATATTTAATGTAATTCATAAATAGGAAGAAATTCATTAGAGAGAAGAATTTCATTTATAATACCGTGACAAGGTTAACTGATGAAGCTTTGGCACCTAAGCACAATCCAGTTGACATGCCACCACACCCAGAATAGAGATCTAGTAATGCTAATTCTGTCTTGTACAACTCAGAACCAGGTAGAGTCTCAGTTATTGTAGAGGCATCTGTGGAGGGACTCTCAAGAACAGCTGGTGGTGATAACTCAATTAGTCTTAACAGAATTATCTAAGGCAACAAATTGACACTTTTTAGATATAATCTTAAAAAAACAGAACATATATTAGAACTTTGTTGGAACAGTTCAACACAGATAACATTGATCACATAAGAACCAATGAAACTTAGAGAAGTATTAATATGACAAGGGGTGTTAAATTATGTTAGCAATGAAGCCCAACCCAAGAGAGATATTAAGAAGCCCAAATATTTGAATGATTTCGTGTAATTCATTACAGTTGTATAGGGTGCAGTATGCTGAGTCAGTAGTTTGTTATTTTTCATTTCGCTGTAGTGATTCTATTACTACATTCTGTTATGCAGTTTGTTATTTCATTTGCTGTACGTGTCAGCCAATGATTCGCTTGTATCAGCATAAATACCATCCCAAGGAATGAGTAAGACAAGAGAAGAATTATCCACTTCCTTTTTCTCTTTTCTCAGGAGGTCTCCTTGTCCTCAAACTCGAGGAACATTTGTTTCCTATCAAATTATCTCTATTTGTTAACACTGTCAACATTCATTGCTACATGTGAGAGCCTAGCCTTCATTGCAGGCCTTTTTCATCGGCTATCCAGCCTTTGTTGTCGACACATAATGGTCAAATGTGTGAAACCCAATCCACTCAACCAATATCTCACTACAGCATGACTATATCTTAAAATAATTTAGAGTATCATAGAAATTATCTCTTAGGATTGTTTCCTACTTGCCGTGTTTTCTAATACTTTGTGCTTTATTTCCTTATTAAGATTGTTAGTATAAATAAGGATGAGTATTTTAGGCTTTATTAACACTTAACATCTTATTGTAAATCATCATAGTATACAGATAAATATTATTAAAAGTCTCTTTTCTCTTTATTCTCTCGTATTACTATAAACAAAAATATCAACAAGGGGATAGATGGATTTTATGCATGAAAAGGTCAAAATAGTTGTCAGAAGTATGCATGCAGAAGTTGTCACCTACTTCTCAAAGTAAATTTTGTTACAAGTTTTAAGACTCCCCAGCCTCCTATTTCCTTTTCCTTCTCCAGTCAAATATCGAACAAGAAAATAACAAACAGATATAGAAACTGGTGACCAAAAGCATCTTGGGCACTTCATGACACACCTGTAGGTATGTTGCGGAATGTAGAGTAATCCACGCAATATTCCATATCATAATAAAAGTCAGACGGTGAAATTGAAGCCAACTTCAGACCAACCTGCAACAAGTCGAGAACAAAAAATTTGGTTGTTAGTATATACAAAAACTGATGTTTAAACCTCAAAATTGACAAAAGAAATGTAGCAATCATCTGATGCAATTGTGAGCAAACCAATTAAGAAACACCCTAACCAAGATTAGTCATACCCTAGGTGTTATTTGTGTGACATTAGTTTTTCCTATTATGCAATCTATTAAGTTATCATTCATTATTGATGAATAGAATAGACGCCTCTGGTCATGAAAACCACCTTCGTCTTGGACAACCTGAAAATCAAATGGAAGCAACAGTTACAACATATCTTTTTGACATGACAGATACATATCTTGACATACTCAATACTCACTGTATCTTGAATTCTGTAAAACCATTGGACTCGAAAATAATTTTGACCATCAGTTGTTTGGAAAAATTCAACAATCTTGCCAACAAGATTTTGTTCTCCTTCACCCTGTAAGAATTACTCAAGGTGTAAGTAAAAATTGCTCTCTTCTTATGTTCACATGAGATTTTGAAGTTCACAGATGTCACTGACATCCACATGTTACTCACCTGCTCTACAACGGACAGCAAAAAGACTACTAATATAATTAGTCATATTCACATGCATATTAAAAGGACACCCACTGCACCTTTGCCAACAAGGTTGATGAATTTAAACACATTGCATTAGTTATGATGAAGATGGTCTCAATATCAAATTTAAAACCTTCTATTTAATAATGTCTGGAAACTCAACATCAGTAACATGTAAAAAATTTCTAGCAATTTCATGAAAATATCTTATAGATAGGAATCTACACTAGGGGCAGAGTTTTTTTGTTTCCATGGGGGAATATAAAGATAAAAATATATATTACAAAAATTATATACTAAGTATAACAAATAACCAAAAGATTCATAACGATTATACGTATATAAAATACAAATTAAAAGCAAAAGAGAGTATTTCATTGGGAGAAATGAATAGAGAAAGCCATAATAAAGTAACATGCTAAAATATCTTTAGAAGGGCTAGTCCTCCTTTTTTTTTGTCATACAGTTTTCCCAAAACTTGAGGAGACCATTGAATAAAATATATTTATGCTATAGTTTTTTTTCTTGTTAGCCATTCTTTATACTAAACTCCACCCCTGATCTACTATACATTGAATCGCCCTTTGTTAACAAACCTTTACTCTTATCCATCATCCACGATAAAAAGGAGATTGTTTATAAGAAAATTCAAAAAGGGAAAATGTGCATGCACCCTAGATATTTATTTACTTTGTTTTTAAGTAATGACACCATGAACATTCAAATCCATAATTTTTTGAGAGAGCATTTCCATTTTCAGTTAAATGGAAATCATTTATTGCATCATTTACATGTAATGTGACAACCTCTCATTAGTCCAAGTCATTTAAAACAAATGAAGTGCATATATATATATATATATATAACTGCTTAAAGATAACAAAAAAAATGAGATAATTCTACATATAAAAGGCGATATTCATGATATTCTTATACGGTATTTATAATATCTTAATGAGATATCCAAAATATTCTAATGAAATATTTATGATATCTCCAACACTCCCCATCAAGTTGGTAAATGAATATCAATCATTCCCTACTTACCATCGAGTTCTTGAAATCTAGTTGTAGGGAGCCCTTTAGTGAAAACATCTACCACTTGGAACCCTGTAGGAACATTTGTTGTGACTATAAGTCCATTGTCCAACTTCTCTTTAATGAAGTGTCTGTCAATCTCTATGTGTTTTGTCTTGTCATGTTGGACTGGATTATGGACAATACTAATAACTGATTTGTTGTCACAGAACAACTTCGTTAGTCCTCATATTTTATTTTGAGGTCAACAAGAATAATCTTCATCCAAAATCTTTCACATATACCATGTGCCATGGCTCAAAATTCTGCTTCTACACTAGATCGAGCAACCACATTTTGCTTCTTACTCCTCCATGTTACTAGATTTCCTCCCCATAAATATACAATATCCAAAAGTGATCTTCTATCTACAACTAATCATGCATAGTCTGCTTTGTATATATTTCCATGGACAATGTACCTTCTTTTTTGAACAACAGTCCTTTTCTTGGACTTACTTTCAAATACTAGAGGATCTTTTCAACTGCCTGAAGGTGCCTTTCCATGGGATCATGCATAAATTAGCTAACCACACTAACATCATAGGCAATATTAGGCTTAATGTGGGATAAGTAGATCAATTTCCCCACCAATCTCTAATATTGGGACTTCTCTATGGACTTTCTTCACACCCAATCCTATGGTTCTATTCAATAGGTACCCTGAGATCTTGCATCTCAATTTTCCTATTTCTCTGAGGAGTTCAAGTACATACTTCCTTCTGGAGATAAAGATACTTTGTTTGGAATATGCAACCTCTATCCCAAGGAAGTATTTCAGCTTTCTTAACTCCATTTCAAATTGTGTTACCAATTTTTCTTTCAAAGTTAGTTTTTCAATCACATCATCACCTATAACAATTATATCGTCTACATAGACTAGGAGAAGAGTGAGTTTACCATCAAGAGAATGTTTTATAAAGAGAGTATGATCACCTTGACTTTGCCTATATCCTAAGAATATTATGACTTGAGCAAATCTTCCAAACCATGCTCGGGGAGACTGTTTAAGTCTATACAATGCCTTATTGAGTCTACATATCATGTTCTCTTCATTATAAGAATAAAATCCTGGGGGAATCTCCATGTAGACTTCTTCTTCTAGGTCTCCATGAAGGAAGACATTTTAAACATCAAACAGTTGCAAGTTTCAGCCAAAGTGGGTAGCTAAGGAAAGAATAACTCTTACCGTGTTCATCTTTGCTACAAGGGCAAATGTCTCCTCATAACCCATCAAATTTACACTTCATAGTGTATATTCATCTACAACCTACAACTCTTTTGTCTTTAGGTTTGCCAACAATCTCCCAAGTTGAATTTTTCTCTAACGCCTTCATCTCTTCTTTCATGGCTTGAACCCAATTCTCATCTTTAAAAGCTTCATGTACTTATGTAGGTGTTTTAATTGCATCAATGGTAGCATTAAACTCTGGTGTTGTATAGAGAGATGGTCAATACACACAAATTGAGAAATAGAATAATTGACGCATGATCGTTTCCTTTTCCTCAAAGTAATAGGCATGTAATCAGTAACATCCCCAATGAGATTCTTAGGGATACTTACCTCTAACAAATCATTAGTAATCTCCCTAATGGGATTCTCAGGGATACTTACCTCCAACTTAGGTAATTGGACTTGTTGTAGGACCAGAGTAGGTTTCTTATGCCTTTGGTATTGCTTTCTATAGTATTGATCTTCCTCTCCCGCTTCATTGTATACTTTTTCAGTGATAATTTTTTTAGGGATGACTTCTTGAACTTAAACATCCTGGGTAGGAAAAGGTAATGACTCGATGACAAACTCAACTTTTAGATAACTCTCCCCCTAAAGTGGAGGGCTGACAAAGAACAACTGTGTTTCACGAAAAGTAACACATATTGAGACAAAGACCCGACAATGTGGATTGTGAGAGTGGACAAAGGCACAACTTGGTAAGCTTAACATTAGGGAAGAAGAAGGAAAGGATAATATATGTTTAATCGGACTAATACTATTTAAGACATAAGTGGGTAACTCATTGATAAGATAGGTGATAGTTAGGATAGCTTCTCCCAATAGACATTAGGAACAATCATTTGGAAGAGGCCTCTAGCAACCTCAAGGAGATGACAATTTTTCCTTTCTGCAACCTCATTTTGTTGGGGAGTATTTACACATGTCAGTTAATGAACCACACCATTATCTTTAAGAAACTTGGAGAACTTGAGATTTACAAATTCGGTACATTGTCTGACCGTAGTCTTTTGATAGATGTACCAAATTGATTTTTGACAAGACGTATAAAATCGAAAAATATTTGACAAACCTCAAATTTATGTTTCATAAGAAATATTCATGTCACACGAGTGCAATCATCAATAAATGATACAAATCACTTAATCCCAATATAGAGTTATTAGCTGGCTCCCATACATCGAAGTGAATAAGGTCAAAAGATACAAGACTTTTATCATTACTAGGAGAAAATGTTGCATGATCATGTTTTGAAAACTGACAAACATCACAATTAAAGGACTCGACAAACTATTTTGTAAATAAATGTGGAAACATTATCTTTAGTAAACTAAACGGTGGATGTCCAAGATGTTTACGATGAAGCCAAATTTGAGATGTTGCCCAAATTTTTGAGATTGCTCGTTGACTGGAAGGCAAATCTTATTTATTGGGGTTGTTACCTATCTTTGTATGTTGCAAGTAGTATAACCCACCCCTGTTCTTTAGAACTCCAATTGTCCTCCCCATTGTAAGATCCTAAACAACACAATGAAAACGAAAAAAGGTTACTATACAATTCCAATCTTGTATAAGCCTATGTATAAAGATTAGGTTGTTAACCAATTTAGGAACATGAAGAACATTATGTAGGGATAAAGATGATTGAAGTTGGATATTGCCAAATCCAACAATAGGAACATGATCTCCATTAGCAACAATAATGAGTTGCTTTTGGATTACTTTAAAGTATGATGTAAAATATGAAGAAAATGAAGTCATATGATCTATTGTCCCAAAGTCAAGGATCTAGATGCTTTGTGGAACTGAACCTAAAATATTGAAGGAACTTTTACCCTTCATGGTAAAGGCACATGAGTCAAGAGGCTTACTTGTTGAGTTCAGGAGAGGGTCGAAGGCAGTTCATCTCCTCCTTACTCAAAGCTTGAATATCCTAATCAAGTTGCGCGAGGTAAAAGGATGTTCAACTATATTCTCCTTATTGAAGGTCGTTTGATTCACCCACATTTGAGTTGGGCCTTTATTTCCACCCATTCGTTCAAGATCTTTCTCCTTTTCATAAAGCTTGTTGCAGGTATACTTGGTATGTCCTGATCATTTGCAGTACTTGTAGTATTCCCCATAACTACTCTTTGTGCAGGATTTTCCTTCGAAGGTTGATCCTTTTGTGGAACCTTTTACTGTCACCATGGCAGAGCCTATGTTGGAGCTTCCTTTATCAAGCATGACTGATCATTGGGTCTCTTCACTCCGCACAATAGAAAATACCTCTAACAGAGAAGGAAGCTTCTCCTTGCCTAGAATCTGAACTCAAATGGGATCGTATCCAGAATTCAAGCCATGGAGGAATTTAAAGATTCTCCCCCTTTCAACGAGTCGGGTGTATGCAATAGAACCAGCTTTGCACATCTTCAATCCTTGGTATTGGTTCAACTCTATCTGTAACTCATTCAAAGCCCCATAGTACTCTATTACTGAGAGGGTTCCTTGTCTAGAGTTGAAGATCTTGCTTTCAATATCGTAGCAAACAATAGAGTCCTTTTTCATTGAATATGTCTCAATGAAATTCTCTCACATCTCACGAATGAAAGAATAGAACATATAATTGTAGCTTATTTTCGGAGCCATAGAGTTCCATAGTCATGTCATAATGAGAGAATCCTCATCATCCCATGCTTCAAACTTTGGATCATCTCTAGGTGGGTTACTTCCTTCAATGTGACTCAACTTCTTACACCCTTCAAGAGAATTACGAATATATTGTGCTCATTGTAGATAATTGCGATCATCAAGTCGAGAGAGGAACCCACCAGAATTGGAAGTTCATTAGGTCCCAAAATAACAGCTTTATCTTCTGTCATTATCACAGATCATTGGTAAGGGCAGAGAAGACTTTGACAAGTCTGACACTTATGTGTGGGTCTCGCTAGAGGGTAGTAGTGCATTGGAGTGAGGCAACGAAAACAGAACTCCCAAGATTGGGAGCTCAGATACCAAATTGAAAGCAAGAGAAACTATGTATTGACTGAGTATCATAATACAATTTCTAATCTCCCTTTTTCTAAGGTAAAGGTGAACTGCTTAAAGATAACAAAAATAAAAAGATAATTCTACAGATAAAATGCGATATTCACGATATTCCTATAAGGTATTTATAATATCTTAATGAGATATCTATGATATCCTAATGAGATATTTATGATATCTCCAACATATATGTATAGCAATGTAGTCAATAGCGGCCGGAGCAGCCGCTATCGCGCCAGAGCGGGGCGGAGCGGCGGTGGGCCGCGACGGAGGCGACGTAGCGTCGCAGATCGGAGTCGCGACGGAGCGGAGCGGCCGCGACAACGCCAAATCGCGATGGAGCGGCCGCTACGCTGCTGTTCTGTTTTCGCAAGGTGAAAAGTCTAAAATGCCCCTCCTGTTTAAAACGTTAGTGAAGGCATTTTGGACTTTTTGCGTTTTAGGGTTTTTAAAGTTTAAAATTTCTACAGATTCCTCTTATCTTCTCCTCCTCCCTCCTGCGTTTTTTCTTCAGTCACCGGCGACGTATTCCGCTCCACCTCCTTCTCTGACGACGTATTCTGCCTCCTTCTCCGGCGACGTTTTCCGGCAACATACTCCGGTCACCTTTCGATGACGTATTTTACTGTTTTTTTCTGCTCAGTTCTTTGTTGATTTTTTTCTGCTCAGTTTTCGGTGACATTCCGGTAACATTCTGTTTTTTTCTGCTGTTCTTTTGCTTATTTTCTGTTTTTTCTGCTTTTTTTTTCTGCTGTTTTTTCTGCTTTTTTTTGCTGTTTTTTGCTGTTTTTTACTTTTTTTTATCTGCTCAGTTCTTTGCTGATTTTTTTTGCTTGTTTTCTGCTCAGTTTTTTTCTGCTCATTCTGTTTTTTCTGCTGTTTTTTTATGTTCTGTTTTTTTCAGTTTTTATTTTCTGTTTTTTCTGCAATTCAGTTTTTTTTGCATTTTTCAGTTTTTGTTTTTGGTTTTTTTCTGCAATTCAGTTTTTTTGCATTTTTCTGTTTTTGTTTTTTGTTTTTTTCTGCAATTCAGTTTTTTTCTGTTCTGTTTTTTTTCTGAAATTTTGTTTGTTTCTGCTGTATTTTACTGTTTTTTTTTTCTGCTCAGTTTTTTTTCTGATCTTTCCGGTGACATTCTGTTTTTTGCTGCTGTTTTTTATTGTTTTTTTTTCTGCTCAGTTCTTTGCTGATTTTTTTGCTTGTTTTCTGCTCAGTTTTTTCTGCTCATTCTGTTTTTTCTGCTGTTTTTTTGCTTGTTTTCTGTTTTTTCTGTTGCATTTTTTTCAGTTTTGTTTTCTGTTTTTTTTTTCTGCAAGTTCAGAATCTTCTATTCATGGCCTCTGGATCCCTACCAAGCAACGATCAACAAAAAAAAACTACTGCTGCTGTTGGTGGCAGTGGTACACCTGTACAATCGGTAGGATCTTCAAATGCAATGTTCAAGCCCACTGTTGAAAACATTGACATTGCATGAAAGTGGAATAGCTTAAAGGACAAAAATAATAGGAAGAGCGTAATGTGCGACTTTTGCTTAAAAACCTCTACGGGAGGAATCACTAGAGCCAAAAAACATCAACTCGGAACAAGAGGAGATGTGGGTGCTTGTAGGAAAACACCGGAAGATATAAGATTGGAATTGAAGGCAATTTTTGAACAAAAAAAAAGTAGAAAATGAAATATACATGGAGGGAGTGCAAGATGAAGAAGACGAGGAAGATGAAGTGGAAGAGATTGTAAGGCATAAAAGTGGAAAAAGGCCTGCAACCTCATCAATAGAAGTTACTTCAATTCTTGCCAAGAAAAAAAATGTGAATGTTAAAGGTCCCTGATATGCACTTCTTCGTAAGACCAAGAAACCATCCAATCGGGGAAAGAATAAAGAGACAAACAAGCATAAATGATGCTTGTCAAAAGGATGCAAAGAGCAAGGACAATTCAATATATTGCTCGTTTCTTTTATACAAATGGAATTCCATTTAATGTGGCATTTCGGTCAAATAGTTTTAAATTGATGATTGAAGCAATTGGAAATTATGGTCCTCATCTAAAGTCTCCAAGCTACCATGAATTAAGAGTTCCACTCCTTAAAAAAGAATTAGAATATACAAAAGACATGTTGAAGGGTCACGAGGAGGAACGATGTAAATATGGATGCTCAATCATGTCGATCATTTCTGACCGATAGGAAGAATAGGACATTGATAAATTTTTTGGTAAATTGTTTTCAGGAACAATGTTTATCAAAAGTATTGATGCATCCGAATTCATGAAGACTGGGACAAAGTTTATCGCTTTTTAAATAGCTTTGTTGAGGAGATTGGAGAAAAAAATGTAATCCAAGTGATGACGGACAACGGAAGTAATTATGTTATGGCGGGTAAATCTGTCTAACACTTATTTAAATTTTGATTTAGAAGTATAACTTTTAATTGTTATTCATTTAAATTGCAATTGAAATTTTTAGGTAAACTTTTACAAGCCACAAGAACGAAATTATTTTGGACTCCATGTGCTGCCCATTGTCTAGACTTGATGCTAGAAGATATTGGTAAGATTGCCAAAGTAAAAAAAGGTCATACAAAGAGGCAAAAGATAGTAGGCTACATTTACAACCACTCAATGGCTTTGAACACCATGCGGAAGTTCACTAATAAGTCCGAATTAGTGAGGCATGGAGAACAAGATTTGCAACTACCTTTCTTACGTTGCAAAGATTGCACAAACAAAAAGCCAATCTTAGAAGAATGTTCACTTAAAAATGAATGGTTGGAGTCTAGGGCAGCTAAGGATCCCAAAGGGAAGAAAGCAACTGACATTGTTCTTATGTCTTCTTTTTGGAATGATGTCGTTTACGCCTAGAAGGCTATGGGCCCTATTGTTCGTGTATTGAGGTTGGTGGATAATGAAAAAAGACCCGCAATGGGTTATATTTACAAAGCAATGGATAGGGCCAAAGAGGCAATTCAAAAAGCTTTTAATGGAAAGGAAGAAAAGTATAAGGATATTTTTGCAATTATTGATAGAAGATGGGATTGTCAACTTCACCATCCTTTGCATGCAGGTTATTTTCTAAATCCTGAGTTCTTTTATAGCAATCCAAACATTGAAATGAATTGTGAAGTGCTGGAAGGCCTTTACAAATGTATTGATAGACTCAGTGAAAATGACGAGTTTGTAGACCACATCCACAATGAGTTGCCAATATATAAGAGATTTGGAGGATGTTTGGTTTTCCGCAAAGCGGAGGAAAAGAACGACAATGGCTCTCGGTAAGTGAGAAAATTCCCTTATAATTTGCAATTTATTTTGATTATATTTCAAATTGCAAATTTAAGTAATCATTTTGATACTAATGCATATGAATTGCATTACAATTTGAGTGGTGGAAGATGTATGGAGCACATACATCACACTTGCAAAATATTGCCATTAAAATTTTAGGTTTGACTTGTAGCTCGTCGGGATGCGAACGTAATTGAAAGATACCTTTGAAAGCATGTAAGTTAAAGTGAAAGTGAAATTTTAAATTTGAGTTTAAAATTTTATTTAATCATAATGTAACAAACTTTGTTAAATTATTATAGATTCATTCAAAGAAGAGAAGCAAACTCGAGCACCAAAAAGCTTCAAGACTTGGTTTATGTTAAATATAACCAAGCTCTTCATGAACGCCACGAGTGTCGTGATCTTGTTGATCCTATTGCTTTAAACGACATTAATGATAAGAATGAGTGGATAGTGGGAGAATTGGATGAAGAGGGTGAAGATGCTTAGAAGATGAATTGGTTTTCGATGATGATGTTTTGACTTGGAGAGATGTTGCTAGTGCAACCGGGTCTCTTGAACCTTCAAGACACTATGAGACAAACACAAATGCAAAGGACAGTGGTTGCATCTACATCTAACAAGGAAAAAGGAAAAGGAGTGGTTGAAGAAAGAGGATGCGGTGATTTAAGTCAAGATGAAGGGGAAGAAGAGTATAATTCTAGTTGTAATGAGAGTGATGAAGACAATGACATAGAACTCGAAGAGGATGAAGAAGATTATTAATTTAAGATGTTATTGTATATTTGTATTTGACATTTTTGATTATTTGTTTACTTTGTACTATTTGAATTTTAATCCTTTTATGAATTTTTATTATTAATGATATTTGTTAATTTGTGAATTTTGAGTAATGTTTATGTTTTTGAACTTATATATATAATATAAATATATTAATAATTTTTTAATATATATATATATAATATTAGAATAAGCGCTTATCCCATTATCCCAGCCTCGGTTATTGCATTTCCATTTCCGCTTATCAGGGATTGACTACTATGATGTATAGACACACACATATATATATATAGGAGCTACCCTTGACCCAAAAGAAGCTTTACATTAGGATCCATTGCAAGGAGAGTAGTCAAGCATACTTGTATCCTCAAGAATGTCCAGTGCACACTTACATTGAGTAATAGCAATCTTGAAACGAAACTGGGCAACTTTAATGCCCGAGGGTCGTGTTAAAAATAAGGCAAGTGAGACTATTGCCTTAGGCCCCAAATAAATGAGGCAATATATTGTTGCCCCATGGAAACAATTGCTTTGGCCATGGGGATGACAAATGTTGCCATCAACCTTTGTTTCCTTTCTTTGATCCTTTAGACTATTCTGCCTCAACTGATCCTCTGAGTGTGTTACCTACACCTAGGGCCTAAGGCAATAATCTCCTTGAAGCTAGTGTAAGGGGAGGAATGGAGAAGCCAACCACGAATAGGAGTTTCACATACATGGAAACATTTGCTCGAGAGAAGAAAGGGTTGGTTTCAAAGAATGTGACATCAACAAAGACAATATATTAACCAAAAAGTGACATCAACAAGTTTGAAAATTTGGCCTGTCTACAAAATATGTGCAGCCAAAGACTTAGAGAGGAACATGGTAGAGTACTTGGTGAGAGAACAATAGTGTGTGGAACCTTGTTCTGAAGAATAAAGGAAGGCATGTGATTGATAATTGATTAAGTAACAAGTCGTAAGAAGAGCATCACCTTAGAAATGAAAAAGTAAGATGCAAGTTGTTTCAACCAAGTGATGACTCCTTTCGACAACACCATTTTACTAAGGTGTATAATAGCAACTACTATTAGAAAATTGTATTTTATATATTACATATCAAAAGGAAAGAAATAACAAGAGCAGAGGCTCCCAAGCATAAAGACGAGTCTCTAGCCCCTAAAATCCAGTTATACATTCAATACCCCCTACTACTCTCCTTTTCCCTATATAACAGACTACACTTATTTCTCTCTATAACAAACTCCCCTTTCTCTCAATTGCTGCCTATAGTGAATTATGGGTTTGGTTATTCTTGGGCCTTCGAGCGTAAACTTGTAGAGGTTTAGGGATCTTGAGGGGCTTGGGTTCCTATCTATACGAGCACACGTTTGTCGGGGGAGCGTGGCAAAGGGATCATCGGAGTCAAGGGAGTTGTTCTTATCATATGGTTGGGCTAGAGAAAGGGTAGCGTGGTGATGGTCAGGGGTAGCTAGCAATGGGGGCGAGTATTGTTCACCCGTGAAGAGGAGCACCCAATGTGCAAAAAGAGAATGCAATGAACCCTAAATAACTAAGAGAGAATGCCCAGTAGTTGCAAGTATTGTTCACGCATTGCTACTGCGAAAAAAAAATGAAGAGCTAGAAAAAGAAACTTATGTTCTGATACCATATAAAAGTGTTTACTGAATGTGTTGTATATTGTCTGCTACCGACACATACGATGCTTTATTTATAATCAAATAAAACTAAAATTAATGATACAAATAATGATAAAAAGTCTCTAATTTCTAACTATAGAATCTTTCTATATTTTCCTATTTACTTAGAATAAATGAATATCTTTAACAACAAACATTCTCATGTGCAAATTATTTTTAGAGGCACCAAATTGATTATGAATTTTTGCAAAGAAACTTTGAAAAATTGGTAAAAGATCAGAACAATTTTTCATTAAAATAACTAACTACAACGGGAAAATCGTTAATTAAATTAACAAAATATTGGTAACCTAAAGTTGAATTAACACGACTAGAAACCAAATATCAAAGTGTATCAAAGTGAATCAAAGCAAAAAGAGACCAAGCTTTTTTTTTACTTGATGTAGACAGTTTCTTTGTTTATTTTTCCTAACTAACAAGACTCACATTGAAAGGATGACATGGTGGAAAGATTGGGAATCACAAGATGCATTTTCTAAATACTAGGATGACCAAAACATTGGTGCACAATTTTTGGTGAGTAAATAGTGATGCAATAGGAAACTAGAGATGAAAGATGATATAGTCCTCAAGACTCATGTCTAAGGAAGGCAATCTTCAAGTAAGTTTCCTAATTGAAATTAAGTTAAAATGACAATTAGGAACAAGAAGTACAAAATCTAAGTGTAGGAAAGGGATATGTTCAACCAATCCCCTTAAGTGTTATTTAAGAATCATTGGCAAGTGTAACATTTGGCGATGAATCCAAATAGTACAAAAGAAAAAATAAAGATTTGTTACCACCAAACATATGCTCAAATGAGTCAAAAGTCAAGTATCCAAGGTCCAAAGCGTGAGGACAATAGGCAATAGGTTTGGTAGATTGCATGGCTACCTTAAGGTGGAGGTTTTCCTTGTAATTAGCATGGGAAGAAGCGATATGAGCATTAGCAACTTTAGGCTATTGTTTGGCCTTAGTGCAACATTGGTCCTCCACATGCCAAAGCGTTGGTAGCAATTGCAGTGGGGATGTTGATGATGACCACCACAACCTCCCTTTCAACCACCACAATGAAAGTAGTGAGAGACTACAGTAGTGGAATCAACCTAAGCTAGAACAGGTGTTGGGCAATGCATAAAGACACATGCAGTGGAAAGTAGCAAGAGCTGCCCACTAACAACATCATAAGGAAAAATAGAACCAAACAACATCTAATTACAAACAAAATTCAATTTTGGTGGAAAACCAACAAGGTCAAGCACCATGAAAATTTTGCTCTATTGGTTAGCATGTTGCTCTACATTATCAATAAAAGGCATATGAGAATCAAAATCAATATTAAAACATCAAGCTCACTAATATATTCTTGCATGACCATCTTCACAGAAAGAATAAGAGAATATTATAAGCTCACTAATATATTCTTGCATGACCATCTTCACATAAAGAATAAGAGAATATTATAAAGATGACTAACATCATTGGAATAGACCTTTTTGGCCTTTGTTCAAACGTCATAACAGGTCTTGAAAGTTTGGTAATGAGGCTATAGCTTGGGATCAATAGAGAACCACCAAACACTACATAAGGAGGAATCAATTTGTTTCCAATGAGCAAGGTCCTTAGTGGAGATATCCTTCACGAGTGTGGTTAGGTGGTCTTCATGTTCTTGGCCTTGACACCAAGTTGGATAGTCACGACCCAACTACTTAATTTGCAATTCTAGTCAACTTTTCAAACAAGATCAAAGGCTAGTTGATGAAAGTGACAACCACAACTAAATCAAAGGTGAAGCCAATGGAGGTCATGTGGAATCAAGCTAGAGAAGGATTGGGTAGGGGCGTTGAGAACTAGGTGTTGAACCAAAGTTGTTAAAAGCGTCCAAACTCTTATACATTCTAATGCTAACAAAAATTATGGATTAAGAGTGACAACTGAATCTTATATTGAGTGTACAGCTTAACAAAAAGCACTTAAATCATCAAAGCATAAGCAACTGTTACATATGTTTGGAAAGCTTTTAAACAAATATCTTATGGAAAGCATTCATAAAATGAACATAACAAAAAGCATCCAAAAGAAAAGGCATCTATAAAATGAACTTTGTTCTATCCTATAAATGTTATAACACAAATTTGCTCTTATATGTACATATCTCTTATTACTTATATATATATTGCTTATACACTAACAATATCCTTTGTATTAGTGTATATTGCTTTTTTTGTTCTTCTAGGAACAATATAACGTGTCTCAAACCATGAGAAGCAAGACAACTTTGAGAATGTTGTGTTGTGCCCAGATGTTTGCAAAAGATGACAAACCAACAAAAAGAATTATCATGTACATTCCTTGCTCGTTTTTATTTAAGGAAAGGTCCAAAGACAAGCACCATTGTACCCTTTCTCTCTCATCAGAAGACAAGGAGTATCAGTGTCCTTTCTGCAGAACACAAGTTCTTCGACATTTATTGCAAGGCATGCTATCTTTGAAGATACACATCTGTCACTTTCTCATGTGTTATATATTTCATCCTCTGAGAAGAGAAGTGACAAGAAGAAAGAAAAGAAGAACACAAGGAGAAAACGAGAAAAGCTTACAATTTATGCTCATATGTTTTTGGACGCTCTCTATGTTTTTCATCAGAAAATCTCTGTTAAGCATTGATTTCATGCTCTGATATTTCATTGAAAAAATTGCTTTTTGATTACAAAGTTAAAGCTTTGTTTTAAACATTTTATGCTCACTAAGTGAATTATTTTTGTAAAACTCTTTTTTCACCTATGTGAAAGTGTGAAGAGGCTTAATGTTAAAAAATATTTGGTGTGCTTGTCATCTAGGTTGTAGATTACAAATGTGTAAAATCTAAAGAGGCTGAGAATATTTGTTGTTGTAAGTCAGTTGGACTTAGTGAAAAATCCTTTAGTGGAAAGACTAGATGTAATGTAAAGTGAACCAGGATAAATATCTTGTATTGATCTTTCTTTCCTTATCTCTTTATTCTGTCAACACATTTTTGGACAATCTACTTAAACCAGTTGTTTTAAACTTATACCTCATTGCGAAAAACTTTAGAAGTGCTTAATCACACACACAATTCACCCCTCTTCTTGTGTGTATCCCTTTTATTTACTAGGAAGGTGCTTAGGAGTGTTGATGGCTAAGTAAGATGGTTGAAGGGAGGTGCATGTGCACAAAAAACGGTCAACACAGGGCACATTTTGATGAAGATAAGGTGCATGAGGCCACATGCAGCAATGACATAGGCTAGGTCACTGGATGGTTTTACCTTAGGTCGCAATGGCATGCTAGCCAAAGGGGCACTCGATAGTTGAGATTTGGATCCAGTATAGTGCACGAGTATTGTTCACGACTACGGTTGGTGGTAGTATCAATTGAAAAAAGGAAAGGAAAAAAGAAAACTAGGGCCAACTCGGAAGGATTCAAGCCTAAACTAATGATACCAGATAGAGAAAAGTTTTCTTAATATTGTGTCTCCTAGATACACCTATTCGTTATTTATAATGAGATACTAAAATATAGATAAATACAAACGAAATTAATCAAATCCCTAACTTACTATAATGGATAATTTACAAATATTGACATGTGTATCATATGTAAGACATGTTATTCAACAAATACACACCCACACTAATGTGGACCAATTGGGCTAACAAAGAAAATCTCCTACATTTACACTCCTAATATAATAATACATTAATACTCATCCTCAAGTTGAAGCATACAAATTATAGACACCTAGCTTAGAAATAAACACAATATGGGGATTGAGGGACTTCACGAGAACTTCAGCTAGATGGCTGTTGGTGTTGACATAGCTAGTGTCTACACAACCAAATAGCACTTTTTCTCGAATAAAATGACAATCTACTTCATTATGTTTAATCCTCTCATGAAAAAACGAATAGAAGGCAATATGGAAGACTGTTTGATTATAACAATCATATTTTCATTTGAGAGAATATTGTAAATTTTACTTCTTGAACTAATTTTTTAATCCACATGAGCTCACATGTAACCATGACTACAACTCAATATTTACCCGAAGCACTAGATCTAGCAAACCTCCCACTTTCCTAAGAGAGAAGATTGCCTCCAATAAAGACAATATCTTAAGGTAGAACTCCTATTAGAAGGAGATCCAGCCCAATCAACATATTAGTAACCAAACACCTTATAGACATTAATTTTCATATAATAAGCCCTAACCAAGACACCCCTTGACATACCTCAAATTTTGAATAGCTACATTCCAATGACATCCATGGAAGTGTATACAGATCCAGACTATGTTGGGTCAGTTGTTAATAAAAGATTCACCTCAGGGTACTCCATGTTCTTGGGAGGAAATCTAGTGACATGGAAGAGGAAAAAACAAAAATGTAGTTGCTCGGTCTAGTGCAAAGGTAGAGTTTCAAGATATGCCACACACAATATTTATGAGGTATTATGGATAAAGGTCATGCTGATTACCTCAAGGTAAAGTATGAAGACCTTATGAGGTTGTTTTGTGATAATAATTCAGCTATAGGCATTGCCCACAACCCTATACAATATGACAAAACCAAGCATATAAAGATTAACAGGCATTTCTTCAAGGAGAAGTTGGTTAATGATCTTATAACTACATCTTACAAAATTACATCCCTTCGAGATTTCAATTGGCATGTGTTCATCGAAGGGCTCCCTATAGCAAGATTCCAAAAACTTACTAACTAGTTGGGAATGACTAATATCCATTTACCAACTTGAGGGGGAGTGTAGTAAATATCTTTGATACTATTAGGATTAGATAGATATCTCGTGTCTTTGATATTTTTCCTATTTCCTTTTCATGTTAGTTTCCCTATTTCCCTTAATAGGATTAGCCATTTAGCCTATATGACAACGAGAATAGGGCTTGAACTCAACATACTGAAATATTAAATTATTTTTCCTTCAAGTATATATCCTTAATAAATTGTCATTGCACATACTCATGGTGGAAATGCAATGTTGTGGAAAAATATCGAAGGGCTTAAGGAGGATTGATAAAAATATATCTTAATGAAAGAAGAAAATTAATGTGACTAATCCAAACTAACAAGGTTATTCTGGTCAAGCTACTAACTAATGCTACACGGTTCAACTACCACAACTTCTGGAAAGAAGAGAGATGAACAGAAGAAAAAATGCATGTTTTTTTAAACTAAGAACTTACTTTTATAAATGCACAATCACCAAGACTAAAAATGCAATTCCCAATTTCAGCTTGTGCATAATGACATTTGACATTTGCAATAATCTCATCTTCTTCACCCTCACTATGAAATCAACAACATCAAAAGGAAATATATGGTGAAGAAATTAGAAAATGTATCAACTGAGAAAGAGTGCTAAAATACACTGCATAAGTCTATGAATTGGTTAATGCTTACTTTATTTTAAACATTTGGTCTTTACATTTTTTGTCCTGCAAGTTTCAGCAGAAAAAATCAGATAAAAAAATATAGAATACAATGTGTTTGGATTAAGTAGAAACTAACAACTTTTTTTCATTTCTTCAAAAGTAAAAAAGAAAAATGCACACATGTAAAGCATACTTAAAGAATCAGGTCAACAACCTTTAATTCATAACGCCATCCCCATCTTTTCTGAGCTTCATCATCAGGTATTTGATCACCAATGAAGGAAGGAATGCTTTCTGAATCCATACTTTCCTTAGTTAAAGAAGTAGATGTTTTATATTTCTTTCTTGGTGGGTTGTCATCTAACTCAGGCAAGGCAAAGGAATTAGAAGTTGTTCTGCCATTTCCAGTCCAAGATAGGGATTTGATTGCCTCTGAAGACCATCTTAAGTGTCTTTTATCATCAATTCCACAAGCAGAGCTTCTTGAGGTGGTTTTAACCACAGAATGCTGCTCAACTGGTGAATCAAACAATTTAATGGAAGTAGAATTCACTTTTGTATTTTTCTTCTTTTGGTGAACTAATTTTGACATTCTTTTTCCTTGAAAAACATTAATTTCCATGTTTTCGTTCCCATTTGAAGATGAAAGTCTTGGAGATCTCCGAAGCTTCATTACACCATTCAGTTTCACTTTCACATCAAGCTTTTCTGCACATGCCTCACTGGATGGATTTAATCTAGGGGACTGCCTCAATTGCTTCCCACCAAAGAACTTCCCATGAGAATTTTTGAAAGGTTTGGTTTCCTTATGAAAGGAAAGATGACCTGGCTTGGCATCTGAATGAAAATTGGAATCATTGCTTAATGCAACTCCAAGGTTGTCCTTTGCAAGGGACATCAACATCTTCTGTGGTGAGCTCTTTTCCTGAATGCATTTCCCATCCAAAATTCACATTTCACATTTAGAATGCGTTGGCGTCACTCTTGTGTCAATGTGTTATTAAATATTATACTAGAGAAAAAAAAAAGATACATAGACAAAAAATGAGGATGATTAATAGTAGGAGTTAAGGTTTAGGACATGTGAACTTAAGTAACAAGACTGAGAGAATCAAATACACTAAAAATAATAATGAAGTATTATGTCACAGTTCAAAACCAGATATAGCAAATATGCTATTGAAAAAGGATTATTTAACAATTTCATAAAGAAGTCACACCTTAATTGGTGCATTGCTCTACAACCCAAGAGTAAACCTTGATATACTTACTGCATCTGTTGAATTTATTCAATATAACAGTTGGATTGAAAAATGACGTCAACTAGATAAAGAGCATAAATTTTCACACAAATTAAAAACTAGTTGATCTTTGATCATAATGTTCAATTCTAATGTATTCATTATTTTTTAAAATATAAATATATGTCGACTATTAGATTGTACATGCATGAATTTCCAATATATTAAAAACTTCCTATATGCATGATAAGATAATATTATATGATCAGCAGGTTACAAAAAAAAATGATTAGCTACTATCTCTTCAAAGTTCAAACAGTTATTAAATGGGTGTATTAAATAACTATTACCAAAATTATATTTTCAATCTCCTAGAGTCCAATCATTTAATTTCCTCTCCAAAAATAGCAAAAAAGAAAACAAAGAGTCTTGCTATACTGGTTTTTAATTTTTAATTACTTACAAACACAAATATTAAATAATTTATATGGTTTTGATATAGTATATTTTCTTTCAGGTTTATATTTTTGTTTCTAGCCTAACTTTTGTAAAAACAAAACAAAAAAGGAAAATTTCATAGTAGCAAGCATATAGATTCAACCCTTTTAGGAGGGGGAACTATGCTGCTACACACGCTGAAATTCACCATTTCGTTCTTCAGCCAAATCATAAAAGACAACTTGCATTTTGGCAAAATTGAAGGATTTAACTTGCATGTCTCGCAAGATAAAAGGATTTGGCTTTGTAAAGTGAGAGGAGTACAAATTAGAATATAAAGTATAATAATAATTATTAATTATTAATTATTAATTAGAAAATTAACTAATGAGATTCTAATAAATTTTATATTTTATTATGTATGAATTTGATTTTAACGCAATTTTCAACTATTAATTCACTAATTATCTAGTATGAATTCACCTTTTTTTTCTGGTTGCAAGAAAGGTATCGCTACATTCGAAAGCTATGAAACGAATTTCTTATATCAGTTAAGGCTAAACTCCTCTTCTCACATGGGTTACTCTATTTGCGTAGTCAAGAATCGAACTTCTGTCATATGCTTGAAGGAATCAAGCTACTAGCAACACTAGCAACTCAGAGTCAAATTTGCAGGTGAATTCACTTCTTTCCTTTAAAATGCTTTTTCTCTTGAATCCCAAAATAAGAGGGTATAATTAACGGTAACCCAGAGCCAAAAACAAAAAAGAGAGAGGAAAAAAAAAATCATATATTTCTCATGTTACATTGATATAGGTAGTCCCGTAACAGGTTAAAGTAAAATAATGAAAACAGAACCGCATGCAGCACTCAAAAAGGGAAAGAAAGAAAAGGACAGTGACACACCTTAACGAGATGACGCAACCCTGTTCCAGAACTTGTCGAGAATCTCGTGGAGCGTCTCTGACAATTCTGCTCCGCCGGTGACAGCTTCCGCTTTCTGGAACCCGCATTGCCGGCATCCACGGCGGCCGGAGCGGAGCTGAGCCTGGGAGAGCGGCGGAGACCCTCCGCATGCGGCAGTAGCGTTTTGACGACGCGGTTTGAGGACCGAGTGGCGAACGAGGTCGGAGAATCGAGGCGCATGTTCAGGGAAAGAGAGGGGTAGTAATCGGGTGCATTTGCGAACACGGTGAGGGCTAAGGAATTGGATTTGTGGCCTGATTGGGATTCCACGGTTGGTGTTGTAGACTGCGGAATGGAGATTTGACTCTGCAGTGCTGAGAAAAGCGTAATTAATGACACAGATGAAAGTGAAAAAGGGAAGAGTTAAACTGACAGACTGGTTTGTTGTGTTGGACTTCAATCCCCCAATCAAAAGTACAAAGAGCATCATCCCATGGATCACAACATATTTAGCTTTATTGCTTGTTTATATTTTTTAAGTACATCTTACATGCCATGTGATGTACTCATTATTTTTTTAATAAAAATATTATTTATACAATAAAAGTTTGCGATGTAAATAATTTGTACAATTATTTTTTTTCATCTGTAAAATTTCAATGCCAGAAATTCTTTAAAATCTGAATTTAATTTCACTTTGATAATTTGATATAATTTATTTTTTCTCAAAATATTAAAAATGTATTTAATTATTTACTATTTAACATATTTATATATTATCTTTGTGTAATTTAAAATTTGAAGTTTTATTATTATTTTAATATTTTTAACTTGTAATTTAATTATTTTTTCAACATGTTTTCTTTCGGGAAAAAATTATACCATAAATTTAATTATAATATTTATTAAAAGAATTTATTTCAATACGTTATATAAAAATTATTAAAATAGATTAAAAATACTATAAAAATCATAAATTACATTTATAATTTTTCATGAATTCTGGTAAATATAAGACCATTTATTTTATGCGTGTTTAGTTAAGTGAATGAAAAACTAATAAGTTAATTAAATTTAATTATTGTTGAAAAAGAAATAAGAAATTTTTGTGTTATACGTTTTTCAAGAAAATTTTTAAATTTGGCTGAAATGACGAAAAGCATCCATACAAGGCAAGGTTTTCCTGAAAATATTTGACCGAGTCAAGTGAAAACACAAAGAGTTAAAACGTAATATTGAAAGTGTTTTACAGTCAAATTCGATTGACTTGGTATCATCAACATTTTTTTAGTGTAATAATACATTTATTGAAGCAGAATCTCAGCTAACTAAAGCTCTAGAGAAATCCCAAAATCCTGCAGTCATCTTGAAAAACCCCAAAAATCTCCCATGATTATAGCTTATTTGACCCTTGGGCAAAATTACCAAAATTACCAAAATACCCACTTAAAACCCTATAATACCCCCCCAAAAGGTCATCACTTGACTGATTTTTAGAAGCAAGAAAATAGAAGCTACTCCTTTTCCTCTCAAATTTTCGTCGCTTTCCTACCCTCCAAGTCAAAAGCTCCATTATTAATCAAGTATTCTCCTTTTTCCATAAAACCTTCTATTTCCTAGGTCTACAACAAATAAGGGAAGCTTACTCAATATATTTCGTGGTTGTTTGATGGATTAGAAAATGTTGTTGTTATGTTGTTCATATGTGTATAAATGTATGATCATAACCTATTTAAGATTTGGTAGCCATAGTTGTATCTTTGAGCTTTTGTGATAAATGTTGATGAATCAGCCATGCATGTGTTAAAAGTTGTCATCTTTACATCCATATGGTCTTCATATGATGTTCTAGAATGATTAAGTCGATTACATGTTTATTTGGTTGAGGTTTCACCAGATGTCGTATTTTTGCATGTTGTTGTTTCAGGTTTTTGCTGAGTGAGGAACCCTTTCGTTGGGTGAAATCCCCTCTTATAGGTTTTTGTTTGAAGGCTCATGGAGATAGGAGAGACTCTCACTAAGCAACCTTATATTTTTGGGTTGATTTATGGAAAATATGAGTTTTCGCTAAGTGAGGGTCTTCCTCACTTAGTGAAACTCAAGAACACATGAACATGATGAATGTCCATTGAGCAAGTACCCTAGTTGCTAGGTGAGACTATGAACTTAGTGAAAAACACTTAATTTTGATGAGTATTCGTTGGTTGAGTGCTTCATTCACTTAGTGAGGATCTTGGGAACCCCAAAACTCATTGATTCGCTAAGCGAATCCTAAGTCTGGCTAGGCAAGTACTTAAGAGATCTTTGTGGCTCTTAATTGTTGAGCGAAAGAGCACCTTCACTAAGCGAGGAGGTGATGCTTAAAATTTGTTAAGTCTCTATGAGGTAATTTGCTAAGTAAGCTTTCCCGCTTATTGAGGGAATAAGAGAAGAGTTTAGAGGATGCTCTTCATGGCTTTTCTCGTTGAGCAAATAAGGGTCTTCACTAGGCCAAGTGAACAGGTTTGAGATATGAAGCCACTATGACTTCATTTCATTGAGTGAGCTATCTCAGTTGATGAGCAAAAATGAGCTAAGAACTTAAGATACTCTTTGTGAGTCCTTTGGGTTGAGCGAGGCTTTAACTTCGCTAAGCAAGACGTGTGAGATCTTAGGAAGTCAAGTCCCTATGACTTATTTGCTGGGTGAAATGTTCTCTCATTGAGCAATTAGAACGTAGTATGAACTCTTTGTGACTCTATTTGTTGAGTGAATGCGTGTATCTAAGTTATACCTTTTCTAGAAGGTGGGTTCATTGGGCAAGCTATCACTCTCGCTAGGCGAAATTCACTAGTAGTGCGAAAACATTTAAGTTATAAAGTTTGTATATGATAAGACACGTCCCCCTACTACCCAAGTTTATGAGAGAAGGAATAAAAAGAAATAGTTAGATAATTAACTGTTTGTAGGTTAGTTAATTAGTAGGAGTTTGGTGCTATTTGGGCATTCTATAGTCAGGGTATTGAGTAGGAGGGGCCAGGTTCCTCGAATTACCTAGGACTAGTTTTCTTTTTTTTTTTTTGTAATTCTTTCATCATTAGTGAATACACCATTTCTTGTTTCTTCCTTTTGTTTCTTTCGACCCTATCCAATTCTATCACTGGTGGAGAGTACAAGGATAAAATCTTGTGTGGAGGCTCTAAAGAAGGTAGTAGTGAGCTGGAGCCAATTTCAAGAAGAACTGGATGCAGGATTGGAAGCAAGATTCACCCAATAAGAATCATGTATGGATAAACTACACCAGATGGTGGAAAAATTAGTATCTACAATGTCTAAAAAGGGTTCAAAAACAAGAGACCCAAAGGGTAAGAAAAGAAAAGATGAAGGCAAGTCTAAATGGAATGTGCAACTTGAAATTGGGAAAACAAATGGAGGAAGTTTGATATACCCCTCTTTGAAAGGGAGGATGCTTTTGGATAGATAGGAAAACTAGAGATATTTTCAATTAAGGGGAATATGAGAAGAGGAAAAGATGGGACCAATGATAGTGGCTCTTGAAGGAGATGCATTGTCATAGTTTCAATGGTGGGAAACTTGCAATTCAAAACAATCTTGGGAAGGATTCAAGACTACCTTGATTGAAGGGTTCCAACCAGCCTTGATGGGCGATCATTTGGAATCTCTTCTAACCTTGAAATAAGAGCAAACAATGGCAGAGTTTACCACCAAATTTGAAAGGCTAGCAGGAGTAATGAAGGGGCTAGATGAACAGTTTTTTATGAGAATATTTTCCAATGGATTAAGAAAGGAGATTCGAGTAGAATTAAAATTGCATAAGGGGAAGAGTCTTTCGGGAATGATGAATAAGGCACACGTCATTAAGGAGAAAAATATAGCAATAGCCAAAGTAGCAACATTCTTGTAAGCAATCTTAGAGGAATGACAAACAATTTTGATCGTAGTTATACATGCATAAAAACTTTAAGAGAATGGCAACCCCCAATGGGTTGAGAATGGGAATTTTACATCCCAACCCTCCTAATTATCAATCTATAAAAGGGGCAACATAACAAGAAACAAAAGTAATTTTTAGAGATTGACTCATGATGAAATACAAGAAAAGGTTAAAAAAGGGGAGTGTTTTTGTTATGATGAGAAATATGGTCCCAACCATGTTTATAGAAACAAGCAACTCAATGTTTTGATATTGGAAGAAGGTGAAGAGGGGGAAAGGAACTACGAGATAGAAGATATGGAGATAGAGACCAATCAAAAACTCAATTGTCGCTACATAGTATTATAGATTTACTACACAAAAGTCTCTAAAGGTGTGGAGTAGTTTGAAAGGATGCAAGGTGGTAGTATTGATTGATTGTGGGGTGATGTGATTTAGTTAATGCTTAAGGGCAAGCATACCTTATCACAGTAGTAATAAGGGTGTGAGTTTAGATATCGTACCCAAGGGACTAGTATGTTATTTTCTGAAAAGTTTTGGTGTAGATTAGAAAATCAAAATTAGAAAAGATTTGAGTAGAAGAAGTAAAACAAAAACAAGAAAATGATCAAAGAAAGATTGTTTTTAGTTCTTTTTGGAATTAAGAATTCTAGTTTCGTTATGTTTTTCCCTTTTGACCTCAATTTATGCAATTCTCTTAGCTTACCTTCATACATTACTGATTATATTTCTTAATGCTACTAGGGGACCTGGTCTAGCACCCATAATATTCTTTACTTTAGGATGGTTCCTATTTGGTCATTTAGAAATACATACTTCAATAAGGTGGAGGTCCATAGAAGCCACTATTGCTAGTTGAATTAGAAGCCTAGGGAAAATGTTGGTCCTCTAACCCCAACTATCCTATAGTTCCACCAATTAATTAATGTGTGGTCACCTTGATGAGTCGTATTTTATACACTTTATGTGGACTTAAGATAGGTGTTGTTGAGAATATTTAATGATTAAGAGTCTTGTGTTAACCGAGATTTGAATTATGGGCTTGAAAATAGGAGAAATACAAATACGTGCTAAAATAAGATTTTTAACTAACAAAAAGATTAAGACTTATTTTGCAGGCCCAAGTCATCTCGGCCATGCCGAGAACATCTCAGCCCAAGTCATCTCGGATGCCGAGAACATCTCGGCCAGTCCAGCATTCTCAGTCAAGCCAACATCAGTGATGAAAATCTTGCCTAAAATCACTCTAGCAATATGCAGATATAATCTGTTAAGATGCAGATATGATTTGCCAAGATCAAGGAATCTGTAAATGCATATGTGATTTGATAAGATCAGATATGATTTGATAAGATGCAGATATGATTTGATAAGATCAGATATGATTTGATAAGATGCAGATATGATTTGATAAGATCAGATATGATTTGATAAGATATGATTTGCTAAGATTGCAATCTGTAATTCGAATTAGAATCTTTAGGATTTGAATTTCTGTTATTAAGATTAGATTTAGATTTATCCAGCTTTTGTATAAATAAGCACATCAGGCCACGTCTTCAATGTGGAATTTTCAGCAGAATCTAGAGCTAGCACCGGCAGCAATCACAGACACTCCAAGCTAGTACAGTGGTGCACGAAGCTTCAATACGGTGTCTCTCTGGCCGAGGAGGTACAGGATCGGGGAGTTGGGAAGTGGAAGCCTTCAGAGGTGATCGCTCGGTATAGCCGACGCACTCTGTTGGACGGAAACCTCAACGTCGGCCACCATCGGTGCATCATCGCCGTTCTTCCATTGGCGGTCGTCGTGGAAGGCGGATTCTCTGAAACTCTAAATTCTCACCCTTGTATTCGATTTGGTTTCAATAATATAACTGGTTTGCAATTCTATTTCTTGATTATAATTCCTGCACTTTAATCTGCTTTTAGCTTTGCCGTGACACATTGTTAGGGGTAGATCACGTTAGACTAGGGCCGGTCGGAACTAGTGTAATAATCTGATTAGGTAGAGAACCTAAAATCAACCAAGTACATACTCCCCGCCAACCGATGAGGTAGCGGTTGTGTAAATCCTCGGTATGGCAACGGACAAACGTTCGGGCGGTCGTCGTAAGAATCTAAGGTTGATTCGGAGTATAATTCTAAGTAAGAATGACAACCTTTTGTGTGTTGATTTCCAAATCGGTACAATAGTTAGCATAGATTAGTTTAGCATAGTTTAGTTTACTTCAAATTACTTAGTTTACTTTCCGCACTTGAACACAAACCCCCCTTATTTATTTTTGCTTTTTCAGTCCGAGACCGAGTCGGTCCGACTCCGTTGCGTCTAGATCACTTTCGGTCAAAACCATATCGGTTCTCGTTAGCCGAGACCGGATTGCCGAGAGCAAGTCGGCCTTAGTATCGCCGAGGTCAAGTCGGCATTTTCCTAGCCAAAGTCAAGTCAACAATTCCATAACACTTAGCGTTTTCTGCAAAACTCTGATTTTTACACTTAGCACAATCTGAACACACTGTGTCCTTGAGAGAATCGACCTAGGTTAGCTATACTATAGTTAGCTTTAGTATTTTATTTGAGGCGTGTAAGACGACTAAAAACCCGCTTATCACACCTCTAACTAGTTGATTAACATGCAAGCATATTCAAGTAACAAGATAATTCAAGTAGTGAAGATAAATAGAAAATTGCATTCAAAAGAGTAATTAAGCATTCCAAGCACAACTACACCATAACTCTTAAAAATAAACCTAACTACCCATACACATGGTGAAAAAATAGGAAAACATAATTAAAAAAGGAAAACTAGAACCCACAGAAGCTTGGGGTTCCGCTCCTTTGCTCTATGTCGCACTTTTTGTCTTATCTTCATGTGCCCTAGGAGTCTCAAGGGCGAGGGGATCACTTGGATGGATGGAGGTGGTGGAGTATGGAAGAATGGAATGGAATGACATGTGTTGGGAGTGCCAAGAGTGAGTTCTACAACCTCTAGGTTGTCTCTTTTTATACTATGCGAAGTGACCATTTCTAAGGACTTGCACGGGTGATGAGATAAAATAAAATAGTGTGCAAATAAAATAAAATGCCATGTTGATGCGACCTAAATCGCACCGGTAGGCGGATTTAGAAGGTAATGGCGTGAGGGCGGAATGGGGTTTCACCATGGACTCGAATTGATGGATCGAAGTCTGAGAAAGGTGTCGGGAACCCATAGGGGCCTGACATGACGGGTCGGCATCTGTTAAGCTACCCTGGGAAGGGATGGCCCAATTGACATGACTCATATTGGAGTCGCCACCAATGCTTAATGGTACACTAGAAATCGGGGGTGGATAAGGCACGGTCCTAAGTCAGAGAATTTGGGTAAGGAGCTGGTTACGCATGGGTACGACGTGTCATCCCATCTACGTACCATCTGGTAGTTGCCCCATGAATTGCGTGCAACATAACCTTTACTATTGTGACGGGTGACATAGGGATACGTTTTGGTGGGATGATCAACTTGACAAGAGCAGGCCTCTTACTCCTACGTACCTCCCAATCGGGAGGAATCAAAGTTGACGTAGTTTTGGAGGGGTGTGTGTGGTGAGGGACAGAGTCGAACTTTCCATTAGGTGTCCTTCCCCTAGGATGTGAACTGTGTCGTGCGTGCAGGGTGCAGGCTTTAATAGGGTTGAACTTTCCCTCAGGCATCCACTAGGGTCTGGAATATGAGCACTAAGCTTTTCATTAGGCGCTCGGTCCTCGCGACTTAAGTGCAAAGTCGGGACTATCCACTAGGCGTCCTGCCTCGATGCTGGGTTGAGCATTCGGGAGTACGCATGCTGGGTTGAGCATTCGGGAGTATGCATGCTGGGTTGAGCATTCGGGAGTACGCATGTTGGGTTGACTCGGATATGCATCTACTAACCTAGGGTCGGATGAGGTACTGAGTGTTAGGTTGTAAAAGTTGAGATCTACTCGATTTTGAGTCAAGGCGAGCTATGAGCTTGCCGCCCGGAGTATTAGTGACTTGGTTTGATGCTAGGACGGCTCGCTTGTCATCTGAAGTGTAACAGGCTTTGAGATGAGACTAAGACGGCCTAGCTGCCATCTGAAGTGTGATGGGCTCTTTTTGATACAGAGACGGTTTGATGTTGGAATGGTCTGTGCATCGGGGATTCAGAGTGTTTAGGTCACATGGGCTCATGGGTGCAAGGATTTAGGTTTATTGAAAAGGGGAAGCCAACTCGCGTGGCGAACTACATATTCGCCATCTAAAGTGTGCTTAAGGAGAATGCCTATGGCTTGACTAGAGTTTTGGCCAAGGGACTTACCTAGGTATCTAGAGAGCTGGTCGTCGCGTAGGCTTGCAGCTGATCCTTTCAGAATTTTGAGTCGTAGTTTTCGCAGCAACTCCTCAGCGATTCCACATTCTTTCAGTCTTCGATTCTTGGCCCCTAGCTCCTCGTGCTAAGGCTCTTTATAGTCTTTGAGAATGTGATGAGAGCGCGTATGATCTTGCCACATGGAGCTGCTCCAGCCTCCTGATCTAGTTCGTTAACCTTGATGATCCCCAGGTTGATGCTCGTTGGATCTTGTGTTTGGTCGTGACACGTTCTCCTTGAATTCGCGACTAACATGGCACTTTCGTTCACTATGATTGGCGAGGATCTTATTCTGTTGACGGTGGTGGGGCCCCTGGCTTACTGGTGTGGCTTTATTAATAGCCTCTCCTTTCTTTTCAGCAGATCGTTTGGCTCGGATTGCTCCAATTTTGGTGAGTCTGTTATCTTTGTGCTGATGTGGCAGATTCTATTTGGTTTTACTGAACTAGATGACTCTCGTCATCATTGAGGTGGGGGGATGGACGCTGGTCCTCTTGGGCTTCGTCCGAGTTGTAGGCCGGGTCGTATACATTCTTGTCAGTCTTGTCCCACTGGCTGGAGTCAAGTATGTTGTGCTCTTCCTCTCGGATGTGGCCAAGTCAGCTAACCTTCCCGACGGGTCTCTTCCTGGCCCTTTAGGGCTTGAGTCATCGTTGTACTTGCGGTTTCCTGTGGAGTTGTCTATTGGGCCAGACGGATTTAGGGTCCTACAGTTGCCCCTTCTTTATTTGTGATCACCCAAGGAAGACGTTGATATCTTTCGGGGTGATCAGGAATAAAGACCATTTCTTCCTAGTCCTCGTCCGTGTGCCGGGTTGACCGAAGACCGTGTCAGTAGGGAACTTGTTAATGCTGACTTGTTGAAGGGTAGGGTTGTCTGAGTGGTTGGCCAGGTGGTAGTGATCTACTAGGGCGTGAAGCCAACTCGCCGATGAGTCAAATTGGTTTGACGGGTGGCCGACTCGGGGACATGATGTGGTTGCCGTGAGGTGGAAGGTCGCGTGTGGGAGCGACACACCTTTACATCAAGCGACATGGCCACTAAGGAGTCAAGAGTTGCGCGTGGAGGCGACACACCTTTAGGCATTGTGACTTCTTAGGTGCGTTTTGAAGTTAGAATAACAAGGGTTGCATTATTTCGCTGTGTTTCCTCATTCCTTCTTAAATGCGCCCTTCGATTTTAGTGATATATGAATTCAACGTTCCTACTTTTTCACACCCGCATTTAATTTCTTAGCTTCCTGGACACGTCTTTTTTAGCTATAAATGGGCCGGTCTCAAGTTGTTATTTCCTCGCCTTTCCACTTTGCCACTTTCCTTATGTGAGAATGTCTCCCCCCCTTAGTGCACTAATGCTTTAGGGCACATGCTCTTCCCTCTTAAACCACTAATTCTAGAAAACATGTATCTCAAAACGCTCTTGGCTGGGCTTTGCAAACAGCGACCATTCCTTTTGAGAGGCCTTATTCTTGGGTCTGTGTGATAGGTGAGTGATGGGTGTGTAGTGGCGAGTAGGCTGCCTTCCTTCCAAGGCATCCCCCGCTTTAGCATCCAGAGTGGGTGCAAGAAGGACCTTTCCAGGTTCTGGCATTATCATTGCTACAACCAATGAGGTCCAGAATCCATGACCTCTTCAAATACAGTTGCTCCTGTGCAATGAAGGTCTTCTTTGTACCTTTAAGGAGGAGGTGAACTTTACGGCCATATTCTCAGGCTCGTGTTCTTCTCATCCGGCATTGATCGATCTTGACCGTGACAGGCATCCTCTCAATGGTAATCTCCCTGTCATCTTCCTTCAGAATCTTTCTACAAAGGAGCTCTTCTTTCCCAGTCTTGAATTTATCACGTCGGACCTTCTTCAGAGCATGCACTTGAATCCCAACTTCAGTTTTGGAGTTGCCTGCCATCTTCTGGGTTCGGGTGTGTCTGGGAGGCATCTTGCTGAGCTTAACGCCGGCGTAACAGTAATGTTCATTGTCACCCTTCTTGGAGGGTCGGAATCGAGTGTGTCGACACCGCGAGACATGGAAACCCTTTGGAAGTTGGAATGGACAAAGGAGTTGTAGGAGTTGGCTTGAACACCGTAATGGTTTGCAAAGACTTTGGTGGATGGGAGTTTTCCTTTTTTGTTTTTTTTTGTTTTTTTATGTAAAAGTCCTCTTGATGTAATTTCTGTTATGTTCAATAAAACGAATGCATTCGCTCATCTACCATGTCTTGCTTACTCTTTTTATTTCTCAAGGCTAAGAGACTATAACAACTAAAATTACTATTAAGATAGAAAGAAAAACAAATTAAATTCCTGATCCGAAACCATAAAATTCTAAGATGGTAGACTCGGATGGCCCTACGACTCTAGGTTGATAAACAATGGGAGCCTAAAATTGACACACTCAGAGTTCTAAATTAATGAACTTGGGTAGTTTGGAATCTTATGCTAATAGACTTATATAATTCTAAACTAATGCAACTTTTTTATAATTGATTATAAAATAATACACAAATTTTTTTAGAGAGAAATAAACTATACATCAACTGTATAAAATAGTTTTGTTCAATCATCTAATCATAAATTATTATATGTATGATATATTTGTTGATTTTTACAATAAATATCTCAAAGTCATAGTAACAATAATTTATTATTAAATAACAGTGTAATATTATTTTACATCGGAGTACATTACTATTACATTCTTTTTAAAATATATTAAAATATATTAATGAGCAAAATTATGCACATGCAATACTTGTCATCGTGAATACGTTAACATTACAACAATCACAATTTAAAACAATGTGTTAGATTGATACTTTTAGATAGTTAAAGTTAAGTTGACGATATTAAAAGCAAAACTCATAAAGAAAACAAATAGTTAATTCCAGCTAATTAAGGACATTAAAGATGTTTAAGTGGAATGTTAAGTGTCAAATAGAAATAGGTTTGTTCATCTATTTTATTTTTCAGTTTTTCTAATGTTGCAATCTTTGTGATGTGATGATTTGTTATTAGAGTTTTTGTTTTTGGTGCACAAACAATCAAGTTGTTATTATGGAAAAATTAAAAATTTTACTTTCACTATCCCAATCACGTATGTTGTTTGGTAGAAGGGAGATGAGAGATGTAAGGTGAAAAGAAATAGATCGGTAAGAAATAAAATGAAATTTAAATTATTTCATAGGAATGAAATAAAAAACAAATAAAGTTGTAAAATTATTTTAAAAGATAAAATAAAATATAAAATTTTAATAATATGCAATTATATTCTTATATATAACATCAAACGTAATAATCATACATATAAAATAATTTTTATCTAAAAAATAATATATATATAAAATATTTTTTACATAACATAATAATTTTTTATTTTATAATTAATTTACTAAAAACATATAAATATATAATATATTAAAAACTATTTTTTTCATTCACTTATTTATTTCTTTGCTTGTTATTTGTTAGTAACAAACAATCTTATATGTTTTGTCCTCGCATGTCGTCCTTATTTCTTACGTGTAGTCATATCAACTAACGCGTTGTGGTAATCAAAGGAGTATATCCAAAATAATTGATTGTTGGCGAGGTGAGAATTGCTAATTAAAAAAGTAATAGAGTAACACAAGTTGGACATGACTATCATTCTACTAGCCTAGGCAATCTAGAAACGATAATAAAATTAGAGTTTGAAGATTCATCTAAAAATACCGTTTGCTGAAAACATGGTAGGTGCTCCTATTATTTTCAATTGGATACTACAATCCTGTATATTTGGAGGAAGTCTTTGAGGGTGTTATATCTTTTGGGTGGGGAACTTAAGTGACAAATGAGTTGGCCAATGTACTAAAATGCATTTGTACTCTCATTTTAGTTTCGAAATCATGAATTTCAATGACATTTTAGTGAAATGACATTAATATTTCACATAAGTGTCTTTAACTCGCTTAATTAATTATAATTAACAAATTTTTATTATTATATTTAAGATGCAAATTATATATTAATTTTATCAATGACTAATAACAAAAAAAATGATATTTTAATCATAAAATAGGAATAATATGCTTATAATAATATTTTTATAGTTTAATTTTTCCCTCCATATCATTCATTTCATATCTTACTCATTTATCTTTCTCTTAAATTGTAAAAATTGTACAAACTTGATACAGAAACATGGTTATTCCAATAAAACAGTAAAGCAAATAACTAAGAACAAGTTAGGAGTGGAGAATTTGAATGGTGGAAAAGACTTTATGTAGGGATCCGTATTTTCAAAGGGGTAAATGGAATACACCCAAAACCAAAACCAATCACGAAACGAAACCTATAACAATTACAATTAGAGCAGCTGGCAAGAGAGCGAAGGCATAGAAAATGTATGCAACAATGGGGTTATAATTTAAACGCTAAAAGATTCCTTGGAAGCAGGATCACAATAAGCGATCTGAGTGGGTTGTGGGACATGGCGACGAACGTCAGTGACATTTCCAAAAAGAAGAACAAGAATTCCAAGGAGCGCAGAGCAAAACGCAGCTCCGAAAGAAGTCCTGACGCGGCCCGGAAGCACGGAACCCACAGTGAAGCCTCCACACAAGGCAACACCTCGCACCCAACCATACCAGACAGATAAAGCAGCCTCTTCCCCAGACGGAGCGCACTCCAAGACCAACACTCTTCCAAAAACGTGCAGCAACGCAGTGGCGGTGCCCTGAATGGCCCCGAACACGAGCACGTGGCCCCACTTCCAATGAGTCTCGGAGAAGTAGAAGCCGAAGCCTGAACAGAAAAGCGACAAGAGGAGGCCCAGGATTTTCATTTTGGCAGCACTAGCCTTGATTAGGTTCTGCAGAGGCTGGAGCAACGGGAGAGAAAGCAGAGGGAAGAGGAAATAGGTTAGCCAGAAGTAAAGCAAGTGCTGCGGCTTAATGCAGAGTTGACCCACTATGAAAAGCACCCCAGCGGTGAAAACACACATGGTGGCAAACGAGGAGAGGAGAACAGAAGCAAATGCTCCAATGGCCTGTGGGTATTTAAAAACAGAAAAAAGCTGCCTGGGAAGAAGGGAACCGGTTCGGTTTTCCGCTGTGAAGACGTGCAGCACCCCAACCAGCCATAACAAGCCAGAGAAGATAGAGACAACCCAAAGGCTAATAAACTGGCGTTCGCTCGGCTCCCTCAGCATGTTGTAAGTGAAGGACGACACGGTGGCTGCACCCAGACAACCTGCCACGGTGGCCTGTAGAGACACTACTCCTTGCGTTTGGGCTTTATTGCGGGCCATGAGGCCCAGGTGGTGGGTGTGGGACGCGGTTGTGAGTGTGGCGGCGGCGACGATGGCTGCCACGTAGAGAATGAAGATCTTAGTGGTTTTGAAGAGGCCGACGGGGAGGCAGAAGAAGACTCCCACTCCTGTGGCTGTGGCTGTGATAATGAGGGGTTGAAGGTTGAAGGAAATGAAGGCGAGAATTGGAGCGGCTATGGCCAGACCAGCACCCCATGCAATTGATGTCCACTCCAACGAGGAGAACCTTGAACCCATCACTGATATGCTGCGCTTCGTCACCCTGCTGTACCTGCAATTCATCCCTCCATCTCAACATTTCTGCTTGCTTCATTCTTTTCCTCCAATCTTTTTTTTTTTTTTTTAATTTTTAATTCAAGTTTAAACTTTACTTCTCTCTCGGTCAAAATCAAAAACATATTTTATCCTACATATTTTTAAGCCATGAAATTAGGTACTATTTACTCTATCTTTTAATTCTTATTCCTGTTAAAGAAAACTGAAATAAATATATTTTCTAAAAAGTTCTTAAAATATTAAACAAATTAAAATAACTTTAGAAAAAGTTTACTCAATTTTTAGAAAATAATTAGTGACCCCGAACTCTAGATGACACCTATAAGAGAAAATTTGTATGTATGATAGAAAAGCAGAGAGATAAATATTTATAAGATATTTGACGTGATTAAGTATCACATATCAATGCTCAAGAATTTTCAAAAAAATAATTTACTTTTTTTTCTTACTGAATTTTTTCTCTCTATTTTTTTTTTCTTTTCTCTCTTCTAGATTTATTTCTTTCTTTTTTTTCTCTCTTAAATTATTTTTTTTTAAATTAAAAAGTAAAAATATCAAATAATTTTTACTTTCCTTTTAAAGGTTTTATCTTAAAATTTAAGTTTAAAATAACTTTTAATAATAAAATTAGATCAAACATAACCTTATTAATTATAAAAAAATATTAACTGTCACCTTATACTTAATTATAAACATTGAACTATTTTTAAGGTAAGATGTAGCCCTTTTCATGGTTATATATAAAAGCACACACACTTGATGGACAAATCAAATTATGTCAAGCATAGATAAAAACACACACGGTTTGGGTTAAATATAAACCAAACAGTTGAATTATCTTAATTATATCTTGATGTCAAGCATAGATAATTCAAAAGTTTATAAATATATAATTTAACGGTCAACATTTATTTATATTTTAAATAATTTTTTTTATATATTTAGATTTATTTCATAAAAAAGCTTTCAATAAAAATTATTTTAATAATTTTTATCTATATAAATTAAATATGGTAGTAAAGAGTTTAAATCATTCACACACATTATTTTAATAAGTTAAGAAGTTAAAAATATCATTTTAATAAAATTTAACTCTATGTATCATTTTTGTCTACACTGTGTAGACTACATACATTCCACACCCACTTAGGCAGATAGATATAATCAAATGCAGCATACATCAAATTGTCAATTAAAGAAATTTAATTAAAAATACCGAACTGAGCTAATAGTTAGGGCTTCATATATATATATATATATACATTATTTTTGCACATCGGCACGTCATCAATGTATTTAATTAATTTCGTATAGTTTTTTTTAGCGTCATAGATTTGATTTTTTTCTTAATAAACTTATTCTGCGTGTAAATCTTGCACAAAAACCGATTTTTTTTTTGTAAAATTTTATAATAAAATATATCATATGAATGATATTTTTAGATGTGAGAAAATACAGTCTTTAATTATACCAGAATTTGCAAAAAAATAAAAAAAAAAGATTTAATGTCATGTTGATTACCTAAGTTAAAATATATACAATAGAATGAAAATAGAAATGTATTTTTTTTAAACAAAGGTGATGCAAAAATACAATTTCGTTAAAAACAATAGAAATGAATTTCCAATATTTATTAAAAAAAATGACTAATTTTTATTTCGATGTGGTTGATATATATTTTAAAAATTAAAAGAGAAAACTAAGTTTGGGTCGTTGTCCAGACAAATTAAGTTCTTATACTATCAAAGAAGAGAGCGTAGTTATTTACTCTCTTCTTTGGGCCAAGCATATGTATATATAACAGACAACTTATAAAATTTGTTTTTCTTTTGTCAAAACATATACCTTGTTTTAAATATTAACAAGTGTTTTTAAGTACGTTGGTTAAGAAAATAAAAGTAAAAAAAAATCATGAATTAAATGTTTTTATTCTTCGTAAAATAAGTAAGTTTTGATTTTAATTAGATTAATTTTTATCATTTTAAAATTTAAAATAATTATTTTTGTTCCTATCATATATAATATTTGTTAGTTATATATATGTTTAATATAAAGTCAAGTGATTATAATGTTACATTTCATCGGTTAGCATGTAATATTTTTATTTTTTTTTCTAAATATATAAAATAAATGTTATTTACTTATCTTAAATTAAACATTAATGACTAAAAATAGTAGTTTCAAATTTTAGAGAGACAAAAATTAAATAAAAATATTTTATAAAAACCAAAATTAAAATTCATTCATTTTATAAATACTATCATTAATAATTTTAAATTTAAGAGAATGAAAATAAAAAAATTTATTGGGATCAAAATTCGTTCATTTTTACGTATATTAAAAATATATTTAAACAAAAAAATATTTATTATATTAAATACACAAAAAAATATTTAATAGTTATATTTATAATGATTAAAAATATTTTATAAAATATATTTAATACTTCCTAGTCATAGCACTCGTCCTTAATTATTAGTAACACTCTTTCTTTTCTTGCTCTTGGTAGGTAGACAAATCAAGGAGCATGTATAGTTAATAATGCTCAAAATGAAGTGTGTGACCTAAGTGAAGTGGAATCCTAACTGTTGTTGAGTAGAAGAAACGATGAAGTTGGAAGCAGACAGCATCCATCGATCACCACCAACAAACAGTTTTACATGATTATATTGCGGACATGATGAAACCCTGTGCTTTGTTTATCACGCTGTCTATTTTTAAAGAAACAACAACCTTTTCTACCAACTTTCAAACTCATGCCCGCTCCAACCATTTTGAAAGAATTTCAATATAAATAATGTTACAAAAAAATACTCAGAAGAACCATGACCAATCAAAAGCAAGTTAAATTTATCAAGTTAAAAAAAAATGTGAAAATACACTTTAAATTATTTTTCATTTAACTTCTGTTTAAACTGAGTTTAAAAATTTTCATGTATTAGAGATCTCTACATTGTCAAAAAATTAAGTTAAATATGCTTTAGAAAAATAAAATAGTAATAGTATATTCTATATCACATTTTTTAAAAAAAAAATTATTAAATAGTTTGAAACATATGTATCGACTAATTTTATGTGACACATATTTAAATATTTTAATTTATAAAAAAGAATTAATAATACTTCATTATAAAAATTGGTGGAGGTTATGATGATTTTGTTGAATTATGTAATTTTTTTTTTATTTTTAATATACTTTGTAAAGAACTAAAGTTCAATAAAAATTATAAAAATAATGTAAATCATGCTTCTTTGATAAACCTTTATTTAATAAATTTTATTGATAATTTTATAAGTTTTAATAAATTTTAACTAATAAAAAGTGTAAAGGGGAAGTGCGTTAAAAGATTATTACTAGTCATCTTCTTAAAACATTATCATAAACTTAATCATAGGAGACAATAGGTGATTCAGTTACACTTGAATTTAAATTAAATTAGTTTAATAAAATAGTCCTAAAAGAAGAAAGCATGTATGTACTTACAGGTTAATTTCCTTATCTGCACAGGGCACACCTTGGTGGTTCTTGAACCAGTCCTGAACAGGGTCCATTGGGAGGTGCTGTAACTGACTAATTAAGAGAGGAAACACCACAGGGATGAGCACAGTTTGAACAAAGTAGGAGCATAACTCATAGAGATACCATCCCCAAACCTCAATCTTTGATGGCTCATCTCCTATTTCTTCATAGTCATAACTATAAACCTCTCCATCACTTTTGGAATTTTTCACGGACCTGGGTTGCACGCCGTTCTCATTTTGGGGTTCAGGAACCGACTCTACACCTTCGGTGCTCATTTCCTTCGTAAGAAAACTTAGTTTGAGGAAATAACACGAAACAAGAAGCGTAAAATAAAGGAATTATGTGGAGAACGGGAAATGGAAGAGGGTGTTTTAAGAATGGTCACATAGGAAGTGTTGGTGTAAACACAGCTGGTTAACGAACCTTTCGAGGTCGCAGAAAAGAACCTTGTTAAGTGGAGGTATATATATTGGAATAATCGTTTGGCCTTTGTTTTCTCTTGATTGTGGATTTATACGAGAGAGAGATACTGTATATATTCAGCTAGCAGACCCACTCTTGATGCTCAATCAGTTCCAATCTAACCATACTCATTTTTAAGAAAGATTTGTTTTTCAAGTCATGTCCTATTATATTGATAAATAATTTCTAAATACATTTTTACATATTTGTTAAGTCCATGAGTCTATTCTAATTTTGGTCAATCTTGAAAACTAATTTACCTATACTTTTTTTTATGAAAAAAATTTGAGTTAAAAGCTTCATTGCATGAAATTTCCGCTACATTGTAGTTAATTTAAATAGTTTGCATGCTGAATTTTTCTTGTATTTCACAATTAGTTTAGGTGGAAGTCTCTTTTATCACTTTAGTTCTTCGTTAAAAACAAAAAGAAGATATAAAAATATAATTAAATAACAAGAAAAATACTCTATCTCATCAGTGACTTAGTTGAGAGCCAAAACATTAATTATTAGATTTAAGTAATTCTTTAGGACTTGTAAATGCTTCAAAATTAGTTCCTAAAAGTATTTTGTTAGGTTTAGTTTCTTAATGTCTTGAAAGTAAATAATTTTGATTAATCTCTTTTATTAAGTAACTATTATTAAGGAGTAATGATTTCTATAATTAGAAATTCTCTCCTTAGTTTCTACTTGTGACATTGATCATGTAGTTAAATACAATTAATTTTATTTTATGAGTGACAAATATATAATTATTGTCAATAATAGTTAAATATCTCTCACATGTATTTAATAATGTTATAAGATCTATTTTTTATTGAAATGTATAATGATGATTAATTTTTTTCTTATAAATAAAAAAAAAAAAATAAATGTATGTATATAATTATTAAGTTATATTTGTGACATTAATGATAAACTATGTATAACAAGTGACTAATTGATATGATCTTGATTTTAGAGCTTAGACTCGTAATCATGCTAAAATAGAATCATATTCGTGGATCGTCTTAACTGAACCTAGATCCTCCACTTAACACGAACGTCGTTGTTATACAGAAATTAGGAATATAATTTTAGTAACTTTTAGAGTAATTAACGCAAAGTTGAAACTTAAGGTAAAAAAAATTGAAAGTAGAAAATGGATAAAGTTTATGAATGGCTTGCCACTGATTTTAGAGAAATCAGATAAGAGGATTAAAGAACAAGTCAAGAGAGCTCTCTAAAATGTTTACTTAAGCAAATTTCATTAAAATGAACCAAAGTTGATACAAAGTGACAAAGATAAGCTATTTATACATGCATAAAATATGAAAGCATTCAAATCAGCCTAACTAGGCCTTGGGCTGCGATTTGTAAAGGAACTCTCACGAATCTTCCAATAGAGACTCACCTAGTGGTTGTGCGTCCATAGGCGAAATGCTTCAGTAGACGCATCCAATGGGTTCCAGGCTTCGTCCAAGGTCTAAAGTTGTCTTAAGGAGTCATCATCTAAAGGAAAATGATCCAAGAGGTCCATCCCTTCAAAGAGTGTCTTCCAAAGGAAGTTATCGTCCATAGATGTTGAGTGCGTCCAAAGGCATTGAGCAGGTTCAAAGGACCTAGGGGCGTTCAAAGAGTGCCTGGTGTCAATGGACTCTAGATGCGTTCAAACAGTGCCCACGTCCATAAACTCTAGGTGCGTCAAAGGCCAAAGCTAAGATTTTTAAAACAAAGTAAACAAATTAAAAGGAATTATATAAAGTCCTACAACTGTTAAGGAGGTAGATCTTTCTCTTTGGGTCTCTAAATGCTCAATCTCTCTTTTCATGCTCTTCATGTCTTCCCCAGTTCATATCACTAATAGTGCCATAAAATTCTTAAAACATATAATGATAATTAACTTTACTTCTCAAGTGGTTAAAAATAAATAAATTTAATTATATATAATTATCAATTTGTTCCTCTACACTAATAGTTAAATGTTTAACAATTGATTAATAATGTCTAAAGTTATTAAAATGTTTATAATAGTACTTCTACGTGCCATAAAAGTGGTTTGCTACCTAGGTGTACAAACATTGATAATTTTTCATTATTAATTAAGGACTAAGATGATTAACAGTAATCTATTCTAGCAATACTATATGTTGGAATTTTATGGATTAACCTTGCTTAATTATTGGATTAATTTTTTTTATCGTTAATATCAATTATGAAAATAAGTAGGCCAAGTGTAAATTAAGAAATATGTGGATTAACATATTGTTTAATCTTTTGGTTAAAGACTATCTATCAATTTTCTAACACTTAAGTAGGCCAAAGAGTAGATTAAAAAAATTATCGTACTAAGGAATATAGAGAGGAAAATACTTATTGTTTGCATTTTCAAAATAAGAAATAATACGTAAAAAATTCAGGACGTTACACTTACGAGCTCAACAAAATCCGTCATACCACAAATGGACCCACTAGATCTCAAGTATTCAAAATACCTTATAATTAAGGTAAGATTCATAAGAAAATTTATTAAATTTTTTTGCCAACATTTTTTACTTGATGTGCAATTAAGTTTCTATTTTAATGAATAATGTATATTTTAAAGTTTATAAAAACTATCCAATTATATTTTACTTTTAAATTTTAAATTATTTTTATTTAAATTATTTAATTCCTAATTATCCTTTTCAAAAATACTATTTTTTACAATTTTTATATAATTAAATTCATAAATTATCCTTAACTTATAAAAATTATTAAACTTAAAAATGCGTAATTAATTCAAATGACGTTACTTTGATTTGAAAATTTTATGGAAAGCTACTGTTTATAACTTCTGGAAAATTTCTCTGAATTTTCTAAATTCATTTTAAATAAAATTACCATTTTACCCTTAGTATTAAGTAAAATACTAGAATAGTTATATTTAATACAAATAATTTAAAAACATAGAGTTCTGATTTTTTTCAGTAAATAAATTTAAAATACACTATTTCTAGTAAAAAAAAATTATAAGCGTTAAATGACAGTTTTTCCCCATTTCTAAATTTATAACATATATAATTTTATTTAACTAGTTTTGTTTCCAAATTTATGAAAAATAGAAAATCTGCCTTAAAAATTTAGTTTTCCATCGAAATTAATTAAAAAATATGATAATATTTTATAATATATAAAATTATGAAGACCTTTTTATAATTTATTTGGGATTTTCTTTTAGAAACTAATCTAAATTAAGCTAGTTTTGTACAATCTTTTTTACAAAATTAATTATAAATTCTCTAATATTTTAAAATTCTAAAGCCTACTTTATCCGAGTGCATTCAGGTGAAACTTTAGTTTTTAACATTTGTTTGAATTTAAACTTAATTAAAATTAGTATTTTAGGGCTTTTAATTACTAGTTAAGTATCGAATCTTCGAGAACAAGTCTTATCCTCCAATTTTTTTCAAGTCAGGAGCTATGCAGTAACCACACTGGTTCATCCTAGCCCCAAGGTAGAGGAGTTCCATTCCAAGAATTTTATTCCAATTTTTTGTAAGTGTCTTTGTATTTTGAGGTATATTATGCATCAAATAATGGTCCCAGAAAATCATTAAAATATTTCTTGGGCAACAAAAACACATTTTAACGTATCAAGAACAATATCACCCTCAGACATAAACATAGAAATTTTGTGGCTCAAATAGGGCACAAAACAACACCAAAATAATTTATATTGTCACTCAACATATGTATATTCAAAATAAATATATTTAAGCCACAAAATCCAAATAAAACATATTTAAATTGACTATACAACCATACAGTATTCAAAAGCAAGAAGATTGATTTTCATGATTGAAAATAAAAATAAAAACACGATGTTTCAAACTTTAAAAAGAGATTTCATCAAATAATCAAAACCACCACGGTTTCAAGCCAAAAATCAACAATAAACTCGTCAAACAACATATCTAAACCACAAAAATAGTGCCATATACATTTTAAGAGATTTTAAATGGTGAAAAAGTGGAGAAAAAAAGGTAAACTCACTTGTCCTTGAAGGTCCAGATGTTGAAAAAGTGAGAAAACTTGAGGTTTTGAAGCAAGCTTTCTATCTTGATTGAATATATCATCAACAAAATGCTTTCATGGAGTAAAATTAAAGCAAATGGGCTAGGAGTGGTACGTAGAAATTTTGTGTGGATATAGGTGAAGAGCTTACCCAATAATCTTAGAATCAAGTGTTGATATAAGAAAAGGGGAAGAGAAACTACGACTCAAGAGAGGAAATTGTTGGAACAAGATAAATATGTATCTAAAAGGTGAAAAACTTACTCATATGTTTTGATGATAATAAATATTATGACTTAAAAGGTGATGTCTAATCTTTTGAACTTAATTTTTTCATAAGTACATGTTATTACAACATACATAAAAGGTATATACATCTAAAAGGATTATTTTTTTAGTAAAGTTATTAATATTGTCCAATATATGACTTCGTCCAAACATGTAAAAGGCGTCTAATATTTTAAACGTTGAAATATATGTTATAACTTGTGCTTTAACTTATATATATGATCATAAACATTTTACTAAGAATAATTTTAAACGTTCATTTCTTTAAATTTTATGTTCTTGTGCTTTGTTTTTCAAAGATATATGCTTACCATTATAAACTCTGAAGAGATATATGCTTAAAGTGTATATGCTTTGTATAAGCAAAGTTTTAACTCTATTTTGAAAAAATGTATGCTGACCTAGTGAGTTAACTTGTTTGTAAAACTCTTTGTTTTTTGTGATAGTCTGAAAAGGGCAAGTGTTAAACAATACTTTGTTACTTGTAATCAAGTTGATTAGTGTTGCAATGACACGAAGAGGTGTTAGAATACTTGGTTGTTAGTTTGGTTGACTTAGTAGAAAATTCTTCGTTTTGAAAAGAGTAAACCATGATAAAACAACTTGTGTTGATTTCTCTATCTCTCTCTGTTTTGGCTTTACATGCTTTGGACGGTCTTATATAAAATATTGTTTTTGAACTTATATCTACCAAAAGATTTTAAAAGTTTTTATAAATCAGATATACAATTCAACCCCCTTCTTGTATGTGACTTGTTCTCTTCAGCAATGAGAGTATGTAAAACTTTGATTTTTAAGGCAATGTGCCTCATGTTAATTTAGGTTATTTGGGGACAATTTTTTGCCTTAATTTTTTCTCTCCCATTTGCTATAGATATTTTTGGCCATCAAGAGGAGGAGCCAACTTGACCATTGATTTGAATTATTTTCAAACTAGTATATGTGTAAGGTTTTTGGAGAAAATGAATAAAGGTGGTTTAGCCAAAAGAGTAAAAAGTTTTTTTATCATTATTAATTCTTGTGCTAATGACCTTGTTTAATATGTTAATGATACATTAAATCTAATTAGACATTAGAAAATAATTATATTAGGCTCGTAGTATTTTTTTTCTACTCCATAAAAGCTTCTTCTTAGAAAGTTTGTGTTCAATACTATATTAAAACAAATTGTTATAATCAATTGTGTTAGAATTAATTCTAATTTTATATTTTTTAATTATAATTGATAATTATAAATTATAACTAATTCCATGAATTTCTTGATTGTTTGTTCACTTTTATAGTGTAATTCTACATAACTAGTTTACAACATAGGTTTGTTTGGATATTATTTTTTATAAGCACTTATAAGAAAAGAAAATAAGAAGAAACAAAATGAAATAAGTTTCTCCATAAGCAAAAATTAGCTTATGCATAAGTTAACAACAATTTTTTGAGAAGCTAACATAAGAGAGCTTGTACAAATTAGCTTATGCATAAGCAAATTTTAGCTTATGGAGAAGTTTATTTTATTTTTCCTTCTTATTTTTTATCCTATAAGTGTTTATTGAGAAGTTTACTCAAACAGATCCATGGTTTATTTTTAAGTTGAATTCTCTACTGAAACTTACAAAAAAATTGTAAAATTCATTTAATTAGACTTTAATGAATACATTTAGGTTTTTCATTAATCAAGTTTAATTACAAGTTACAGGAAATTAGGTGCTACATATTGTCCAAACTAAGAAAGATAATCTAAAATTTATCAATATGTACTTAATATTCCTTTTTATGTTAAAATATCTGAAGTGTTGATCAACTTGTACAAAAAGGATATGAAATGAAATTTAATGAAAAATTATGCACGATCATTGATAATAAATAGAACTAGTTGGTGGATGTTGTTCCAATGACCTCTAACATGGTTTTTCTACTATCCATGAGAAGCAAAAGATTTTTCTTTCAAAGCAAGAGGAGAATGAGTCTTATTGAGGCACAATAGCTTTGGTCTTTTGAGTTATCAATGTTTGATAGAATCTTAGATAGGATTGCAAGATTCAGATTATTCCAAAAGTGAATTTGTAAAACTCCATGAATGAACCTTCAAGAACTAAAAAATTGAAAATATGAAAGGAGGAAGAAAAAGAATGAGATTAGACACCCTAATTTGATTTCAAAACTCAAATGAATGATAAGGCTAGTTGAAGATTTGCTACAAAGAATTTAGAAAGCCTTTGATAAGAGTTAAATTTGGTTTAACATACATATATATGAGGAGTATTCTCACTTTTGCACTTAAACCAATGGTTAATCTCAAATTTGATCAAAAAATGAGTTTAAAGTGTTTACAAATAGTATTTATACCCTACTTAACCATACTTATGTGTTTAACACATTATTAGGTTGAAAAATAAGGTATAAAAGTTAAAAATACCCTAATACATGCCAACACATGAAAGAAGCATTGAAAATAGAAGAAAATTGCAAGAGAGATGGTGCTTAGCATCATAGGGTGGTGTTTAGTGCCTACCAATAGGGTGTTTCAAGCTACTCCTTGGTGGTCCTACACTTAGTGCTAAAGGACTTGCACTCAGCGCCATCTTTAATAAGTGTTTTCTTCAATTTGGCTCCAATTGAGGAGCCTTGGTTCCACCTCCTTCAGGGTCTTATAATGCCTCTCCAAGCTTATCTTCAATTCCTTCCTTAGCTAGCCTTCTTAAGTCTCAATCACATTTAAAAAAAGTTGAAGTTTAAGGACATTGTAGAAAATTAAAGTCGAAAGAAAGTCAAAATTTAAATGACTCGTGATAGAGAATTTATTTCAAACCCTTCATGGATTATTATAAGAAGTATAACATTAAAAAATAACTTTTAGCCAATAGAAGTCCACAATAAAATGACTTAGCTGAAAACAAAAGAGTAGTTGTATTGTTGAAATGTCAAGAACCATGAGAATGCAAAAAGACTAGAAAGCAACTACTAGGTAGAAGTTGTCAAGACAATCGACTAATTGTTCAATAGGCATCTAACAGAGGTTCTCACAAATATGACACCTTATGAAGCATCACACAAGAGATAGTCGAAGATTGATCATCTAAAGGTATTTGGTTGTGTGATATATCATTTCAATCATTCTCAAGATAGAATAAAGATTGATGAGAAAGGAGAAATGTGCATTTTTCTTGGCTATAATGAAGAGTCAAAAGGATTCCACTTGTACAATCGTTAATTAATAAATTTTTTATCTTGAGATATGTGCTTTTTGATGAAGCAAAAACATTGGAGAAAGATGTAGGTAACCAAATATTGTAAAGTAATGTTAATACTTCAACGTCAAACTAATGAATTTACTTAGTTAGATTAAGAGTTCATCATTGCTAGAACTACATATTCAACTTCTAGAAAGATCAAGCATTTTGAGTGATGTTTATAATAATGTGTCCTTTATTACTTACAAATCACAAAGCTTTGAATAAACATCAAAATAAGAGGAATTAATGGAGAAAATTTATGGGTAAAGAACTAAGGATGACTAAGAAGAACCAAACTTGGCAACTAATTGATAAGCCAAAAGACAAAGACATTATTGGCTTGAAATAGGTGTTCAAGATCAAGTCTGATGATAAAAGAACATTTCTATAGCATAAGGTCATCATGTAGCAAAAGGGTACTTACAATATCCTAGCATAAACTTATGCAAATATTTACTTTCGTTGTCCAAATGGAGGCATTAAGAACCTTGTTCATCAATTAGATGTAAAGTCAGCTTTCCTCAATATAGAGCCTGAAGAAGAAATGTATGTGAAGCAAACCCAAGGCCATGTAATTGAAGGGGAAGAAGGAAAGGTGTAAGAACATTATAAAGCTTTTGTTGCATACAATAATTTCCAAGAGCCTGGAACAACAAGATTGATGGCTATTTTCAATAAAATTAGATTTTAAAGAAGTTTTAATGAGCCTTCTCTTTATGTCCAAATTCAAGGTGCACATGATTTTATTATTACCTTTATGTTAATGATTTGATGTACATGAGAACTAATGATGAATTGCTAGAAGAATTCAAAAAGATAATCATGTGTTAATTTGAGAAAATAGATGTAGCATTTTCTTGGCATGCAAGTGAAGTAAGAGCATGGGAGAATTTTTCTTCCTCAAAAGAATTAAGCTATAAATTTATTATTAAAGTTTCACATAACAAAATGCAAACTAGCATACTCTCGTGAATGTTAATGAGAAGTTTTAGGGTTTAGGGCTTAGTGTTAATGACAAAGAGAAGTTTAAATATACTTTGATACAAATTGCCTAAGGCTCGAGTTCACTCAAATGATTTAGGCTAATCGTGGATCTCACACTTAACACAATTGTCAATGCTACGAAAATACTAGCAAGATTATTGTTACTTTTATAGTAGATTCATAGAAAAATTTAAGATAAAAAGGAATTGAAAAGAAGAAAATAAATCAGAAATGACTCGCTACTGAATTCATGGAAATTAGATAAGAGAAAAGGAGATTCGCCACTAGCCTCATGGACAACTTAATGAGAATTAAGTGTTCTAATCTAAAAACAACTCGAGAGAAGTCTCTTAAACGTGTGCTACATAAATTATCACAAATGAACCAAAGTTAGTTACAATTCAGTTAAGATTAGGTTTATAAATTGATCCTGCTTACAAAAGGTGCAAAAACTAACTAATTGAAAAGGCCTTAGGCCTTGGAACAGACGCAACTAAAAAACAAGGTTTCAAGCATATTGATCAGGAGTGCGTCTAAAGGAACTTGGAGTTATCCAAAGGCAAGTGCGTCCAAAGGACCCAAGTGTCATCCAAAGAACTCGTCGTCCAAAGGACCCAAGTGCTGTCCAAAGGACTTACCATCCAAAGACTCTAGATGTTGTCCAAAGGGTCAAGCCATGGTTTCTAATACAAAGTAAAAAAACTAAAGAAACTAAGACAAAGGTCCTACAAATTACTGAGGAGGTGAACTTCCTCGTCAAGCCTCTTCAAGCTCTACTAATCATGATTACTTGAAAGACTTTTGGTCTTTGTATACTCAATGTCCTTTCCATGCTCTTCATGCTTTCCAAGATTCGTATCAGACTACCCTTCTTGAAAAGAATTTGTCCTCAAATTAACACTTGAATGCCTACAAAAGTGAAAGCCAAGGATGAGTCATATATCATGAATAATGGAATGGAAACTTACCCATAAGGAGACTAACTCCATGTTCCTCCTAGATCAAAGATATGAATGGAGGTTCCACCATTGACCTTATGAATGTACCTACAAACAAGGTAACTAAGGTATATATTACACATAATATGCTTTAATGGACGATCATATAAATAATCATGCAATAGGCTATACATGGAACACACATAACATTAATTTTCAAATTAAGTCCATTTTCAACCTTACATGGATGCTCACACACATGTAAGGAGTGCATAAGGGCTACTATTTGTAAACACATTGATGAGTCACAATTTATACATCTTTAAGACACCTAAGAAGGGTATTTGCAAGACTATTCTGTGCTTAAGAATTGATTGTTAGCTAAGATTCATTTTATGGGCTTAAATATAGAGAAAATACAAATCTGTGTTAATTCGAAAGTCTTAGCTAATAAAAGTATCAGCCCTTCTTCTGCAGGTCAAGCCGAGTCAACCAAGAGTCAACAGAAGAGCCTCACCGAGTTGAAGTCGTCCGGCCAAGACCGACTCGTCTCGACCAACCAGACTCGTCTCGGAACCCACACCTTGCAGTCCATCAGCCCAATAAAGAGCGGCCCAACTGTGTTTCCACATCGGCTATCCAGCTCAGAGGCCAGCTCAGCTGCCATGTCACTCTTGGAGAATCTGCCATGTCACGTTGGAAGATCTGCACAGGGGTAGAATAGAACATTCACATTGTAATTCTGTTAGGATATTTTGTAGCGTCACCCAATGCGCAGCTCGTGTATATATAGGAGGAGCTGCGCACTTTTTCTGGGTCTTTGAATTCACTTTAATTCCACACATCAATTACTTCATCTCCTCGCTCTCGCTCTCTCCATTTCTGGTGGTACACGGTGTTGCAGCGGTGCTTCTCTCGATTGAGGAGGCGCAGGTCTAAGACTGGGAAGCTGGACGTTTACCAGAGGGGACCGATCAGACTACTGACACACTCTGGTGGAACTGATCCTCAGCGCTTAGGCTAACGGAGGTGAACCACCACCATCAACCTTGGCGATCGTTGAGGAAGATGGAACCATCCGAACTCAGGACCACTGTATTTGTATTCTGATTCTGTTAATCGATTTCATTCTGCATTGCATATCTCTGTTCTCTTCCTCTTCTTTAATTCACGAATTGAATCGCGATTGCATTTGAGACGTGAACAATGTTAAGCTAAGCCGATTGGAACTGGTTTAACTAATATAGTAGGTAACCATTTAACGATTGTTAATAGGGAACCTAAAATCAGCTCTGAACTTAATCCCTGTCAACTAATGAGGTAGCGATTGCATAAATCCTCGGTATGGCAATGGACGAATATTTGGCGATCGTCATAAGACTACCCAAGGCTGATATGGACTGAGAACTGGAGTGTGGAACCTGGACTGGACTTAATTAATGGAACTGAATCTGAATACAGTTATATAATAATAATAGATAAGTAGTAATAGTAGTATACATTCACTGCATTCATAGTCTTAGTTTATTTTCTGCTTACTTGCATTCAAAACCCCCCGTTTACTGCTTTCTTTACTGTTTTCTGGTTGGGACAGAGGTAGTCCCCCTCTGTAGCGTCTGTTTGCACTTAGCCGAGACCAAGCCGGATAGTCTCTGCCGAGACCGTCTCTGTTCAGTCTCTGTTGAGAGCAACTCGGCCATTGCCGAGACGAGTCAGTACTCTGCATCTCAGATTCTACTTTCACTTCACTTTACACCAATTCACAACTGAACACACTGTGTCCTTGAGAAGAATGACCTAGGGTTAGCTATACTATAGTTAGCTTTAGTTATTTGATAAGCGCGTAAACGACTGTAAAAACGCCATCATCACACATATCATTGCCCCCCAAATCAAGAGAGTTCATATTACCCTTTTTCAAGCTCCAATAAAACACAAGTTTATCTATTAAGATATTTTCAAGTAATGTGCAAGGGCTAGATATGAGAAAGACCTATCTTCCTTACCTGATTTCAAGGAATGCTCATCCACATATTCATACACCTTAAATTCCTCAAACACTCCCATGAATTCAAAATCCATGTTGGCCTTTCCAAAGTAACGCCTTTATGTAATGGTAGATATCTAAAACTCCTAGGCATTTTAATTAAACAATGCTCCACCTCGCTATGGATGTCACTTCGGCCATTTATGATGTAGGTAGCCATATTATGAAACTTTTGCTCTTGGCCACATAAGGTTCTTTCATGTCTATCCATAGCAAATGAGGTTCATAATTACAAGAAGAAATTGCATACTTCTTTAGTAAATCATGTCCTTCCTTCTTTAAATTATTTCCTATTTGCTGGTGACAATAAGGGTTGATAATGCAGTCAAAACACTATCAAAATCACTAGATTCCCCTTAATTTCTGTAGTGTAGGAACTAACCTAACTCAAATCTCACAAGGACACAATCATGCTATGCCTTAATCTTCTTAATCAGAAATCAAAATGAATATTAAAATTGGGGGTTTGGGTGAAACAAAATTATGTAGAACAAGTAATTATGTAGAACATAATCTATACAAAATAAAATTGATCTAAATCGAATTGTATAATATCAATTCAAGGATTCAATCATGCAATCTATTATCATGGTTCTAATAGGGATGTAATTTCATATCAACCTAAGTTTCATTAGATAATCATCTAACATACGTCCATGCAGATTGAGATCACAATCGTAGTCCCTAATTAGCATGGATTTAGGAACATAATTGGTTGATTTTAGGTTATCAATTAATTACCTAATAGAACACAATCCAAAACTTCGAGTGAGATCATAATCATGAAAATGGATTAAGAATTGGAAATGAAAATAATAGAAATTGCATAAGGAAGATAAAGATTCAAGAAATCAAACTGAGTTGCGATCTTGAACCTTGAATTGACAAAAAAGCTTAGCCTTCCATGGTCATTTTCATAGAAAACTCATATGAATACAGAGAAAATTTAGTAGAAAAAAATTGAGAATAGTGAAAAACTTCCAATTCAAGAAACCTTTTGAACTCTCCATATTGGAAAAGTTTCCAAAACCATTTCTCATTCACTAACTTTCCTAACTTCCTAATGATTACATGCTCATATGTGCCAAGGAAGATGGGCTTGGACAAAATAATTAGCAGCCCAAAAGCCTACCAACCAAAGCCCCATAATCTGGGCCAGAATATACACGGAAAAGCCCAACATAGTAGGTGCAGAGGCAGTAACTTCACGTTGACATTTTACACTACAAATGGTCGAACTAGGTTGATCCATAAAGAAAGAAGTTGTAGATCTAGGTCTTAGCTTTCCATCTCTACCAAGATTGTCCAATTTGGAGGTTTATAGCTCCAAATATGGCCATGTACAAGATAACAACATTATAATGAAAATTAAATAAAAAAATAAGCAAAGATTAGCAACTAAACCCAATTAAGTTCAATAATCCAAGACTCAATCAATGCATCAATATTAATCATAAAATGATGTCAAATATGTCTAGCATAAGTCATTATTAAGTGCCTAAAAAATGCTCTATCAGGGGCCAGCCAAAATATCAAGGAGTCCACTTTGGCTATGAACTACCATCTTACGTCTAAAGTGTAGGAATGTAACTATTTAAACACACAACATCCTAGTACTATCATAAATACAACATGAATGCACACAATTAAGGGATAGCTCAATCTAACCAGATGCATCATGAAGATTTAACTTATAGCATCTATATGCATGTATCAACGCACCACAAAGTCCATAAGAATTAAAAACAACATGCACAAACTCAAAACAAACTTTAGACAATATGTCATTCACATAACACATATGACTTGTTGGAACAAGTGCTAAGGCATCCTTAAGAGGCATGGCTGCTTTTGGACGGTGAGTTATGAAAGCTCTTTCACCATGGTTATCACTTTCAAATTCCTTCATAGCCTACAACAAAAAGATAAGGCTCATAACACAAATGAAAGTCATGAGACGTTAGTACACCACCTTTCTCTTCACTCGTAACATTCTTTTCTTTTGGATGCTCATTCGCATTACTAACTTTTTTGCATGTTTTTCTTTTAGACGCTCATTCATGTCACTTTGTTTCTTTTCTTTGGACCCTCTTGGCCTTATCTTTTTTGCCTTGTTCCTTTTGTTCTATTAATTTTCTTTTTTTTCTTTCTCACCTCTTTCTCCTTAAACTCTTGTTCTCTCTTTTCTTTCTCTTGCAACTCTTCCCTTTCTTTCCTTTTAAACTCTCTTAGTTCTCTTTTGTGTTCCTTATATATGCTATTTGGGCATTGGGAAAGTGCATGTTCTTCTCCATAAAAGAAACATTTTATAAACCTACTTTCAAGTGGAAGAATTTTCATTAGACTTGACCTTTGAAGAGGAACTCTCCCTCTTAGGCTTGGTCATCCCACTTAACCTTACCTCTCTCTCATTATCCTTAATCTTGCTTTCAACTTTTCTTTCAAGTTTCTTACTATACCTATCTTTTTGCTTTCTTTCAACTATATCCTCACATTCTCTTTTCTCATGCCACCCTCCATAATACTCTCTTTCAACTGGTGGTGGAGTTTTGCACTTGAGTGCGTGCAAAGGGGCTATCCTAAGATCTTCTTCATATCCTTTCGTTCTTCTAGGTTCTTCTTCGTACCTCCTTTCTCTTTAGGGCTCTTCCTCATACCTCATTCCTTCTTAGGTTCCTCCTCTTCATGCTTCCTTTACCTCATCAACCTTTCACTTTTTTCACTGTGATGTGATCTATGAGACCTATTGGACATGTTGTTTGTCATCCTTTCCTTCTTTATGTTGAACAACACGCGCACTTGTTTAAGACGCTGAAAAATCTATAAAAATACGTTAGTTAAAGCAAGGCAAATCTCATCACTCCTATGTGTATATTCTTTGCTCTCCTATATTCACTCTTAGGGGCTTTTTCTTTGGTGTGCACTCTTACCTTTTACCACTCTACTCACAACTATGTCTTGAAATAGAACTTATATTCTACTAATCAAGTTTTGCAATGGAAGTGAAAGTCCTCGAATCTCACTAACTCTTACGAATTTAAAAGAACGAATACTCTGACAAAACTAAGAAACCAAATGAAGACAAGTAATAAAGGTAATAGAAATGAAAGTTTACTCAAATAAGAATTCATATAAGACAAAAAGAAGACTCTACAAAATTGTACAAAACTAAAGAGAGATTAAAAACATGTAGAAAATTAATGAAAATTTTTAGCATCTAAAGTGCTATCATCAGAAGTGCTATCGTTCAAACACAATGTCCTAAGCACTATCATCCAAACACAACGTCCAAAGCGCGATCAGACAAATTTAACTAACGACGACACTTTAACTGTACTTAATTACAGTTAGAAAATAATATAAAATGTGACATGTGGATTGTCTTTGGATCTTCAACGAACTTTTAATACACTTTGTTTTGTACTTTTTCTTTCTTTTTTTTGTTTTTGTTCAGTGACTAGTGCTTTGTTTTTGTTGCATTGGCTTTTAGCCATGGATTGTTCATTGATTTCACTCAAAACCTTTTCCAATTCGTTTAGATCCATAATTTTACAAGAAAATCACTGTAACTTTTACAAAACTTCAATCAATTTTGTGATAACATAGTTCATTAAACTGAAACGAGAATCAAATCACAATGCTTTGTTTTTCTCTTTTCATTGAGATCAAACCAATGAAAACGACAATTAAACTGAAGAATTGATTGACAATAACTAGGTGAACAAAACCTTAGCTAAACATTTCAAAATGAACTGATAATTGAAGTGAGATTATGCATCCCAGAATTTACCTCTGGATGCGACTATAGTAGATGCAAAATCGAGGTTGTTGAGCTTCAATTGTAGTACCTTATGAAATGTATGTTATGAATACCACTTGATATGAATCACTTAAGGTTTGAGTTCACTTGAACGGTTTAGGCTAATCCTGAATCTTATACTTAACACAATTGCCAATGCTATGAAAGTATGAGCAAGACTATCATTATTTTCAGAGTAAATTCATGTTAAAACTTAAGACAAAAAAGGAATTGGAAAAAAGAAAATAGATAAGATTCAGAAATGGCTCGCTACTAATTTCATAAAAATCGAATAAGAGAAAACGAGATTCACCATAAGCCTCATGGAGAACTTGATAAGAATTAAGTGTTCTAATCTATGAACAAGTCGAGAGAACTCTTTCAAATGCATTCTACACAAATTATCGCACACGAACCAAAGTTAGTTATAGTTTAGTTAGGATCAGGTTTATATACTGATCCTATTTACAAAAAGACGTCAAAACTAACTAACTGAAAATGTCTTAGGCCTTGGAATAAATGTTGCCCAAAAATAAGGCTTCGAGCACTCTGATCAGGAGTGTGTTCAAAGGACCTAGGAGTCGTCCAAAGGTGAGTGTGTCTAAAGGACTCAACGTCCAAAGGACCCATCGTCCAAAGGACTTAGGATCGTTTAAAGGACCCAGGTTTTGTCCAAAGGACCCATCGTTAAAAGACTCCAGACACCATCCAAAGGGTCTACCATCTAAAGACTCGAGACACCGTCCAAAGGACTAAGTGAAGATTTCTAATACAAAGTAAACAAACTAAAGAAACTAAGACAAAGGTCCTACAAACTACTAAGGAGGCGAGCTTCCTCCTCAAGCCTCTTCAAGTTCTACAAATCATGAGTACTTGAAATGTTTTTTTGTCTCTGTATATTTACTTCATTTCCATGCTCTTCACGCCTTTCCTAGATTCATATAATACTTTGTATGGAAAGATTGAAGAACAATTAATTAGCTTACTAATACAACATCAAATATTATCTATATTGTTAGTATAGTATATCAATTTATAAGTAACCTAACAAGCATCATTATAGAGTTGCTAAAAAGGTCTTAAGATATGTAAAAGGAACAAAATAATTTGGTATTTTTTACCAAGTATAAGAGGAAAACAAGCTGATTGATTACATTGACAATGATTTGGCTAGTTCAATTGATGATAGTAGAACATATCAAGTTGTTTTTATTCTTAGGAAGTAAGGTTGTTTCATGATCATCATAGAAGCAAAGGATTATAGCCTTATCTTTTTGCAAAGGGAAATACACTGTAGCTACTAGGACATCTGAAGCCATTTGGCTTAGAAGGATTTTAAAGGAAATGAAGAAATATTAAAAGTCTACAGCTATAATTTTTTATGACAATATGTCTTCAATATTGATTTCGAAGAATCCTATTTTTCATAATTGTTTAAAGCACATTGAGCTAAGAGTTCATTTTCTTAAAGAGAAGGTTGAAGAAGAATATATTGTGTTGAAGTTTTGCAAATTTGAAGATCAATTTGCATACATCTTCACAAAGCCTATTTTTCAAGATATCTGTTCATTTCTATGATAAGCTTGAAATTTTGGAATTTTCAAAATTACAAGGTAGTGTTAGTTAATTCTAAAATTTCTAGTGCTATATTGAATATTTTATGATACATCATTAGTTCCTGGTATAAGGCATTATACTAATTAGATCATTCTTTTTTTAAGCCACTGTTTATTTATTTTTTAAGTATCTTACAATTCTTCATCTTTCCTAATAGTCCTATAAAGGTGTTGGAAAAATCGACAAGACTGGATGAGAGAAAGACTACAGTGGGATGGCCATTGTAGAAGATACCTTGCTATGAGCTTATGTTGAAGGGCCCTATACCCTAAAATAATGCATGGTAAGGCACACATCTTCCAACAAATGCTAAAAAAGGGCATCTTGCATAAGCCTAGGTTGAAGGACCACCTTTTGGACATTCACTTGTTTGCCCTCTTTCATATGGTAACTGGTCAGAATATTGATAATTCATATTTTAGACACCCTATAAGGTCTTAAAATGGGTAGAATAAACTCTAATTTGTAGTTAAGAATCTCATAGTAGCTAAGATTCAAATTTTCAAGATAAAAACATGAAAAATACAAATCTATGCTAATTTGTGGATTTTAGCTAACAAAAAGAGTAATCTCATTTGTGCACGTCAAATTGGAGTCCAAATGAAGGCAATGCAGCAAAAATCGAAGTCATCCCAGCGGAGGCCGGAAGTGTCCCAGCCAGATGAAGCCGACATTGTCTTCGCATGTTGTCTCCTTCTCCAGGAGTCAAGTCCAAAGCATGTGCCGACTCCGTCTCCAGCAGTCGAGTCCATTCCCAGTGCCGACTTTGACTGTAATGTTGAATGCCATCCATCCAGATCCCTCTCGGCATCAAAGACTAACCCCGCTCTACGATTTCGAGCACGTGGTCATTTAAGAATTTGTTAGTTAGTTTAGTTTGGTATTTTTGTTACGATAAGTTAGTTAAGACAATTGTTTCTGTTAATTCAGTTAGAGACTATGTTAGTCTAAACATGTATAAATAGGTAAGTGTAGCTCATTCATTGGTTAGCAAAGCTGAGCCAAGTGTACACAACTAAGTTCATACGCACTCCGTCGTTTATCCCCATATTCTCACTTCACTCCTCGGTGTTCCATGGTGCTTCAGTACGACATCCAGTCGGTTGAGTGGACGCTAAACCAGGGTCTGGGTTGTGACCGATTATTAGAGGGGATTGCACAAGTATCTAGCACACTTTGGTGGACTAACCCCCTTATACCTGGCCATCTTCGGTGGAACATTACAACTTTGCCATGGCGGTCATTGTGGGAGGCCGAATTCATCTTTCCATCTATCCATACTCCACTTCATGTATCGCTACAATGGTTATCCAATGAAATGAGTTTGCTTTCTCTTACTGTTATGTTTGTGATTCCTGTTAAATTCTCTATTTCTGCTTGTGTCACAGTCGTGCATGGTAGGAATAGATCACGCTAGGTTAGGGATCGGTCAGAACCAATCTAAGTAACATTATAGGTAATCAATAGAATACCTACATCAACCACGTGCGTAATCCTTGCTAACTCGAGGCCGCGGTTGTGTCAGCCCTTAGTCGGCAATGGACGAATGTTAGGCGGTTGTCTTAAGACTTAGGTTGGTGTGGAATTGCACGCTAAGAGGAACCAGAACCGGATCCATATGATTGATAAATTTGGATAGCGATAAGATAAGTATATGTTCCGTTTGATGTAGTTGCCTTTACTTTCATAGTTAGTCGTTTACTTTCTGCCTTTATTTTACAATGCTAAAAAACCCCCTGTTTTACTTTTCACTGTTGAATTTCTGCATTCTACACTCTCCGTTTTGCATATTTTCAGCCTTTTACACTAGATATCACTAGAAACACGTGTCCTTGAGAGATTTGACTTAGGTTGCCCCTATGCTACCCAAAACATAGGAAATCTAATTATTTTGATAGCTGAAATAATGACTAAAATTTAGCTATATCAAATATCAATTTCCACAGTCTACTATTTACATATTTAAGGATGAATTTAAAGAGCAAAGGAGTCAAGAAGAATCATATGATGCACTTAGCCATAATAACAACAATTTTCTCTGACTAGAAGGTGCTAGAGGCCTTCTATATTCTGCCTACCTTTGAACAGGTAAAGTATGGAATTGCCTACAAATAGCAAGAATTTGGGAGGAGTAACATCTTGCCCATGAAGTTGGACACATTGAAGATGATACCTATTATGGATGTCAAGCCAACAAAAGTTGAGTTAGCAGCAGCAACAATAATGTCTAAAAGGCCATAGCCTAAACACATGGCCTTAAACACCAAAGCCTCTTTCAAGAAAAGGATGTTGGTTCTAACTTCTTTAGAAAGTGATGAAGAGGTAGTTATTATCACAAGACCACATGCATTGGTGGAAATAGAAGAAGAAGTTGAGGTTGATAAGGTTCCTTTGGTGACAAGGACCAAAAGGAAAGCACTTGCTAAGGAGCCTTATGCTGCTACGTTGTCCAAACCCTTCTCCTTTGCCACCTTTCCTAAAGGTAAATGCCATAAGTCCATACCTCACCATCAATCCCCTACTCCAATTTCTTTTGTTCCTCCTCCCATACAAATAACAACTCCTGAACCTATACTTGTCTTAGCCACCCCTCCTCACACACTTCAAAAAAAAAAAAAAAAAACCTCTAGAAAAACCAAACTCTTCACTAATACATATTGACCCTATCCCCCTTTACCCTAGATCATCGTCCTTACACTAATAAACACCTCTGAACCCTTTGATCTTATCCCCTCTTCACCTTTACAAACTATCGTCCAAACATTTATAGATGCCACCATTGTCCATACGCCTATGGACCTCTCAAACCTTACTTATAACCTTAGGAAAGAATGGCTTGTTCTTTTCCTTCAACAACCTGAACCAAAAAGTTACCCCCACTAATAATTCATATTTTAGACACCTAATAAGGTCTTAAGATGGGTAAAATAGATTATATGTTGTAGCTAAGAATCGCGTACTAGCTAAGATTCAGATTATCGGACCAAAAACAAGGAAAATACAAATCTATGCTAATTTGAAGATTTTAGCTAAAAAAATATATAAACTCTTTTACAGGTTGAAACTGGAGTTCTAGATGAAGTCATCCTAGTTGAGCCGAAGTCGTCTCAGCCAGACGAGTTCCTCTTCAAGCCGACTCCGTCTCCAGTAGCCAACTCCGTCTCCGCGTACTGACTCTGTCTCCGCAAGCTGACTCCAGATGCCAAAGTCATCTCGTCTATCCAGATCCCTCCCGGCATAAAGACCGACCCCACTCCAGCGATTTCGAGCATGTGGTCATTTAGGAATTAGTTAGTTAGTTTGTTAAGTCTATTATTTTAGTTAGCTCTTAGTTAAAACAATTATTTCTATTAATTCAGTTAGAGAGTTAGTTAGTCTAAACATGTATAAAAAAGGAGGTGTAGCACGTTCATTGGTTACGCACAGGATGCATCCCCCACTTCCACGTCCTTCATCACCTCCATTACTTCGTTATTCACACATTAATCAGTGGTTCCATGGTGCTTCAGTATGGCATCTAGTCAATCGAGTGGATGCAGACTCAAGGTCTGGGTAGCGACCGGTTGCTAGAGAGGACTGACTCGTATTGGGCACACTTTGGTGGACTAACCCCTCTGTACCTGGTCATCTCCGATGGAATACTGCAACTCTACCACGGCGATCATTGTGGGAGGTTGAGTCCATAACTCCATGTATCCACAATCCCCTGTATCAATACAATAGTTATGCAATGAAATGAGTTTGTGTTTCTCTACTTTTCTTTTTGTGATTCCTGTTTGTTTCTTTGTTCTTGCTTATGTCATGATTATGTGTGTAAGAATAGACCACATTAGGTTAGGGGCCAGTTGGAACCAATCTAGCAACTCGTTAGGTAATCAATAAAAAACCTAAAATCAATCACGTGCGTAATTCCTGTAGAATGCAACGTCTATGTATTTTTTTAAGTTTGTCGAGTCTCTTTTTAGTTTGCTGAGTCTAGTTTTTTTTTTTACCATGCTGAGTCTGTGTTTTTTTAATGTATCGAGTTTTTTTTTGTGTTTGTAATAAATTATTGCATATACCGAATTTGTAGTGTTGAATTTATTTGTGCCGAGTTTGTGCATGTGTCGAGTTTGTATGTGTTAAACCGGGTACTATGTAATTTTATAATCTAAAAATTTTTAAAATTAAATTTAAAATTATCTTTTAAAAAAAATATATAATTTTAAACAAAATAATAATTTTATCATATGAACATAATTATTTATATTTTATCACATAATTAGTTAATGAACACTAAACCTTATCATAGCACATATTGCTTTTGATATCTAATTATATCATCATTACAACAAATTCAAATAGTTTATCAATCAATAAAAATATAAAACAAAAGTATACAATATTTAAAATTATATAGAATATCTTTTTATATATCAGAGATATTTACCATCATTGATATAGTTTTATAAAAAAATATTCTTAATATTTAAATATTACAGTGGATGCAGATTAATCTTTGTCGAACTAAATAAACTCTATTAAAGGAAATAAAAATCTTTCAAGACTTATTTCTTCGATGCATTAGTATACGGATTAAAATTACACTAACGAACGAGAAAGAGTATTAAAACAAAACAAAACATGAAATTCGTTTCCCATGCCACGGTGTCTCATTGCCAAATTAATTATAATCTCTATTAAGTCCAGATAATTTTTTTTTATGAAATTACATAGTAGCTATTATAAACTCATTAACTTACAACATATACCTACTAAAAATATTATTTCTTCTCGTCTTGAATATAAGTAAAAACAACTAAATTCATGTTGAATTAAATTTTTTTATTAGTTTTTCAATTCTATTTATGTAAATATTAAAATAAATTTTATAATATATTCATTAATAACAAATAATACTTATTTTAGTATATTCTTTTGAATTTTTCACTATAATAGTATACGTATAAATAATTTTTTATTTAAGAATATTTCTCATTTAAGTAAATATGTTAAATATATGAAGGGAGATGTGTTGAAAAGCCAATAAAAACGGCCACCGTTTTTATTGTCAATAAAACGGCCACCGTTTTTTTCTTTTTAATTCTTCTTCCGTTACGCGTTTTCTCCTTCACTTACGCGGTTTCCTTCCCTTATATAAGGGGAGCATAGGCAGTAGGAAAGAGACACCACCAAGAGAAAAATAACAAAGAGTGTCCCAGCAGTGTGGGAGAAAATTCCCAAATTGTTTCCTTGTTCTTTTGTTGTAATTACTTTATTAGTAAATTACATTCTTTGCCACTGGGTAGTGTGTTTTTCTCATCTTTTATTCTAGTTGTGTGTTCTTATGCTATTATCTGAATCACAACAAGATGAGTAAATGTATCGACTGAAATTAATTAGTAGGGGAAGTGGTAGATTAGTTTGTACGTAATGCTTAGAAATTGCTCCAAATTTAGATTTAAAATTCGAATTCAAATACCAAATATACATAATAAATAGTAGTAGCTATTAAAAATTCATTAATTTATAAAATCCAGCTACTAAAAATATCATCACTCTCTTCAATCTTGAATATAAGTAAAAAAAATTAAATTTATGCTAATTAAGAAAGTTGGTTAACATTATTTAATTTTATTATTATTATTTTAAAAATAAACTTGTTTTTTAGATTATCTTTCACTAAAATTTGATATAAAAAATAAAATAAAATTTATTGAAAACAAAGTCTTTAATAAATAAAAGGTATTTTAAAAATAATTTTATTAAATAAGATAAGACTAGACTTTTAGGATGTACATGTTATATTGAATATGTAAATTTTATGATTAAAATAAATTATTATAAAAAGTGTAAACACATTAGATAAATAACAATCAATATATAAATGATAAAAATAAATGTTTATACATTAAGAAAATAAAAATTATATATATAATTATATTAATATTTAAATTATATAATAAATATTTATATCAAAATATGAAAATTTTACACAAAAATATCAATATATAAATTATAGGATTTGATTGTAAAAGTATCATGTCCAATTATAGATATTTACAATTATAAATATATAAATTATAGAATTTGTTTTTAAAAGCATCAAGTCCAATTATAAATATAATAAAAAATTTAAATTTAAATTTAGTCTCTAACATTAATTTTATAATTAATTACATTTTATATTAAAAATACAATTAAAAGTAATATAGTTATTAGTTTTAAAAATACAATTAAATTGATTCTTAATATTGAAAATATAAATTTTATTACTATAATTAATTATCTTAAAATATGTCTAGAATAGTTCATATTGTATAATTAAAGAAAATGAATATCAAATAATAATGATAAAGTGTATTAAATATGACCTAATATAATAACTGTCAATAGGATGTGTTGACATATTTAAAATTCAAAATTCTTATCTATTTTAACACATTTCAAGTATTTAGTAGATGAAGTTAGTATTGAGAAAAGTAATTTTGATTAATGTGGTTAAAATTTGAATTAAAAGTTCTTTTCAAAGATGTAATATTTATATTTAAGATTAAATCCAAATTATGTTCAATTGTAATTATATATGTGTGTATTCATGCAATTCAATAAATTCAACATATTATTATGTTTGTATTGTGAAATTCTAAAAGTAATAATAATTCATTTTAATTAAGCATAGATAATAGGTCAAAATAATTATGATATACTAAAATATTCACTAAAAATAAAAAAGTACAAGTGCAAATGTTTAAGAATATGAGTCAAGTAAAACAAATATTTTGTTAACTTACTTTTTCTTACACCCTAGGTGTATATTAGTTTACCAAACTAATCATGTAACAAACACAATATTAGCAAATAACTTTGAATTCTAAACATATATTAGAACCAAATACAATAGTACAAAAATAATCTTATATTTGTACTAATTTTTATCATTTAACAAATAAAAAAATATAGTATAATTAGTATATGAAGGGCAAGTAAGAGAAACTGTACAACCATGGAATCATCCTCCTCTGATACACCACAACCTGTCTTGTTAAACTCATCCCTTTCGCTTCCAAAAAATATCTCTCGAACTCTATCATCAAAGATAGAGAACTTAGTAGAATACACCTATGTTCCCGAAGATGGTCAGATCTCGGAAACATCCACTCCTCTCTTGAGTCCATACAATATCTTCCGCAGACAAAGATCTACCCTTAGATCTATAACCAGTCTGATTTCCACTAGAAGGCCACATGTCAAAGAATATGTCTAGTCTCTAAGATGGAGTGATGTTCTTTAACTGCCACCTCAGAAGAACAGTACGTTACTATTGAGATTCCCCAGGAACTCATCAAACACTAGCAACATGAAGGATATACTCACCTTCATTATGGAGCCATCAGACTTATTCTCTCCCTCCATGGAAGGAGAGGTCTCCCAGTCTCAGCAAGAGTCTCTCTTTTAGACTCTAGGTACCTTCACTATGAAAATGTTGTCATAGGGACTGTTTTGACTACGCTACATGCTGGAAGTGTGGTCCTCACCATCTTCCCAAATTACAATGTTAGCTTGAGGGATCCAACCATCTCTCACAGGCTAAAGGTCCAAGTACAAATCACCGGAGCAGACCAAGTGGCAGAAGCCCTAGCTGCTACACTGCACCATCAATTCATCTATAGACTACAAGATCATGCCATCAATCTATCATTACCCACCAGTAATAATGGAGCCTTGTTTGTAATGGCCAATCATCAGGAAGAAACACCCTCAATTGTGCAGGTACCTAGGAATATCTCCAGAGAGCAACTCTAGGAACTGATTCCTCTCCAATGGGTAACCAACTATGAGAAGTTGCACGAAAATAAAAAGCCAATCAGATCCACTGAAGCAACCTTTAGAAGATCAGTGGACGGAACAGTCAGAACACTGTTCAAGAAACCTGATGAAGCTTTTGGAAGCAGTTCTTCCTCTATTTTCCAGTCTATGATGATAAGACCAGTAGCCAAAGAAGGGAAGATCCCTATCTGAGGAGTTCGCCCAGATGGAAGTCCCATCTTTACTGACAAAATCAATGGTCACTTTATATGGGACGTCGCTCTTGAGATGTGTGACTCAGATTGTGATTGTTACCTTGACAATGAAGACAGCAGTGATTACGACAGCGATGATGACTTGGATGACGAGGAAGAAGATAAGCCATGCAAACCTCCTCCTCCTCCACAAAGAAAAAATCACAAGGATGGACCATGGTCAGGAATTCATCACCAAGAGAAGCCTGAGCCAAACTGGATGTACAAAAGGGGTTTAGAGATTCTGAGAGAAAAAGGTCTTATCCCTCTCAGAAGCCCAATTAGGGCTCATATTACCCCTATAACCCAGGCCATCCCTTGTATGATGTTCACTGAATCAACATACAATCAAGAGTTTCCTTCTCTTGAAAGAAAAATTGATCCAGTAACCAGGATTGCCACCAAGCCCAATATTTCTTCCTCAGAAGTTGGGCCAGAAGGAAGGACTAAACCTCTAAGCCAGGCAGAAGAGATTCTTAATTGGCAAACTGAAAATGCCAAAGTTCAGAATTCCATTATGATGAAGATTGATCAAAAAGTAGAAAGGATCTCATTTAGACTCGACAAATCTGATGAGAGACTAGATCTTCTCTCAGATAAGATGAAGAAATTATATCATCAACTTACGACTGATATTTCCCGTCTAGAAGCAGAATGGAAGAAAACCAAGTTTGGGGAAGCCTAAAACCAGAAAGAAAGAGAAGTCCGTAGATTAAGAGCAGAATTATAGGAAATGGAGAACTACATGGATAGGAAGATGAAAGAAAAACAAGGTCTTCCTACAAAACCATTTTCCTTTGCGCCATCCTCAATCTACAGGACTACTTTCCAACAACCATCATCTTTCTTTAGTCCTCCTCCAAAAACTTGGACTCTGCCTACAACTGGAGCTTACAAAACTAGGACTAAGCCTGAGCCCAGTTCAAGGGTTTCTAGAGAAAAACCCACTAATCCATCTCTCCACAATTCTCCAGAATCATCTCCTGAGAGACAGCAATCCGCTTCACAAGAGAAACAAGCAATTCCTGAAAAAGAATATCTTCAGGATGCTCAAGACCCATACAGTCAATTTACTGTAAAACTTCGTCCTGCTAATGAATCTGGATACAGCAGCTCATCAGGCTCTGAAGAAAACCAATCAGAGACATCCTTAGAAGCCTTTGAAGAAGAAAGAGAATATGATTAGTCAGAAACATCTTCAGAAAGATCTTATGAAGATAAGGGTGATGTTAATATAAAAAACATCCTAATGGCTGACACTACAAGATCAGGAGAAAGGACTGAAGCTATTTATGACTCTGAAGAAGAAGTCATCTCCTCTCCTCCTCAGCATGGTCCTCAAAAACCAAATAGTGGACCTTGGTTCACCTTAGATGATATTCCTCCCAACAAATGGCGTAGTAGACTCATTGAATTTGGTGCATGGTTGGACACCAAATTAATGAAGGACTCAGATCCCTACAAAGTCATAGAGGAATTTTGTTGTCGAATGATTGGTACTTTAAAACATTGGTACCATGGTCTGGGTGTTGTCCGGCAAGATCAACTTCATAATTTAGGAACTGCTGCTGTAGTTTTGGGTGTCTTACATGAGGAATTCATAGGTGATGGAGCTATCATTGACAAAAAGGTCAGGCAAGAATACTTTGAGATGAAATGTTGTTCAATAAAGATCAAAGATTTGAACAAACATTTCCAAAGGATGAGCCAGAGATTTTACATTCTCAATGGCCTTAATGATACGAGTTTGAAGAATACTTATGTGGCCTCTCTCCCAAAAGAAATTCAGCCTGAACTCAATCGCATGGCTATGGCAGCCCAGAAAGACTTTTCAGCCATGACCATGGGAGAAATTCATCAAATGACACAGGAAGCCGTTGACAAATTATGCAGACAACACAAGTACTTTTTCGACATCATGAATCAAAAGGGGATGTTCCGCAAAGCCTGCAAAAAGCCTTATCTAGAAATCAAATGCAAGGATAAGACCTGTTCCTGTTCATCAAAGAAAAAGAAAAAGGAGGTTCTACCCGTAAAGAAAAGAAAAAACCTTTTAAATTTTTCAGAAAGAAAAAATTCAGGGGAAAACCTTCTAATCAAAGGTGCTTCATCTGCGACAAAAAAGAGTATTATTCAAGGAACTGTCCCAACAAGACAGATAAAGCAATCAAACTCATCTCTTCTCTGAAGCTTGATGATGAAGAAGTAGAGTCGCTCTATTCTGAACAAAGCTCTGCTAATGAAGAGACTGTCTTCGCTCTAAAAGAATCAGAAGACGAAGATCAATCAGAGACTGAATCAATTCCAATTTTTTCAGTTAAAAAATTGAATACTATCACGATCTCTCCTCCTCAACCAAGTATAGAAATCCAGCTCCTGCCCTCAAAATTCCATAAACCCATAAATGTGATAGCTTTTATGGATACAGGAGCATAGAAGACTATGATGAATCTTGAAATTCTTCCTGAAAACTTTTGGAAGAAAGAAGTATGTCACTTCGTAGCAGCCAACAAAAAAATATTCAAGACAGACTTGATCACCAAAGACCCGGTAGGAATCAAATTCTTCCCAGACTATGTTGTCTGGACCAAGGTGATAGGAAGCAAATTGCCTGATCGAGATATCTTGATAGGCATGGATGTCTATTCAGCTACTAATAAACTCCAGATCCTCTCTACTGGAGTAAGACATAAAAGGGAATTTAAACCTTTTACGGAAGTCTTAAAACTATTCTCTCTTACAGAATCTCCTACTGAGATAGAAGAAATCAAGAAGAATATACTCTCTTTATGTGCAAATAGCCATGAAGAGTTCACCCATCCAAATCCCATCTGGAAGAACCATGATTTCTTCATTAGACTTCCATTTAAACTCAATGAAGATGTTAATCCCACAAAGGCCACCCATCCTGGGATGACCCCATCTGACTTATCACTAGCAAGATAAGAATGCTAGGAATTATTAAGACAGGGATTGATAGAGCCAACCTAGTCCAATTGGGCATGCCAAGCTTTTTATGTAGAAAAAAATAAGAAAAATTGCGAGGGAAAAAGAGGTTAGTCATTGACTATAAACCTCTAAATCATTTTCTCCAAGATGATAAGTTCCCTATTCCCAAGGCTTCATCTCTTCCAATCCTGATAAAAGAATCCAACATATTTTCAAAATTTGATCTTAAGTCTGGATTCTGGCAACTTGGGATTGATCCTAGTGACAGACACAAAACTGCCTTCTGCATTCCCAATGCCCAATATCAATGGACTGTCTTACCCTTCAGATTAAAAATGGCACCATCTCTGTTTCAAAAGGCGATGACCAGGATCTTTGAACCGTTACTAGAGCATGCTATCATCTACATTGACGATATTCTGCTTTTCTCCAAAGACATAAAGACCCATAAGGTTCTATTGAACCAATTCTTTGATATAGCCAACCATCATGGGTTGATGTTCTCAGAGAAAAAGATCCATCTCGCTCAGCCTCAGATTGACTTCTTAGGAATGCATTTTTTCCAAGGAAGTTATCAACCTCAGCCACACATAGCTAAAGAACTTCTAAAGTTCCCTGATAAATCTTTGACTGTAAAGCAAATTCAGCAATTCTTAGGAATTGTTAATTATACCAGAGATTTCATCCCCAATGTAGCCACATACACTAGTCCTTTGTCTAAACTCCTGAAGAAGGCCCCTCCTTCATGGGGACTTGATCAGACCAGGGCAATCCAAGAACTGAAAAGGATAGCCCAGTCGCCTCCAGCTCTCAAAATACCAGGAGAAGGGAAACGCATCCTCCAAACAGATGCTAGTGATTTTTATTGGGGAGCAGTTCTAATAGAAGAACAGGGAAATAAAAAATATTACTGTGGACATGCCAGTGGCCAATTCAAGGAGGCAGAAAGGCATTATCATACCACCTTCAAAGAAGCACTAGTTGTGAAAAATGGAATAAAAAAGTTTGACTTCCATTTAAGAAAATATCACTTTGAGGTGCAGATGGACAACTCCTCCTTCCCAAAAATCTTGGAATTCAAAAACAAGATGCCTCCAGATCCTCAGATTAAAGGATTGGTTCTCCCGATATGATTTTTCAGTAAAACATATCAAGGGAAAACAAAACTTGATTCCAGATTTTCTATCCAGGCCCGAAAAGGCTATTCAGATGATCACTTCCACTCACAGCTTTCCCATTATTTTCATGGTAAAGCCATCATCCTAGAAAGCCAAAACTCTCCAAAAGCCATCATCCGAGAAAACCAATACTCGACAAAAACCTTTATCCAACAAAGCCAAAACTTGCAGGTTCTTCCCTCCAGGACTGACTCCCACATCACATCCAGATATTTTAGAATATGCAAAATCTCATTACTTTTATTTCATACATGAAACTATGAAATACAAGGTTACTGCTCCGTTTATGTTTAATCCCAACAATCCATACGGAGGAGTTTTTGAGTTATTTTGCGACATATGATGGGACTTACAGGAAGCTACCTTATGGGCAATATGGTGCAAAACTGTAGAATATTCTATTCCCATTGCCTTAAGAACCAAGGCGGCTTATGATATCCTCATGAATCCTGACAAAGAAGATTATCTTTTCTGGACTTTGTTAGAATGGTTTTTTCCTTTAAACTGGTGGAGGGAAGAACTAAGAAGAATCATAAACTTTGAAGAAAACAAAAGAATTCCTGGTGTGAACTATCCTCCATTAACATCAATCGTTATAATCCACCAGCCCTATTTCCAGGATCCCAATGGACAAATATGGTCGAAGAATATAGCTTATTTTTGGGGGACATTTGAAGATTATCCCTTAGATGAGAGTTACCAAATGCAACTACTACAACATCTTAGGAAATCCAACAGCACTGGAAGCTCTTCCTCGATAGTCAACCCCTCTCCTCTCAGCTGATTTGTCCCATCCAGCAGCAAAACACAGGAGGCAGGACTGTTCAAATCCACCACCGAATACTACGTTCCAGAAGAAGCTCAATGGGTTGAATACTTGCCCGATCCAACGGACCTTTAATTTTGTCTTTTTATGATGTGTAAAACAATAATCTGTATAATTATCAAGTTGTTGTTTGATAGTGTGACCTGTAAAAAGATTAAATAAGGATCGACCATTTAAAAGATGATTTGTAAAGACAAAAGCAGAATCGTCCTTGGTCGGCCATATCTGCTCAGCCAGCGAATAAAGACAGATAAGATTTGGGTTTCTGAGAGGATTAATGACCGTCATCCATGATGTGTTACCCACTCACATCCTCGGATGCTTTACACGTTGCTGGAGCCTTATCTCCTACGTGTTAACGAGGCACTCCTTAGGATAAAGATTCCTTATCTCTTTTCTAGCTTTTGGCCAGCTCATATTACTTTTATTTTGTCAGTTTGTATTTATCGGATTCCACTTTGTAAGATCTTTGAGCTTTGAGATCTTTTCGGGTTCGATTTAATTTAGCGTGTTTTTGAGTTCCGGAGCCTTCGCTTCCTATATAAGGGAACTCTTTCTTGTGTAAAGGGCAGAACAAGTTTGAATACAATCCTATTTGTATAACAATGTCTTCCTTCTAAACCTTCCTTCTCTGAAAACCCAACATATACTAGTTATATTATTGAACCCCTAATTAGATGTAAGTATGCTCTACACTCGCCTCTTTAGAGGATCTTGTGTATCAGAAAGCGTCTGATCAATGATTCCATCTTTAACGATGTTCTTATCCCATGAGAGATAGAGTGTATATATTTCATGAGAAACAAGGACTATCTATTCCATAAAAGATGGGGAAAGACTGTAATGAGACATATGCCAAGGGGGCGCGAGATCTCTAAGCGGTTGTACTCTGTTGATCATGGGTGTTATTCTCTGTTGATCTTGAGGTAATACTCACTATTGACCATGAGATAAGAGTTATCGTCCGAAATGGTATCAGAGCCTAACCTTTTTCCAAAGCAGGGGTAAAAGATAGTATAATTAGTATATGAAGGGCAAGTATAATCAGAGGAGGATGATTCCATGGTTGTACAGTTTCTCTTACTTTCCCTTCATATACTAATTATACTATCTTTTACCCCTGCTCTGGAAAAAGGTTAGGCTCTGATACCATTTCGGACGATAACTCTTATCTCATGGTCAATAGTGAGTATTACCTCAAGATCAACAGAGAATAACACTCATAATCACGTAAATGAATGAAAAACATGTTGATAAGATGATAGTTAACAACATAACTACAAATTCTAAAGAACTATCTCTAAATTCCAAATGTCTTTGTGATGGTCAATTATAAATAACATGAGAGAAGAAGGTAAGATAAGAAAAACATAAATTTTTTAAAAGAAGATAATTTTTGAAAATAAAGATAAAATGTGATTTTTTATGAAATTTTATTAAATTATATTTTCAATTAATTTAAGTTGATATGATAGAATTTTAAAAAAGGAAAAAAAACTAAAAGATAAGCGTAATAAGAGAAGAGCGTAATACACCATGCAAGGATACCGAAATATGTAAATCAACATAAATACCAAAAGAACGAGGAGAGTAGAGCTTTTAGAATCAGATAATTATCTTTTTTTACATAAGAGATTAGTTGAGAGTTATTTATATTTAAAATAAAAATCTTAAAACAAAATTTTGCTTTAGTTTTGGAAATCGAAAAGAAGTAATTTTTTGTTATTGAAATTCAACTTGATTTCTTGGAACTAACGAATTTGCAGTCGGTTGAAAACAGTGCAGGGTTTTATTGTCACAATTAATATCCAAATGCATTTGAAAATTGTTTTATAATATTATTTAAATTTAAAATTTTAAAATATAAAATACTATTAAATGCATAATATTTTAAACTTTTCCTCTCCCCAAGAAGTATTCTTTTGTAATTTGTCGTTTGTTTCATTATTAAGATATTATAGTTTTATTCTATATTTTATTTTATTCTATTGATTAATGTATTTTTTATTCTAAGACAGAGTTAGTTAAAAAATGTTAGGATAAAATAAAAGTTTTTTCTCTACTTATATATAATATAATAATATATATAATATAATATATAACATACAATATATCGTAAAAATATATAATTTTTATATAATTTAGTTAAAGTTAAAAAATATATAATTTGTATAACCTGAAAATTAAAAATTATCTTTCAAAAAAATATATAATTTTAACCAAAATAATAATTTTATCATTTAAATATAATTATTTATATTTTATTCTATTATTAAGATAATGACCATCAACGATATAATTAAAAAAAAATCTTAATATTTAAATATTACAGTAGTTCCAGATTTTGTTGAAGTAAATAAACTTAATTAAAGGAAATAAAAATCTTTCAAGACTTATTTCTTGGATGCATTAGGAATGAATGATACGGATTAAAATTACAAAACGAACTAGAAAGAGTATTAAAACAAAACAAAAAAAAAAACCATGAAATACATTTACCGTGCCACGGTGTTAATTGGCAAATTAATTATAATCTGTATGAGGTCGAGATATTTAATTTTTATATTTTAGACAAAGAAAAGAATATAAAAAAGGAATGAAATTGCGTATAGGTGTGTGCCAGGTAACCCAGTGCGTGGCAAGAAGCGAAGCCACAGAGCACGTATTTTCAGCTCTAAAAGGCCTTCACTTCCTCACGCATACGCGTTCACTGCCTCTTCTATTTCCTTCTCCAATTCCACCACCCAACTCTCAAACCCCAAACCCTAAACAGGTCTCTCAAACTGAAATCCTCTCTCTTCCGCTTTCGTATTTCGCTTCTTCTTATTAAACTATGCATATCCATATTTTTTTAATCTTCTTTCAGTAACGATATCTCGTATCCATAAATACTTGAATTTTTGTGCATATTTGGATGTTTATGTTTGTTTATATATTGATATGAATAAATATTATTGTGAATGTGAACAGCGTTGATCAGATGGCCTCCAAACGAATCAACAAGGAATTGAAGGACCTGCAGAAGGATCCTCCTGCGTCCTGCAGTGCCGGTTTGTTTCTTTTCTCTTTTTCGCTTTCTTTTCTTCTTTTTCTTGATTATACAATAAACAATTTACACAAACATTGGACGACTCAAAAATGTTGTTTTATTCAATTTTTTTTTTGTTTTTGACTGAATCTATAGACTATACAACTATGGATAACACCATGGTTATGAGAAACGGTTGGCGACCACCGTTTTTGTCTAGGTTTTTGGGTGTCAGCTACTGCATTTGTTCGCAAATGTTAATGAATGTGATAAACCGCAATTTAAATTCTTGATAACACATGGTGGTGGTTGATATTGTCTTTATTGTTTTTTTTTTTTTTAATACTCTTTTGAATGTTTGACAAATTTTTATATGGTTACTTTGTTGTGTACACACCTGTGGATGTATGCATATGTAGGTGTTTGTCTGGAACGAATTAATTTATTTTTAACGGCTTTGGAAGATTTGTTTGTTGCTTGTTATCACAATAATTTATTAAAGTCTATATATAAGATATAGTGAACAATAGTGTGTGGGTGCCCGGATTGTTCTGCTAATAGTAAATTAGAAAATTTTGAAATTTAGAGGTGGGTTGCACCCCAGATTATTATTTTTTTTTGCTAAAAATAATAAAATAATGCCATGGTAGTAAGAAATGAATGAGAATATGAATCCCAATGATTCTTGTTTGCTTATAACCTGTCAGAACTTTTGGACTGTTCTCTGTTCAGTCGTGTGTAAATAATTGAATTTTTATGTTCAGGTCCTGTGGCTGATGACATGTTCCATTGGCAAGCTACTATTATGGGCCCTGCAGATAGCCCATTTGCTGGAGGAGTGTTTCTTGTGTCAATTCACTTCCCTCCTGATTATCCTTTCAAACCACCCAAGGTAAATAAATCAAAACTTTACTTTATTCAAACTTCTGACATGTGTCTGATTATATCTATGCATGCACTTTATGGGAAAGCTTTCTTTTGTGTTAACTATGTTATTTTTTGTATCAATAGCTTCACAGAATCCTTTTGTTAGATTTTTGCATTCAGGTGTTGTAAGTTTCACTTTAAGCTGCATAAGGAAATGGGAATCTATTGATAGATGGGAAATTTAGTAAATCCAAGATTTTTGTTTGGTAAAGGACTACTGGTGTATTGAATTTGATGAAGAATTTCTGAAAGTCAATGCATTCTCAATTGCAGTGGATTGAACGATTTGATGTGTGGAATTTTGATGTTATATATCTGATTTACTCATCTGATCAATGTTTGGTTCTTTTGTGGACTCTTTTACTTTATTTTATTTTTTGGTAATGTTGGGAATCATCATCAGTTATCACAACTTGAACCATGATTGCTATGCATAGAAATGAGTAGTTGTATAGTTGGCGAGTAGTAGAGAATATTCAACGATTTAGAGATAATTACTGCCAATTTTTTCATGTACGGGGTTGGTTAGATGTGGCTTTTGATTGGATCTTTCGCATTGCGCCCTTAATTATTCCACCTTGTCGGAGTGGTTTGTGTGACATTCATTATCATTATGTTAAGGTTTCATTCCGCACAAAGGTTTTCCACCCTAATATCAACAGTAATGGTAGTATCTGCCTTGACATCCTTAAAGAGCAATGGAGCCCTGCCCTCACAATATCCAAGGTAATCTGATAAATTTTTTTTTGGGTAAAATATGTTTTTGGTCTCTTAAAATCTCTTAAAAATAAAAATTCAATTTTAGTTCCTATGAAAATTTAACATGCTTTTAGTCTATATTTTAACAAAAATACATGTTTTTAGTCTTTAACGAGAGATTAGAACTATACTTAGTCTCTATATTTTAACAAATGTACATATTTTTAGTCTTTAACGAGAGATTGAAACTATACTGTCACTTTTAGTAAATGTAGGGACTAAAACCTATTAAATTTCTATATTTTAACAAACATACATGTTTTTAGTCTTTAACAAGAGATTAAAACTGTATATTTTAACAAAAGTACATGTTTGTAGTCTTAAACGAGATATTAAAACTATACTGTCACTTTTGGTTGGTAAATGTGGGGACTAAAAACCTATTAAATTTCTATATTTTAACAAAAGTCCATGTTTTTAGTCTTTGACGAGAGATTAAAACTATACTATCACTATTGGTAACTGTAGAGACCAAAAATCTATTAAATTTTTTTATAGGGATTAAAACTGAATTTCGAGATATTTTAAAAGACCAAAAACATATTTTAGCTTTTTTTCTTTTTTAATTCTCTTGTCATGGATACTTAAAAATGTTAAAATTTTCCAGGTACTCCTGTCTATATGCTCTCTGCTGACAGATCCCAACCCAGATGATCCTCTGGTGCCTGAGATTGCTCACATGTACAAGACTGACAGAGCCAAATATGAGGCTACTGCACGGTCATGGACTCAGAAATATGCCATGGGCTAAGGTTGCTTGTTGATCTGCAAGATATTTTGCTTATTTTCTACCATAGTAGTAAATAAATAGAGTTGAATTGATCTAAGCAAATATGAAACTGTACTCTGCTTTATTGCCAGCCACTTTGAACTTTAATATTGGAAAAGCAGTTTCGTACTATATAAAGTTTATGGACGGAAGTCTATTTTGCATTTATTTTGCTGGTTTCTATTAAATTCATTTTAAATAAATATCCCTGTGAATCTTATATAGGTAGAACTTTTATTATGTTTAGGTTTTTAATTGTTAGGAAAAATCTGGGATGGGAACCCCATCTATGTCTGGCTTTTTGGGTTCAGCATCTTGAAGCTCTGTTTCAATCATTGATGTTTTTGGCCTATGATTTGAGTGTAGGGGTATTATACGAAGTACTTAAGACTTTGGCACGTTCTACAAAAAAAGAATGACTTTGGCCTGTTGTACAAGATAGAATAAACTTTTTTGTTTACACCTGGATATCTCTGAACTGATTTTGAGGTGTTGATATCGCTGAGAATAAACTGATACAATGTGTTATGGATTTGTTAGTTATTTGGTGCAAGAACAGAGTAGATTAAACAAAAGAAAAAATGTGCTGTTTTGAACCAAAAAAAAAATGAATGGGTTTATGGGGACTAGTTTACAAGACTCGTGGATTATACAAGTTTGGTCTGCAGTTTGTGGACCAAAATAATTTACCAATAAATTATGTTATTTGAGTTAGACGAAGAATTTGGTAATTAATATTTTACTAAAATAATTTATTTGGAAACGAATAAAATAAAATAAGCTAGACATAATGAAAAAAAAAAAGGAATGCAATTACAAACCAAAAATGTCTATATTAACACTTCTATATTTATTTTTAAAATTAAAATCAGTCTATCTTATATCCATTTCATTTGGTTCATTATATTTTTTAAAAAAGAAAAATAGACTATGTATCAGATAAATAGATTGTTTTCTGAAAATTGAATAATATTATCAATTTTAATTTTTTTTAATGTTCTTTAGTTTTTTATTATATAATATAGTAAATAAATCTACAATTGAAACGTGTAAGATGGGAGATTAAAATTAATTATTTTTAAAAATGAAGAGATTAAAAAAATAATTTTATATATGGGAGGTGAAAAGTAAAATTAATTTAATTTAAAAAATATTTAAACTTAATATAAACTATAATTATGTTATTTTTATAATAATCATTTTGAAAGTCACAATTATTTTTATTCGTTGGCAGTGCTTTATACTAAACTCTTTGCTAATTACATATTTTACGTTTTTAGGATTGATTTTATACTTAAAATTAATTCTAAAAACTACTTTTGAAATATAAAAATAAATATTATTTTTCACAATAAAAGTTTTCCACTTATAAATATTTAAAATCAATTTTAATTGAATATTAACGATTAGTGAAGTGTATGAGTGGTGGAGACGGAGAATTATGATAGTTTTAATTTTATTATTCACTTTATTTTTTAGTTATAAAACAAGGATAAACTAATAGAGAATATTTATCTTTTTTTCTCTTTTTATTTTTTGGCCTTTGTATCTTTCCTTTCTTGTTTTAAATTATTGTGTTTTTTCTGTCATTAAATATAATTGTGCTGTGTATTTTTATCCAATATTATTGTATTGTTTTGTTCTTGTTTCGCATCCTGTGGGCCGAGAGTGACGCGCTCCATTTCCTCTTTAAGTTGGGCTTTCTGCAATGGGAAAACAGTGCAAACACTTAAGTTCAGTGTTTTTCTTCAATTTTTTGGTAGACCTTGAGTTCATGTTCAGTTTGTTACCTAAATTCTTTTATGCAGAAGTGAAAAAGGTTAAAAACCTAAAAAATAATCATTTTTATGTTATTATTATCTTGTTATGTCTAGTTTACTCTTTTTTGGCTACAATGTTCAGTCTACTATTTGTTTCCGTATCAATTGCAAAACTAATGGAGAATATCTTTATAATATTGAAAGTATAAATTGATCTATGTGGTTTTCAATATAACAAGATTCGTATAATATTTTATAATCATATTCAAAATAAAAAATAAGCTTAAGAGATCATTTTAAGTAATTTAACCCGTCATACACTTGATAAAGTTGAAGAGAGTAAATCATGTTTAATTTCATCAAGATATTTAACATTAAAATTTAATTAGTGAGAATATCTATTATCATATTCTATTTATTTATTTTCTCTCTTAACCATAAATTTTAAAATAAAATGTGTGGATGGTGTAAAAGATGGAAACTATAGAAAACAAATCAGTCATAATTTCTAAATGAAACGAATGATTTGCCTTATCTTTGCGATGAAGAACAAAAAATCTTATTTACCTTTTATATTTCAGGACCAATTATTCATCTCATGTGTATTTTGTTTAAGTGGGGGTGAAAAGAGACAAAAAGGGTGGGGCCCGAAGTGTTAAAAGACGCGGAATGTCTCCAAAAACGAAAACAGACATAGGTAGAGACACAAAAACTTCACAAGAGCGTAACAAAATACAAAATACAAAATCAAAAGAGAAGAGTGGCGTGTGACCCCTTAGCCTCTCTTCCTCACTGTCAGCCTTAACATAATTGGCACGTCTATACATCTCTAACACGCCGCTCTGTTCAGTCTTATATGTATAAAGTCATTTTCGCTACAGTTTTTTTTTTTTTTATTATTATGGTCAACTATTATATTATTCAGATTTTACTTTTACCTATAAAAATTTGTGTGTATTTAGTTTTTTTTATATTTGTTTTAATATAAAATCAGTTAAAGAGAATAAATATCAAATATATTATTACAGGTAAAGTTTGTTAAGAGGGTGCATTATAACTTTTGTTCGAATTATAATGATTTTTTTATCTTATAATTAAAATTTATTTAATTTTTATTTTTAAAAAATTCATTTTGATCTTTTTAGATCTCAAATTTAAATTCAAAAAAATAATTATTTTTTATTTTAAAAATTTAAATTATTTTTTTATTGATTAAAAATATGAAATTTGTTTCATTAAATTTATATAAAAATCATAAAAACTAATTAATATGGATTGAAATTACATGTTTCATTCTTTGTGTCTCACCGATGAAATCTTTCTATATCAATTAAAAAATTTATATTTTTTTTACTTTTTTCACACACTAAAATCAACCTCTTCCTCACAAAATTAGTTTTTTACTTTTTTCTTCCTCTGCGACTTCATGAAATACTCGTTACCCACTTACTTAAACAACCAACGTGTTACTCACTCACCTAAACAATTCCTTCATACTTGTTTTTTATGACCTAAAAAAATTTTGTCACTATTTCCTATGTCTATGCAGAGGAAAAGTGTATAAAAAATAAAAAAAAATATAAGTTTTTTAGTTGATGTTAAAAGATTTCATTAGTAGAACATATAGTGAAACATAAAGAGTGAGACAAATGATTTCAATATAATTAACATTTGAAGTAAAAAAATGTAATAAACAAAGTAAAAATAATGTGAAAAGTAAGTTTCGTAAACAACAAAAAAATTGAAAAATATTATATCAAATTCTTTTTCAGATACTTAAGTAAGTCACTTTTTATTTAATTTTCACCATATTTATAACTCTTTTGAGTTCAAACCTTAATCGAGTTATATAATTTTCATGTAGATAAATTGAATGAAACAAATTTTACGTCTTGAATCACTTAAAAGATAATTTAAAATTATATATCAAAATTAAAAATAATTACTTTTTATGAAAGAATAATCAATATCTATTAAAATTTAAGAGATAAAAGAACAAAACAAATTTCTTAAAAGTAGAAGATTGAAACAAATTTTTACTTAAGATAAAGGAGAAAAATTGTAATTTAATTTTAATAAAAAAATTAAATTTACTAAATTTATATTTTTTTAATAAATATAAAAGTGTATTATAATACAATTTATTAATATTTATTAAAATTATAAAATTAATATAGAAATTCATAAAATTAAAAATAATATATAAAAATTTATAATTTTAATAAATTTTTATGGATAATAAAAAGTGTATAAAAAGATGCATTAGAGTAGGTGTTGTTTGTATTTATCCGTACAGAAAATTTCTTTTACATTTGGTATATCTGTTTTCATAAATTTTCATATAAAGTATAACTGTCATATTTCTTTGTAATAAATGATCACAGTTGAGCCAAAATGAAAGTGACTACTAACTGGCACCATCTCGGGTTTCGGGGGGCAGACATAACCATGGACAATGGACAATGGACCTGTCCCTCTCTCTCTCTCTTCTGCAGAAAGTGACTTTTCCACCACCAACCATCTCTGCCTCTATTCATCTTCTCTAGGTCTTCCTGTCCTCTTTCAACCTCGCCACCACATCAAATGCCAAACAAACTTCAATTTACATAAATATGCTTCATAGCTTTTTCAACTTTCAATTCACATTAGATTTGATTTCCACAAAACATGAGATGCTGATTCTTCTTCATGTTATAACTTTGAAGTCTACTTCAATTGATTTAGTAGAATTCATATGGTAAATTTTTTTTTATATTGTCTTTGATTTTTATAAATAAAAAAATTCTATAAATAATTTTGAAGAGATTTAATGCTAACCACTAAAGATATATAATCATTAAGTTAGAAAATGATTTATAAAAAAGACTTGTACCTCACATTTCATAAATTTAAATGAGTTTTTTTTTTATTTTAATTTCGTTGATAACTAATTATTATAAAAAAATTTGATAGAGTAGTTTTAGTAAGATTTTTTCTTCCAAGTACAAAGTTTAAATATGAGACTTTATTTAAAAAATTCAAATTCAGTACAACTAATGATAATGTGATGTTGATTAAAGATTAATTTAAGAAATACAAATAAATAAATCACTTCAAATATACTGTTATCTAATTATAAATGATGATGTATGATAATTTTTTACAATAACTACTTAATTATATCCACAATGACTTTTTGTTAATTGATTATATAAAAATTATTAATCACTTATAGTATATAAAAATAAAACTCAAACTTTATTTTTTATATATTTTATATTATTAACTAATTTAAAATAAATTTAGATATGGTTTTTAAAATTATTATTATAAAAATTTAATAATTTTAATTATATAATCACTCATGATTAAATAATAAGATAAAAAATTTGATACAGTCAATATATTTTAATTAAACTCGAAATTTTATTTACAGCTTAATTTCCATACAGTAATGGTCAACCAATCAAAATTTATATTAACTATAATTTTAATGTAATTACAATAAAATTAATAAATATGTAATAATATATGATTGAGTGATATTGCAAAAAAAAATTATAGTATATTAAAATTAATTTTTTATTTATGTCATTTTTCTTCCTGTTTTCACGTACATTGTACTTAACAGATAGTATGGCAAAACAGTTTTTTGTTTTTTGTTTTTTAGTGGCTAAGGCTGTCAAATGTGGTCTAAATTTCTTGAAGGTTTTAAAAAACTTATTGTCTATTCAATTTTACAGTCAACTTACAACATGTTTGGAACTACGTGTAGGGTAAATGGATCCACTCTCTTCAAAGCTACTGGATTCACTCTTCTTGTTAGTTGACGTAAAAAATTTTCAAATACGTTGAATTATGGAAAGGTTTCCAAAGATGCGTTTAGATAGTTCTTGTTAACGGTGTGATAGGATGTTTAACATTTTTATTCTAATCTTCTAGCATAGCTTAAGCTATGGCCATCTTAGAGTAAAATATATTTCACTTTGCCTATAAGAAAAAAGAAGATAGTAGGGCAAAACAAAGAAGTTAATGCAGTATTTGTACACCAGTTTCATATTAACAAAATAATATTTTTTCAGAAAAAAGACATTGTTTTGTTGGAGAGAGGGATGTTATTTTTATGAAATTTCAAATAGCTAGGTTCTTGGCATTGTATATATCTAGAATGTGTATGCATTTGCGTCAGTTTGATGTTAACATTATTCTTGCGGCATTAAAGATGGAAATTGACATGGCGCTATCAATATCATGCGTGGGGACTGCGAAGTTTCACTCTTGTAGTTTTATTCTGCAATTCACCTTTTATACTGTGGCCTCAGAATGAAATCAGGAATGCTAGATCAAGACAAATCATTTTTTTTTTTTCATAATAATTATTCTCACGACGATATTTTTTCTAACTGCTAGTTGAAAATATTTAGCTGTCTTTTTGTTGTCTAGTTCGTTCTGTGAAAGCCCTGCGATCGAATTCTATGCGTGTGTGATTAGTTTTTCATCTAAAATTTATTTATTTTTAACACAAAATTACATTAAAAATAACTATTAATTCACGTTCAAGAATATTTAACGCCAAATATTTGTGTTAAAAGGAATTCACGTTCTCTTTGGACCGGGTGTCACATTCTCTGGCAAAAAGTGATAGCGATACCTTATACCTGACCTTTCTGACTGATAATAATGGTGCTTTTTACATCCTGAAAGCGAATAGGTCAAATTCCCTTCTCATAAATGTCTCATCATGGTGGACGTTATTGCAAAATGATAATACCAGAAACGATGCATTAAAGTATAATCGCTTTATAAATAATAATTGTTGAAAAAAGTATTTTAAAATATGTGATAAAGTTACATTTGATTATCAATAGCGTATTTAAATACGAGTCAAGAAACAACTCGTGTTGGGTTTAGTAGTCAAAGGAACTTATCTCTTAAAAGAGACGTATTTATATTTATTATTTGATATTATTTTGAATAAGATTGTCTTTTAAATGAAATAGTAAAAAAAAAAGTAAGAGTACCCCAAGAAAGATTATTGAATTATATGTAGGTGTATTTTGTAAAGTATTTTTTTCAAACAAAATATATATAAGATATTAAGGATTGGATATGATTCTATGCACAGTGATAATTCGTTTTTCAGTCATCTTACACGTATTAAATAAAACTAAAGCTAATTATAACATAGCATAATCTTAAGTCAAAATTTTCAAGGACATAGTGTGCTCAATTATGACTTAGTGTGTTCAATTATGATTTAGTGTGAAAATTGGAGTTTTATGCAGAAAATGCTAAGTGTGTAGAATGTCGATTGCCCTCGATAAAGATTGATTTGATTCGGTCTCGATAGAGGCAAACTTGATACGGTCTCTGCTAAGCGCAGACTAGGATACAGACAGATGGGATAAAGTCGGACTAGACTTGATCTCGAATTGAAATGCAGGAAATAGGAGGTTTGTAGTCAAACGCAAAAAATAAATAGAAAATAAACTAAGTATGAAAGTAAATGCAATCTAAATTATACTAATTAACTACTGCATCAACACAAAGGTCAATAAGCAATTATTTCTCGATTCTTCCCTCAAGTTTGCGATTTCAAATCAACCTAAAGTTCTTACTACGACTGTCGAAGATTTGTTCATTGTCATACCGAGGATTTACACAACCACTACCTCATCAGTTGGTAGGAAACATGCATGTGGTTGATTTTAGGTTCTTTTATCGATTACCTAGTTAAGTAATTAAACTGGTTCCAACCGGCCTAGTCTAACGTTGATCTACTCTTACAAATGTGCAACCACGACAAAGTGAAAGCATATTAAAAGCAGGATTCGCAATCAAAAGATAAGAAACGCAAACCAATCGTATTATTGAAACAAAATATTGATATAGGGAGTAAATTCATGGATTCCACCTTCCATAACGACTGACATGGAAGAACAGCGATGGTTCACCAATATTGGCTAGAACGTTGAGGATTCAGTCCACTAGAGTGCGTCGGCTACACCGAGCGATCACCTCTGGTAACATCTGACTTCCCAATTCTTAGCCTGCACCTCTTCGACCGAGAGAGACGCAATATTGAAGTACCGTGCACCACCAATAAAGCGAGAACGAGAAGATGGAATGCAAATGGAATGGATAAAAATCTGAATTCAACAACCTCAATCGTTCACTAGCGTACCCTATATATACATGACTCGGGTAGCTTGTGATGCACGCCTAGACCTAACAAATTTTCTAACTGAATCACAAATTCCTAATTGACCTTTCTACCCTTAAATGATCATCCTTGTGTTACAAGCTTCTCTTGGAGTGAGGTGGCAACTGAGTTGGACTCGGAGCGTGCCTTGGTTGGATCAGCTTTATTTGGGCTGCATGTTCCTTTTTGGTTGTTGGGCTAAGGAGCCGGTCTGGTCCAGGAAGGAGTTGGTCTGGCCGGGATAGCTTCTCCTAGACCGAGATGCTCTTAATGGGCTAAGACGTCCTTAATGTGGCCTGCAAAATGAATCCAATCTTTTTATTAGCTAAAATCCTCTTTTTAGCACAGATTTATATTTTCCCTATTTCTAGGGTCCATAAAATGAATCTTAGCTAAGTTGTGATTCTTAAATGTCGAATGGTCTCAATAACCCCCATATTAAGCCCTTGTGAGGTGTATAAAATATGACTCATCACACAACATCTAATATTAAAACGTGATAAACAAGGATATGGAAGAGAGAATCATACAATAAATTTATATTGATTCATTTTATAACACAAAACTACCTTTAGTATCTTCTTTTGAATGTTTTTTTTCTAAGTCAAACATGACTTATACTAAATATTCTTATCAAGCTCTTGAGAGATTACAACTTAACAATCTCTACACAAGATAACTAAAACCAAATATTATTTAATATTAAGTCTCTTAAGACTTTGACAAGAGAAAAAAAAAAGTTTTTACAAGATATAATTTACACAAGTAAGGATATAAAAATTTAAGATAAGAAGCATAACTTTGTAAACACAAAAAGACATGAAAGTTGAAATCATCCAAGAAAGTTTTGAATATAATGTATGTGATATTCTCTTATTTCTTTTTTTATTGGTGATTACTTCCTTTTATAAGCGGAGAAAGTAACCGTTTAGACAAAGAGATTTGTGATTATCTTTGCACTAATTGCATAGAGATTAACGTCTCAAGAGACTCAACATATCAATCAACTATGATTCTCATATCACTTCCAACTTTCTTGAACAACAGATATCAGCACTATGTATCCACCATCTCATCATGGTCACCTTCAAGACAAGCTAAAGCTAACCACAACAAGGAATGGTACACTGCCTATATCCTTAAGAATAAGGTAGATCCTTTTACTCGTCTAATGAGTGTTATATCTTTCAAGATAACAACATTTAAACATATTATGCCATTATCTTCATTAGATTTCCACTTACAACTTTTAACCAAACCTACCTATAATCATTATTTTATAATAGTATTTCTCATGCTTTTATATGATATAATTAATATCTCGAGAAAAATTTTCCACAACTTAGTAATTTTCTCATTGTTAGGGAAATTCGCTCAGCGAGAGGGATGACTTGCCCAATGATTTCTACTTTCCAAAAAAGGTATCACTCATCTGCACATATTTGCTTGACAAAAGCTTAGCCTCGCTCTACGAATAGTGTCACAAAGAGCTCAGACTTTGTTTTTCTCACTCAATGAGGGAGTATCTTGCTTAGTGAATAAGCCATAAAGACTTAACCTCTTAAAGTTCACATGTCTCGCTTAGCCAAGGGACTCACAAAGAGCATCCTAATTTATCGCCTTACTTTCACTTAGCAAGTAGGATGGCTCATCTAGTGAAATGAAGTCATAGGCACTTCACATCCCAACTATGTTTGTTTAGCCTAGCAAAGATCCTTCTTCGCTTAGCGTGAGAAGCCACAAGGAGTATTCTCTTAGTTCTTCTCAAAATCACTTAGCGAGTGGGACAACTCGCTTAATGACAACCTCACAAAGACTTAGCAGATTTTAAGTCTTATCTTCTCACTCAGTGAAGACACTCCTTCACTCAGCGATTAAGAGCTATATAGAGCTCTTAAATACTCGCTCAGCTGGGCCTAAGATTCGCTCAATAGATTTATGAGTTCTAGATTTTATAAAAACTCACCAAGGTGTTTTCTCATCAAGTTCATAGTTTTTCTCAGTGAGCATTCATCATCTTCATGGTGTTCTTGAATTCACTTAACAAGAAAGGCTCTTGCTTGGCGAAAACTTGTGTTTTTCCAAAATTCTACCCAGAAATGCAAGATTGCGTAGCAAGAGTCTCCCCTCACTTAGAGAGACTTCAATAGAAACCTAAAAAAAAGGGTTTTGCTTAGCAATAGAGCTTCTCGCTCAACATAAACCAAATAAAAGCACGATGAAAAACTCATATATCACTCAAACTTCAACCAAATCAATATGCAATTCATTTAGTCACTCCAAAGCAACATATAAACACATTATAGATGTAAAGATGAAAACTTTAAATGCATGCATATCATATTCATTACATTTTTTACATTTTTCCCCAAAAGCTTAGAACTTCAATAATGGCTACCCCATCTCAAAATGAATTATCATCATGCATTTGTACATATATAAACAACAAAACAACAAATTCTACAAAGTAAAACAAAGCTTTAGTGAAGAAGGAAGAAAGCTTGGGGTGCTTGATCAACAAGGCTTGGTCTTGTCTGGAAAGGAGGCAATGGATTTTAGAGGGAAGGAAGGGTGTTTATGTTGAGTTTTCTAAAACTCTGAAGGTTGCCATGAGTGACACACACACACATATATATATGGTTGATTCTTGGGTAAAGGGGTTTGTGAAACCCTTGGGCAATGGGTAGTAGCTATCATGAAGGGTTTGTAGGGTGATGGTTGCGGGATTCTAAGGTTTTCTCTAGGACTCCGATCAATCAGGTTCTACCTTGAAAAATATGTCATCACACTGAAAAATATGTTAACAACATTGGGTTGACTCAACTTGATGGGGAAATACTCTTAGTCATGGTATAACAACTCTATATGTTTAACTCAACTTGGTCGACTATTTTCAAGGAAAGCTTGCCTTGATGCATGTTTTTCTATCATTCCAACCATTCTGGGTTTTTTCTCGAAAATCATGCAAACATAGAATTTTCTTATTTCTTTTTCAACAGTAATTAAATTTAATTACCTAGTTAATTTCTCATTCACTTAATTAAACACATGCATAAAATAAATAATCTTAACAAAAACTCTTTTCTCATCTTCTTTCAACATAAATGCCTTCTTAGGTGCACCATGTGGCTTCAGTAGTGCTTCCATCATCTACTTTTACTTTGACATTTAGAACCTTTTTCACAATCTTTCTTTCAATGAATTCAACGTTGTATTAGAACTCCTAGGCTAGGTCTACAACTTGTTCTTTGTTAAAGAAATGAAGAATGCCACAACCTTTGATATTTTCTCTAAGATCAATGCCTATAACAACCATGACATCAACATCAAAGAAGTTTCGATGAACATCATTACCTTGGTGGGGTCCTTTGGTCTGATGTTTTAGGAAAGAGCAATTCTAGCATGTATGGATATCTTCTCATGGGGAAAAGGAAGGGCTAACTATTTAGGATTAAGGCTATGTTTTCTTTGAAGAGGAAGACAAACACAATAACAAACAAGAGAAGATGGAAAAATCAATTGAAGGGTTTTCAAAAAGATTTTATAAAATAGGAAAAATAAAATTTTTAGATTAAACATAAATGTTCTGGAAATCATACTAAAACCATAATTTACCTTTTTTTTTTGTGAAATATATAGCATGAGAGAGACAAAATGGTAATCATATGCATTAAAGATAAATCGTAAATAAATCCTTATGGATACATAACAAAATATGACATGGATCCTTTAATACATGGACACTAAGATATATGGAACTATTGAACAGTCAATCATATATCAAATAAACATTAATTATTTTGTAAAATTTATACAAAGAATTTTTCTTATATGAATGAGCTTATCTTCATGAAGGGGTTTAGTAAAGATATCAACAAGTTGATTATTAATCCTGATAAATTGAATATCAATTATCCCTTTCTAAATATAGTCTCTCATGAAGTGATATTTAATTTGATATACTTAGCTCTAAAATGTAGTATGAAATTTTTAGACAATTTGATAACAACAATATTATCACAAAGTAAAAGAATTTTACTCTCATTGATATTGTAGTCTTCTATAGTAGACATCTAGTTGCTGAATGGTATTCAACTTCCATAGTAGACAAAGTAATGGTATTTTGTCTTTTGCTAACCTGGGAGACTAGGTTTACTCCAATGAAATGACATCATCTATTGTTGTTATTTCTTTTGGATATATCTCTAACATAGTCAACATCATAGTAACCAATTGACTTGTACTTATCATATTTCTTAAAGCACAAACTAAGGATAGTAGTACCTTTTAAATATCTAAATATTCTTTTTAACTGTAGTGAAATGTGTTTCTCTATGATCATATTGAAAACATGCATATAAATATACATTGAACATAATATCAGGTCTAAATGTTGTAAGATAAAGGAGTGATCCAATCATACCTCTGTTTGATCTACCTTTATTTTTTATCAACATCGTTCAATCCTAGAACTAAGGTTAGATGCATTGGTCTGCTCATGGTTTGGCAATCTTCTAATTTCAATTTCTTTAGGAGTTCTTTTTCATACTTTGTTTGATGAATAAAATGTTTTCTATTGTTTGCTTGATTTGAAGTCCTAAGAAGAGCTTTAATTCTCCGATCATACTCATTTAAAAAAATTGTGCATAAACTCAAAAAACTTTTTTCATAGAGATTCAACAATAGCACCAAATATGATATCGTTCACATATATATGAACTATAATATACTATGAGTCAAAGTTTTTGCAAAATAGAGTTGTATAAACTTTTTCTCTTGTAAAACTATTTTCCATAAGTAAAAAACTTAATCTTTCATATGAATCACAAGGTGTTTGCTTTAAATCATATAAAGCATGTTGAAGTTTGAAAACATGTTCAAGAAAATTTCTACTCTAAAAACTAGGAGGTTATTTTATATAAAGTTCTTTTATTATACCATTTAAAAATGCACTCTTAACATCCATTTGATTGAGTCTCATTTTGTTATGAGCAATAAAAGATGGTAAGATGTGTATGGCTTCTAGTCCAGCCATAAGGGCAAAAGTTGCTGTAAAATCTATACCTTTTTACTATGAGTAACCTTGAGCTACTACCATATCTTTGTTTCTGACAACCTTATCATTTTCATCAACTTTTTTTAAAATACCTACTTTGTTCCGATGATGGACTTTTCTTGTGGCAAAGGAAATAACTTCCAAACATCATTCTTTTGAAACTAATCTAGTTCTTCTTGCATAACCTTGATTCATCCTTCATCCATTAGAACTTCATATATTGTCTTTGGTTATCTTTGACAATAGTGACACATGAGCTTGATCTTTAGAAGTTGATCTTGTTTTGACTTGTCAAGGGCATTGCTTATGATTTTGTTTTTTTGAATGGTATGTCTTCATTTACAAGTTGCGTCCAACAATTCTTCCTTTGGTGTATCGTCCATGGGTTAAGTATTGGATGTTGACTCTTTGTTCTCCAAATTTAGATATGCAAAAGAGTTGTTCAACTCAAATATTTTTTTATTATGTTTATGGTCATTAAATTTAACACAAATGAATTCTTCTATGGTCAAGGATTAGAGTTATAAAATCCGTATACTTTTGTTTCAAAACATCCCAAGAATATTTCATTTTCAGACTTAGGATCAAACTTTTCAAGATTGTCCTTAGTGTTGAGAATGAAACGTTCTCATATAAAAGGATGTAAATATGAAATGCTAGATTTTTGTCCTTTCCACTATTCATAAGGAGTCTTTTTCAAGATAAATCTTATATATATAATATTTTGAAGATAATAGGTTGTGTTAACAACTTTAACCAATAGGTGCTTAGGAGTATAATTATCATTCAACATGGTTCTGGTCATTTCTTGTAATGACTTATTTTTTCCCTCAACAACACCATTTTGTTGGTGTTCTTGGAATAGAGAAATTGTGAAGTATACCACTTTGTTCATAAAACCTTTGAAATCTTTTTTCTTTCAAACCTCCCCATGGTCACTTAAATTGAAATAACGTGAATGCCTTTTTCCTTTTGAACATGTTTACAAAATATAGAAAAGACCTTAAAAGACTCACCCTTATGAGCACGAAACATAACTCATGTCTATCTTATTTAATCAATCTACTACCACTGACAAAGGCATTTCTTGTTGGACTAAACAAATCAAGATATAGTAGTTCAAGAGGTCTAGAAGGGGAAACAATGTTCTTGGACTCAAAATAACCTCTAATTTATTTTCCTTTCTAACAAGCATCACATAGTATATTTTATTTGAACATAATATTTGGTTGTTCTCTTATGAAGTTATGCTTGTCTAGCTTTGAGATTAATCTTTATGGACATTAGACATAACTGACAAGTTACTCTCTGATTTAAATTAGTCACCTAGATTGATTTTATAAAGATTGTTTTACTTAGCAAAAATAGTAGTGAACCATCAACATTTTTTCCTGTACATTCACCTTTATTGAAAGATACATTATATCCACTATCCTACAATCGATTTATGCTTATTAGATTATGTTTCAATCCTTCAACATATAAGACATAATTAATAAAAAGTAAATGATGTTTACCAATTTACCTATCCTAGCTATTTTTCCTTCCTGGTTACTTCTAAAGGTAAACCACCCACCAAACTTAGGTATAAGGTCTTGAAACATAGACATTTCTCATGTCATATGTTATGAGTAGCCAATGTTCATGTACCATGATTGGAGTGCTTTCTATTGTCAAACATATCTACAACATAAATAATCATGTTCTTAGGTACCCCAAATAGACTAGGATCCTCTTTTGTTAGTTCTAAAGGTGTTGGATGCCTTCTACTTTGTTCTATGAATACACTTGGGTAATACATGTCCAATCTTTCCATGGTTTCCATAATAAGAAGATGGATTATTTGTAGTTGTTTCAATTGAATTCTTTTCTACATAATCAATACTTTTGTTATTTGGATTTCTTTTGTACCATAGAATTTTATCTATGTTTTTATATTCATTAACAAAATTGGATAAACTTTTCTTAAAGTCAATGATTTTTTCTTGAGGTTGTTCAACTTCTTTAGGAAGTTTGGTTTTAGGTAAGTTTATTTGTTTCTCTTCTTTCAATTTCTTATTCTCTTCATTTTCTTTCTTTATCTTTTATCTTCCCTAACCCTAATGACACTAGATCTATCACCGACAACTAGGAACAATCTTCTTTAGAAGAAAGAGCTCAAGGATACATGATCATATTCTTCTTGGAACTCAATAGTAACTTGACTTGGACTTTGTGGCAATAGCTAGGGAATTTTTCGAAGTCTTTCCTAAAGATGTAGCTGATCTGCCTCCATAACGCAAGATGGAGTTTGCCATAGATCTTGTCCTTAGAGTTGGACCGTTGTCTGTTGCACCCTACCAGATGGGACCTATAGAGTTAGTAGAGCTAAAGAAGTAAATTGAAGAGTTTCTTGAGAAACAAATGATCAAGTCAAATGTTTCACCATAGGAAACATATATGTTACTATTGAAGAAGGATGGTAGAGCAAGGTTGTGTGTGAACTACCATCAGTTGAACAAGCCCACATTCAAGAACAAGCACTTGTTGCCTAAAATTAATGATCTCATGGACTAGTTGAAGAAATTTACAATTTTCTCTAAGATTGGTCTACAATGTGGTTATCATTAGATATAGGTTAAAGATGAGGACATACCGAAGATGACTTTCTAAACTCAATATAGGCATTTTAAGTATGTTGTGATGCCTTTTGAGGTGACAAATGGTCCTACAATATTCATAGATTACATGAATTGGATCTTTTGTCCCTTCTTAAACAAGTTTATTGTCGTTTTTATTGATGACATGCTAGCCTAGTCTTATATTTGTAGGGAACATCTTAGAGTAATGTTGGGAATCTTGAAGGATAAAAAGTTACATGTTAAGCTCTCAAAGTGATTTTTGGTTTGATGAAATGATGTTCTTGAGGCATGTGATTTCAATAAGTGGGTTTGTTGTAGATCTAGCAAAAGTGGAGATCATACCATTGGTCTTGGATTCAAAGTTCTTTCAATAGAGGAGTGCACTAAGCGCAAAGTCTCTTTCACTAAGTGTTATTCCCTTTGAACATAAGAAAATGTTTTCTAAATTAAAATTAATATAATGAATGCATTCCTTAGGCTTATTCAAGACATGTTTCAACTTGATTCACTTTAAAATTTGAAAACTTCTGTTAATAAACTTCAAAAGGAAATTATGGGGTTATTTAAGTGAGAGAACATAATGGACATATGTAAAAAGAGTTGGAAGATGTTGGTTGGTAGGAAGTCTAACGAATTTCTTCAACATTATGCCTTGCATAAAGATATTGTTGCTTAAACTTCCTTATGTAAAGGCCCGATTTGTTGAAGTGGAAAACATACTATTAATATGTCTTATCCACAGAAAGGGACATTAAGTATTGATGGGCTTGGCATCCTCATGGAAAAGCCCAACTTGTTGAGCTAACAAGCATATTGGTGATATGTCTTATCCACACTTGGGGAGTCGAAGTGTTGGTCTTGACTGTATATGATTGATTGAGCATACGCAGGTTGTTGGTAAGTATTTTCCTAAGACTACATTTCTAGGTGGGGATCAAAAGTAGAGGTTGCTTAGGTAGGGTCTTAAAGGTATGTAGATGTGTCATTCCATAGATGGTCAAGATCTTTGCAAATCTTGAGCCATGGTGGCAATACCTACGTACAAATATCTTGACAAATCCACTACTCTAGTCTATATGATCAATAACAGTGTTTCCCTAATGGTTCATGCATGTGCTAATTTTGTCACCAGGAGTGTTGTTATTGGTACCATGTTTAAGGGACATGTTAGACTACTTGTTCTTATGCTATAAAAAGTTTACATGCTTTGCATGATTGTTGTGTTGAAATTGATTGTTGAAAATTGTTAAGTTGATTGATTATCATGTTGCATCTGATTATTAATTTTCAATATGATGGTTTACTTATTATGATTTGAAAAGTATATGAATGCTTTTTTGTTTTTTATGTGATTTTTATGAGCTTACCCCTACATTTGATATGTGTACTATATACTTGCCATGAATGCATTGTGAATATCGAAGTAGATGTTGGAGATGCATTGACTGCCCAAGAAGTTCTTCATTAGGTTTATGGAGTTGTCAAATGCAACAATTTGAAATAAACATGATTCATACAAGAAAGAGAATTGAATTGTGTGTGTGATTTTAAGCACTTTTAAAAACTATTTTCGTAGTGATATATAAGTTCAAAATAACAACTTGAATTTGATTGTCCAAAAATGTGTTGACAAGATAAAAGGATAAGGATAAAAAGATCAACACAAGATAATTTAGAATTACGTCTAATCCCTTCTACTGAAGGATTTTTCTACTAAGTCTCACTGACTTACAACTATTCTTAGTCTCTTCAAACTTTACACACTTATAATCTACAACCCAAGTTACAAGCATAACAAGTATTCTTTAACATTAAGTATCTCTAAGCTTTAACAAAGGTGTAAATAGAGTTTTTACATGATAACTCACTAGATGAACATAAAACGTTTATTTTGATAAACAAAGCAAATAGACAATGAAAGTAGAGCTTAAAACATAATGCTAAAACAACAAATTTTTTTTTTGAAGTTTTTCAAAGAGTGTCTAAAAACGTATGTATGAGAAATCACTTCGTGTAAGCTTCATATATTCTTTTACATCTCTCTTTTTCTTATCTTCTTAAATGTTGTTATATATATTGCATGTTGAGAAGGTGACTGTTGTAGGTACTCTAGAACAACATATTTTGACAATAAATGCCCAGGATTTTTTTTTTGCATGAAGGACTCTTGCTTTTTTTGTCTTCTTTAATGAGAGAGAAAATGTGCAACATAGCTATTATAGGATTTTTCCTTAAATATGAACAAACAACAAATGAGCAAAGAAAATTTTTTATGTTTTGTTTGCTATCCTCAATAAACTTATAATCTATGCATAGAATTCTCAGAGTTGACTTGCTTCTCATGACTAAAGACAACATTGTCTCATTGCTAACCATAGAGCAAGACAAGCAACATACACCAAAACTAAAAATAATGTTAGTGTATAAGCAATATATATCTGTGATAAGCAACAAGAAATATGAGTATAAGTGTGAGTATATTTCAAGCGAATATAAGGTATAAGATAATTTTGTTTTATAGATGCCTTGGTTTGGACACTTTTTGTTACATTCAATCTATGGACGTTTTTCATAAAAGCATGTGTTTTGGATACTTTCCAAACATATGCATTATTTACTTATACTTTAGATGACTTGAGTGCTTCTTGAAAAACCTTTAACAAAGGAATCAATCATCATTATTTATAAATAATTTTTGTTACCATCAAAACGTATAAGAGTTTGAACTTTTTTAACATCTTTGGTTCAACTTAGTTGGGCTTAGTGGGTTGACTAGGATTCACACATTGTTAGCTACATTGGAGAATTGGTTATCACCTATACTTTTGAGGGGATCATCATCCTCTCTTTACCCTTATACATAGTTGTGGAGTTTTGACTCCTAATGAGAGAAATGTGGGATGCACACTTTCATGCTCTGAGAGCATCTTCTTTTGCTCAAAGTACCTTTTGTGGAGGACCTCATCCCTATGCTGCTAAGTACCAAAGGCCTTTTAAGAGGGCTCTCTCAGTGAGATCTTCAGTGAACTCTTGTTGTCATCACTCTTAGGAGTATATAGTGTGCACAAGCCAACATAGGGTGTAGTTTCTTTTAGATGTACCCCCTTGTCCCTTTTTTAGATGTTCATAGTTTTCTAATGTACACACTTGTGTAATCACACATATACTCACTATTTTGTAGTACTATATTCATTTGATAGAAGGATTGTGGTTCCATATGGTACAACATTTATATTTTTGTTGGTATATGACATTAAGTATTTTCCAATATGTAGTTTATTTCGTAGTTTATGCTTGTTAGAAAACTTATGTTATTATAGAAAGTAAAAAATATTACATTTATTTTCATAATAGACTAACTACAAGAGTTTTAACTAAAATGAATATTTTTGTAATAGTTGATTAGTCATTATTCTGGTGATGAATGAGTTTTACATTAATCACATTCTTACTTTAATTTGGACTAAAGATATGGACTATGGAGGGAGTTTTGGGTTAAAACAACTCAAATTAAATGAGTTTGAGTCATCGACTATATATGAGATGATTGTATTTAAACTTAAACATGATATTTAGGACTCAAAATAGTGTTGTATGATCAATTCATATATTGGAACGAATTTAAATTTTTAGTTAAGTGTTTTTTCATTTTCATTAGGGTTAATAAATATATTTGATTGCTATATAGATTAAATAAACTCATTAATGTAGGTTGATTAAATTATTTAATATGTTGTGATTAATGTTTTGTTACATAAATTCATTATGATGTTCAATACATAGATTATTTATGTATTTAATGTTTGGTTAATTACCTCCTACTCAACATTTATTCAATATACATGAAAAGTTCATTGCACTCAAGGAATCAAGATAGAATGAAAGTGAGTTTTTCAAAATTCAAAATATAGAAAAATTTTCTTTGGTTCTTTATTAAACTTTTCTAACCTATCAAACTTGATCATTTAATAATCCTTATGACGTCTTTAACATTTTCTTATTCCTTCTGCTCATGGTTCTTAATTTTATTGAGTGAGTACAATTCAAGTAATCATTGGTTCTTATGTTTTAAACCTTCCTAAGTTTATATCATTTAGTTATATGCAGAGTTTAGGTCCATAAATTAAGTTATATCATTTTTACTTTCTACGTAATGTTTTTTAGAAAGTAGTACAATATATATATATTAAAAAATACAAAAAATAAAAAAATTGTGTTAGTGCGATAGTAACTACAAATTCTTGTTCTTGTTTCTTGAGTTCTTTTCTGCACACTAAATTTGATTTGAATGTGTTCTTTTTTCTAAACAAATTAACAAAAATTATTATAGTTTTTCGTATTTAATTGAGTTTTCTAAAGAACAAACAAAGTAGATTATAAATAATAATAATAATGAAACTATCATAAAAAATCAAAATAAATAATAAATACGAGTATATTATAAGATCTTTTTTATATAATATATTATTAAAAATTAAAGATTAAATATTACGAGATTCAAATTTTAAGATGATAATTTACATTTTCTTTTGAAGTAATTTTGGAAACATGTTAGTCATGTGCCAAACAGAAGACTAAGTTTCTCATATTTTAATAAGAAATTTAATGGAAAGATTATTTTACCCATATTAAAAATCGTAAAAATCCATATATAATCTTTCGAAGTTCATTGAGTAAGTTATACCCGACTCAAATTTTAAATTGGTAATTTATAATATTTTAATCTTTTAAAAAAATACTAACAAAGAAATAAGTTGTGAATTTGTCATCCTTGTCGGATGAAGAAAAGTCGCAATGACAGAAACCTTTGGTTTTCTATAGGTCTTCTTATTTCATAACTTTCATGGCCATCGTTCGCCGGGAGAGAATTTTTTTTAATAAAAGTAAAAAATATAATAACAATAATAAGAATACAAGTTAAAATCTTTATCAGGTATGATCACGTTAGTGAGATTATTGAATTAAAGAAACCAATATAGAAATCCAAATGACAAACAAGTATTCTAAATCGTAAATAGCATTATTTGGAAGTCTGAATTTGAGTTTGAAGAGGAGGCTATAATACCATAATTTAGCTACTCTAAATTGAAAAAAATAGGCAAAATAAAATGATAAGATAGGAAAGGACAGAGAGGAGGTGGGGGAAGTCCGGAAGTGGTCACGTACAGGGCAGAAGACAAGACGCGAGCGAGGCTTGTAAGTTGCAACAACCTTCACATCACTTAATCATAATTTCGCTAATTATTACCCTTCGCATTTCCCATCTACTTTTCTCAATAATTATAACAATTTTTCTTGATATTTCCATTATTTTCTTAATTTAATCATTTTAATTTTTTAAATTTTTTTATTTGTCTTAATAAAAATCATATTTTTTATTTAATAGATTGAAGACTATTATCGTTATCATTTAAGTATTAAGATTTTTATTATTTTTTAATAAATTAATATGAATATTCACTCGTTAAATTCATATTATATTTTTTATTATTTAAATTAAATTATTTAAAATTATTATTATTAAATAAATAATTAATTAATATAATTATATTCAAAATATAATAATCAAATAATTAAAAAAAATCACAAATTTCTAACCATTACTCCCTCCCAAAACTCAATTCTCTTTTTAAATTTATTATTGAATTTCTGTAATTACTATTAGGGAAAGGAGTGTCTCTCTATATTTTATAAAAAAATTAAAAAATAATAGATCATTTACAGAGCATAGTTAGAGAGTGTGAGAAATAAAATAATAAAAATTTATAAAAATAAAATAAAACACAGAAAATATGTATCAAAATTGTCTACCCTCTAGTTATAATTTGATAAACAACTTCGAACCATGTAAAAAAAAAACTACTTATGTTCAGATTATCTGCTCTGATTGCAATAGGAAAAAGAATTAAAGCTACAAAAAAGAATATCAAATAAGGATTAATATATTGAACTATAAAGAAGTTAAAAAAAATGAATTGTAAAATAAATTTGTCTAAAATTGATTATAGAATTTATTTGTTTATTATATAGTGTAATTATTTTTAAAACACAAAAGCAACTATGTTATTTTAAAATTGTCGGTCTTATAATTTGTTAAATTGATTTTGTATTGTTTATAAAATATTATTACAACTCTATATGTCACGTTTATTAAAAAATAGTCCTAAGAATATCTTCTGATTTTTTTTTTCTAATAACTATAGTTATTTATTACCAAACATAATTTCCATTCTTTTTTATTAATTATATTATTCTTATAAACAGGAAGAGAAAATTAAACAGAGAGGAGACTATTTCTTAAAAAAGAATGTTATTCTTTTCATTAACATATTATTTGTTATTAGTTGACATTTATTATTAGCATAGATTTATTTATTTTTCTTTATTTTTGTGAATATTAATAAATTTTAAGTACAATTTAAAAAAAAAAATACTTTGATCCTTGCATTTCATTTTAATCCTAGTGTTCGTGCATTGTCCTTTTCCAATCCAACATATCAAGTTTCAACATTCAGAAGTCTACATAAAGGGAGCACCTTTATCACTCATAATGTTTTCCCTTTCCCCCACTTGGAAGAAACTTTGTTTCACCGTCCAAATTGTGTTATTCAGAGTCAACGAGATTTTAGATTTAAATATTTGATTTGAACTAAAGCAATGATTTTAACTTTTTCAATACCTTTTCTTCAACTCACAAGAGGACATCTATATCGTACAGTTTGGCGCCTAAACAAGTAAACATCTATTCAGTTTTATTTTTTTCAATAAAATTAAAATATATAAAAAATTAACTATGTAATGTTGTAAAATAATTTTGTATAATTCATTTAATCATAATTTATTATGTATAATAAAATTATTGATTTTTACAGTAATTAACTCAAAATTATACTAATAATATTTTATATATTATTAAACTATTTTTAATTCCACGTTATGTTCTATTTACTTTTAAAATATACCAAACATAATATAAAACTAAGGTATTATGTTTTATTTTATTTTAATAATTTACTAAACACAATATTTAATAATTTTAATATGACAAATAATGTTCGGCTTTATTCTAAACTAATCCAACTATAACCACGATTAAATTTGGTCGAGTTCTATTTTAGTATAGTATTGACCAAGCTAAATTGATCCAACATTAGCCGAATTTGTTTGGATCAAATAAGGGAGGATAAAACAAAGTACGTCTTTTTTCACATACTATGAAAATTGAACCTAATTAGTATTCTTAAGGAATTGATAGAAATGACGCACATATTAGTATAAACACCGAAACATATAGAATATTAAGATAATTTTAATTTTTTTTTCTAAAGAAGCGTCAATGTTTGAGTTATTTTTTATATATTATTACTGTAAAAAATTTTATACTAATAAAAAATTAAGTTTAAAATAATTATTAAAAAATAAATAAACTTATTATACATAATAATTTGTAATTAAATAAATTAGGTTATTAATTATTAATTATAAATAATGAACTAAAAGCTAGAGATTACAATAAAATACCTAAGAAGTCTAAGATAGTTGTAAGAAAATTCTAAGAAAATATCTTTAGAACATATCTCCTTCCTGTTATAATAAGCTTAACAGTATTTAAGACATTTTTGTGAAAATATCATAAACTTTATCCTTAAGTATGTTAATTGTAAATTGCTTACTGTATTTCTATATACTTTAATAATAATTTCATGTATCAGACTATTAGTTACTTTGTTTATTTTTATCTCAATATCATACATTAATTTTGTATTTTAAGATACATGTGCATCATAATAAAATATTAAAAGATATCTATAATATCTTGAGTCGTATTAAAAAAAAATATAAAACATAAATTTAACCATAACTCAACTATACTAACCTATTAATAACTGAACTATTTATAAGTAAAATTAGACTAAATTGTTTTTTTTTATAAAAAAATTCACTAACTAAACTTATGTAATAATCTTATTCGGTGATTTTAATTAACTTCATTAAGAAAAACTTCAAAAAAAAAAATCCATAACAACTGCCACATAATCCATATTTAAACAACTCTTGACCTTTAGAAAGAATATGACCATGTATGTTTGTAATCCCTCATATAAGGTAACTTCAGCTTGGCTGGTGGTAATAAATCCAAAATCTTTAGGATTGGAGAAGATAAGGGTTTTTTTTTTTTTTTTCATAATCTATAAGTAATAGGTTGGAAGATAACAAATTCATACCTAAGATGACATCTAAGTTTGAAAGGGGGACAAATCATATTTGCATTACAACAACGTCCACTCACAATGAAGGGACAACCCTTACACATAACAAAAGTCACCATTATAGTAGTGGTAAGAAAGAAACAAGCAAATCAAAAGGTAAAGAATTGGTAAGTAAAACTAATCTATCCACAAATGCATAAGATATGAAAAAATGAGTAACACCCAAATCAAATAATACAGATAAAAGATTACCAATTATGTTGTTATTTGATAGTCTTGAGATTTAGTCGTCATTTCTCCTATCAAAATACTAGATTTTCCTATGTTATGGGTAGCACAAGGTCAACCGAGGTCATTCTTCTCAAGAACACTTGGTTCTTGTATTTTCAAGTGTAAAAGGTTGAGATGAGTACGAAATAAGGACGGTAGAATATGGACTTAGAAATTAAAAGTAAATTGGGGGATTTTGGCAATTCGAAAGTAAATTGCTGAAATTAAATTTGCGGAAAGTAAACTAAAGGCTACAAACATAAAGGTAAGCTATATCTAATGAATGTATATTTATTATACTAGGTACAAAGCGATCAATAGAATGACTCTGTTTAAAACTTTTAGTATGCAAGTAGTTCCTCACCAACCCATATCCTAAGACTACCGCCTACATTCGTCCATTGTCAATTGAGGGCTTACATAACCACGACCTCAAGGTAGTAGGGATTACACCCTTGGTTGATGTAGGTTTTCTAATGATTACCTATAATTTTGCTTGGACAGGTTCCAACCAGTTCCTAATCTAGCGTGATCTATTCTTATCATGTACAATAGAACAGATTAAATTGTAGGAATTACAAACATACAAGTAAAAGAAACACATTCATTCATTGATTAGCCAAAGTACCAATACATGAAGTGGATTCAAGGGAAAAGATGGTGACCAGCTTCCCACGACAATTGCCAGTAGTAGCTACAGTGTTCAACTAAAGGAGAACAGCGAATATGAGAGGTCATACCCTCTAGAGTGTGCTAGATTCCTGGTCAGTCCCCTCTAGCAACTCTACGTAGCTCGAACTCTGCCCTATGTTAACTCGAGCCTGAATGAAAGTCACTGAAGCACCGTTGGACAAAGATGATTGAAATGGAAAATGGAGGTGTATACAAGCGTATAGTGCGTGCTTATCGATAATCTTTGCTACTTAGAATGTAACCATGCATCCTTATTTATACATGCATCCTCTAACTAAGTCTGGAGGGTTTCGTCTTGGTCGAGATGACTTCCTTGTCGAATTGACTTCGTCCGGACTCTTCTCTGACTTGTAAAACAAGACTTCTATCTTTGTTAGCTAAAATCAGTAACTTAGCCTAGATTTGTATTTTCCATAGTATAACCTTGGAAACCTAAATCTTAACTAATAAGTGATTCTTAACTACCATTTATAGTCTATTCTACCCATCTTAAAGACCTTATAGGGGGTATAAGTTGTGCATTATCACTCTTGCCCAAAATGAGATTGTCATATTTGGAGGCTTCAACTCCACTCATAGCAAACACATGCCTCGTGACTAGTTGGCTTTAGCATTGACGACTCCCTGTAGTTCCTTGATATGTGACCTGGTCTTCCGCACTTGAAATAGATAGACCTTGCCGACATACACTATGAAGCGAAGTGCGAACCATTGCACTTGAAACACTTGACCTGAGACCTGATCTGTTGACCCTCAACATAAAACACTACAGGACAATTGGAGACAACAAAACCTCCACCACTATGTTGTTGTGATCTTGTTGGTCGTTATTAGAACTGAAGTTGACTATAAGGCTTCTTGCACTAAAACTAATTTTTTGGATCCAAATGATCTAGTGCCTTGAGACCTAGCTACCCTTGGATTAGGCTCCATTCTCTCCATAACCTTCACCTTCTCTACCATCTTAGAAAACCCCTTAACCATCATTTAAAGGATAACCCTCTTCAACTCGTATCTCAACCCCTCTTCAAACTTTCAATAGTTCTAGTCTTAAAGATCGGTGCATTGTAGAACCTCGACAAGTACTTGAACCGACTAATATACTCATCAACTAACATTGTTCCTTGATACAGCCTCAAGAAGTCTACCTCCTTCTAGTTCTTCGCACTGACTAGGAAATACTTTCCCAAAAAACTCTCTCGAAAGCAAGCCCAAAAAACTAACTCTCCTCTAGCTTTTATAAGTTGTCAAGCATCCTACCACCAGTACTCATCCTCGCCAACCAGCATGTACTTAGTGTACACCACCTTCTACTCCTTAGGGTAGCCCATTACCATGAAAATATTTTGCATATCCTTGGTCTACCTATCAGTTTCATTAGGGTCAACTCCACCAACAAACTAAGGAGGGTTGCTCCTTTGGAGCCCAGACCAACCCTTAAAACCAAACTAGTCCACTGCCATTGTTCTCGGGACTACTACAAAGTCAACTATCGATGTAGAACCTTTACCACGCATTATGAACTACAATATCACAAACTACATCAGATAAGATCGGCCAAAAGCCACCACATAGACATTTCCTCACTAGAAACATCAACAAATAAGGGTGAGTTAGATGACTTTAACAACCAATAATCATTTCTTTGTAGAAACAACTTCATATCACACAACAAAACCATAATGAACCTATTTTGCATAGGTACATTTTCGAAAGGACACAACTAGTTCTAATACAACAAAAGTTATAACGACCTAGAGGCTGACACAACTTACTAAACAACTAAAGACTACACTAAGCATGGAAGATTATTTTCAATAAGATCTAAATTAATTTAATTATGAAAATAGCAGGTAAATTTTTTTTTCCTTTTTCAAGGAGTGTGTTTACAATAATCATAAATGTATGTACATCTAGCATTGTCTAAGTAAAAGCATATGTCACATGATAAGGAAAATAAAGCATATACTGGTTTAGTTACAACATAAATAATGTGCCTTATGGAACTTATGGCATTGTCATGACAAGAAACATGAAGCTGAGTGCTAAACATCTCCCCAAAATGAAAAGATACAACAAAAGAAAAGGATGAGGATACACAAAACACCCAATAAGCCACTCCCTAACAAATTGTAACCCAATTATTAAGGTGACAATGTTGCTAAAGATAAAGATCATGCGGTTTCCCCAGCTCCCGTGGGCCTAGTTCGAAAGTATCGAGGACTAGGGCCACAAGCATTAAGGTTGTGATGTTGGTTTTCAGCCTACTCCACCCTCGTCATGCCCATTGGTTGGCTCCATAAGGTTAGGATGGGGAGGAATATCTCCATGTAGGTGTAGAAGGTGATGGTGAATTAATGAGGACATACTCCACATTGACCTTCCCCCGATACCATACTTGTTGAACAAAACTATGCAAAACACCCCCAAGAATATTTGCATCATCAGGATGCTTGAGAACCCCTTACCATTAGGTGGTTTGGGCATTTGCTCCCATGAACTGTGGTCATTGCAATCGCACACATAAAACATACAATTATAAAGGTAAGCTATTGTAGAAAAGACCTTATGTCCAAACAACTAAAAATAAAATATACACAACACCACATTCATAATTCCACAACAACTTAAGTTAACAAAGAGCCTTAGCCTTCTACAATTAAAATAGTAATTTCAACAATTTTTATTCAACGACCATACATACATAGATATATATACAACTACTCCATGAATATTTAAAAGTCAAACAATTACTCCTATTACTTTCGTAACATACCCTTAATTTAGTATTGTAGAAAGAGGATGTGATCCTACGGATTGGAAAATGTTTGGGTTGATATAGGCTATACATGGGTGATGCAATTTGGAACGCACTTAAGGACAAGCAAACCTTATCGCAGTAATATTGAGGATGTGAGTCTAGACGGGGGTAAAGAATATTAGGTAAAGGTAAAGAATATTAGAGGTGCTAGACTAGGTCCTCTAGTAATATTAAAAAGTATAATTAATAACGCACAAAGGTAAGGTAAGAGAATTGTATAAATTGAGGTCAAGGGAAAAACATAGTGAAACTAGAACCTTTAATTCCATAAAGAACTAAAAAAAATCTTTCTTTATCATTTTCTTGTTTTTTCCTTGCTTCTTATACTAAATTTTTCTTTCTAATTTTGATTGTCTAATCTACACCTAAACTTTTTAGAAACTGACATACTAGTCTCTTGGGTACGATATCTAGACTTATGTCCTTATTACTACTGCAAGAGGGTATGCTTGCCCTTAAGCGTCACCACCTTGATCTAGTACTCCTAATATTCTTTGCTTTAAGATGGTTCTTATTTGGTCATATAGAAACACATATTAAAGCAAACATTAGAAACATAAAAGCTAATTAATAATTAACTGAATCAGAAATTTAAAGAAAAAGTTTGGTCTTGCAAACTCCCTAAATCCAACTATTTTATAAGTCCACAAACTAATTATGGTACGATCACCTCTAATTAATTGATTTAAACATGCAAAGTATGTCACTTCTTTACAAGGATATTAAAATAATACAATTTAATCAGCAAGGGAAAGAAAAAACAGAAATTGCATTTAAAAGTAAGATTGAGGGTTTTAGACACAAATTACACCATAACTCTTAAAAGATTGTTCAGTTACCCATATACATGGTAAAATTGAAGAAGACTAAAGCAAACATAAAGAGGTAAGGAAAAGAGAAACTCATAATAGTCAAGGGTTTTGTTCCTTCATTCTATACTATGTCTTGAGTCTTGCTAAATGTTCCTAAAAACTTGATACAATTTGGAATGTGCTTAAGGACAAACATACCTAATTATAGTAATATTGAGGATATGGTTTCAAATATCGTATCTAAGGAACTAGTGTGTGTGATTACTAGTTTCCAAAAGTTCTTATGTAGTTTAGACAAACCAATTTAATGTGTGTACAACAGAAAGAATGGTAAAAGCAAATAAAGCAAGTAAAGAGATTTGAATTTAAAATTTGAATTAAGGGTTATGGTTTCATTTATCTTGTCTTTTCTCAATCTTATGTACATGAAACTTTCTCAATCTACTCCCTCTTTGTTACTAATTACCTTTTAATTTTGTTAGGAGACCTTGGTTTAGTACTACCAATATTCTTTACCCTAGATTGGTTCCTAATTGGTCATATAGAAACATGTACATTCAAGCAACCATTAGGAATATAGAGGCTAATTAATAAATATCGAATAAGAAATTTAAGAAAAATGTTTGGTCATGCAATTCCCCTAAATCCAATTGTTTCATAGGTTTACCAACTAATTATGGTTTGGTCGCCTACTAATTAGTTGATTTAAGCATGTCACTAATCGCATCAAAAGGATGTGATCCTATGTATTGGAAAACATTTGGGTTGATATAGGCTGTACGTGGGTAGCAGATTTCCATGGTTAGTAGTCCTTGCAAAGAATACACCCATTAGTGGAGGATTTCCTATCTACTTATCCTAAAGTTATAAAGCCCAACCTCTCCCAATCCAACACTTCGTTTGTAGCATCCACAAAGGACTTAACACAACAACAACAACTATGATTCTTCGATCACTTCCAATTTCCCTCAACATCTAGGTACTGGCAACACATACCCACCATTTTAACATGGCTACCTCTAATACAAACTAGAATCATAACAACAAGGAATGATTCACCAACTATATTCTTAAGAACAAGGTCAACACCTAAACTCATCAACAAGTGTTCTATCTTTCAAAGGTAGCAACATTCCACATTTTGTATGGAGATTCAACTTGATTATTATTTCACTTTTGTCATTTACAACATTTTAACAAGTTATTACTACTTAATTTTCCAATATTTATCAATTTCACGACTTAGTATATTTTCTCACTACCACTAGAGTTGCCTAGTGAGTAGGATCTCTCGCCTAGCGAATCCTACCCATATAAAGGGTACTTATCAAGTTTTACACATTTGTCTAGCAAGAACTTAGCTTTGCCTAGCAAATGGAGCCATAGAGAGCTCACACTATGTTCTCTCGCTTAGAGAATAGTTTATTCACCTAGCAAATTAAGTCATAGAGACTTAACTCTTAAAAACCTCATAAGTTCACCTAGTAAGTGTCCATCCTTGCTTAGCCAAAGAGTGGACAAAAAGCACCCTAAAATCTCACCTTTTATTCACCTAGCAAGTGGGATGTCTCACTTAACAAACGAAGTCACAATGACTTTACACTTTTAGCTAACTTATCTCACTCAACGAAGGTAATCCCTTTACTAAGTGAGAGGAGCCACAAAGAGCCCCTAAACTCTCATGTAGCTAAATGCAGGACTCACTCAATGAATCTACACATTGGGTTCTCTAGATCCTCACCCAATGAACACTCAACGAACCAATATTTTTCTCACCATGTTCATAGCTTCACCTAGCGAGTGATGTACTTACTAAGTTGGCCTTTATCGTGTTCATGTGTTCTTCAACTTTCGCCTAGCGAGTAGGGTACTCACTAAACAGAAATTCATAGTTTTTTAGAAATCTACCCAGAAAGCAAGGTCACTTAGTGAGAGTCTCCCATCGCTCAACGAACCTTTAATAGAAAACCCATAAAAGAGGATTTGCCTAGTGAGACAAGGGACCCGCATAGTGAAACCCTAGAACAAACAACATATAAACCCAACTAAATCATCAAAAGCTCACCCTAAATCAACAAGAAAGTATACCAGCAACTCGAGATCATCATAGAATAATCATATGAATGTATAAATCACAACTTTTCCAAATGCAAGACAGATTCAACCACATATAATCATTTTCACAAAAGCTCAAAAATAGCAAAAATGCTACTAAAGCTATAATTGTTTGTACTCATGCATTTCAACATATCTAAACAACATACCAACAACATGTGAACAACATATAATCCACAAAAATCACGAAGGTAAAGCTTCCCTTACTTGGTTGAAGACATAAGGAATGAATAGTTTAGGGAAGATGAAGGAAGAACATGATCAACAACTTGACACTACACTTGGTTGAAGAGGGCACATGAAAATTCAGAGGAGGAGGAGAGCTTGTTTCTATTTTCTAAACTTCTATACTTAACCCATGGTGGCCTATATATAAGGGGTTTGGGTGAGTGGATATTAACCGTTAGTTTAGTAGGGTTTTGAGGGACCTTTGGATAAAAAGGGAAATAACAATGATGAGAGGATTTTGGGGTTTTTCGGACGACGACTATCAGGTTTTGGAGTTTCTTCGAAACTTCGACTTTTTGGTGTTTCATCTTTAAAAATATGGCATTGCTCTAAAAAGTGTGTTGATGACATCAGTTCAACCAAACTTAACTAGAATGTGTTTAAGGATACGATTTAACAACTCTCAGCAACAACTTGACTCGGATAATAGGTTTTAGGGAAAACTTGCCTCGGTTTGGATGTTCTCAACTATCCTATCATGGCATTCTTTCAAGATTTTCTCGAAGAACACACAACTCAACATTATCTTAATTCTTTTTCAATTGAAACTAAATTTAATTGTTCTTTTAATCATTCAATAACTTTAATTAAATAAAGTAAAATATAAAACAAACAGTGTTACATTGAGTGAAACATGGTGTGTATGTGAGAATGTAAAATGGAGGGATAAATCTATTATTGATTTGTCTTTATTTGATGACTTGTTAGTGTTTTTTTTTATAACAATGTCAAAATGATAGAGTTAGGAAGGCTTACATACTTTCTAGGGATGGAGTTTGCATGTACTCCTTAACAATAACACCTATGGAAGTGAATATGAAGCTTCAAAGAAGTAACTAAGAAGTAGTAATTGATGACACATTATTCAAACAAATTGTTGAGTCCTTGAGGTATCTATGCAACAATTGACCTAATATATGTTTTGGAGTATGCTTAATTAGTTGGTTTATGGGTGATTCATGGGCAATTACACTTAATTGCTACAAAAATAATACTCAAGGTTTTAAATTGCTCTAGTACACATAAAACGTCTGCAACAAACGATTTTGACGCCTAACGATACTGATACATAATGATATTTTGAGTGAAGAGAAATCATGTATTTCAATCGCAAGAAAACGGTGTTGTGTCTACAACATAGTTCGAAAAATGTTGTTTGCCCTAAACAAAAGTTTCTTCGCCGCAGAGGAGGATGACGTGGAGGGTGAAACGATCCTCGTTCTAGCTATCTACTAGTGTCCACGTGCTTGTCATTGGTGGTCTTTGTGCCTTTGGCGGGGAGAAACAATGATGTTCATGCAATCAACAGAGTCTTTTTTGTAGTCAATGTGTTATGTAGTCAAATTGTATAAGCTCATTACTATGACATCGAGAGAGATTCATACTAGAAGAAAATGTCCAAGATTATAGAGTTTTAGAATTCCCCAACTCATAAGTTTTAGGCTTTAAATGCGATAGTTTTCTTTTTAGTTCATAATCCTACAAAAATTAAGAAAGTGAGGTGAAGCTCAAAAGTGATTTTTCTTTTTGTATATTTTCATTTATCTCAACATGTATTATTGAAATGTAATTAGATATTAAAAATTTAATTAGTGGACAATTACGATTTAATAAAGAAAAATATTTAATATTCTTTTAATTTTTATATCTTTCTTTAGGTCACCAATGCAGAAATACATAATAATTAATTCAAACCATCATAATTGAGAACGACTAATTAAATTTTAATGCTAAATTTGTTAAATATATTAGCAACAACTAATTTAGTTATATTTAATATTTTTAATTAATTATTTTTATTATGGTTATCTCATAATGATGAAATATTAATTATAGGTTATTATAAATTATATTATATAATATTGTAGAAATTTTAATATAATTTTTTGTTAAATTGTGTACAATTCATATCACAATAATTGCAATGTATATAACAAGATCCACAATACACGAGTATGAAAACTTTAATGCAAATGCAATTTAAAACCTTTAGAATATTAAGATATTTACTTGGAACATTGGAATATGAAGCATTGTTTCCAAACAAAACATAAAAGGAAGGAAACATGTTGATATGCTACTCTTCTTTAAATTGGTGTGAGGACAAAATTGATAGAAGAAGCATCCGTACCTGTGATAACATTATTGGCATGTGAAGTTGAATATGTTGCAATTTCCTATATAGCCCGTAAAGCTCTTTTGTTAGAGTCATTATTTAAGGAGAAGTTAATTGAAGTGAAAAAGCTTATGCATAGTTGATAACAAATCAACCATTAATCTTACCAAATATCCAGAGTCTCGTGATAAAAACAAACACAAAATTCAAGAAAAAAGGAAGGTTGGAGTTGATTTATTGTCCACCAGCAATATACATTACATATCTACTAAATCTTCCAAGACAAATCAATTTGAACAATTAAGAAATGAATCAGGTGTTACTTCTCATGAGTATTTGAATTAAGAGGAAGTATTGTGATATAATTCAAAAGGTGATTAATTTTATTAATATAATTAAGGAAGTTAATTTAGTTTAGCTTCGTGTGAGTTCAATATAAATAAATTGTGTAAAATTTTTTTAATTCAAATACGAGAATTAATTATATTATTTAATTCAAGTATGATTATTAATTATATTTTTAATTTATGTATTAGATAAATAAAAAGTAAAGCCGATAAAATTATGAATTAATCTCAATTTAATTAACAATCCGAGTCTTATCAAATCTAATTAATAATAAAAATATGTTTTATTTATTTTTATAATATTTGACAACATGAATAATATTGTATCCTCTCACGGTATTCTCTTTAATATTTAAAAAATCCGATCCCTTTTTTTACCTGATAACTAAAAAGAGGAATAATAGGAAGAAAGCAATGAAAGATTTAGTCTTTACTTACAAGTGCCTAATTTTCACACGTGTCAAGTTATAAATTTGTAGTCCCTATAGCAGGTGGGGGTGCTGGTTTAGAGATCCCATTATTGTTTTTTTTTCTCCCCACAACCATAGAAGAAGGCTTAAGGTTCCGGTGTGAACGAGATCCAGAGCCTCAACAGAAACATTGTGGTTTGGATACACTGAACCGAATTAAATATGTATGCATGAACCGGAAGTAAATGCCACCTCGGAACAGATCCGTGCAAGCATTCATACAAGCACCACACTCATTAAGTTTCTCTTCAGCGCCATTAATTATTTTTTGTCTTCTAATAACTGCATTTTCTTCCGTGACCTTTCCTCGTTCAACAGTCTGCGCTCAAGATGTCAGGTACGCTCTTCGACTCAACTCAACTCCAATTTCAGCTGTTTTTATTTTATTGATTTTTTGTTTTTTCAATTTATAGGGGTGGAAGAAGGGGTTGTTGAAGTTGAGAACTCGGAAGACGAGAGGAGAAGGTCGAGAATTGGAAGCTTGAAAAAGAAGGCCATAAACGCGTCTTCTAGATTCACGCACTCGCTTAAGAAAAGAGGGAAGAGGAAAATAGTAGATTTCAGGGTTCCCATTGAGGATGTGCGAGACGCGAAGGAGGAATCCGCTGTGCAGGAATTGCGCCAGAGACTGCTTCACAGGGGGTTCATGCCTCCCAGGCATGATGATTATCATGCATTGTTGAGGTTTTTTTTTTTTTTTTTCCCTTTCTTTTCGCTCCTTTATTTTTAATTTATTTTTTTTATTTGTTCTAACTCGTTGTCAATGTGCATTTTGGTCGGTGGTAGGTTTCTTAAAGCGAGAGACTTTAACATTGAGAAGACTATTCAGATGTGGGAAGAGATGCTAATTTGGAGAAAAGAGTTTGGAACTGACGCCATCCTTCAGGTAATTTATGAATGGTTGGTTTCGCTACGGTGGCTAATGAATTATAGAAAAAAGCGTATACTTCTCAATAAAGTTTTTTTTTTTTTTTTTTTACTTTTAATTTGTCTAAGGAATTAATTGCAGAAGTTTTTTTTATATATATATATATATTGAAATTATAATAGCGGTTGTATTTTAAATTTTTTTTCTTTAATTTTTTTATTCCTCAATAATATCTTTTTAGTTCTTTGGAGTAATAATTATTCAAAGACAAATTATTAGCAGCCAAATCGATTTATGAATTTAGCAACTTTGAAGAGTTAAATGGGATGTTTAAATGTGCGGCGGATTAGTTTGGTGCTCTTGTTTTTTCGCCAGTGGGTGTCGGCTAACTATTTATTGGTCACTAGTTAAATTGGTCCACACATCTTTTGTCAGAATCAACCACTAATAATTAATTCACCGTTTTGGTTAAAATTGAAAAATAATTCTACTATTTATTTATGATATTATTTGGACATCGTAGCAACTGTCCATTACAGAAGAAGGAAAATAAATATTTATGATATTAATTTTGATTAACTTAAGTTATCATTTGGTCACATCACATATTGGCACATTATCCGAAGAGTTTGACTTCTCCCGTTTAGATAATGCAAGAGCACATAATTAGATTATGGTGAAATGGGTTCTAAATTTAACACAATATTCATTATTTCATGATATCACAATTATCATGTGTTCTTTATTAGGATAATACTCTTGATACATGAGTTGGTTGGGTCTAATGCTATTGTGATATTTGAAGGATTTTGAATTTGAAGAACTGGAAGAAGTATTGCAGTATTACCCTCAAGGGTATCATGGAGTTGATAAGGAAGGTAGGCCAGTTTACATTGAAAGGCTTGGGAAAGCTCATCCAAGTCGCTTGATGCGTATCACCACAACAGATAGATATTTGAAATACCACGTCCAAGAGTTTGAGAGGGCTCTGCAGGAGAAATTTCCAGCATGCTCCGTTGCTGCAAAGAGACGAATTTCTTCAACCACAACCATATTGGATGTACAGGGCTTGGTACGTTGTATTAATCTAAAGTTTTTCTGAAATTATGTGCCTCGTCAATACAATATAGTGGTGTGTGCCTTATAGTTTGTACTGGTGTGTGATTGTTGATTATTTACGTACCTGCTTCAAACATTGTATCAATTCTGCTATCCACTTTCAGTGTTTTACACTTATATTAAGGGTGTTCTTAATGAGCTATTTCTCAATTTCGGGATCTTCCTTGTTTTAAAAACATTTTCCTGCTGAATTTTTAACTGGTACTTGATGATGTGTGTAATACAGGGAATGAAAAATTTCTCTCCTACTGCTGCAAGTCTCTTGGCTGCCATCACAAAAATAGATAATAGTTACTATCCTGAGGTTTGTATACTACCTCTTCCCGTAGTAACTTGTTTTCCACTCGGCTTCCTACGTGTATAAACATCATCAACATATATTTGCAGACTTTACATCGAATGTATATCATCAATGCTGGTCCTGGCTTTAAGAGGATGCTTTGGCCTGCTGCACAGAAATTTCTTGATGCCAAAACTATTGCAAAGATACAGGTGAAGGGTATAACTTTTGGCTGGTAGCATTTCATAAGCCTTTTTCCTGAAGTCCTACTGATATTACATACTTTCCTAAATTTCCAGGTTCTTGAACCTAAGTCTTTATGTAAATTACTGGACATCATTGACTCTAGGTATGCATCTCTGCCTTCATCATACTGCCTTAAAATTTCTATTCAAATTGTTGTTTAATTTGTTGTTTGTAAATACATCTACACAGTCAGTTGCCAGATTTTTTGGGTGGCTCATGTACATGTCCTGGAGAAGGTGGATGTCTTAGGTCTAGCAAAGGTCCATGGAATGATCCTGATATCGTGAAGGTAATGTTGCTTTGGTATCTCTTGTTTTTGTAATCTTTCTTTCGGCATTTTGGAAATATTGTGGCTTAGAATTACTTTATTGGATTCGTTTTGGGACACTAATTTAGGTGTTCTGATTTTAGCTGGTTCATAATGTGGAGGCAACGTTCGTGAGACAAATAACCCAAATGTCCAATGAACAGCAAAATTTAGACTCTTTCTGGATACGCCCACAGAAGGCAAGTTTCAATCTTCTTGATAATGGATGGTTCAGATTTCACAAATAATTGCTGTAAATATTATTTACAACTATAATTATATGCTTTTGACTTCGTTTCTCATTTCCCAGGGACAATGTAGTGATACGTCAACAGCAGAATCTGGGTCAGATATTGATGATTCTTTCTCATCCATCAGACATAGTAGATTCACTTATCCTTGTTTAACCCCAGTTCATGAAGAAGTTAGTTCCAAAACCTTAGTACCTAATTCATTTTAAAGCCTTTGTTCTTGTTATTACATATTGCTTTCATGTTATGTGTGTCTTGAGGCCTTAATCATCCAAAAGGCTAACTCTTCTGCAGGTCAGAGTATCAGATAACTACTACAGTTGTGATGATAGTGCTCCTGCAGCCGAGAAAGTGCTTCGAAGTGACGAATTTCACATGACTCGGGAGCAATCATTGCAAAATGATGATACAGGGAATATTTCTTGTATGGAAAATTCCACAGGTACTGTTAGTATGAAGTCATTGAAGCATTTTGTGTGTTCCTTTTATATATTATATGTGGAACCCAAGTTTTACATACCTTGTTATAGAACATTAGAATCTGGAACTTGGAAACACGCCATAGATATTGTTCACGTTGGGTCTAACTGGTACACTAGTAAGAATATCAGTATTTTCCTTAACTTCCAGGTTTACACAAATTCTCATTTTTTACAGGCACTTCATTCAGCAGTTGGTTCAACTTTGTTAAGGAAAAAGTGGAGCAAACAAATTTCTTATATGTGTCAAGAGTTCTGATATATTTTTTGGAAAGATTAGTAATGTTCTTCCGCAGTTTAAGATTAGAATTTTGGAGAACACAGAACAATATTTACCCAGCTGTTGCCATGGAACATAACAACAATAGCCTTACAGCAGCTGGTGAAACACTTTCTGAAAGGGATCATATTCTATGTATACAACGTCTTGAGACACTAGAAAAAACGTTCGGGGAACTTAGCCACAAACCTGCTGGCATACCTTTGGAGAAGGAGCAAATGCTTACGAATTCCTTGGATAGGATTAAATCTGTTGAGTTTGACCTTGAAAAGACTAAGAGGGTAGTTCTCTAATCTTTCATCAGTCATCTATAACTATTGATTGTTCTACTGATATGAGGTTTATAATTTTCGCCATTAATGCAGGTGCTACATGCTACAGTGATGAAGCAGATTGAGATTGCTGAACTGCTGGAGAATTTGCGGGCACCAAAGAGTCAAGTAAATTGCTTCTCGGTAATATTTTATATGTCATGCTTTGTTGCCAATTTTTACATAGCCAATCCCAAGCCTAAATTAGGCAGTTAACAACTAACACTCTAACTTTTATGATAGACAAATGATTTGATTGCGTTATTTTAATGATAGGTTCTTATTTGAAAAAACACAATGGTGTTGTTTGTTGAATATTATCAAGCTTATGGAAAAAGACTTATTGTTTAATATCATCAAGCTATTCTATGAGCTATTGACATCAATAAATTTTGTGATTAGCTTCAAGATTGATGGGTAGTGTTAAGACTTTCACCTGTGTTTTTAATAATACATCTACGTCATTAGATAGCAAGTAAGCATGAACAGAATTTTGTTGGTGATTTGACAGTTACTGCCAGAATTTTTATTTCAAATCTGTTTTATTCATATACTAAATTTAAAAGAAACATTGAAATTTCATACCATTTATGATTTTGTAATCCTTCTTATATTTCCTTCCTTATTCATATTAAAAGAAACATTGAAATTTCAAACCATTTATCATTTTGTAATCTTCCTTATATTTCCTTTCTTTTGTCTTGTCATTTCTTGCTATACACATGACATTAATGAGATTTTGAACTATCAACCTACAAACTATTTCATAAAACCTCTAGGCTCTTAGCACTAGCTCATGCCTAGTTGTTTGTATCATCGGTTTTGGGATCAATTCCTCCGCATTCGTAGACTCCTACAATAGTTAGATAGATATATTCAGCCTTACTCCCACAAGCAGTGAGGTTGTTTCTAGGATTTGAACCTGCAATTTCTAAGTCACGAGACAGCAACCTTTTGTCCTTGTTGTCATTGTGCCAAGACTCACCTCAACAAATTGCTTCTTTCTTCACCAATTAAGAATGTCTAAATTGAACTTACGCATCACATACTTTAACTATACTGCAAATGTTAGATTTCCAATTGTACTGATAAAACTTGAGTCCCCTGTTATTGATATTACTAAATAGCAATTATTCTTGCAGCAAAGAAGGCTGTTCCGTCGAAAGATTCCAGTTTCGGCAACAAGCTAGAGTTGTTAACACCACACAAGATTAATTCAACAGTCAGAAGGTTAACCCTTGTTTGAATGGAGAGAAAAGATAGAAAAAAAAATTGAAATTTGAATTGAAGAAAAAAAAAGAGAAAATTTTAATTTTTTAAGTCAAACTCTTCCCCTTTTTTTCTTATTTTTTCTTCAATCAAACAAAAAAAAAATGTTATCAGTATTTTTTTTTTCTTTTCTCTCTCTTTCTCCCCTGTCAAACATAAGGTGAGCTTACTTATTGGACCCAGAGAAGACTGAGAGGGATCACGCATTTTAAGCCTAATGAGTTGCCATAGCACATCCAGAGTCATGGGGGTGAGACCGACCTCTATGCTTTGTGTATATATAGATACAATGTAGTTTTTTGGTTCAAATTTTTTATCTTATTTGCAAAGTATATAGCTGGTAAAGTTTGTAGCAACACATGGATTAGAATTGAGATGCTCTTATATTTAGACAGACTAGGGAGGAAACCATCAATTTAACCTACCAGAAGGAGCTGTCGACTTTAGGGGAAGGGCTTTTAAAGAGACCTGAAAATCATGAATTCATTAATGATTAAATGTGAAAGATAAATATTCATTAAAGATACCATATATAAGCCCTAACAAATCCTACAAATAGGCCATATAATCTCAATGTTTTTCAGATGTTTGCATTAGATATACGATATATGGGTTTGTCTATCTGATCAAAGTAAAAATGGGGTCAACTCCATCTTAAATAATCAGTATAATTTAGATATTTATTTATTTTTAATTTTATTATTAATGTAATTATTATTATATTTAATGCATTCACTTTTCTCACTCATTTTATCTGTGTAAAACTAAAACTTTTTACATGAAACATAGAACACATGTCTGTATCTTTTATCACACATGCACTCTTTGTTATTTTTGTTTGATTGATTTAGCTACAAGTATAATATTTTTAAATATTTTTATAAAATTGTATTATAATTGTTAATTAAAAATTATAAAGAGTATAACTGTTAATTAACAATTATATTCTTTATTTATAATTAACAATTATGATTTAGTTGAATATTGAATCAGGAAAATTTTTTCCGCTATGATTCAGCAGTTTGCTAAGTTAAAGTTATAATTAAATTACATTTAAATGGTATTTGAACTAAATATTTGAATTAGACAACAAATTCATGATCTCACTGTTTCAAACAGCTTATGATTTAGAACACTAGCACATCATGTGTGTTTTCTAGTGGTTACTAAAAAAAGTCAAATGGCTAATGTGTATTAATTTTTTTTTTAATTTTACTTTGTTTAAATATTTGTATGAAGATGTAATTGTTGAATTTTCATTTTAACTATAATATAAAAATTAAAGTCCATTATTCTACCTACTGAACACTACAATTAATTTTTACCACTATTTGAAACTCTGGTAAAATTTTGCTAATTTCTTTAGCTGCATATGTGAAGTTAAGGGAATTCAAAAAACTAATTTGTTTTAGAAGACAAAATCAAGTTCAAGACATTTTTTTGAGGGAAAAAAAAGAAGGCTAACACAGTGAAAGGAGAAGAGAAAAAAAAAAGAAGAAAAAGAGAGGGAGAAAAAAGTACTGATAGACATTACAAATAATGTGGTGAAAAAAAAAAGAAATAAAAAAAGATAAAAAGAGATGGGAAAAGGTGAGTGTATATTTGTCGCTACTTCTTACTAAATGCATGTTAAAATAATTATGATAATCACATTTTAATATATTTTATAGTATGCTCATATATATATATATATATATATATATATATATATATATATATATATATATATATATATATATATATCAAAAAATATATATATATATATATACATATATATATATATATCAAAATATAATATTTAATATTATTAATATATCACTATAATATTAATATTTTTTATTTATTAATTCTTTGATCAATGTTTTAAACCCCCAGTAAAAAAAAACTCCTTAATAAAACAATGGTGGTTTACAATTATACTCATTATCTATAATTAACATTTATACTCTTCAACTATAATTAATAATTATATTTATAATAAAAAAATGAATTATACATTGACATTACAATTATAAAATAATTTTACATTATTATTTAATTACAACTCATTATATATATTAAGTTTTTTTAACTTTTATAATAAATATTTTAAAAGTTATATCAACGATGATTTGTAATTGAATTACAATATAAAATTATTTTACATTATTAATACGTATTCATTCAATAAACTTATTTATAATTAACAATTATACTCTTTATTTATATTTTTAATTAATAATTGTAATAAAGATATTATAAAAAAATATAAAGTATTATATTTACAAATTATTGAATAAATAAAATTTCTCAAATAATAGAGTGTGTGTTAAAAGAAATACATGTTTCTATGTATTATGTATAAAGTTTTAGCTTTACATATAAATGACATGATAGAAAACGGTTTATACATTAAATATGATAGCAATTATTTGTGTGTATATATAGTACAATAATTATATTAATGATAGAATTAAGAATATGACATGTAAATTATATTGATCATTTAGAGTTTGTTTGGTTAAAAAAAGAAAGAAAAGAGAAGAAATTTTAATAGAAGAGAGGATAGATAACTCTTTTCTAATTTGATTTACAAAAGAGATGAGAGATTTTAAAAATTAATTTATTTTTTATATTTTTATAATTTTAAATTTTAAAATATAAATAGAAATATTTTAATCTTTATATTTAAAATGGTCTAAATCTCCTCCTATTTTCAAGTGCCTTCAATATTCAAGGAGAATAAATTTTAGATAAAAAAGAGTTTTTAATTACTTCCGTTCATTCTCCTCCTCTTTCTTTTTTTTTTTTAAATTGAACCAAACAAAATATTAAAAAAAATTCTTCTCCTCCTATTCATTCTCCTCCATCCAAACAAACTCTTAAAGATAAAATTATTTAATCCCATATTTTACTTAGTTAAATTAGAGAAACCAATGATATATCTCAATTTCTTTCATTGTGTGAATTATCATAATCTCCCTCTAGTAGGGGATAACATTTACACCTGGACTCTAAATAATCATAAAATGATATTCACGATGGAAGGACGATTACAAGTTAAATTTGTCTGCACTTGGATAAAATGGGAGTTAAACAATCACATCTTAAATGACCATTATATTATATTAATGCACCCATCCTTCTCTCTCATGTTATTTATATATAAAACTAAAATTTCATACATGATCTATAAAACTCATGTCATATTTTTTTTATCCCACACACTTTATTGTTTTTATTTTTGTTTTTATTTTATACATTTGGCAACTTACAAGTATAATACTTTTAAACCTTTTTACAACATTTTGATTATAATTGTTAATTAAAAATTATAGATAAAAATTAAAATTACAACGTTCTGGTTATCACACGCATGTCATTTACTCACTTTAATAAATAAAAAGTAAACTTATAATTATTAATTAAAGTTATACTATAATACCTAAATATATGTAATAAATTATTGATAAAAATGTAACAAATATAAAATATTAAAATGTTAAAATTTATAAAAAGGTATGCCCTTTATTCACTTTAGATAAACAGTTTCCATTTATTTTGACTTTAGAAAATTAATTTTAATTTATTTAATGTATTTGAAATATATTAAAATTAAGAGTTTAATAACAATACACCGAGCATGCAAAGTAATTGAAAATTTTAATTTTAACCAAATATTTTATATTAGAATAAGTGTATAATTTAAAAATTAAATTTCAATATAAATCAAATCAAACATAAATATTGGTTGTTATTTGTGAAATTTAAATACGTTTCTAAATCCAAAATCATTTGAGATAAAATAAAAAATATGATTCTTGCACAAATTTAATCGATTTTTTTAGCATATCAAAATAACTTAAAAATAAAAATATTCAAGCATAAACTTAATGTGATTTGTTGAGAAAATTATGTACTTTATAAATTAGTTATTTTTATAAGAATAAGTCATACGTGAAGTGTTTGGTTAAAAAGTTTTTTTTTAATAAAAAATATTAACCAAAATATTCTATTTTAAAAGATAAAAAATAAAGATATAGAAATTATGTAACTTTTTCTTAAAAGTCATACGCTATTTTTTAAGTCATACAGTACTTTTAAATATGTTAAATATATTTTATACTTAAAATAATAAATATATTTTTGTTCCCTAAATATTTTTGCAAATTTCACTTTTAGTCTCTTCTCTAAACAAAATGTCGATAAGTCTTAATCCCTATATTTTTCTCCATTAATATGTTTGGTCCATATTATCAAGTATTGTTGTTAAGTGATAATGTGGCAGTCACATTGATAACTAGGTAAGTTGTCATGTCATAAACTAGTTTAATGTAGTAGTCACATGTAATTTTTTTTTGGTAAACTATGATTTTAGTCTCTCATCTTTTTATGAAATTCACTTTTAGTCTTTCAACATTTTTTTTACCAGTTTTAGTCCATTATCTTTCCATGAAATTCACTTTTAATTTTTAACATTTTTTTGGGACTAGTTTTAGTGTTTCAATTATTGTTCGTCATTGTTTTTATTCATTTTTGTTAGACATTATTGTTAAGCAATGATGTGGCAATCACATGACTTGTCATGTGAACTATTAGTTTGACATAACATTCATGTAGTAAAATATTGATGATTTAAGATATTTTCTAGCAATTCTAAGACACTACAAATTTTTGTTGGTATAAAACCTCTAGAAAATAGATTTAAAATTTTGAAAAAAAAAAGAGATGTAGTAAGCAATAATCGAACCCCGCCGCTGTTGTCTCTCTCTTTTGCCACCATCACCAGCTCATATTTTTTCTCTATGCAAAATGTTACCCATGGAGCAAAACAGTTTGTGAGAGTGAGATTAAAACAAAAGAGTTTATCATTTGTTTGGGAAGTGTACCTTAATAATGACAATCATTGTTGAAGAACAATTATCAAATACACATTTTGGATTAGGATGGATCATGGTTCAATGGGTTATTGATGTTTACCACATGACAAGTCATGTGGCTACCAATATGACTGTCACGTCATCACTTAATAGTGATACTTGAATGGAGAGACTACAAATAATGATGAAAAATAGTCGATAGACTATGATCGATCCAAAATATATTAATGGATTAAAAGTGAATTTTGTGAAAAAGATGAGAGACTAAACACATAATTTACCTAAAATATTTATATGTGGTTGCCTCGTCAAACTAGTTGATGATGCGATAACTTATATGATTGACTTGTTATCACTTAATGGTGATACTTGACGACAGGAAACACAAATGTTAACGAAGAAAAGTATTAAGGTTAAAATTGGTCAAAATTTTGTTTAGTGACTAAAAGTAAATTTCTCAAAAAGTTTAGATACAAAAAATATATTTAACCCTATATTTATTAAATTCTTCTTCTATCGTTTTTTTTAACCTAAACCCTAAATCATTCTATAACTACATGAATATATTATGTTACACATAATCTTTTAAGACCTATGACTTGTTTGAAAAATAGCTTTTTAATTAAGATTTTCTTTAATAAGTTTTTATTATTTAAGAGCTGATGTTACAAGTACTTAAAATTCAATTAGATTTATATTTGGATATACATGTTGATAAATACTTACACAATTTTGAAGTATTTGGATACATTATTACACAAGTACTTATAAGATGTTGACTCATTTTAAAAAACTTAAAAAATCAAATCATGATTAAAATAAATTAAAAATTTTAAAACTAACTAAAAAATTAATATACTAACATTATATATGTCAAAATCCAGAATTAGTAATAATTAGACTTTGAGAAAGTAAGATAGTAATTTTCAAGCTTAGGAGTGATTGAATGTCGCTAAACTAGCCTAAGATGAGTTAAATAATATATAATAAACTTAATTTTGTTTCCTTCTTAACCTATGAAAATGGTCAATGCAATATTATATTTTAATAGGAATATAATATTATACAAAATGTTTAGACAACATAATTATATTTTATTATTACTTTTATAGTTATAGTATACATAAAGGATAATTTGGTATTAAAATAATTCTAATTTAGGTTATGTATATAAGGCATAATATATGTATGTGCCCACATAATATATAGGTTGAAGACATGAGACTTTTGTTGTACTTATATAGATATAAATACAAATAGTACTTTTTTATATATATTTAAATGAATGGGTATCATCTAGTATAATAAACGAATAATTTTAAAAGAAAATTAGGACAACTTTCTTGGACAACATATGATTTCAATTTGAAATAATTAGGTGGGGGTATATTATGTTGTCAATTATAGAAAAAGAGAGAAAGAGAAGTTGCCTTCACAATTAGAAAATCTAGTTCACATTTAGAAGAAAAAAGAAGAGAGAGCTAAAGAATTTTAGAGATGTCACTACGTTGAGAAGACCACCTTTTAACATATGTTTGAGGTAAGTAGAACAGTATTTCTTTTAAACCTCCATGGATGCATGTTGAGATGTGATTTCCTGGAGTTCTTGCTAAGAAAATTTTATGGATTTATATGTAACTTAACTATTGTGCTTGATTTAATAATTTTTGGGGAATACAATTTGTTTTAGGGTTTTGATAAGAAAATTGTGGATTTTAAGGAAACCTAATTGGTTATTGGAATTTAATTGAAGGCTATTTCTCTTGATGAATATTTTATTGTGGTGTATGATATTATTTACCCCTATAGCATTTAAACTTATAAAGCATAGGGAATAAAGCCTCATTTTATTCAAAGCATAAATATTTTACCTACACCAAACTAAAATGTGCATAAATAAACGTATAAAAAAAAGTGATGACAATCTAAAAGACCATATTCTCAAAATCTAAAACAATACAACATGAAGGTAAACAACTTAAAACAAAACATCAAAACCTATAGTTTAGCCTCGATGTCACAACCTATTAGAGCAAAGTCCCCGATACAATTACTAAGTGAAATACAACAGTCAAGGCGACATTTTGGTTTTTGAGTTTTAGTTCAGCATCATCACCTACAGGTAGTGTTCAACCCAAACACAAACAAACACGTAAATATAGAGGAGTGAGAATACTTCTCACTATTATGCGAGAGTATATTGGCAAGGTTGAGTAGACCACATCACACACATAGACACAATATATATAATCACACAACACACTCACAGATAGCATAAGGTATAATCATAATGCGTACACCATGATAAAGATGCACCATATCTTCTACTTCATATGCATACAGTACTGTCACAATCGGAACAATAGTCTATGGGCAATGTGACTCAACCCTCCTTGGTTGGTCATACCACACTAGCATGATATCATTTGGTAACACGCTAGGATCTACTCAACTTGCATTGTATACCTCGACTTGTGGGATCAAACACGACCATTAAGGTTTTCATACCAAGTAGTCCCATTAGTGACCTTACCAATTGGCTCATGTCTACTTTCCTTCAAAGTGTTGTATTACATGATGCATGTCACTTAAACATTTTTTTATAATTTCCACTTATTGCAAAGATTGGGCTAATGAGGGTCGTTCTCACCCTACTAGGGCTAGGTAACTCATCCAACAACCAACACAAAGTAGTGAGCATCGTCATCGCCTCTCATGGGCCTAGGTAACTCACTAAGGAAGTGTCACCCGAGCTCATTCTTGCCCCTCTGGGACTACATAACTTGTCATGGTGCCCACAACCCTCTTTAATTGTATTTTTGTATTCATTTCCCATGTTCATTAAAATGCAACATATGCTCAAGTCTTAGCCCATAATAATAATACAGTCCATACAATGATTTCAACAATTCAACACAGAGGCATAGACATTCATCAGTTATTTACTCAAAAATAGCTATAATAAAATGCACTATACTACACTGCCTTGGTGAGCACGGGCATGCTAAGCTTGAGTATAGACTTGCTCATCGCTTTATGACCTGCAAACTTTCAAATTTTTGCTCGTAATACAGATTCAGAGAAACCTAGGGATTTCTCTACATTTCTTTATCAAAGCATATATGTAATCTCTTCATACAATTCATCCAAGTCAAACAATGGTTACCTATCTTTCCTAAAACATGCTTCACTCTAAATTAATATGAAGAGACAAAAGAAAAAAAAATCAATGCTTCCTAGTCCAGGGAGTTCAACCTCCCCTCCAAAGACCATCAAGAGCATACATTTGTCAAGGATTAGGAGAGAATAAACCTAATTCGATAGTTTAATCCCCTTAAGATACTGTAAAAAAAAAATATAAAGATTGAGGTCTTAGGGATGACCCCTCTACCTATAATCTTAACTTTCAAGAATGAAAGATTCTCTCAATTACTTGGAGGTTATCCTTCCAAGATATGTGAGAATCACATGTCAAACTCGCAAATCTAGGGGTTTGATCCCAAAATCTTAACTTTCAAACATACAAAACACCGAGGTCCTAGGGACGACCTCACTATTTTGCAATGCATATTGGTACCCTATAGTGAGATAATATCACTCTCTTCTTACCTAGAATAGTGTAGACATAGAATACACATTCCTCAAGGTTGTTCTTTTTTGTTCCCCCAAGGTTCCCTCAAGAAGTTTTCGTATCCTTTGATCTATAAAGTAAAAATTCTATTTAATTTTGCCCCTTTAAGGTTTTTCCTCTTGTTGCTTCGACATCCTTTTTGGGGTCCTTCTTTTCTTCTTTCTAGTTTGGAATCATGTGTTTAGAAAAAATAATTGAGGAATGGATGAGTCTCACACTTAAGAGAATGCATGAGTTTTACCTTAATGGGCTAACATATTTATGATTAAAATAAGCCCAAATGACTTTTTCTTAATTTATTTAATTGTAAAAATCCAATTTAAAACCCAACATATATTTTTTTTTCAAAATATTATTTATTTAACTATAAAACAATTAAACCACTTAATAATAATAATTTATAAAATATAATATTTAAAACTAATAATAAATAAAATAAAATCTGGGGTGTACATGGTGGGGCTTGAAAACTCAATTGATAGTCAGTTAATTAATAACTTGTGTTACCATGAGAGACAATCATTACCTTTTAGGAAGAAATGACGATATACATCTTATTTTGGGAGTAGAATAAGAGATATCACCATCCAGGATGGAATATCTATATTTAAAGATATCTATATTTGGGATGAGATATGTGATATACCTCCATTTGGGATAGGGAAGGTAGTGGGATGTCATTGCTTATATAGGAGTAGAATGAGGGATATCACCATCCATAATGAAATGTCTATTAATTAAACATATCTACATTTGGGATGAGACATGAGATATACCTCTATTTGGGATAGAGAAGGTAGTGGAATGAGTTATGAGGTACCTCCATCTGAGATGGAGAAGGTGAATATGAGATTTACATGAGTTCCAAGAACTGAGAAATCGAGTTAAATGATTTTGAGAATTATTGAATTGTGTTTAGAATTAAATGTTTTTAGTTAAGATTGTTTTCTTATAAAATTTTTATTTTTGTTGTATATGCTAGGTGAATGATTTTATATTTGATTGAAAGTTATTCTTTTTATAAATTTATTTTGCAAGTACCATGAATGAGTTTTTTGATTACCATATTAGAATAAACACCATTTGCAAACTTCTTTTGAACTTATTTCTATTTACTGAGATTATAACTTATTAAAAGTGTTGTTTTCATAATACAGAGATGACCCTTGTTAAAATTAGGAAAACTTGAAGGCTTAATAATATTTATTTGAATAAAAGCTTGATTGTAAAGTAAGAAGTTTATTTATTTAATGTTTAGATTTGTTAGTAGAGACTACAAAATTTTTGGGTACATTGATACCATTCATGTAATGAATTATTAAAATTGAGTATAATGATTTTTATTTATGTATGAATTTATTGTTATAGGTTATTTTAATATGATTCTTTCATATCTCTTCGACTTCACAAATCAAAATTTTAGTAGTAACATGTTTTATTATAAGTTAATATTGTAAAAATATAAAAATAAAAATCACTAGTCACAATTTACTTATTTTTAGTTTTAAAAACAAAAATTTAACTATAATAAGTTTTAAAAAATAATGTGACACACAAAAAAAAAATAAATCTAACATACACTTATCATTAATTTTAAAAATTTAATATTTAGTAATTAAAATATGATTAAAATATAAACTAATGTGTTAATATTAAATCATATATATATATATATCATAAAATCATGATATAAGCTTACAAAATTTACCATTTTCATGTATAAATAAATATAACTATATACAAATAGTGTATCATTATAATAACTTCACTACTACACACCATTGTAGAAGAAAACATATATAAAAATTACTAACAACATATACAAGAAATTACTAGTATCATATCAAAATATAAATTTGTTTAATTAAATTATATTTTTTAATGAAAAATAAGGAAACATGTAAAAACAAATTTACTAGTAACAAACAATTACAAATTTTTGTATAGAAATTATTATGTATATTAATTTAAGTGAAGAAACCAAAAAAATTAAATATTTAGTTTTGGGAAAGAATGAAAAAAAATAAAAAAAATGTACATGCTTTGTATTTATTGTCTTAGTAGAATTTGAAAGTAGGTCTTTTCATTAAGCTTCGCATAAGCTATTCCTATAAGCTATTTTGGAGAGCTTATGAAAATAAGCTAAAAATATCTTATACATAAGTCATAAGATATTTTCATAAGTTCTACTAATTACTCTCACAGACACTTACAACAAAAGATAAGTCTAAATAAGTTATTTATAAACTCTTCCAAATTAACCTCCTAGCATGAAAATTCGAAGAAGAAAGTTGAAAAAAGTACAATGTAAGATCATATATTAATTAATAAAAATAAGGTAATATAAGAATAATAAAATTATAATTCTTACCATTCAATTCACTTTTTAAATAACAGAATGAAACCTTTATTTTGTTCTACCATAAGTATCCAAATAATATTAATAAATTTAGATAAGCTTTTCAATAAACTTATATAAGTAAATAAGAAGAGAAAATAAGTTAAACTTTTTTCAAAGTTAAAAATAATTTATACACCTCAACGTTGAATAGCTAGATGAGATATTCTAAAAAAGCCCAGGTGAATAACTAGATTTTAACATATGGACGAAGTTTGATTTAGTTTATTTTCTTGTTTTTTATTTTATCAAAAGTACTTCTTGAAAAGTTTATCCAAACTTATTTTTTTTGTTTTGTTTCACTTTGTTTCATTAAGTTTAAATTTTTTCACCATTAGGCACAGTCTTAAAGTGATAGAATTGTAGAGAAAAGCTATTCATTAATCATTTATAGGCGATTAATAAATGTATTCCATGGTTACATAGGTTAAACAAGCTAATTAATGTAGGTTAATAATTATTAATGTGTTGTGTTGTTACATATCTCTCTCTATATATATATATAGAAGACTCATTAAGATCAACTCCCTAAGGAAGATGTCTTTGTTATTATAGAGAAAGTTGATGATAGCATACATAAGTTATGACACTTATGCTTGGAACTCAAACTCTATGTAGCTCTAAAGAGATCTCTTCGAGATCAACTCGACCTTCCTTATAATCACAATAACACATGTTTAGATACCAAAATAAGAAAGTGAAAATGAATGAAAGATTGAGTGAGAGATCAAACAATACATTCCTCTTGACCATATCTGAATCGGTGGAAAGGCAATGAGGAACAACACCAATCTTGTCCTCTATAGTAGGTGGAACAAGGTCTTTAGAATCACCTTCCCTATTCACTTGAAAATTTTGACCTACTAAACAAAAACTAATCGTAGATGCACAAACAAATTCGAATGACTAAATCTAGCGAAGTAATATAAGAGAGTGAATAGTGAAGTGGCATACTTAAAGGAAACAAGAAATCACACAAGAAGGAGTATTGAATTGTGTATGTAATTTTTAAAACACTTTTTGAAAATGCAAGACAAATATCAGTTTACAAATGGTGTTCAAAAGGTGCAGAACTAAAAACTAAGATAAGGATGAGAAAAGCAACACATGTTTTATCTTGGTTCATTCTTTCAGAAGAGCTATGTCCAATCCTTTCAATATGAAGGGTTTATCCACCTAGTCAAACTAACTTTACAACAAAGTATTCTCAAAACCTGTACAAGTTATACCACATTTGTAATCTCCTTGATTACAAGTAAAACCAAGTATTCTTTAACACTTAACCTATTTAGGCTATCATGAAAACAAATAGAGTTTTACAAAAGATAACTCATTAGGTAAGCATATAATAGTTATAAATAGAGGTTAACTTTACTTAGCAAAACAAATAAAAATATAAGAAAAAAGATTTTCCACTCAGAAAATTTTTTACAAAACTTTTCTAAGACGTTACCCAAAAGAGTAAGAACATTTGTATTTTGTTTCTCATATGTGAGTTTTTTTTCTCGTATATTCATTCACACGTTCTCTATTTAGTTCTTGAGGATGATATATAGACATAGAGAACAAAGTCGTTGGAGAGAGAAGGACTTGTTTGCATTAGATGCCAAAGATAAATTTTTGTAGAGTTGTAATAGAGCTTTTGTCTTCTTTTGAAGATAAATAAAAAATACAGTAGAAAAGTTATTTTTTTCTTTCCTTAAACATGCTTACTTTGACTGATACGCAAAAGATCATTTTGCTTGTTTCTTTGATTGTAGAAGCTTGATCATAACACTCTTCTATCAAGGGTGACTTGTTTCTTTAGAGCTTGATAAGAAAATTTTTTCCTTTCTAAAAAACGAAGCACAACAAAACATAACATATAGATAGAAATAAATGTTAATTTCTTAAGTACAATGTTTTGAGAGATATGAGATAACAAATATGCATAAATTAAAAACAAGTTTTAAGCTATAATAAGCACATAAAATGATTTGTCCTTTTATGTGAAAAGTGACTAAGTCCTTCTTTGGACGAAGTTTGTGACACCCTTCTATCCCGAATACTTAAATTAAAATAATCAAGTAAATAAAATGAAAACAGGGTAATAGTTAAAACCATAAAGCACAATTTGTATTAAGGATAAAAGGTTCACATGATAATTAAAAGGTAGGCACAAAGTTTTCAATGAGGTTTTAGATCTAAAAATTATAATTGAGAAAACTAAAGTCATCATTATCTTTAAAATAAGTCATTCAAACATCGAGGCATAGAGCAACTATTCTAACTTCTAACTTCTTGAACCCCGCCTTTTCAAAACTTGGCACCATGAGTGCCCTCAACGTTACCTAAAAGAAAACAACAAGAGAAAGTACGGTGACAAATCACATTCAATCATATATAAAGGCAGATAATGCCCCAAATCCCACTCATTACCGTACTCAATTACTAACAATTAACAAATGCTCATATATCAATCACATTTCATTCATTCAAAATCAATCATAGTTCATTCATGTTTACAAAATTCACATGCTCGCACAATGCATATGCTCATCACCACACCTAAGAGTCTTGAGTCGGAACTCCACACCATGGGCGAACCTCCTCAATCCCCTTAGTTATCACTAATGATGGCCACACCGTTAAACACCCTGTATGGGCCGGTGTGTCGCACAGTTAAACACCACTTATGGCCCGTGCAAAGACATTCCACACAACCGTTAAACACCACCTATGGCCGGCGTGCAGCATGGTTAAACACCACCTGTGACCCATGCATATGATTGTCCCCCATCATTAGTCCCCCTGTTAAACACCACATATGACCAGGGTATTATAGCCACATCTGGCTTCTCATGCATCTTATGCCTCTCATGTCCATGCTTAATGCATTCTCATCCACACTCTTATTCTCATGATTTATTTATACATCATTCGCACAGTCCACAATCACACCCAACCATATTAATTTAACCATCATTATTATAAATCATTCATCAGAAAGCACAGAAACGCACATAAAACACCATTGAATTTCACCCAGTTTCATCATTGCACACAAGAGCCTCAAATCATGAACAACCATAAACAACACAAGAATCAAGTAATTAGGGCAATTAATCATACAGTTTTCCAACAAAAATCATATTAGGACAAGACGTTAATCAGACCACAGAGCATATTGACAAATCTTTTTTACCGATTAAAATATTTTTTAAAACATAATAATCAAACGAAATTGAGAATTTAGATCCTATAGGGACTTAGGGATTTCCCTCACTACCCGTACACTCCTGCATTCATATATGATCAAACCCATGTCCCTCGTACCTTAAATGCGAAGAATAGTGATGATCTGATGCGGCTCTAAGATGGTCTGAACACCCTAGCTCCTCTTCCTTGCAGGTCGGCGTTCTCTCTCCTTTAGGGCTGGCGTCTGACCTGCAAAACACCAATTAGGGTAAACTGATTACCCCCTGTCTAATATTCTAGCTGGGTCGGGCCAATCCCGACCTGCCCGTTCAACCTCCCCGTTAATTCAATTAATTAAATTAATAAATAAAAATAATTCAGATTAATGCCTCGTTAGTTTATAAAATCATTAATCCCTCTATTAAAATAAAATTGATAATAATAATAATAATGTAATTAATTTCTAAAAATAATTAAATAAATTTTAGGATGTTACAAAGTTCTTCTATTAGACGGTAAGCTCGTTTGGACAATGTTGGGTAACTTGTTCAATGATAAGTTCTTTGTTATGGAAACAAATTCTTTGTTATGGAAACAAATTCTTTTCTTTAATGTTATGATGACTTGATGTACTTTTGAAATATTGAGTACTCACAAAATTATTAGTTATCACTCTTTTGTTATAATGTTTGTTATCATAAAAAAATATGGGACTTTTCGACGCATATAAAAATGCTCCAACAATCTCTTCCTTTTTTATGATGACAAAAATTATGGTAAAAGGAATATAGAGATATATAGTATAACATTAGAGAGAACACATATCTTTTATATATATATATATATTAGAGTATAATTGCAAAAGGGCATAAGTATATAAAGATAAGCAAAAAGAAAAATAGTTTAAGCTGCTCATGAGTCTTTGGACAATAAGATCAAGACTTGGGAAAAAGAAACATAAACATACATGCAAAATATGTGAGAACATATGTATATATAGGTGCAACTCCTTTCTCTTTTGCATTATCTCCCACATTTTTGCTACCAGACAGAAAAGGTAAGGAAATAAAAACATCATAGTATAAAAAAAAAACTTCAAAAGATAGAGAAAAAAAAACACATAGCTTATTCTTTAAAGAGCAAGATGTAGAGGTCTGGGCCAAGAAAGTGGGATAGCATTCCCATGAGCCAAGATTCTAATTGATCAAAAGCTTGATCAATATAGACTTTTTTGGCTGTTAAAACCTATTGGGCTAAGTTTGTAAGAGGTTGGTAAAGGGTGAGAGCTTGGGAAAAGGGTAAAGGAAGGTCAGACAAAAAGGATGTAAGGGTTGGAGTTTCAAAGAGTAAGGAAGGAGAATGTGTAGAAGGTGTAGGCAATGTAAGAATAGGTACAACAAGGGGAATGGAGTCCTTGTAGCATTGAAACATCTTCTCTCAAGGATGGGGCTTCTGCAAATTCAGAAAAGATAGACCCAAGATGGGTACAACAACATACATGTTGGAACATAAGTCTATCCATCCAAAATGACCCAAGTGTTTTGATGATAACAAATATTATGAAAATGGATAATATATTACGATTAACTATTGTTCTCTAGATTTTAGAAGAATTGTAGGTTATTGAACTTAAGGGTTCGAACACATCTATTTAAGGGAAACTGCCTTTAAAAGAAGTTCATCTACTGTGTTCATAAGGAGCTCTCCGTCCATAAACGCACTCACCGTCCAAAGGACGTACTCAATGTCCATTGAGTCACTCACTGTCCAAAGCACATTCCCAGTGTCCATAGCAAGACTCAACATCCAAAGGGCATTCCCAGCATTAATAGTAGGACTCAGCGTCCAAAAGACACTCCCAACATCCATATCAAGACTTAGCATCCAAAGGACACTCCCAATATCCATATAAGAGCTCAACATTCATAAACATGATGATCGTCTAAAGAATGACTCATTGTCCAAATGAGGCTTACTATTCGAAAAGAGGACTCAACATCTATGGAGGGACTCAATGTCCAAAGACACAGTCAAGGTCCATAGAAGAGCTTAACATCCAAAAATGTGGTGATCATCCAAAGATGGACTTGCCATCGAAAAAGGGGACTTGTCGTCCAAAAGACATGTTCACCTTCCACTATGAGAGCCCAACGTCCCAAGGACTCATCCAACGTCCACAGAAGAATGTGAGATTTAATAACAAGTTCACCATCCATAAGTGAAGTCAGCATCCAAAAACATTCTTACCGTCCAAAGAACAGATCGTTCAAAAAGTAGAACGATTGTACTATTCCAATCAAGAAGAATCTCTCGTGAAAATATCAAGTTTTGTTTATCTTGCTTATCTTGTCTCATAAATTCTTTCATTCGTATAAAGAACTAATTATCTAGATTCAACGTTTAAATGTCTACCTAATATACTATTTGAGAACGTGTTAAGCTTTCAGATTGACAAGGAACAACAACAAATATTTTATAATGCAAGTCAAGTCTGATAAAAGAAAGTCCAGATCATGACTTCATTTAGACGAAACCAACAAAGACTTCCATCAAATCATCAATAGTAGACAACATAGAACTCAAAGAAAATTAACTTTTACTTGACACAACCTTTCTCTATCCTCAAAAAAGAGGAGCCTCTGCAAAAATACTGCAAGAAGTAACCATGCAACATTTAATGCAGATCCAACCACTACTCATGCAATAAGCAACGTTCAAATTTTCATGTGCGATATAAAGGGATCTATCAAGCTTGAAACAACAACAAGAACGAAAGAAACATACCATAACACATTCTATCAAGAAATAAGAATACTCTCTTATGCTTTGGATGACTATCTTGTAAAACTTTCTTTGTGAAGCAAAGTAAAGTCTATGCTCTGTATTGTAAACACTCATTGCGTGAGTTACCTTTTTGTAAAAACTCTATTAAGTTAGCATGATAGCTTGAAGAGGCTAAGTGTCAAAGAATACTTGAGTTTTTTGTAATCATGTAGATTACAAGGGTTGGAATACTTGAAGTGGTAAAGAATACTTGGTTTTCTTGTAATTAGGTAGATTACAAGGGTGGTAATACCTTAAGAGATAGAAAATTCTTGTTTGTAAGTCAGGTAGAATTAGTGATATTCTTTCGTGTTGAAGGGATTAGATGTAGCTCTGTTGAAAGAGTAAACCATTATAATCTTTATGCATTTTTCTCTCATACCCTACACTCTTTATCTTTGCACTCCCATTGGACAACCATATTAAATTGTGTTTTAAATCCTTCAATTTTGGAAAAAGCTTTCAAAAATCACACACACACAAACACACAATTCAACCCCTTCAAAAGATGGGGATATTCTTAGAGCCAAATAGCCTAAACTCATCAAAATCTTATTGCTTGAGAGGCACAGACAACCAATTAGAGTTGTGGTCTCGTTCAACATAGAAAAGCTCCATTTGGACGTCTTGGGGGTGTCTAACTTCTCTTGACTTGGTGACTATGAATCCAAAGATGTTGTCTCCATAGTTTGCAAGCTCCATCCTTTTCAAGAGGAGCCATCAACATATTATTTGTAGATAAGCTCTTGAATCTACAAAGTAGCTTCAAAGAATAGGTTCTTTGTTGTAGGGTTGGGATACAACTAAGGTTTTAGTTTTCTTTTCCTTGTAATTGTTAATGTTCAACATAGAAAGCATAAAGGCACATCCTATCAAGTTGAAATCAAAACAGATGTAGAAGATTTGATGATCTAAGATGGTGGAGAGAAGTGTTAGACCTTTAGCTTAAAGCTAGCAGATATCAGTCTACACTTGAGATGACTTGCATCAGTAGGGAAGAAGCCTAGAGTTAGAGCGTCCAAAGGTTGAAATTTGAATCCCTTGGATAGATTAGTACTTGGACAAAATTAGGCTTCTTGCTCCTAGATATGGAATCCCTAATAGTCTTGTGAGGGATCACATGTGGTAGAACATCAGGGTGATCGTTGTAGATAGACTTAGGTTGGATAAGGTTTGGGTAAAGCTTTCTTTGTGTGTGTTGTAAAGAGAGATCAACATATAGAAGGCCATCGTGAGTGTTTTGAAAAATCATATACAATATTCAAAGGCTAAACATATAGTAATTAGACATTATTTATTCGAGATTATGTCCATAAAGGATTTTTTGATATTAAATTTGTTGATATTGATCATCAATAGGTTGATATATTTACAAAAACATTGCCTAAAGAACATTTCAACTTCATAAGAGAAAAATTGCATATGCATACTTTATCTAAATAATTCATAAAAGAATTTGCATACATCGTCTAATTCATATCATCTTTTGACATTTATCTTATTTTATTCATCTAAAACATTTTATTTGACTTCATTAGTCTTATGACTTGCAACTAATTGTTTTATGTCTTGCAAAGAAAGTTTAGAAAATAAATCACCAATCACACAAAGATCTACAACCCTAAATTAGGGGTGTCAAATGGACCAACCCAACTTAACCCACATTAAACCACCAAAAAATGAGTTGGGTTTGGTTGAACCCATTTTAAAATTGGATCGAAGATCTTAACCCAACTCATGGTGGTTTGCGAGTTAAGTTGGATTGACTCACCATAATTATTTTAAGATAATGACTCATAAATTGACATATCAAATAAATAAAATATATTATAATCATAAGAATATTATTTTACTAAATTATCTTAGCACAAATTCTTTTTAAAAATTATTATCATAAGTTAAATAAATGTAGAAGAAATAAACAAATAACTTGAAAACTACAATACTTTATAAAATAATGTTTCATAAAATGATATTAAATTATATAATCTATACGCTATGCAACAAAAATAACAATGTGTTAATGAATCTTAAACATGAATCTTAAAAATAGAAATGATAAGTATGGAAATTCAAAATCCTAAACAACCTTAAACTTAAAAATTACATTGTCTTCAATGTAAAAAGTCAAAAGTAAGGGAGAAAAGGAAAGAACTCACTAAGAGAGGGGAAGTTGATCTTGATAGTGCTGGGGATGAAAGCTTGGAGGTTTCTTCGATGATGGTTTTGTAACACTGTGGTTTCCTCTTCTATAATTAATTAAGTGATATGAGATAATTAATAAAGAAACTAAATTTATTTGTAATGAAAATATTTAATAGTCAATGTTAATGTGTTTTTTGAGGAAAGTTTTGAATTATACTAAAACTATTTTATGCACATTTATCGATACAATAGTATACATTGAAAGGATAAATATCCAAGCGAAGAACATAATGAATTAGTGCCATAGTGTCATCAACATGTTTTTCCAAACAATTAACACATCAATCGAGGTTAATGACCAATTGACTTTCCATTTTGACAAAGGCTAATCATACATTTTATAGTTAAGTAACTTACCATTTATGGAATAAAATTCAAAAGCAAAACCACCCATATGGGATAAATTGTCATCAACTACATCATTACCCCTTTTGTCAAAAGTAGCTTACCAATTTTTGCTTAATCTCTTGGTTAATAAACCCTTAAGGACCATTGAACTTAACCCTTCACTACTCGCCTTTCATTTAAAGGGTACTACTGTTGAGAAATCAAAAACTCCTTCGCTCACCCTACTATTTATTTCATTCAAATTAAAACCTTCCTCCATTGTTAAGTTCTCTCTCCCTTCTTGAGGCTTTCTTTACATCATTCCAAGTAAAGGAAGCTTACCCCTTTATATTTTAGTGGTTTAGAGTCATTGTATGCATCTTGGTATGTTGTTAAACATGTATGAATGACCTATAACTATTTGGATTCAATATGTGGTTATATTTTAGAGTTTTGTAGAAAAGGCATGAAAATACATGATATGTTGATTTGTTGTTGTTAATGACTTATATGAGTTTATACATCCATATGTTAGTGATTTGAATTGTTTCAAACTATTATCACATGATATATATGGAAATATATTAAAAATCATATCTCTATTATGTGTTGTTCGCACTCACTTTCTAAGTGTGGGGACTCGCATCAAGCAAGGATCATAAAATATAGAAATATGATGAAGTCCCGCTAACTGAGGAGTAGTTCTCGCTAAACACCTTGAAAATTGAAGTAATAAAATTTTGGAAAATAAATTTCGCAATGTGCGACAAACTGTGCTTAACATGAATCACAAAATTTATGAACTAGAAGAGTATTCACTAAGTGTGATAAGCATCTTGCTAAAAATAATGAAAGCTTAGTAATAAAATTTAAAATTTGTGACAAACATCGTTAAGTGGTATGAGTGCATGCTAAGTGAGAATGTCGAAAGCCAAAAAAATAATATCGATTCACTAAGCAAGGACTAGACTTGCTAAGCATCCATATAAACTTTCAAACATATAGAATTCTCACTTAAGGCTCAATAAGTGTTTTATATATTTGCTAAGCACCATAAGGAAAATAAGAAACACTACCTCACTATGGTTAGGTTTGCTAAGTAGGAACATACACTTGCTAAGCAATACTCTAAGTCCTTATAAAACTAATCTCGAGTGACTTGCTAAGTGCCTCCAAGATGCACTAAGTAAGAATAAGTGCAAAAATTTAGGAGTTAGGGCTCTTGTGAGTAAATGAACTTCGTCCTAATTAATATGTTTTGGCCCTAAGTATAAATGACATATTTTCATAAGATGTATAAATGATTGTTATTTGCATGACAATAGATAATGAATAAAGATGTTGAAGTAAGGTGTACCAATGGCCCCTACTCGATAGAATTAATTATTAATCTTCTACGTTGTTGTTGATGTTGATACTACTTGCATTAAGGCTAGCCATATTGAGATGGTGAGTATAAAGTTATTGTATCTAAAACCCTAAAGAAGTTAAGTGTTAGCATGTAATTTGTGGGTCACCATTGTTGAATGTTATGTAGGCCCATTTCGGATAGTATTATGAGTAGGCACAAAGTTGAAGGATCACCGAAATTGATATTCAAACTGGGGTTTTCAATCTAGTGCTGAATAGAAAAATGAAGGCTTAGGGCCTTGGGAATAAATGGATAAGTGAACTTCATAGTGGTCAAGGTTAATGCAAACATTAGACTGTGGTAAAGCTACTACCTACGTATGCCTATCTTGACAGGTCATTATCGATTTCCATAGATCAAATTTTACTTTTCTTAATGACTAGTAGCATGGATTCTAGGGATCTCTTTGATGGAAGGTTATGTTAAGGAATTTTCCTCCTCTCTTACTTTTTTCTCCTATCTTTTCTTTTTCTTTTCCTTTCTCTTCTCTTCTCTTTAACTCTTTTTTCACCCTTATTTTCTCTAAATCATCACCCATCTTTCTTGGAGAAAGGTGTATATTTCACCTTATGTCCTATATGTACAAAAGAAAACTTGTTGGTCATTCCATTATTATAGTCTCTCGATCATATTATCATGGTCTACCCAAAAAGAGGTGAATAGCCTCCATGGACACCACATCATAAAGGATCACATCCTTATACCTCCCAACAGAAAAAGGCAATCAACACTTTTTGTCCACCGCCAACTCACCCTTCTTACTCAATCATTTAAACTAATAAGGTTTGGGTAAGGTATGGTGTTAAGCATCAACTTCTCCACTAGCTTATGACTAGCCACATTTATATAACTCCCTCCATATGTAATTAAAGAGAACTTTTACCTAGCACTAAACACCTAGAATAGAAGATATTCTCCCTTTGACTCTTGGTTTCCTCCCCACATAAATTTCTCATGACATTATAAGATCTCCCTCATGTGTTGTAAGGTCACCACTACTCTCTCCTTCACTATATGAAGTGTTATCCTCCTCATAACTCTCACTCTCTACCTCTTTGTTCTCTCTTATGACAATGGTTATCTTATTTAGGGGTTGAAAGGAAATGAACAAGCACTTGAAACACTTAATAGAACTAAACTTGGTGTAGGTAGATGGTTTATTACGAAAGGACTTCTCCATGGCCTGTTTCTTCTCACTACCTTTCCTTGGTCTTTTCTTTCTTTCGGATTTCTCTTTCTATCCTTATCTCTCCAACTAAAGCTAGGGTAGAAGAACTTCTTAAAATATTGTCTTCTCTTTAATTGTTACTACCTTTGTGGCTTGATGGATTAACTTCTCCAAATGGAGTAGCTATGTAATTCCACCAGATTTTGAATCTTTGTATTAATACCATGTAGAATTTGAGTTATGATGACCTCGTTAGTCTCTTCAATGAGATCCATTTATACTTTTAGTTCCTTGGTAAAGTTTTTGCAACTTGTTATATAGGTTTCTATCATAGTAAGAAGGTATAAATCTATCTCTTATGTTTCTTTTTAAGTCTTCCTAAGAGTTTATCATAGGTCTCCTTCTGCTAGTTATATCTTGTTGCATTTGGTTCCACCAAACCAAGGCATACCCTCTAAACTTGAAAGTTGCTACTCTTACCTTCCTCAAATCATTATATTAATAACAATTGAAAATTTGCTCAACTTTCATCTCTCACTCAAGGCATTGGTCATGGTCATTTTCTCCTAGAAAAGTAGTAATCTTAACTTTTACCCTTTCCATCTCTCTATGTCTAGGTGAGTTTCTAATTCTCCTCACCACTTTCCTTTCCTTCTTCAAAACTACCATCACTCTCATGGGTGGGATGGGATTCTCCTCCTTTTCCTCTTCTCCATGTCTCCTAATCTCCTAGTCACCTCTTGGATGCTACGTCTCAACACCTTCATACTTTCTAAGTGGTATCTCATTACTTTCTCTAGCTTCTCATCATTTTCTCTCCTTATTTTGGCTATTCATTCATACTAATTTTCATTCATTTTCTCCGTGTATACCATGAACCTTGCAATCCTAGGAGAAAGAGTGGAAGTATCCTCACTAATGGTAGCTATCCAACCAAAACATGAGAACAAAAACAACAAGAAAAGAAAAGGGAAAGTTCTCACCACTCCTACTTGTATGCACTCAACTGTTGTGAATCACACTTGAAGACTTTTTCTATAATTGATACGAATATGGAGGGCATGGTAAGAACCGTCCAATGAGCTTGTGTAAGACTCATTGAGAGACATAAAAGAAGGAGGATGAAGAGGTTCCAAGAGGAATTGAAAACACTCTTAGTCATAAAGGAGAAGAAGGAGCTAAATAAGATTCCACATTTGTATAGAGTTGTGAACCTTTGTTTTGCATATAGTAATTTTTCTTGGTGTTGAATGAGATTTGAATTTAGGGATTCATCAATCAAGTGAACTTTTTATTTTAATATAAGAAAACCATAATCAAGTGAAAAAGAATAAAATCTCAATCAATCTTAAGAATTATAAAGAAAGACAACTTTAGACATAACTTAGGAAATTTTAAAAGACAAGCAAGAAAATATGGTATGAAATGAAAGTTAAACTCAAAAAAATGTATAAAAGACAATAAGAAGATATTACAAACAAATTTGAAAGAAAGAGAAGCAAAGGAAACAAAACTTGTAATTTTTTTGTGAAGTGTAAGTGTTAAATGAAAGCAAAGAATTAGCTACTAGAATTTAATGAGATTGAGTTTGCATATAAGGTTTTTTACATTGGACCATGTAGAAGTTCATCTTTCTTTTCATATAATTTTTTATATATATAGGCCTCTAAACTCTTTATAATTTTGTTATGGTCCTAATATTTTTCCTTTTTTACCAAAATGTCCTTATGAATTTTTAATTGGTTTTTTATATTTCTAAAAAACATCCAAACTCATCTCAAACAAAATTTTTTGGATCAAATGGTGTTTTGTGAACAAAAATTTTCAAGAACAATGAAGAACACATGAACATGTTCTTGTTGAATTTTGCTTTCAACCAATAATTATCACTTCAAAGAAGAATTTCTAACACAAGACAATTGCAATTAACTCAAAACACTATCAATCAAATTACAATTTAAAAACATAAGTCTTCTACCTTATGGTTTTAAGAATAAAAAACAAGCATCTTAAAGAATCTAAAAGAAATCTCTTGAAATTGCTATGAACACCAAGAACATGATGAACACTTGATGAAATTAGATCAAATTAACAACATAGAAACATGTGAAAACACTAAGAGAATAAAACTTGGTGACTAAACCAACCAAAAACACAAGAAATCACAAGTAATTTGGCTAAAGAGTGACCTTGGGATGTGTGCCCAAATAGCAACAAAAATGTAGAAAATCCTTCAATTAGCTGCACCATAATCAAGATAAGGAAATTGTCCCATGATACTGAATGCTAGCTCTTGATACCACATGTTGCAAACCCCATGAATCTTTCAAACACCAAGAAAATGTCAATTCAGGTTTCAATAAATTTGGGAGAGGGGAGGGAAGAACAATTGAAGATGAAAAAATTAGAGATTAATGAAATTGTCAAAAGCATAAGCTTGATAAGATTTAGGAGATTTGTCATAAGACTTGTGAAATTCTTGATAACAATTGAGGTGTTCTTGAATAAGAACTCGAGAAAGCTTTCTAAACTCAAAGGGTTCAATTTCATTCAATGTCTAAAGTTATTAACATAAATGTTTTGACCTTATAAATGGCTCCTTAAACATATTGATTAAACTAAGTACAAATTAACCTAAGCTAAAAATAAGACTCAAGTCCAATAAAGGGTCAAAGGGAAAGGAAAGGAAATAAGAATTCCCTTGCCTCCTCTACCTAGGTGTAATTCTTGAAGTGGGTCATATGGCCTAACTATTTGTTCTCTAGGTGAGTTAAAAGCTCTTGGACAAAATGGCCTTGGTTCTTAGGCTCCCAAATACACACCAAAAAGCAAAGGGAATGACTTGGTAAAAAATGACCTTAAGTCCTATGCAACCAAGATACACATAAGTATGGAAGCATAAGTTTCACCAAGACAATATTACAAATCAAACTACATTTGACGAAAAAAGACCTAATGCTTATGGACATCTCTTCTTCCTTCACGTAGCTAGTAAGCTTAAAGACTCCTCTTGAAGCTTTCCTAACCTTCCTCTTGTTATAGGTCTTTCGAAGCTCTTAGCTTCGATGCTCTCCTCTCCTTTATTCTCTTCCTCTAAGTTCACTTCAGAATGTGATAGTACTAATCACTTGAACTTATAGCAGTCTCCATGAAGTAGGACTTACATGGTTTGTATGATTTGAGAATCTAAGGAATATTTATGCCCAACTAGCAAAATGGATCCCTTGTGAATTGATTGATCTTATTTCTTTTATGATGATTATTTAGCATGATTTTTATGTTAAAAGTGTATGAAAACATGTGGATGTAATTGTAATGATCTCAAACATAATGTTTGTGAAAGCAAATGCTAAGTCCACCAAAAGCGTAAAGATTTCTACACATGTCCCAAGGGCGTGCACGTGGGCCCCTATCAAATTAACCCATGAAACAGGGGGTGGAAAAGCATGGAGTATCAACCAAGACCTATAGAGGATGTGGTATAGAAAAGAGATCACATTTTCCTATGCTCCAACCAAAATTGTTGTCTTTTCAATGACCATGTATATTTCGTTGCAATTATAGCTACCGATTTAGGGAATATGGAGAGAACCCGAACATGTCGCTAGAATGCACATGCACTCCACTAATTACCACTACCTATTTTGAAGCAGACCTTGCCCCAGCCACCGTGCTATTCATACTTATGTGCAAGCAATGGATGCTCCTCCTAGTTAGTAGAAGTGTAGTGTTGTGACCAGTTAGGGCGTAAGTATTTTTTATCTCTTTCCTCCTTTTTTAATGTAATTCCATTATGGTTAAGACATTTATATTTGCATTCCATCTTTTAAAGTACTATGTTTGATTATGGTTTGTAAAGTGTCATAAAGCACATACATTTACTTTGTTGACTAATTATGCATGTCATATTGTTCCATATCTATCTCACGATATTTTACTTATAATTAATCATGCATATGAATTTTTTATCTATTCCACAATGCAAAAAATTTACATGTACTTTCATAAAGCAAACTAAGTTAAGAGTTTTATTTTAATACAACTTTCACATTTTATGTTTTCGTAGGGTTTTATTATGATAGTAGTGAATTGTTACATATTTAATAGTGGAAGGCTAGAGGAAAGAAGAAGAATAAGGAAAAAAAATAAAGAAATTTATTTTAATTATTTTTGCCACAACTGTGGTGCTCCCCATGGCCAAGCCATGGTAAGCTCTTCCCAGTTCTGTAGAAATCTTATTGCACTGTCTCATGGTTGTGGGACTCCCCACAACTAAGGTGTGGTAGATTTTGTCCATATGCGACTTTGACACTATGATTTCCCGCACTCGTAAAAGATGCCACACTTATGATGTGGGGGTTGTTGCCTAGCTTTTCTAGCACCTTTTCTTCCTAAAACTTAAGTTCAAAATCAAACAAAACAAAACAAACCAAATAAGCAAAACACCTAAAATCAAAGTGAAAACTATCGTATATTTCCAAAAATTAAGAAATAAACTAAGATAATATAGTGATATGAAAGATAAGCAAACTTGGATTACCTCCTAAGAAGTGCTAGTTTAATGTCATGAACTCAACGCCTATGCACAACTAGATGAGGAAATGAAAATGTCACCTTATTCTCAACCGATTTCCATGTCAAATCACACTTCAACTCTTCCTTCTTTTTTCCTCTATTGCTTAAACTCCGAAAGGTTCCCCAATCTATACTGGTAAGGAGGAATGTAAGGTTTCCTCCTTGGCATGCATGCTTATATGGGGCTTTCCTTGCTAAGGTGCTTAGCATATCACTCTTTAGTCAAGTATAAATCCAATGGATTCTTAATAGAGCACTTAACTGATTGTTATTTCACCACTTGATTCAATGAGTCAATGCTACAAAAAAAATTCTCAACAAAATGAAGATTATTAACTATAAACAATTCAAATTCAACGGTATTCTCACCTACAACCAAGGAAAGCTTACCCTTCTTTACAATTACATTAACATCAACAATAGCTAAAAAGAGTCTACCTATGATAATTGAAATGTTATCATCTTCCTCTATCCCTAATACCACAAAATCATAAGGGATAAATATGTCTCTTACTTTAACAAAAACATGCTCTACAATTTTCATTAGGTGTGACAAAAAGATTCACCAATTGCAATGACATGTTGGTGGATTGCAACTCCCTAATACCAAGTTTCTTATGAACAACTAGGAGGTTTCAAGTTAACATTAGCCCATAAATCACACAAAGCCTTTTCAAACCGATTATTACCAATCAAGCATGGTATAAAAAAATTGCCTACATTCCTAAGCTTAAGAGATAATTTAGTTCGAACAAAAGTTACAATCTCATGCTCATCAATTTGCTTTGTTATTGGTCATGTACATGGTAGTTCTTTCTCCATACAAATAATACCTTCATCTTCTAAACAAAAATATAATCATTATTGCATAAGGCCTTGACATATTATGGGAGTCCTTTTTCCACACAAATAATACCTTCATCTTCTCAACAAAAATGTAATCATTATAGCATAAGGCCTCAACACATTAGACCTAGAACAACATAAGATAAAGATGTCATGGTTAAAACTCCTCCAACACAAACAAACCTTGTTTAGCAATAAATTCGTCTTCCTCTCTCGTCAAAGAAGGATAATCCCATAGGGTTGTTCTTTACCATCAAATCATTTTTGGATTAATAAGGATTAATTAGAAACCTATGATTATATGTCCTAAAAAATAAATGTGTCACATAGACAATTCATTAAACATGAAATCACTAACTTGTATTTTGTTTGTAATGTAAAGAAACGCCTTTATCGTCTCCCACCAAAAACAAAAATTAATAATTTTCAAAATATAGTAATTAAAAAATTAAAATTAACCCAAATTTGAGAGAAGAAAAACATATTTGAACCAAATATCAAACTTACAAGTTTATAAATTATTTCATACATGTTAAATTTGAATTTATTTAAAATTGTTATATACATTTTACATATTCATAAATTAATATTTAAAATAATATTGCATATTTGATAATATTTGTATTCTCTATATCCGAACATTAAAAAAAAATTATTCAGATCACTTCTCCAAAATTAATCCCTTGTTCAAAACGTCATTTTAAAATGTGATTTTTTTGCAATAGTGCAGACATCAAATTTATAAGTTTATAAATAACTAATTATTTCATAAATTTATTATTATATTATATTTGAATTTATTTAAAATGTCATATGCAATTGACATACATAATAATTTATTACATTGATTTAAATTATATATTTTTGTTTATTAAATTTTATAATAAGACTTGAAATAACACTTATTTAATTAAAATAAAGTTAATGAACGTAGATATACCTAAATACTCAAGGGATAGGTGCTGAAGTTGTTGACCACAATAATCAATTTAGAGATGGTATTTTTTTAAAACCTAGATTGAAAATAAATACTCTAATATCGCACTCAATCTCTATCCATTGTAATCTCCGACAGAGAATGCTTTAACAAATATTAACATTAATTAATATTTATTGTGTAAAAAAACCGGTATGGTTGCCAGTCTAATAAAGCTAAATTAATTTTTTTTCACTGTTGCCTGCAACAAACCTGTAGGTCATATTCTAATACGTAAGTTGTTTGGGATCGCATTTTTAGAGGAATTTGGCTCCTGCAAGGATATTTTAAAGGACTTTTCTTTTGAGCCAAATTCTTTAAAAAAAATTAGTTTTAATTATTAAATAGCTCTCCAGAAAACCGCCATGGCAAAATAGGCAACGAGACAAACATAAATTGAATGGCAAAACATATAAGAAAAAAATAATTGTACTCAACTAAAGGCAAAACAATAACAATGGCATTCCAATACACTCGTCAGAGTTCAACCAAAGCAAAGATCATACTTAAATTGACTAAATTTTAGAACTGAAATTCGAAATTGTGCTGGCAAGCTAGTGTTTTCAATAGGAATATTTAAAAAACACCTAATTAAATTAAATATATATAGCTAAATCCTATATTCTGTGGTCAAACCTTAACTTTCTGACATCTCCCGAAACCTGGCAAGTGCTTTTTTATGAATAAGCATCTTGTAACTGTCCCCTGCCTGCACCTCAAGGCTAGGATCCAACTTCTTCTGTTGACTCCCAAGTCCTGCCCTATTTTCCGTGGCTTGTGCCAGGACAGGCTCTATCATTCCACTTCCATCCTTTCCTAGTCCCTGTGCATCAAATTATCCATAATACAACAAACCATAATGTGGAAATGTTAGAATCCTTCAGCAGATATGTAAAGAACACCAAATTTCCAGGGGTATCCAATCCAATTCTTGAGGTCCAAACTGACTTTAAAGAAAAGAAGATATCTTAAACTAGAGGAAAATTTTATCTAGGTCTAGGATCAAGTTACTAGTATATCCCTGAAAAGAGGAAATTTGAACACTGGAACTAATTGCAAATATAACCAATGACTATATCAACCTTGAATAAAAAAAAATAAATGCAATATGTCAAAACTTAGGTAGTACAGAGGAATGAAACGGTACCAATCCTTCCTGCCAGCCCATGTTGCGAAGCATCCGATTACCGACATTGTTTTCATCAATTGCTTTGTCTGCCGTAATCACCTCAAAAGTATCAAGGTTGACATCTCCAACTATGCGTCCTCCACCAACCCCAGGAGGGAATGGCATTGGATCACCCTTTCTTGATGCAAAATCTCGATCTTCAAGGACACATATGGTAGAAACAAATATTTTCTCAAAATGTCAATCCACATATCTAAGTAACCGGTGAACCTATTGCCTTGCAAAATTACTATCTAGTTATTTAAAATTTTTAAATATTACCGTAACATTTTATACTAAAATCATCAACTTGCTGCAGCAAAACTTTTTAAATTTAACTTTTGAGCCTAAAGATAATTAAACAAAAAACCAAATTTCTATTATATTTTACAAAAATATATGCCTAAAATACGAGAGATTTACGCCCACACAATTTTGATTCCCTAACCATGAAAATTTCTTCAATTCCCCTCATAAAATAAAAAAGATTCTCCTTACACCTCCCATCACCAAATACAATTTCCCAAATATATGTAGCACACCAATGCCTTACTTCACATCCAATGAAAAACTAAAGCTTCCTCTACTCCTAGATCCTTTTTCATCAGATACAAGACAATGTTTTGAAATGAGTAACAAATTATTGTCATGCAAACACTTTCTCTTCACCTCAGCAGTTTTTCAGAAGTACGTGAACTCAAAAGCAATGAAACCCAATATAAATTAAGTAATCTTACTTGAATCCCCAATTTCAAGGTCAGCAAAATCATTTCCAACAGAAGATGATGAGCCATACAAACTCCTCCTCTCAGCTGCACGATCCCTGTAAGTTGTATGAGATTGTTCCTTTTGAGCTGAAGCAGAATTAGGCATTTCTGAAAATCTTCTTCGACCACTTCCAACAGTTGCAGATGGTGTATATGAACCCAGGGCAGACACATCTGTTCTAAAAGGAGTAGCAACTGTCTGTGCATCAATATTTGCTGAAGATGAACTTGGTATAGATGATGCAACAGATGAAGAACCTGAATAAGTATCTGATTTAATAACCCCTCTTCCTGAGCCCCTTATAACCCCCATCACAGTGCCTCCAAGGCTATTACTAACAGGCCGTGGCTGTGCCTGAGAATCAATAGCAGCAACCTGGGCAAGAGTTGTGTGAATTCCTACATTAGAGGCATTACTTTCCCTTACCATTGTCTCATTTTTTAACTTATTCTTTGCAGAGTGTCCAGAAGAATATGACCTTTCATCGGCTGAAACAGAAGGTTGATTGTCTTCCAGAGCCACTCGAGTAGCCTGCCCCTCATGGCTTCTCTGCTTCCACATTGTCAACACATTGTTCATCTTTTTCTTGTTTGCCAGAATACTGCTTTTTGAGGCAAGTTTTATTTCCTTTGATTTTTCTTTTTCTTTCTTCTCTGCAGCTAAAGCAGCAGTTGCTGCAGCCTGGACAGCATCTGCCAATGAAGCTGGCTTCTCAACTGATGTAACTGTAGTAGCTGGTGCAGAAATGACCTTTTTACTTCCGGAACCATCAGATGCCTTGGAAGGTTCAGACTCATTATTAGATGTTTTATTCTGATTTTGATCTGTGCAAGGTATGTACTGCTGAGTTTGGTGGTCATATGAATACCAAATCCCATTATTACCATCATAGTAAAGACCTACATATAACAAGAGTGTAGAAAATCAAAATAAACCAATAAATACAACTATTGGCAAGCATAGTGTTTCCAAATTCCAAGTCTTAATGGTGGTCAAAAGATAGGCTCAACCAATAAATGCAGGCTCCATAAGCAACATTTCCCAGAGCATAATGCTAGCATATATATATATAGTGTGTTTGTGTGTGTGTGTGTGTGTGTCTGTGTATGTGTGTGAGAATATAACACATGTGGAAACATACTAGGCAAACGGGAGATGAGCAAAAATCTTGCACCCTTCTCCCTCCTAACAGAACTCAATTACATGAGGAAGAAAAGGAGAGAAGGGGGATGCTTGAAAAGAAACAGCCTAAAAATTGACTGGCACTATTGCACAAGTAAAGATTGGTGTAGAATTCACTTCAACATGCATGTTTTGGGTTCTCTATAAACTTGCATTTGGCTCATTAGAAAAGGGGGCTGCATAACAGGAAAAACAGTAATCTAAAAGCAACTTAAGAATTACTTATGCAGCAAACAAAAATGCTTTTGAGAAACTTTTAAGATAATCTTCAATATAGACTTTTCTGACAAACTCAATCAAGATATATACCAGTATTTCCATCATAGTAAAACCCAGAAGCAGCATCATAGTAATAACCAGATGCTTCATCCCAAACAAAGCCTGATTGTGGAGCACCAACTTCTGTGCCAGTTTGCTCTGGACCAGTAGATTGTTTGTCATCTGGATTGTATTCTTTTGGAGCCCATCCCACAGAATCATACTGAAGATTGTGGAAAAGCAAAATCCATATATCACATTTACAATAACTTGACAGCATATCAGAACTATAATTAAGAACACAAAACTGTAGTAAGAAATACAAAATGTTAATGTGGTATATTCAATGAGATCAGAAATAAATCCTGGTGAAAATTCCCCTCTACAGTCAAAGAATAGTGACAATACACATACAGTAATAACATGAGAAAAATTAATTACCTAGAAACTGTATGCCAAATTAGAAACTAACTCAGATCATAGAGAAATGAGAAAGCTTTATATCCAAATAAAAATCTAATTAGATTAAAAACTTGTATTTGACAACAATTATTTACTTTAAAACTCCAAAAGAACTGATTTTCAATAATGCCTCAATTTTTTCAGCTTAAGGAAATTCTCACTCTTCATGTTTCTTAATTAGCGATGGCTTCAGACATTTTTGAACCAATTTTAAGTCTTGCCTAGCACATTATGAAGCAAATATTTTTTCACAATCTGTGCAATACCTTTTTTCTGGTAAAATATCTGTGGCATAGTCCCTGTTATTTTCCACCAGATTCTTTATAACTTTTATAACCTATATTACTTCAACTGTCAAGTAAGGAAGTTGTAACTAAAGTAATCATCCTCACACAATACAAGCAACATGGCTAAACTTGCATAAAATAATTTGAAATTGTCAATATTCACCTTCAGCAATACAAAATGCCTTTAACCAGTATAAACTACAATATAAAATTCATAATATATAAAAATAAACACCTGTTGGGCAAATGTTGCAGCCTCAATCGCGGCAGCTGCAAGACTGCTTGATTGGGAAGTTCCTGATGTTCCTGATCCAGGGCCCAGGATACTTTTTGCATATGCCACTCTTAGAATCTGTCCATTCTTTTCAAGCATTGTTCCATTTGTTGCATCAAGAGCTTTGGTAGCATCCTCCACCTAAACAAAAATATCTTGCCACATCAGTACCTAACCAAACACCTATTAACATGCAACTTATCTTGCCAGGCTCCCTCCCTTCCCCTCATTTATGTTCTAGAGAACAAATAACAAAAATGTGAAAATGAACAGTATCAGTTGCAAAGCCCTCCAATCGCAAACACAAACAGATAGCTTCTACTAAATATAAATAAATATAATCATACCAATTTGGGTAAACAGCCTATTTAAGCACTTAATCAAAAAGCTCTTATTATATGAGAGATACAAAGAACTTATTTTGATAAGCTTTTAGGTGGAGATTATTGAAATAAGCTAAAAGAGCCTATAGAAAGGTCATCAACCCAAATAAGATCTTTTGAACACCCCCTTTCATCTATAACTCTCAAAGTATTACAACAGAATTCCAGTGAATCCTTCAAATATGGGAATTCAGTCATTTCAATCAAAGAAACCAACAAAGTCCACCAAAAATAAGTTGTGTCTTCACTCTTTAGACTGTTTTACAAATACACTAGATAATATTAAGGAAGAAGATATCCATCAAACAATGAAAAACATGCCCTTTAACTAAGCAATGACACAAGCATTCCAAATGCACACATTTTAATTTTGTAGATGAATGTGAGTGTGACATAAATATTAACATTTAAACACCAGGAATCAAGAGAGAGAGAGAGAGAGAGACCAGCACAAAAGCATGCAACAAGAATTGCTCTACTATTAATCATAAGTTGTACCTACCGAATAAAAGTGTACAAATGCAAATCCCCTCGAGACATGAGTAAACTTGTCTCGCACAAGACGCAGATCCTGTAATAGATAGTAACACTTCTTAGCATATAAATGGTAACATAAACAAGAACAACCATGCCCCTCCAATATATGTAAACATAGTAAAAGGATTAATTAACAAGCTCAGCTATTTAGTAATCAAACCTTAATTGGAGCATGTTTGGAAAACTCATAGCGGAGCATTTCCTCATCGGCATTTTCATCCAATCCACGGACAACCAAAACATGAGTTGGACCTGATTGCACATATACTAGTTAATTACAGAGCATTTATAAAAATAATCAATGTCAGGTATAGGAGTTAATACTTACCTGCCTCCAAACCTTTCTTTCCTATAGCTGCTGAATTTGATAATGAAATATCTGCTGCAGGAGCATCATCAGTTCGTGGCTCATTACACTGCAATAATAAGAATAAAGCATTGAACCAATTCAATATCTGGATGTACACATACATACTTATACCTAATTGAAAAATTGCTGACTACCATAAATTAATTTGAACATGATAATCCAAAGTTAAGCATGAAGAAAGTCTATAATTCAAAAATAATAAAATACAAAAATGATTAAGGGAAAAAATATGAACCTGATAGCAGGAAGTCCGGCGTGCAAAATTTATGTAGCTACATATAGTGCACATCCAATCAGATGGAACCGTAATGCTCTTATAATTATGACCTGATTTCATAGCTCCATCTGGACCAGGACCTCCAGTTGGCTTACTACTGCAACAAAATATAGCTCAAAATGGTAAATATAGATGCTTGTATTTTACAGTATCTGGATAATTGGCAAAGCCCTAAAAATGAAAAAAAAATACCTATATTCAAAAAAAAGTTTTCTGCCATCCACAACAAGACCATCATCTCCTAGTTTGTCCATCATTCCTTGTGCGGCCCCCTGATCCATAATAAAATATACTCAATACAACATTCATGACGTCAAAATACATATAACACTGGAAAATAAACATTGATAAATACCACAGAAGGAAAATCAATAAAAGCAAATCCACGGGAGATGCCAGAATTTCTCTCCTTTATAACACGAACATGACGGAGGGGGCCCCATTCCGTCTGAAATCATATAAATGATGATACCCGTAAGAAGAAAAATAAAACTATCAAACTGTACAAGAGTAAATGATGACGCTCAACAAAAAAATTAAGTACCACATACAAGGATTTGGTATAGATCTTCTTCAGTTGTCTTCTGTGAAAGACCTTTCACAACGACAGTTGCAGATGGAGCCTATGAAAACAGCTTTTACATCAAATTATCCAACAGTAGTACGATAATCACCTAAAATACAAAAAAGCACTACTCAGCACATACCACAGAATATTGCTCCCTCTGACGTTTATCATCACGATCCCTACGCCTTTCACTTTTATCATATCGACTATCGGTATAGCTATCTTCCCTATAACTTCGACCATGGCTTCGACCTCGAGGGGACCTGGATCTTGGATGGTCATCATATCCATGAGATTGAGATCGGGAATGAGAATGGGAATGAGAATGGGACCGGGATCGAGAACGTGAACGAGAACGAGAATGTGAACGAGAACGCTCATGCCTCCTATGTGGACTCAGATCTCTTTCTCGACTATGACCTCTTTTATCTCGTTCCCGATCACGAGATTCACGTCGCCTCCAATTACTATCTCTTCTACTACCTCTTTCATAATCAGAATCATAACTATGATGACCATGATCATAGTCCCTCTCGTGGCTATCCTCCCGGCGATGATGAGAGGAAGCCCGGGACTTGTAGTCATAATCATCATATGCATAATCATCACGGTCATGTCCTACAAACCTGGCAGGTTTTTCATATCCTCGATCACTGTAGTTTTCAATGCTGGTATAGCCATCCCGAAACCTTTCATATTCTGGGTAGGTGTCAATTTCACGATCCCTGAAACCATCAATCTGATTATATGATTCATGATAGGGCCTCTGAAAACGTCTAGATTCCCTGTCAAGTGGATAGTCTTCATCATAACCTCTACGTTTGGATTGACTCCAGTGGCCAACAGGAGGTCCTGGCGGCAGATAGGCCTCCCTATCCAAAATGTCACGGTGGAAATCATTTCTCTGGTAAACAGCATCCCTTGGATATCTTTCATCAATAAATCGTCTTTCATCATATGAACCACCAACCCTGCCAAAAACGTGGGTGGTAAAATGGGAGGAAAGAAAAGATGAAATTCAAGACAATGCATCAAAATAAATACATTATCCTTATACTCCTGAGGCAGACATTATACATACCACACTACAACCAAATTAGTAGGAAAAAAAAATCCTTAAAGATACAAACTTTTACCCACAGTTCAATATTACCAATGATGATAAGCACCAAGCAGTTGCACTCACCGGAAGTTGGGCTCGTGGACTGCACCGTATCCCTCAAGAGCCTGTGGATTCAAGAGAATAAGCTATGTCAGGAACAAATAATGAATGGTGAGACGAGGGTTAGGCAAATGGAGTCCATATCTGACTGCCCCCACAGCTAGCTTTCTTTCACAATTCTCCGATAAAAAATCAGATTGAAACCCTAATAGTAGTTTCTTTGAATAATGATCCCCATATTCCATATAGGTGAATTATTTAAGGAGGAAACCACAATTACGCTGTTATTATTATCCCAGCCTTGATGCAGAGCATAGCGACCAGGATCCATTTCTTGCCAAGCCCACCGTTCCTCTCTCTAGCAATATTGTCTCAAAACCTTTCTCTCTCCCTGTAATATATGCACAAACAGATTCAGTTATCCACCATGAACCAACAACCCCTTTACCACCTTCTTGGCCCTCTCCTCCAATCCAACAATCACCGTCTTCGAAATCCTCGCTTTATCCACACATCAACAAACCCATCAGCTCTATAACTATTTTCGCAATTAAATAAATATTCGAAGAATAAAAAAATGAAATTTATCAACCTACCATCTGGAACAAATCCAATCGATCGCAACCAAAAGTCATGAATAAACAAACGAATTTCTCGTCAAGAAAAAAAAGGAAACAAAAGACGCGACAGTTAGGGTTTTTACCGATGATTGTGCCGGATCTAGGGTTTTGGTGTCGCGCAGATTGAAGAAGGAAAGACGAAGAGCGCGTGAATGTTAGAGCACTTGGATGGAAGAAAAGAGATGAATATGAACGATATGAAGTGGGAGTAGTGGCTGGCCGAGACTCTTTCTATGAGTTAACATGAATGAAGGTCAAAACGCACCCCCACTATATATATAATTAATTTATTAATTTATAAATCACATTTTTATCTCAACTTCTCGTGCATTTCAAAAAATGAACCATAGGATATTCACAAACCACGTGTTTATCTCAACTCATTCACTGATGCGTGTCTCGCGCATCTGAATATTGTAAAACTAGTCACGATAGACCGTTACTATATTACCAAATTTTGTTAAGAAATTCACCAAAAATAATTGTTAAGAAATTAAAATTATTATTCAATAGAAATAATATCTAAATTATCAAAAAATGATAAATTTTTATTTTTATTTTTATCTTAAGACAAAAATTTATTTTAATATTTTATTTTTTAAAAATTTATTTTAATTTTTAACTTTTAATTCTAAATAATGTTGTTCTTTCAATACTATTTTCTATAAAATAAGATTTTTTAATATTATTTTAATATATTTTTTAACTAATTCAAGACATCACATTTATTTTATTAAATTTATTTATATAAAAATTATAAAAAAAATAAGTAATATTTAAAAAATAATAATAATAAACAAAAGTTAAAAATAAGTTCTTATCAACAATCATCGAAAAACTAAAACACAGGTCTTTATATATTATATTTATTATATCTAAAAATTTATTAGGTGATATATTATTATTATATTTTACTATATATATTATATTTATTATATATATAAAAAAATTATTACAGGATATATATTACTATTATATATTTAAATAAATTACTATAGATAACTATATTTCTTATATATTTATTATTTTGTATATAGATTATATATATATATATATATATATATATATATATATATATATTATGTGGAGAGAGAAAAGGAGTATAATCTATTTTAGTGTCTTTTAAGATTAAAAAGAAATACACTATATCATAAGAGGTAGTATAAAATTATCATATTTTATTGATATAATAAATAATAAATTTAAAAAAATTAGAATAATTATCGTATCTTATTTTATCATTTATATATTTAATTATCACTCTTAATATTTTACTTTCAAAATTTTTATATTTAAATTAAATTTTAATATTTTCAAAAATTACCAAAATTAAAAATATCATTCAATCACACATAAATATAAATTATTTATTATAAATTTAAAATATAATTTATAAAATTTAAATATTTATTTAATACGAATTTTAATTATAACATAACTTATATATTTAAAAATATTTATTTTTCATAAACGTCTATGCTATAGACAAGATAAAATACTAATTATAATATCTAATGTATCAAAAATTTAATATAATATTTTTTAAATTATTAACTATTATTTAAAAATGATCGAGATAAACCTCTTTAAGCCAATTTAATTAAGATGTGAAAAATAATTTTTCAATCTTTAGGTTTGGTTCGACGTTTTAATTTTTTAAGAGTTTTTATTATAAAGTTTTTGATCCAATTTCTTTTTTTAAAAAAAAAAAGTTAAAATAAATTATCAAAATATCTTATTCAAGATTATGTTTAATGATTAACACAACCCAAAGATTACAATAAATAGTATTTCTTTAGCATAAAACTAATTTGACACATGCTCTATACAGAAGAAAGGGAGGGTTGAATGGTGTTCTTTAAAAAATTGTACAAATTTTTTTTGAGGTGTTGTATCTATCGTGATCAAAAAATACAAATAGATGTAATAAAATTTTATTTAGAAGAATGTTTTCTTTAAAGCAAGAAATTACACGAAATAAAATAAAGGTGTTCTTTAAAGCAAGAATAGTTGAGATTTTATACTGGTTCCTCTATTAAAATACTACGTCTAGTCCTTGACTACACAATAAGACAACATACATTTATCTCAACTATTCTTTCACTTGCTTCTCCAACCAATAATCAAAATATTCTTTGAATTGTTTCTTTCAAACAATCTCCCAAATATTCTTTACAACAAGTCTCTTCAACCTCAACATTTTTATAGAAAAGTGTTTAAAGGTGTTTGACTCTTATCATTTGTTAAGATGTATTTGTTAAGATGTATGAACACTAAGATCGAGTTAAGGATTTTACAAAGTATAAAAAGAACAAATGTATAATGAAAGCTTAAGAGAATGCTTTGTAGAATGTGTTTTTCTCTCGTGTCTTACTCTTTGTTGTTCTATCATCAAGGTGTTTATAGAACTTCTTCAATGATGTATCCATTAAGGGTCTTTAGAGTTCTTCCTTGTGACGTTGGATTATTTAATGGAAACATTAAAGCATTAAATGTCTTTTACCAACTAATCAATTTTGATATAATAAATCATTATGCTTATCTCCCTTTTAACCATGTGGTTCTAATTATGTTATTCTTTAAAAGTTATGTTGATAGAGACCTAACCAATAAAGTAAAAAACCCTTTGAGTGAGTGACATTGGAGGTCCCATGACTAAGTTCAAACCAAAATAATGAAGCAAATCTTTGCAAGGCCTAATTGTAGAGATTAAGAAAAGTTCATAACAAAGAGGGTCACTTTATTACAAATTGATGATGATTAGAGCCCAACTTGAAGAACACATGAAAAGCCCAAAGTCATTTTCATGTAATTTGGGCTGAATAGTTAATTAAGACTCATTTACATGTGATTTTCACACATTATGTTCATACATTCATTTGATATAGTCTCATATAATAATGAGCTGCAAAGGATAGAAAAATGCGTATGACTTCTAACCTAACTACAAGAGCAAAGTTTTAATGAAGTTTATTTCCTCCTGTTGAGAATAGCCTTGTGCTACTAACCTAGCCTTATTTCGTACAACCTTACCATTTTGATATAGTTTCTTCTTGAAGATCCATTTTGTATCGATAATGGATTTGTCCTTTGGTGGAAAGAATTGTTTCCACATGTCATTCTTCTTGAATTGATCTAGTTCTTCTTGCATGGCTTTGATCCTACTATCATACCCCAATTTTATCCGGTCTACGTCAGCGAAAACAAAAAAATTTAAAAATTAAAAAGTGGATACAGCAGGAAAAAGCAAAAAAAGCAGTAGAGACGACAGCAAGCGCACCTTTTCCCGTCTTGGGCAGGCGCGCGAGGGAACAAGCCGATGTTGACTTCTACGAGAGGTCACATTTAACTTTGCCCTATATAGAAAAGTGGAGACGCGGAAGCAACTTCGGGATGAAAATCGAGGAAGCCAATGTCAACACATTAATGAGGGAGATCTCCTTGAAGATTCATGATGGTGACCCAAGGATGAGAGGTGCGCCTATAAAAGGACCCGCGTCTGAATGGAGGAGAGAGAGGGGGGCTGAAAATTTGGGAGAGGAAGGAAAGGAGGCTGTGGAATTTCCTGGTAGGAGGAGAGATGCTGCTAAAATACTTCGAGGAAGAAAACAGTGATAGAAGGAGCACGAGAAGGAGATGAGACCCCCTTGAAAACTAAGGAAGTGAGTGGGCAACATTAGAAGCAAGGAAAAAGTCTCTATCAACGGAAAATTTCGCTGTCACTCTGACCCTGGCTAGACCTTGGACAGACCCTGGATAGACCTCGGCAGACCCTAGACAGACCTCGAACTCGACAAACCCCGAACATACCTTGGATAGACCTCGACAGATCCTAGACAAACCTCAAACTCGATAAACCCTAGACAGACCCTGGCCAGACCCTGGCCAGACCCTGGCCAGACCCTGGACAAACCCCGGATAGACCCCAATCAGACCCTGGCCAGACCCTAGATAGACCTCGGCAGACCTTGGACAGACCCCGGTAGACCCCAGACAGACTTCAGACTCAGGAGGACTCAGATTCGGCAAGAGGCAATTCTTGTCAACTTTCAATACATACTTCAACGTCCAACCTTTTGGATGCCAACGGATAGTCTACCTACTCATCCCTTGTAAATATCTTCCATTTAAAAAGCATAGACCATAAAGTAGAAGTCATCTTATTTCATGCATCTGGTTAGGGCAACTACCTTATAGTAAACGTATTGGGAGTCTAGTATTCCCCATGCGTAACCGATTCCTAAACCTAAACTCTGATTTCCAGACTCACCTTATCCATTTTATGGTTTCCTTGTATTTTCCATAAAAATAGCGGTGGCGACTCCATTTGTTTTTATCTTCTCAAAATAAGGATGAAAATAAATAAAATTTATTTTTTTCGTCAGACCCGTCGCACCTTAGGTTGCGACAGATGGTGACTCCACTCGGGAATTGTTTTTAGAGAGTCAAACCTATAACTAGATGCATGACATAAATGACTTCTTCGTCAATGTTTTGCTTTTTTTTTGTGGTGTATTACATATATGCTTAGTTTAATCTGTATATGTTGTTGTTGCATGCAATAACTCAAACTCTAGGATAGACAACATGTGAATACTTGCTGAAGTTTTTTTTGCACGATGGGGAGGCTAAGTTAATGCATAATGCACTATACATAAAACCTGAGTGGGGCCCTATACTTGGGTCTATGTGTGAAACTTAGAGAGTGGGGATGAATAGTAGTAGTCATTTGGGATTTCCTCCCACTTGAACATTGCGAAAGTTCCATCCAGAACGTGATCTTATTATAAATATCCATATCCAAGATGCACTTCCTACTTATGGGGACTTTGCAACAAGGGTACTGAGTTCTGGAGGCCAAAGTGAGTAAAAGTATAACCATTCCCATCCAAGCGAGAATCCTTTAATGGACTTAGACTACAGTAGGCCGAACAACCTGCTCTAGGACACCTAAGGGGACTCATACCTCCAACTTCTACCAAAATTCAAAACACTGGTTTATATTCCTATATGCCAAATCCATTTCACCATGTTATCAATACCAGCTCCACGCCGACTCCGTATCTTCCAGTTTTCTCTGCTCCATGCCGGTTCCATGACGGTTCCATGTCTTCCATTTTGTCCCGACTCCATGCCGTTTACACTTCAAGCTGGCTCCGTGCCATTTCCCAAATCTTGTTCCATCCACGCGTCATTTCCAAAAACTGACTCAGCATCGTTTTCAATGCGGTTTTGACATTGTCCATCTCCATTGGTCCAAAAAAAAAATAAAAAAAGAGAAAACCAACAAAAAATATAGCATGCATCACAATCTGCATTTATCATGCATTTAAGTTTAGATTGCATTCTATAACATCTACATCACATTCCTTACTAACAAGACAAATTGAACCAATAAAGAAGCAGGGACCGAGTTCAAAAACACCCTTACGAGGCAATTCTTGAGGCAAAACAAATGGAGGCAGCCATGAGGAATTTAGAAGAACAGCAAGACGCTTTAAGTGGTGATATTAATCAATTAAAAGCACGAGTGGGTCAGATAATAGAGAGGCTGGAATCCATGCAAAATCGCAACTGGGGGGCATCAGAGCAGCCTCAAGTCACCCCCACCATATTGCCTCAAACCCGGCTCAACAACAAAGCCAAACATTCATTCCATCCCGTGCTCATCCCATACCCCCTCAAGGTGAAGACTTCCAATCCGCCAGAATGTTGTGGCTCCTCGAAGAAAGATTGGACGCCTTGGAAGGAGCTAAGCAATCGAATTTTGATGTGGCTAGCTTATGCTTAGTTCCTAACATTGTCATTCCTCCCAAGTTTAAGCTACCAACATTTGACAAATACGGATGGACTACATGTCCAAAAAGCCATCTCACCATGTATTGCAAGAAGATGGCTCCGCATGCCCATGATGATGCGTTGCTAATCCACTTCTTCCAACAGTGTCTTACTGGAATGGCTCTCGGATGGTATCTAGGACTGAAGCGGGAACGTGTCCTAACCTAGAGAAGCTTGGTGGAAAGATTCCTTGACCAATACAAATACAAAAGGACATGGCTCCAAACCTCTCTCAGCTACAAAACATGGTGAAAGGAGAAAGGGAAACCTTCAAAGGATATGCCTAACGTTGGAGGGAATTAGCTGCCCGCATCCAACCTCCTCTATCCGAAAATGAAATGGAAATGATGTTTATTAACACATTTCACTTGCCGTTCTATGAGAAAATGGTGGGAAATGTGGTGTCAAACTTCTCGGATTTAGTCCTCATCGGAGAAAGGATCGAGGCAAGGGTGAGAACAGGAAAAATTGTGCCAGAGGCAGCCATATCCCATCCAAATGAATTTCCTAACTTAAAGGAAGAAGAAGAAACAACTTGACACCTCTAGCCCCAGACCTCCAAATGCTGACTCCACGAACTGACTCGACCTTCGCAAAAAAAATAAAATAAAATTGTAGAGCCGAGCTTTGATCAGGAAGAGCCTCATGCTTTGCAGTTTTAATCCTTTTCAAATTAGTTGTAATGCTCCTTTTCTCCATGCTTTCTTTCATATCTCTTTCCAAATTTAAACCAAATCAAAACACCAAAAAAATCCATCTCTAAATGCTTATCTCATATTCAATTTTGATTATCCCATCAACCAAACGGACAAGGATAATAAGGTAACCTATAAATCTCAAGCATCTAGCCACCTGGTTGTCCCCCAAGAATAAAAACAAAAAGAAAAAAAAGTGACTCACTAGACCAAAAACTCAAAAAGTGGCATAGGCAAAAGTTAGAGTCATAAAGAAAATTTAAATAAAAAAAGAAGGGACTCACTAGGTTGAAAACCCAAAATCACAACCTAGGAAAAAGTTCGAGTCCAAAAAAAATCAGAAGTTCGCAAAGACTGAAGACCCAAAAAGGATAGTCTAGGCAAAATTGTAATACTGGGGCAAGCTACCAAGCATCAAAGTAGGGGGCAAAAGTGGCCAAACAGAAACAACAACCCAGTCATAGAAATATCCAACTTATCCTCAAAGGCTGGTTGATGGACTTTTCAAAATGAATACATGAGAACATAACATTATCCAAATTCATTCACCTCACATAAATTCCTTCATAAGACAGTAAAAACACCCTCCATCTCCTTGCCATAATCCTTCCAAAAATGGAGAATTCAAATAGAAGCATTATAGTTAAAATGAAAAGTGTTTAAATCACCCAGTGTAGTGAGTCTCCAACTGGTCTCAAAGTATGAGCAACGACAAGGTGACACAATGGTAACAACATCTTGCACGTTCCTAACGCCAAGACTAAAATAAAAGAAACCCAACTGCCTTCATCATGAGTCTCGGGATAGTGAAGCTGTAGGAAAATAAGGACTTATCCTTGCGAAACGCTCATGCCCTGTACAACATCCATACTCCACATCTTCCCATCGCCTTATACAGTCTATACCTTACGAACACTCAGTCATTCACATCAAACATCCAACATCCATGCATCCAATTCATTCATGTCAAACATCCATACATCTAGTCATTCATGTCAAACATCCATGCATCCAATTTGTTCATGTCAAATATCCATGCATTCGGTCATTCATGTCAAACATCTAGGCATCCAATTCATTCATGTCAAACATCCATGCATCTAGTCATTCACGTCAAGCATCTAAGCATCCGCCAATTCATATCAAACATATCAAGCAATCCCCGTCAAACCTCCATGCATCTAGCAATACGTCAAAAATCCATGCATTTCAAGCATCCAAATATTCATTCTCCCGTACAATAAAAATCTCAAATAGTTTCACACACGTACATACATTCCAGACGCCATACATACAACAACACACATGCATACCTTCCCACGATCATTCCCTTAAGACGTGTCGATCCTTGCATTTTGGCTCTGTGCCGATTTCGATTCATGACTCCATGTCATTCAATCTGGCTCCATGCCGATTTCAATTCATGACCGTGTCATTTTGGGCTCCGTGCCAACTTAATTCATGACCGTGTCATTTTTGGCTCCGTGTTGACTCTAATTCATGACTTCGTGTCATTCAATCCGAATCCGTGTCAATTTCAATCCATGACTGTCAACTTTCAGCTCTGTGTCGAGTCCAACCAATCCAACTCTGTCGTTTCTAGCATCAACTTCCGGCTCCGTGACGAGTCCAACCAATTCGACTTCATGTCATCTCTAGTATCAACATTCGACTTCGTACCAGGTTCAATCCAATCGACTCCGTTCTACGTCGAGTTTTGCCCCCATCTTTCAAATTTGTGTTGACAAAAGTCCACCCTTCAAAATCTGTGTTTTTGGACGACAATCCACCCTTCAAATCTACGAAATCCACCCTTCAAATCTGCATTTTCGGACGAAAGTCCATCTTTCAAAACCAATGCTTTTGGACGTCAAGAGACAGTCCACACTTCAAATTTGCGTTTTCGGACGAAAGTCCATCTTTCAAAACCTACGCTTTGGACACCAAGAGACAATCCACCCTTCAAAATCTACGTTTTCAGACGACAGTCCATCCTTTAAAATCTATGTGTTCGGACGACAGTCCACCCTTCAAATCTGTTAAATCCACCCTTCAAATATGCATTTTCGGACAAAAGTCCATCTTTCAAAACCTACGCTTTGGACACCAAGAGACAGTCCACCCTTCAAAATCTGCATTTTAAGACGACAATCCACCCTTCAAAATCTGTGTTTCGGACGACAGTCCACCCTTCAAATCTTTGTTGACAAAATTCTATCTTTCAAATCTGCGTTTTTGGACGAAAGTCCATCTTTCAAAACCTATGGTTCAAAACTTACGCTTTTGGATGCCAAGAGACAATCCATCTTTCAAAATCTACGTTTTAGACAGTCACTCACCAATCTGGCTCCACGCTAGGCTCATTTCAACATGAGTTGTGCCTTCAACCGGCCCTAGGCCGAGACCCATCTCTAGCTCCTAGGCTGAGACCTATCCAACTCCAAGTCCTGAATCCCTCGTTTTTTATTTTCGTATGCCTGTCCAACATCCACTCCATCCGACTGAGTTCTTTATTTATGTTCATGCAAAAAGATGTAAACCATCTCCTTTGACTGAACACAAATAAAGAGGGGGGCAACTATCATACCCCAATTTTGTCTGGTCTATGTCAAGCGAAAACGAAAAAATTTAAAGATTAAAAAGTGGATGCAGCAGGAAAAAGCAGAAAAAGTAAAGGAGACGACAGCAGACACACCTTTTCCCGTTTTGGGCAGGCGCGTGAGGGAACAAGAAGACGTTGACTTCTATGAGAGGTCACCTTTAACTTTGCCACTATACAGAAAAGTGGAAATGTGGAAGCAACTTCGGGATGAAAATCGAGGAAGCCCATGTCAACACATTAATGAGGGAGATCTTCTTGAAGATTTATGATGGTGACCCAAGGATGAGAGGTGCGCTGATAAAAGGACCCGCGTTTGAATGGAGGAGAGAGAAGGGGGGTTGAAAATTTGGGAGAGGAAGGAAAGGGGGTTGTGGAATTTCCTGGTAGGAGGAGAGATGCTGCTAAAATACTTCGAGGAAGAAAACGATGATAGAAGGAGCACGAGAAGGAGATGGGACCCCTTGAAAATTGAGGAAGTGAGTGGGCAACATTAGAAGCAAGGAAAAAGTCTCTATCAACGGAAAATTTCACTATCACTCAGACCCCGGCCAGACCCTGGATAGACATCAGCAGACCTCGGACAGACCTCGGACTCGGTAGACCTCGGACAGACCCGGATAAACCTTGATAGATCCTAGACAGACCCGGATAAACCTTGACAGAACCTGGACAGACCACAAACTTGACAGATCCCGAATAGACCCTGAACAGATCTCTGCTAGACCCCGGCCAGACCCCGGCCAGACCCTGTCGAGACCCCGACCAGACCTTGGACAAACCTCAGCTAGACCCCGGATAGACCTCGGCAGACCCTAGACAGACCCCGGCAGACCCTACACAAACTTCGGACTTAGGAGGGCTTAGATTCGGTAGGAGGCAATTCTTGTCAAATTTTAATACATACTCCAACGTCCAACCTTTTGGATGCCAACGGATAGTCTACCCACTCATCCCTTGTAAAAATCTTCCATTTAAAAAGCATAGACCATAATGTAGAAGTCATCTTATTTCATGCATCTCGTTAGGGCAACTACCTTATGGTAGACATATTGGGAGTCTAGTATTCCCCATGCGTAACCGATTCCCAAACCTGAACTCTAATTTCCAGACTTACCTTATCCATTTTATGGTTTCCTGGTGTTTTCCATAAAAATACTGGTGGCAACTCCATTTGTTTTTATTTTCACAAAATAAGGATGAAAACAAATAAAATTTATTTTTTTCGCCAAACTCGTCTCGCCTCAAGTTGCGACACCTACCTTCGTCCATAAGAGCATGCCTTATGTTCTTTGGCTCAACTTTAGAAAGTAAAGCTACTTGACATTGATATTTGGATATAGATCTAGTTTTTACTCTATCTTGAACATTTCCAAAGATCTACTTTTCTAAATGATAGGTTTTCATCTACCAATTTCTTGAAGAAGTCTCAACTTTGTCTCTTTTAGTTCATCGTCCAAACCAGGTTCTTTGGAAAACATCTATAAATCTTTTAGATTTAAATACGCAAAAGAATCTTTCACCTATAATAATTCCTTATCAAGCTTACAATCGTTAAATTTCATGTGGATGGATTCTTCAACCATCAAAGTTCTAGAGTTATATACTCTATGCTTTGGATGCAGTTGGGTATCCCGAGAATGTTCTCTTATCTAACTTAGTATCAAACTTTCTCAAGTTGTCCTTATTGTTCAGAATAAAACATTTACATCCAAAAGAGTGAAAATAAGATATGTTGGGTTGATTACCCTTCCACAATTCATAACGAGTATTTTTCAAAATGGGTTTAATATATATTTTATTTTGCAAATAATAGGTTGTATTAATAGCTTATGCCTAGAGGAACTTGGGATAGTTAAAATCATTTAACATAGTTCTAGTCATCTCTTGAAGAGATATATTTTTCCTTTCCACAACACTATTTTGTTGAATCATTCTTGGACAAGAAAAATTATGAAGAATTCCTTGTTCTTCATTGAAATGTTGAAAGTTTTCATTTTCAAATTCCCCCATGATCACTTCGAATAGAGGCAATGTTAATACCTTTTTTATTTTGAAATCGTATACAGAATACAAAGAAAACCTTGAAAGAATCATCCTTGTGGGCAGGGAACATAACTCATGTCCATCTAGAATAGTCCTCAACCACTACTAGTCCATAATGTTTTCCATCCAATGAAGCAATTCTGGTAAGCTCAAATAAATCAACATGTAACAATTCTAAAGGTCTAGAAGTTTAAATAACATTTTTGGACTTGAAAGATCCCTTGACTTGTTTCACATTCTGACAAGTGTCACATAACAAATACACAAGGCTTGGTAGTCCTCCCACAAGGTTATGCTTTTTAAGCTTGGAAATAAGTCTCAAGCTTACATGACCAAGTATTTTGTGCCATGTCCATTGATCATTGTTTATGGATACTAGACAAGTTATGCTTTGATTTGTCAGGTTAGTTAGATCAATCTTATAAAGATTATTCTATCTCTTATTAGAAAATGTTATTGAACCATTGTGACCTTTGACTATGCATTCTCTTTTGTTAAAGGTTATATCATATCCACTGTCACACAATTGACTTATGCTCAGTAGATTGTATTTTAATCCTTCAACAAATAAAACATTATCAATGGAGGGAAAGAGATGCTTATCAATCCTTCCAACGCCAACAATCTTACCTTTCTAATTACCTATGAAAGTAACTCATCCTCCTTTCTTTGGTCTCAGGTCCTGGAACATAGACTTTTCTCTTGTCATGTGACTTTAGCAGCCACTATCCAAGTACCAAGACTAGAGTTTCCTTCCTATTGTTAAGCAAATTCGTAACAAGTAATATAATAGTTTTAGGTACCAAAATTTTCTTATGTCTTTTTCTTATTAGTCCTTAAAGGTTTGGACGATCCTTTATGACGTTCTCTGTAGTCATAGGACATGACTCCAAGCTTTCTACAATTTAAACAATGAAATTTTGATTTATCCTTTTTTATTTTCTTTTTCTTGTCAAACCTAAACCAAATTTGCATCAATGAACCTTTTCATACTTTGCTTTTGTTAAAGCACACATGAGAAAATTTCTAGTTTGGAATTTTTAAGGTACCTTGTCTTTTGTTTTTCATTCCATGAAGATCTTGGAATTTTTGCTCCTTCTTTGTTGGTAGGGATGTAGTTACTATTTTCCACTATGTCCTGCATGTCAATGTGATATGCATCAAAGAATGCTATAACCGTAGTTTTGGCCTTTGAACAATGAAGGTCTATTAATAGCATGTCCTTCGTTTTCCATTGGTTTATGGATCTTTTCCCTTGCATTGTAAAATGATTAACCCTTAGAGTATAAGCTATGTTACCAATTGAAGAGACAAGTAACACATAAGAAGGAGGTTGAATTGTGTGTATGATTTTTGAAAACTTTTTGCGAAAACAAATGATATATAATAGAGTTTTAATTCATTGTCTAAAGGGACCATCCAAAAAGGTGTTGTAAGTAAAAAGGATAAGGAAAGAGAGAAAGGCACATAGAATTTATCCTGGTTCACTCTTCCAACAAAGTTACATCCAGTCCCTTCAACATTAAGTATCTTCCATTAAGTCTAATTGACTTATACCCAAGTATTATCTACCTCTCCAGGTATTACAACCCCTGCAATCTACCTTATTACAAGTAAATTCAAGTATTCTTTGTCACTAAACCTCTTTAGGCTATATCAATCGCTATATAGAGCTTTTACAAAAGCTAACTCACAAAGTGAGCATATAGCAATACAAAACAAATTGACTTAACTTTGCTTCGCAAATTAAGCTTTACAAAGATTTTACAAACTATCGTCCAAAGAGTGTAAGAGAGTATTTTCATGCATGTTTTCATGTTCTCATTTTTTCATTGCTTATCTTTGAGCTTGATCAATCCCTTTTATAGGGACATAGAGAGATGAACATTGCTCTTGTATGAAGAGTGGTAACTTCAATATTAAATGTCAAAGATTTGCTTTTTGCTATACTTTTATAGAGCCTCTTTTTTTTCTAAAGACAGAGAAAAGTTATGTAAAAGAAAATTGTTTTTCTCTGCGCTTGATGCGTTGTCTTCTACTAATAAGGGATGAAGCTTCTTTTTGGTTCCTTCTAAGAAGAGTCATGATCTAAGTTTCCTTTTATCATACTTGACTTGAGATAATAAATATTTGGTGTAGACTTTCCTCAATCTGAAAATGGATATGTTCTTAACACAGTGCATTAGGTACAATGGAAATTTTGAATATTGTGTAATGATCCCAAGCTCGTTTATGTATGAAAAGAGTCACAAGATAAGATAAGCATTTTAAGTAACTCTTTACGCTTGTAAAGAGAAACTCCCTATTAAGATCATTGCATTCATTTTCTATTGGATAGTGAGCTCTTCTGTGGATGGCGAGCTCTTTTTTGGATGACAAGCTCTTCTTTTCAATGCATATGGTAAACTTATATATTGAAAAAGTTTCTCTTAATTGATACATGTCAAACATTAAGTCCAATAACTTGTTATTCTTTTGAAAGCTAAAGAACACTAGTTAAATATATGATATCATCCTTTAATCATAATGTTTGTTATCATAAAAAATCTTAGGTTATTTTAGATGCATAGACTTATGCTCCAACAAAAAGTGCTTTATTAAATGGTTTCATAGAAAAGGAAGCTTTTGTAAAACAACCTCTAGTTTGGAAGACACAAAACATCCTGATCATGTTTTTAACTCATAAAGACTTTTTATGATCTTAAACAAGCACCTCATGCTTCGTATGTCAGTCTCAACAATTTTCTTATTTCAAATGCTTTTTCAAGAGGAAAAGATACAACCCTTTTTAGAAAAGAAGAAAACAAAGATTTCATTGTAGTTCATATATATGTAAATGATATCATATTTGGTGCCATTAATGAATGCTTGTGCAATAATTTCTATGACCTCATTCAAAGTGAATTGGAGATGAGCATGATGGGAGAGCTCAAGTTCTTCTTAGGACTTTAAACTAAACAAGAAAAAAAAGGCATTTATGTTCATTAGCAAAAATACACAAAGGAACTTCTAAAGATGTTTAAAATGGAAGATGCTAAACATTTGAGAACCCCTATGCATTCGTCTGTCACCTTATCAAAAGATGAAGGTAAACCAATAGATTAGATGACCTATAGAGATATGATTGGTTCTTTACTATACTTAACTACCAGTAGACCTGATATCATGTTTTATATGTGCTTATGTGCAAGATTCCAATCAGACCCAAGGGGATTTCATTTGAAAGTTGTTTAAATAATTTTTAGATATTTTGTTGGTACTACTAACCTTAGCTTGTTTTACAAGTAAAACCAAGATTTTAGGTTAGTTGAATATTGCGATGCAAACTATACTGCAAACAACATAGAAAGAAAAAGTACAAGTAAATGATGTCACTTCATTAGACCATGTCTTGTGTCATGGGAAAGCAAACAACAGAACTCCATTGCACTATCTATAGAAGAAGTTGAATACATCTCAATAGCAAGTTTTTGTTCACAACTTTTACAGATAAAAACAATCTAAGTCTTTAAATTTATTTTATATACATCATTTGATGAACTATCCTAGTTCTTTTATGCTCTAATTATATATGTTTATGTTCTGATTATATAGGCTTATACATGCTCTGATGATATATTCCATGCTTTGATGAAACACAAAATTTTTTTCTTAAAAACACATGATCTTATCATTTGTTTTTGACAAATTGTTTTTGTAGAAACTATGTTGTCTATAAGAGGGGGATGTTTTGCTTGTTCTGATGAGGGCAATGAGTAGAAAATGTCATAAACCTTCTAATCCCAAAAATTTTTGGTAAGAACGTAAATATTATCTAAATGTAAATTGAGGTTTTTGACAGAAAAGTAAATTGCAAGAACATAATATTATCTAAGGTAATTAAAAGAAAGTAAAGATTACAACTACTTATGAATACTAAGATTTCTAAGGTTACCAAGACTATTAAGATTATTATAACATATTTATGCTATCACATATCCTGATTTACCACTTATTGATTTTAATTATAATTCTTACTATGCCAATGATTCCTCATCAATCTAATTACCTACGACGATCGTCGAACATTTGTCCCATGATAACTGAGGACTTAAACAATTGCTGCCTTGAGTTTGGCAGGGAATATGCACTTGATTGATGTAGATTATCTAGTGATTATCTATTTTGTTATTAGAGTTAGAGTGGTTCTGATCGGCCCTAAACTAACGTGTTCTAATCTTTACTACACACAATCGTGATTAAGCAAGGAAAAAATTATGCTATCAGAAATCAAAACTTAGTACGAATAGAATTACAATCATTCATTGATTAACTTGGAACGTGATACAAAGAAAAGTGTAGTGTTGTTGATGGGTTGTGACTCAAGTTCCCGCGACAATCGTCAGCAGTAGTTGTAGTGTTCCACCTCCGTTGGCCAGGTAGTGAGGGGTTGAATCACCAGAGTGTGCCAGATTCATGGTCAGTCCTCTTTTCGCATCGGCCACTACCCAGACTTTGGTCTTGTACCTACTCTATCAATTAGGCACTTTATGAAGCATCGTGGAACAAAGGGGTATGAAGTGAACTTGGGTTGAGGAACGGAAAGTGTGTGTGATAGGCTAAGTGTGTATGCATTTTCTTGCTAACCCATAAACGTTGACATGCATTCCTACTTATACATGCATCCCTAACTAACTATCTTTATAACCGTAATAACCATTTTACCATAATTAATCACCTGTTCTAATAGAAATATAAGAATTAACTACCCTAACTACTTTCTTAAACTCCCACGTTCTATATTATATTTTGCACGTGCTTGAATTTTGCCGAAGAGGAGTCGGTCTTCTGACACCAGGATGGATTTGGTTCTGGATGGGAGTCGGAAATTGCTTTGAGGTCAGCATCCGGTTCCAGATGCGGCATGCAGAGTCATGGAGTCAGTTCTTCAGGAGCCGACATCACGGAGTTGGCTTCATCCAGCCAGGGTGCATCTGATCTCTCTTTGGACGTCTATTCTGATCGGGACAGAGTCAGCCTGAAGGTCTCGCCTGGCCTGGACGTCTTCCTCTAGTGAACTTGACTTCGTTTGGCTTCTCTTTGACATACAAAAACAAGACTTGTTAATTTGTTAGTTAAAATTAGTAACTTAGCCTAGATTTGTATTTTCCTTAGTTCAACCTTGGAAATCTAAATCTTAACTAATGCATGATTCTTAACTATTATTTATATTATATTCTACCCATTTTAAAGACCCATTAAAGGGTATAAAATATGTATTATCAACGTGCTATCAATAAACTTTGCTTGCTTGCTAACCTCTGAACGAGTTACATATTTTTATTTATACAGGTATATCCTAACTACTTCATAACAAAAATAATAGAAATAACGGTCTTGTCATAACAAAATTAACAGACTCAACTAACTAACGATTTTCCTAAATGACACGTGCTAGAATTGCTAGAGTGGAGTCGGTCTTTGCTTTGTTGGGACGGATTCAGACGGATGGGAGTCAGCATCTGGTTTGAAGTCAGCTTCCTCTAGTTCGGGACAGTTTCAACTTCTGCTGGAATTACCTTGATCTAGAGTCGGCGTCATACAGTCCGAGACGATTCCGTCTTCTTCCAGAATTCGATCTTTGGAATCAGCTACATTCTACCGGGATAAAGTCAGCTTGTAAAGTCTCCATGCGGAGTCAGCCATGCAGAGTCGTCTTGGCCGGGACGACTCGGACTCAGTCTTAGCTTTAGCTGGCCGAGATGCCTTCGGTTGGTTGAGATGCATTTGGTCTCGGTTTTGGTTAGGATGGTTTGGGACTCGAGTTTGACCTGCAAAATAAGACTACTCTTTTTGTTAGCTAAAATAAGCAAATTAACATGGATTTGTATTTTCCTTAATTTTATCCTAGAAATTTGAATCCTAGCTAATATGTGATCCTTAACTACAAAATAGAGTCTACTATGCCCATCTAAAGACCTTATTTAGGGGGCTAAAATAGGAATTATCAAGGTACCCACAAGATAAATGTCCATCAGGACCATTTCGCCACAAACTAGAACACCCTTCTCATTTTCCTTCTACCATTTTTCATATCATATCGTTGTTCTCAATTATCATCATCATTCTCAATTCAATAGATCATGTCATTGTTCTCAAAACAATACCACATATCATAGTATAGTTAATTGAAGCACATGGATTCACAGAACTAACAACCAAAGTAGTCAAACAACACATCTTCCTATAGCATAGATAGGGTAGCACGGGCGTGCTTTAGCATGGCTGTGAATAATCGATATGACTCTATACGAGCGTGCACAAAACCTACACAAGCATGCACAAGTGCTACATAGCCATGCTCGACAGCCTGCTATCAAAACCTCATGGATTCTTGTTCGAAGTTTCAAACCTAAGGGGGAACCTACGATTTTTTTACATTTTTCATACACACAACAATCACATTAAGGAAACAACCATACAAAATCAAATTCAATCCATACCTATATTTATACCCCAAGCAACAAATAATAGCAAAAATTGGAATCCTTAAGGGATGAAAATTAGAACCCTTAGGGGTTCAGCCGCTTTTAGAGGACACTAAGAATAAACAACTTTAAGGTTCAGGAAACCCATATCTCCTAGCCACAAGGTGCCAACTCACCCTGTCCAAAAGAATATACACGCTTTGAGGTCCTAGAGATAACCCCTTATACTTATGAGTCCTACGGAACGACCCTCTCCTACCTACAATCATACCTATACCCTGAGCAAGGTTTCTCACTCCTCTCTATAGAGGTTCTGTTTCCTCTACTCTATAGACTTGAAGTCAGGTATTGTGTATGGGCATGTAGACTTAACCTGCATGGGCGTGCACACTTGGCCTACACGGGGATGCTCCTTATCATGCATGGCCTCTACGTGTGGCTCATCCTCAATTTGGGCCTTGGAGGCCTTTCATAATATTTTTAACTTCACCAACCTCATTCCTAGCCCAATATTTATCTTCCCAATATATCTTTGCTAGTAAATAACTAAACAGTCATTTTTAAAAGATATAATATTTAAATAATTACTTAGAATATTAATTCTAAGGGTCTAGAAGTTGAAACAATGTTTTTGGATTCAAATGATCCTCTGACTTGTTTCCCTGTCTAACATGCATCACATAAAATATCTTTCTTGTACACAAGACTTGGAAGTCCTCTTACAAAGTTATGTTTTTTCATCTTTGAGATAAGTCTCAAGCTTGTATGTCTAAGTTTCTTATGCCAAGTCCATTTATCTCTATTTATGGACACTAGACAAGTTAGATTTTGATTTGTTAAGTCTGTTAGACTAACCTTATATAGATTATTTTGTCTCTTTGTAAAAAATGTTGATGAACCATTTGGATTTTTGACTATGCATTCACGTTTGTTAAAGGAAACATCATATTCATTGTCACATAATTGACTTATGCTCAACAAATTGTGCTTTAACCCTTCAACAAATAAAACATTATCAATAGAGGGAAAATGATGCTTAGCAATATTATCAATCCTAACTATCTTACCCTTCTAGTTACCTCCAAAGGTAACTCATCCTCCTGATTTTGGCCTAAGGTCTTGAAACATAGACCTTTCTCTCATCATGTGATGTGAGCAACCATTGTCTAGGTACCATGATTGGTGTCTTATTCCTACAATAGGAATAATCATGTTCTTAGGTACCTGAATTCGATTAAGTCCTTTCTTGTTACTTCTAGATGGTTTGAACGATCCTTTTGGACAATCTTTGAAATCATAAGACAAGTGTCCAAACTTTCCACAATTTATACAATGAGCAGTAGATTTATCCTTCAAATCTTTTTTCTTATCATAGCCTAAGCCAGTTTTATGGACGTTTGTTATATTTAAGCACCTTTTTCAAGTTTTCAAATCCATTGATGAACTTGGCTAGATTTTGTCTAAGGTTAATGACTTCCTCTTGAAGTTGTTCATTTACTTCTGAAACATTAACTTTAGATAAGTCTTTGGCCTTTCCTCTTTTAAAATTTCATTCTCTTTTTTAGTAAATCATTTTCTTTTTTAAACTCTTTGGACAACTTAGAAATTTTCTTTTTCAAATCTTTGTAGCCTATTGAAAGAGTTGAAGAATGAGAGTAGTTCTTGATAAGTCACTTAAAGATGATTTAGGTTATTAAGTATTACCTTTGCATCATTTTCATCTTCTAAAGTAGTGTCACCCATTAAGCAAAGATTTGCTTCTTCCTCTTCTTCTTCTGAGGAAGACAGGTCAAGGTCCTCCCATGTAGCCATGAGTCCTTTCTTTCTTTTGAAGAAGGATTATTTTTTTCACCTTCTCCTTCTTTTTCTCTAAGTTAGGACATTTAGACTTGAAGTGTCTAAGCTTCTTGCATTAGTAGCACACGACTTGACTTTTATCTTTAACTTCTTTAGTGTACTTTTTGGAGTTGTTCTTCCATCAAGATCCTCCTTTGTGTTTCCACATGGAGTGATCTTTATTAAGATAAAGGAAAGCTCATCTTCATTAGAACCTTCTTCTTCAAAGATTTCTTCACAAGATTCCTCAACTTTGAAGGCTTTGGATGATGATCATTTTTGAGTCTTTTAAGCTTTGACGGCTATGGACTTACACTTCCTTTGGCCTTTATCCTCGTACAGTTATATTTGATGAACTTTGAGGGTGACAATAAGTTTTTCCATTGGAAGCTTCTTTAGGTTTTTTGGATGCCTTGAGAGTTGATACCTATGGTCTCCACTATCTAGGCAAACTTTGCAAGATTTTGGTTATATGATCATAATTATCATAATTTTTCCTAAAGACCTTAGATTATTGATAAATGCTTGGAATCTTCTAAACATTTGATCAATGGTCTCATGGTCTTCCATTTTAAATAACTCGTATTAATTGACAAGCATACTTATCTTGGAATCTTTTACCTGTGATGTTCCTTCATAAGATAGAGTCAAAGTGTCCCACATTTCTTTTGAGGATTTGCAGCTATGAACTTTCTCATATTCTATTTTTGTGAAGGCAAGAATAAGGAAATTTCTAGCTTTAGAGTTCAACAAATACCTTGTTTTTTTTTTATCATCATTCCATGATGATCCCAGGATCTCTACTCCATCTTTATTGGTTGGAATATATCCATCATTTTCCACTATGTCTCAATATTGCATGCATCAAAGAATGAAATCATTCTTTGTTTCCAATAGTCGTAGTTCTGACATTTGAACAAAGGAGGTCTATTAATCGTGTATCCTTCCTTAGAGAATGAACTTTAATACCAACTAAAGAAATAGGAAACACACAATAAAAGGGGATTTGAATTGTGTGTGTGATATTTTTAGTTTTTTTTTCGAAAAATGCAAGATATTTATAATTTTTCAAACACTATTCAAATGGACCATCCAAAGAGGTGTAGAATAAAACAAACAAGGTAGGAAAGAAACAACACAAGAAATTTATCCTGGTTCAACTCTCCACAAGAGTTACGTCTAGTCTCTTCAAGTTGAAAGATTTTTCCACTAAAGTCAACTAACTTACAAACCAAGTATTCTTAACCTCTTCAAGTTCTATCACACCTGCAATCTACTTGATTACAAGCAACGCCAAGTATTCTTTAACACTTATCCTTTTCAGGTTATCACAAAAATAAAAAGGTCTTTTACAAATGATAACTCACTAGGTGAGCATTTAGCAGTTACAAACACAAATATGAATTTGATTAACAAAGCAAAATATAAAGATTTTTCTCAAGGAAGGAATTTAAGAGAGTCGTCCAATGAGCATTCAAATATGATCAAAATTTTCTTATTTTTCTCTTTGAGTATAATGCTTTCTATTTTTCTTTTTCACATTCATCTATCTTTATTTCTTGAAGGCTTAATCAACCAATATATAGACAAGAGCAAGAAGAACGTTATTCTACATGAAGATGGAGATCTTTTGCATTAAATGCCAAGAGGATGCTTTTTGGGGAGAGTTTCAGAGTTTTGTCTTGTTTTATGGTTAGAGAAAGGATGTTGCAAACAAAAAGTGGTTTTCTTCTTATCCTTAGATTCTTCCCTTGATACGAGAAGCTTTGTTCTTTTAGTTTCTTTGAACATAGAAGCAAAAGTGAAACTCTCTTATATCAAGGTTGACTCGATTATTAAAACTTGATAAGGAAACTTTCTCTATTCTAAAATATAAAGCATAATAAACAATAACATGTATATAAAAATATAGATGTTGAGAAACATTGAATAGATAAATGATAAAGAAAGAACATAAGTCAAAAGACAAATTTCAAGATATGATAAGCACTATAAACAAGAAAGCTTTACGTCCAGAAACCTCAGTCTTTTACTAGACAAAGTTTTATTCTTTTGGACAATGTCTTCTTTAGATGATGTAACTGTTTGGACGCGAAAAATAGACTTATTTAAAGAACAACTTTCTTTTCATATGGACCTCGTAACAAAAGATTAACTAAAAAATAGATAAAAGTTGCATATAATTTAAATTAAAAGATCAAAAGTATAATTATAGGTCTAAATTTTTTTAATATTTTATATTTTTTATATCCTCTTGATGATGAAAAAAATTCTATTTGTAATATTGTAAAGTAAATATGTAAAAGATAATATTTAAAATTTTTAAAATAGTTATTACACAATTATCAAGAATAAAAGAAAAGAGTATCTCTGTTATATTTTATAGGATTATAAAAAGGTTTGAATTACAATTTTTGTAATATTTTTTTTATTATACATTCTTTTATAAATATTTTGACTATAACTATTTCTTCAAACTAATAATTGACATATATTTAAATATTTACTTATTAAATATAATTTTAATAATCTTAGTATTGAAAAAGAAAATTTGCATCGCTCGGATAAAGAAAGGTCTTGTTAATAATTAATGTGTTTTAAGAGTATCCTTTTAAAAAAAATAATATTTAATATATTTTATTAAATATTTTTAATTACTTAAAAATTTTGTATTTTTTATATATTAAATGCTTTTCTAGGTACATTTTTTTATTTTATCATTAGTTAACGGCTGTCTTAAATTAATTATATATTTGTTCTTTAAATTTAATTATTTTTCATTTAATATATATTTTTAATATTTTACTTGAATTTAAGCCTATCCATGTATGTATTACATAAAAAACTCTTTGTATTTTTGGGAAAGTATTACATAAAATACTTATTATTAATAGTTTGCAGTTTTAATCTTTCATCAATTTGTTTTTTTTTTTATAAATCCGAAGGTTTGGTAGAGTGAAACAAGAAAGAATCTCACATATGAAATGTCGAAAATTTGAATCATACTCGTCTCAATAAAATAAGATAAATATAAGTTTCTTTGTAAGTATTCCTTGAGTTGAACTATGTAACACTATCCTTCCTTTCAAAATTTTCATAAACAAAAGAAAAGGGTTGGTGGTTTTTATTTAATATTTACTACTTTTAGTTCTTGAATACATTTAGTGCAGTAACTATTTTTTAAATTCGTATAATCTCTGCTGCCCATACGAATATAGTAATAATAAAGTAGGTAATTAATTACTAGGCGTGTAGTGGCGAGATTAATGGATAATTTCTATTAGCTGAATCAAAGTCACATAGTTTTTTGGTTTTAAATGCATTTATGTAAGGTGGGGGCACAGGGCATTGTAAAAGACAATAGGTCCGAAGAACGTGACAGTCCAATTCTTCCACGAACAAGTTAAAAAGGGAGAGTCTCTCGATTTCTAATCCTAGTAGAACAGACACACACCACTCTCTACGTTACTCGTCAAAAGCCCAAGTCACGTAATTCTGAAATTCTAAGGTAGCATCTCTGCTTCTTCTTTCCTTACTTTTTTCCCCAATCTTTAGTGTTATTTCCTGAGATCGTTTCTTATTTCCTTCAACCTTCAGTTTCAAAAACCCTGCGATGGACCAAGTCAATTTTGTTGGTGGAGAAAATCCAAATTCCTAGATTACCCTCTTCTCTTTGCGTTTTACCAAGAACATAAAAGAGAGTCATCAGATATAGAGAGAGGGGTATTTTCTTGGTCGCTAAGCTACCCAATCTTTAATCTGACCTGGTCCTTAATCCTCGTGTCAATTTCGGCTTCATTAGGTGTGTATGGTTTTGTACCCTTTGGTGTCCTTTTCCTTAATATCTAGCCAGGTTCAAGTAATTGCACTCTCTTTCCATTAATCACCTAAAAAATCAAGAAAGGCCAATTTCTGGTTCCATGGAGGAAGACCAAGAGGCTCAGCATAACAGGGAAAATCAAGGGTCTCTGGCTACTGGGGAAGGAGAAGGATCAGAGGGTAATGGAGCAGGAGAAGGAGAAAATCTTAACAACAATGAGCATCATTCTTGCATGTGTCATATCTGCAACAAAGGCTTCAGATCAGGTAAGGCTCTTGGTGGACACATGAGAATACACAACCTCTCTAGGAAGCAAGTTCACAAGGCCAAACAAGGCACTAGTGTTGCAAAACCCAAAACCAAAAAATGGGAGTTGGTGAGTGGCAGCCCCACTTGTTCCCTTTGTGGGAAGAGCTTCTCTTCCATGAAGTCCTTGTTTGGGCACATGAGGTCTCACCCTGAGAGGGTGAGGAGGGGAATTCAGAATATCACCCCTAACAAGAATGGTGCATTCTCCAATTCCACATCTTCCTCGACCCTCTCTGATGATTCTGCCGTTGATCTCTCTCAAGCTCTCAGGGGTTGGTCTGTGACTGCCAAGAGAGGTCGCAAAAGCCCCTCTTGTAGCAATGCAAATTCTGGTTTAGAAGATGATGGAATTGAGGAGCGTATGCAAGAGGCTGTGTATGAACTCATGTTGCTGGCGAGTGGGAACCCCAAGTGGGAGGATGGTGATCAGATTGAAGAGAAGCCATTGAACAAGATGGGGTGTGAAGATGATTTGTTGAAGCCAGTTTTTGTGAATTCTGATGACATGAAGAACAAGAACAGAAGTAAAAGGAAGAAAGGGACAAAGAAAGTGAAATTAACAGAGTTAGAAACGGCTGAGGAGGAGGGGAACAAGTTGGTTAGATGCAGACTATGCAATTCGTCTTTCCCATGCCACCAAGCTTTGGAGGGTCATCTATGCAGCCATAAAAATTCTAAGAACATTCAGGTTATGGATGAATCTGAATCAGATCATGTGTTAGTCACAAAAGAGGAGCATCATGCCAAAGGAGCAACCATGCAAGGGGATGAAACAGGAATTGTTCTTGGGGGTAGTGCTGTGGAAGCCATCAGAGGGCATCAGTGTAAAATTTTCGACAAGAATTTCTCAACTGGTCAAGTCTTTGGGGACCACAAGAGATCTAATTGGACCAGCAGGGCAGATGCTCAGTCAGCTCAAGCAACTTCATCTGTGGAAAATGGTCAGAATTTTTCCAAGATTTTGAGTTTTGATCTTAATCTGCCTCCTGCTATGGATGAGGAAGAGGGTGTTCAATCAGATTTGTTTATTCCTGCCAATATTATGATATCATCCAGTTATGTATGATTCATCTTCCTAAAACTCTATTACTAATTGGTGAACTCAAATTTTAGGCTTTGATGATTATAAGGCATGCATTCTATTAGCAAAGATAAGTACTCTTTAGAGCTAGTTTTGAATTCTTATTGTCAATTGGTTGTCTTTAGTATTAGCTTGGTGAGACACAGCGGTAGATGAGGAACCATCTTAGTTGTTTCCTATGTTTTGGGTAGGGTCATGGACTCTTTGTCTTTTCTGTCTTTTCTTTCCTCATGTGAAGCATGCTGTGAAGGAAAGATCCGAAAGGGCCTTGTGGGGTTTTCATTGGGGTATAAATGTAACCCTTTTCTACTTAAATGCAATTGGACAGTTTGGTTCTTTAATATCGTTTTGTAAATAATTATTTGACCATCATCACTTTGATTCTGGTGCCTAAATTAAAGTTTTAATTTTATGTTTGATTCTACGGTGGCCAAAATATCATTCTGTTACACAATTGCATTGAAATTTCCTCCCTCTCATGCTACATATAATCAATAATTTGAGGGGGGAAATTAAAATAATAAACGAAATGACTTCCTGGATTAATGATCATTATACTAAGAAGTTTATGTCTAATACATATGGACATTAAAAATGGGGTTATTTTCAATTAATGATCCTTTAACATAGAATAAGTACCGTGTTTTGTTCAGAGTTGAAACTGACATTGCGCTCTCTGCACAAACAATATCACGGGGTCAGTAAATAGAAAAAGTGTTACTCTAATAAAAGACGTACTAGTGTAGTGGTAGCCCCGTTAGCTACTTCGTTTGAGTTTAATTTTGATTTTTAAAATAAGTTTTGTTATATATATGTTAATTTATAATAAATTTTAAAGTTCAACATTTATGTAATTTTACAATATCTTCGAATCATTTGTCCAACTTTTTAATGATCATGTCATGAACTATTTTAATATATCTTATTTTTCTTGAAAATTTGATCAAAATAATTTAATTTTTGAGAAAAAAGACTATACACTTAAGTATAAAATAATTATACACTTACATTGTTTTTTTATCATATAATAACTGTGTAAAATAATTTTTTCACTCTCATTGTCCAATCACAAATCATATAATTTTTAATGTATCTATTATAAAAGCTAACAAATATATTTTTCATGAGGTTGTGATTGGATGAATGTAAAATTATTTTATTTTCTCTAATTTTTATATATTATCGTTATAAACATCTTTATAAAGTATTTACTAAGAAATTATCTTTATCATTGCATATTTTAATGAATAACCTGACGTTCTAAAATAATCAAATACAATTAAATGTATAAAGATGAAGTGTATATAAATTAAACATTTAATTATAATACACTAATAATATAAAACTTAGAAAAATAAGTTATGTTATTAACTATGTTTATAGATACATTTAATCACAAATTATCATATATTAAGTTATTAATTTTTAAAATAAATACTTAAACGTGGTTAAATGATAGTGCTGACTATTTAACTCAAATTTTAATACCTTAAAAATGACATAATCTTCAAACACTGCATTAATAGCGAGACTTCCCTAAGTCCGAGTATGTCTAATTAAAAAATAAATAAAAGGTTAGCGCTATAATTCGATATTAGATGCAAGAAAATCTTAGCAACATATTTTTTTAATATTCCTTTTCTAACGCTCCTTAAAATTCATGGGAAATCTACTAAATGACATGGCCTCTCTAACCAAATTTTCTTTCTAACAGAAATTAAGACCATTTGTTGTTGTGTTATCATTAATTAAGAGATGAGTTATTGCATGTTGATAGTTGGAAGGAACATATAAGACTTAAAAATGTTATGGTCAGTCTAGTTTGAGAGACCTAAGAACTTTGATGTTGAGGTCATAATTGTGGTTTTAGAATAAAATTTAAAATCTATTAAAAAGTATGTCACAAAATGTATTGTTAACATGACAAAGGCTAGCGTGTGCAAGGAAATCAAATCGTTCATGGTGGGGAAACAAATTTTTTATGGCAAGATATATTAGTTAAAATAGACAGTTGAATTTTTTTTATTTTTTCTCTATTTTTCCGTTTTGTCTCGGTCCGTTGTCTCTGGCATTGAAGCACAAGTTTTGCAACGTCAGCAACGACACAAAACTGAAGAATGATAACAGCCCCACCAACCAACACAACCACCTTCCTTGGAAGCTCTTTTCCTCTGCGTCTCACTAGTGATCGCACCTAGCAGCATTGGTATCGCGAGCTCTCTATCTGCACACACTTCATTTGCCGCACAAGACACCGTCACTCTTCTCCTGTGCCACTCCTCACAACAACTTCCCATCACACAACCTCATATTTTTAGTATGAGGTCACCATTCTCCTTATAGTAAGCTCGGTCTCTAACAAAGAACTGAGTTATGACGCTTATGTTATCATGGCGAGAAATGATCAAATTATTTCTAACGGTAATGAAAGGTGGGATGGATAATCATCTTATAGTTCTAATGAGTATCATCTTATTTGTTAAATTGCATAAAAATGAAAGATGGGATGGATAATCACTTTCTTAGAGTTACTCTTTGAGTAACTTAATCCCTCCTCTAATTAATTTTCTTTTAATAAGGATTAAATCTGATAAATATTTATACAATAAAAAAAATGAATTTCTCTTGTTATTTTTTGCTTACATAAGTGAGATGAAACATATTTATTTTTATTTCTTCTACTTTTCTCTATTATTTTATATAATTTTTTTATTTACATTATTTTTATAATATTTTTAACACTTTTAAATTTATTTAAGATTATTAAAAAACATGTATCTTAATTTTTATTTAAAGAAATTCATTTTCTTGAAAATAAATCTCTTATAAATTTAAATTAATAATATTAAATATATATATATATATATATTACATTATATGATATTTCTCATTTAGTATAACTAATGATCAAAACAATTTGATTAATGTTAAATGATCCTCTTTATATATTTAAATTATTTTGATTATTTTTTATACTAAATGAGAAATATTATAAATATTTTTTATATATTTTATATTATTAATTAAAATTTATAAGAGATTTGTTTTTAAGAAAATGAAATTTGATAAATAAAAATTGAAATACCTGATCTTTAATAATTTTAAATAAATTTAAATATATTAAAAATGTAATGAATATAATGTAAATAAATATAAGATAATAGAGAGAAATATATATTAGAAAAAAAAAAGAGAAATAGAAGAAATATATTTTATTTTGTTTACATAAAAAAAATCTTAATAAATATTTATCATAATTTTTTAGATCAAATCCATATTCAAGAAAAATAATTATATCATATCTTAATTAGAAGAAATTAGATTAAATATATTAAATAGTATTTTTTTCTTTTTTCTTCTATGAATTGTAAATTATTTATTAATTATTAATTGTGTATAAAGATAAGGTATTAAGTTTGTGTCTATCTACTAACTTAAAGAACGACAACTTGAACTCAGAAAATTCCTTAGATAATTTTCCTACAAATGATTTATTAAAATTTAAATATTTTTAAAATTTTGCAAAAAAAAATATTATCCATAAATTTCCTGTAAAATTTTGTAAAATTACTTTTAAAAAATCAATCAAGGGTTGAAAAGATCTTTTAAAAAAATTGGAAGTAATTTCTACTAATTTTTCTTAAAATTTTAAAAAATAATAAGTAATTTTATTTTTTAAAATTTTGCATGAAAATCCATAGATAATTCCTGTCAATTTCCTGGAAAAATAGAATAACTAAAAAAAAACATTCTTTCGGTGATCTTTATCGAAAGTCATTGAAAGAATGTCTTCTTTTGCTGCAGACACTCATTATGTCCATGATTCTTAGATTCTTGAGAAAGAATTTGATATTCATATAAAGAAAAGTGAAGCAAGCAGTGAAAGGTTGGAACATAGTAAACAAATAGGCTCTAATATAAGAAAAAATAAGTTACACACTAAAAATATAAAATAGTTATCATATATATTAATTTATAATTAGATAATAATATAAAAAAATTAATTTATACTATCAATCTAAAACTATTAAACTCATAATATATAAATTTTTTTTTTGATACAAACTGGAAATAAAATAATTGTAATGGTATCATTACAGCATCTAATTAGTTTGCCAAGTGAATAACAAAGTACATAACTGAATTCTTACGGATTATGATGTTTAGTGTGAGCCAAACTAGTCACTTACAATTTGTATTCCAGCCCGGCTTCATTGATAAGCATTACCTAAATCTTTTCATATAAGCTCATCCTAGTATTCACACTCCTTAGAACGAAAGGCAAAGAATAAAACAAATATTAAAACAGAGGATAAAAAAATATTATAAATTACTATTTTAGTATATACATTACACGGGATAAATATTTATTTTAAATAATTAAAGTTTATAATAAATAAATATCTTAAATATGTAAATTATATTTTAAATTTATAATAAACAATTTAAATTATAATATAGTTATTTTTAAGTCTTCAATTTTTTAAAAAAAATATAAAAATTAATTTAGATATAGAGATAAAAGATGGTGAGTGGAAATAAATAATTATAAAGATCAAATAAAAAAAAAAGAAAAAAACTTGAAATAGTTGAGAGAAAATAAAACCAATGCAAATAAATAAATATTAAAATTTTAACATTTAGATAAGAATAATTAGATACTAAGAATTTATTTGATGGTTAAAATAAAATAAAATATAAAAACAAGATAGGACATGATAAGAATATGATATAATAAGATTACATAAATTTTAATCCTATTCAAATATTATTTATTATTATTTATAATAATAATAATAATAATTGACAAATATTGCAAATAAAAGAACAACAACTTGAACAACTATTATTATTAGATGGTTGTTTATGATATTTCACTGCTTTCCGAAATGAAAGTTGTCATGTTATTCGTTTTAAAAGTATTTAGATTGAATCAAATCAGGACAACCGCATGAAGAGCACTTGTCAAATTTTAAATTGTTTCAAATTAAAAATAAATAAAAAATAACGAGATTCCTCTCCAAATAGTGTGTGAATTCGTCTTCTTCCATGTTCTGCACCTGCGTTTGGCACAAAAATTTTGGCAACCTTACTGGAACTTAGCAAGATTACTTTGAGCGAATGCAATTGCATATTTAGAATTTGAATAGGAATAATTTTATGCTAATTGATTAATGTAATTTGGTAGTTTTTTTTCTTATCAATTTAAATCTACAAGAATCTTTTACATTTTATATAATTTTTTTTATAAATTTAAATGTGTAAATAAATAAATATTTTTTTAAAAATTACAGAAAATTCCATAGATAATTTTCCTACAAATGATTTATTAAAATTTTAATATTTTTTAAATTTTGCAAAAAGAATATTATCCGTAAACTTCCTATAAAATTTTATAAAAAAAACTTAAAAAAAATCAATCAATACAATTTTCGAAAAGCTCTTTTACAAAAAATGCAAGTAATTTGTATAATTTTTCTTAAAATTTTAAAAAATAATAAATAATTATACATTTTTTTAAAATTTTGCATGAAAATCCATAGATAATTAATTCCGTCAATTTTCCTGGCAAAATCCAACCCGATCACGACATATAAACATTGTTAAACCCATTAATGGAATCCCATTGCAAGCATGTTTCCTCCTCTGATTTTGCTTGTTTGTGCGATTTGTTGAGACACTAACAAAGATACAGAAAATATTGTTTTACATTCAAAAGTTGTTTTGCTTGTTTGTATGATTTGTTGAGATTCACGGACATAAAACCCCAACTCTTTGATTTTGATTTTGCTTCTGCGTTTCCCGTGAGTTAGAATTTGAATTCATCCACTATTCATTCATTCTGCTGGTTTGAGTTCACTCTTGCCTGTCTCATTTTGCCCTAAGCCTTTCATTCTTCGATTCATTCTTCTCTCTGGGTTCTAACATCTCACTCTAATTGACGTTTCACCTAGAGTAAGCTTATATGTAAGGTAGTAATTTTTAGCTTCTGAGTTCAAGTTGTTGTTCTTTTAAGTTATATTAAGCTAAGAAAAATACTACCATCACTCTCTTATAGAGTATTATATCTATATCTCTATCTATCTATCTCTCTATCTCTATATATATATATATAGTTTTTATTCAGAATGTTATTATATATAATTATAATAATTTTAACATGTAATTTTAAAGTATATTATTAATTATTATTTTAAAAATTAAATAATTATTTTTGAAAATATACTTAAATAATAATTATAATTTTGAAATTTTTATATATTTTTTATAGTTATAAAAAAATAAATGCATAAATAAAATAATATTTTTATATAATTTAATTAATTCTTATAATTTGAAAATTTTAACAATTAAATTAAAAATTATCTTTTAAAAAATGTATGAAATTTTAACGAAATAATAATTTTGTCATTTGAACATAATTCATATCCTATCCTATTGTTATTTAATATACATCAAACATTGAATAAGATTAAAACTCATCATACTCTTATCATATCATATTCTTATTCTTTATTATCTTTCTTCCATATTTTGTCCTATTTTAATCACCAAACAAGCTCTTAGTATCTAATTATTCTTATCTAATTGTCAAAATTTCAATATTTGTTTATTTAAATTTGTTTTATTCTCTCTCAACTATTTCAAGATATCTTCTTTTTTATTTATGTAAGTATATTTCATCTTTATAATTATTTATTTTCACTCACCATCTTTTATTTCTATATCTAAATTAATTTTATATTTTAAAAAAAAAATTGTCAAGACTTAAAAACAACTATATCACAATTTAAATTGTTCATTGTAAATTCAAGATATAATTTATATATTTAAAATATTTATTTATTATAAATTTTAATTATTTAAAATAAATATTTTCCCCGTACAATGTATATACTAAAATAATAATTTTTAATATTTGTTTATCCTCTGTTTTAATATTTGTTTTATTCTGTCTTTTCATTCTAAGGAGTGTGAATACTAGGATTAGCTTATAAGAAGAGATTTAGGTAGTACTTATTAATGAAGCCTTGCTGGAATACAAATTGTAAGTGACTAGTTTGGCTCACACTAAACATCATAGTTTGCAAGAATTGAGTTATGTACTTTGTAATTCACTTGGCAACCAATTAGATGCTATAATTATATCTTTACAATTATTTTATTCACTGCTCCTATCATTTCTTTTATATATTATGAGTTTAATAGTAATGTATAAAACAATTTTAACTATTATCTAGTTATTATTATCTAGTTACAAACCAATACTTAATAAGTTTGTTGACTATTTTACATATTTGTTCTTATATTATAGTGAACTCTAACGTCATATTTCTTAATCTTCCTCAATTATGTTGCAATGTTTCACTACTTGTTTCACTTTTCTTTATAGAAATACCAAATTCTTTCTTAAGAATCTAAGAATCATGGACATAATGAGTGTCTGTTGCAAAAGAAGACATTCTTTCAGTGACTTTCGATGAATATCGGTTGCATTCCTTCTGCGACTCATATACATTGGGTATTGATTTAATCAGAGTAGTAATCAAGGGATTTTTTAAAGAAAGGATTTCAACTGGTCATTGTTTATATTTTGATATTTTTGATATTTTGGTGCCTTTGATTTTTTACCTTCATGTGACCTATGTATTCTTTATATTCTTTCTGGAGTGAAGGATTCAAATGCTCTTGAAGGATTCTTTCCCTTCTAAATAGGAAGATCATAATGATCATCAGAATATTTTGGATTTAATTGACATTATACCCTTTTAGCAAAGGTAGTAATCAATGAATGATTAGACTTCTATTATTTATACAGATTAATTTCTTATGCATAGATAATGAGACAATCCTATATACCCATTATTTTTGGTTTGGTGGAAAAAACTAAATTAGTATTAATTTCTATCCTCCAACATATGCGAAGTGTTTTTGGAATCCAATATAGTGTTGACTTTCAGAACCTGACTGTCAAGGTTACTCATATATTTATCATCCTACTTTTTTCAACTCTGTACCTGTCAAAAACTTTAAGGATATGTTTGAATTTTCTGTATTGAATTGGGAAGTTTTTGAACTCCCAATTCAGTAAGATCAATTAGTTTATGATGTTGGTACACTTTTCCTTTTTCAGTAAGATCAATTATATAGTGTATCCTTTTTTTATTACTTGAACCCCTATACACTTTTAAGGGTTGTCATGGTGTATCATCCCTAGTTGATGTCCAATATGAGGAAAGAGGAGACTTAGTTCAAAATTCCTTTTCAGGAAACAAAATTTCCGAATGGAATTTAGATGGTATGAGTGAACAAGCCATATTAGATCTAACCTGCCAAATGACAATGGCAGCAACAGCACACAGAACCAAAGGTTGTTCAGACAAGTCAGCCGCATTAGCCATCATACAAGGATTTACTGGCCAACTAAAGGGTTGATGGGATAATCTTTATACAGAAAATGATAGGTTAACCATATTGAATAGCGTCAAGAATGAAACCAATCAAGAAGATGCTGTCTCAACCCTTATCTACACAATTATTCAAAAATTTATAGGGGATCCCAATGTATTTAAAAACAGAGCTGCAAACCAACTAACTAACCTATATTGTCCAACCATGTCAGATTATAGATGGTATAAAGATACCTTCCTATCAAAAGTAACATTAAGAGAAGATGGCTTTGCCAACTTTTGGAAAGAAAAATTTATAGAAGTATTACCAAAATTATTCTCAAAAAAGGTTAAAATGAACTTAGAAAGACATTATGGCCAACCCATAGCATATGAATCCTTGACCTATGGTCAATTACACAATATTATAGTAGAAACTGGACTACAAGTATGTACCGACTTTAAATTACAAAATAAGATAAGGAAAGAGAGTGCCTCGAGCAAAAGAGAGTTAGGGACTTTTTGTCATCAATATGGGGTAGAGCCAATGAGGGTCCCTAGTGTCCGTCATAAGAAAAAACAAAAACAAGAAAGGTCCTCCTTCATCTTATCGAAAGCTTTTTAGATGTATTCTCATTTACCTTTATGGAATTGGAAATGTGTATTTTTTTTTAATTATATGCACTTGTCTTTTTTATATATATATATATATATATATATATATAAATATAATAAATACAATAAAAGTTGAAGAATAATGTTCTTATTTATACAATAGCATATGCTTACAATTATATAAATCCTAATTAAATAAGGAAATAAATAATAAAATATAAAAAAATTATAAGAGATTATCTTTGATATTTTAAAATATTTAATAATATAATTACTTGATATTTTTCAAATTTTAACACACCCTCAAGCTAAAACTTACTAAATTTTCGAACTTGTTACAAGAAGAACAATTCATTTCTCTACAAATAAATAGAAAACATAAAAATTGAATTCAACTAAAAAACAATAATTTGGAAGGCAACTCAGGATGTTGGTGAAGTTGGAGAAAGTTGCTAGATAACATAGCCAAATAGTTGGAATGATCACCGATCTAAAAGAAATTTCTTAGCAAGCAAAGCAAGATCTAACATTCTCAAAATAATATTTGAAAGCTTTAAACTAATAATATTGTTGGTAGAAAAAGAATTATTATCATAATGATCTTTGGTGAGAAAAATGTTACTAATCTTATTATATGTGAGAAAGAAGTTACTATTGAAATGATAATTGGTGGAAAGAAACTACCACTAGTATGACTTATATGTGGGAAAAGATTCATTATCAAAATTATCGTTGACAGGAAAGAAGTTACTACTAATATGTATGTAGTTAGAAAAGTGGTAGAAAAAGTCAACAATGATAAACAAAGACAATTGAAAAAGTCACTAGAAAAGTGGATGGCTAAAGAAAATATTGGTTGTTTGAGGTCGGAAAATGATAGATGAAAGGGCAAATGGGATGGGAAACATGATTTGATAACATAGACAAACAAATGTGACTAGTGGGAGTTCTAATATTTTTTGGGAACTCAATAACAAAATAGTAAGAAAACAAAAACATAAAAACGATATATTTAAGCTTCTCTACAAAGTCTGTTTTATATATATTTAATACAATAAATATAAATAAGTATATGAGATAATATTCTTATTTAAATATATCTATAATTGCATAGATTCTACTTAAATAAGAAAACAAATTATAAAATTTTTTTCTAAAACTTCATCCAATATATTCTAAAATATTTTAAGTTATAATCACAAGATATTTCCATATTCTATATTTTCTATTGGCCCTTGTAGGACAATTCTCCTTTTATAATATATGCTTACTAAAATAGAAAAAAATTATTTTATTGCGGCTTTGCGATCTAATTTTAACTATTCTCTCCTTTGTAGAATTTTCATGGTTACAGTTTTTACTGCATAAGGCTAAAGTTATGCAAGAAAATAGTTCAAAGTTCTTTTCAGTTACCAGTTTTCTTTCAAGTGTTGAAACTGCAACCGAGTACTTTATATTTCACTAACTTTTATGGTTTAAATGAATTGTAAATCAATTCAAAATCTATTTATGATTTATTGCCATCATGGCAAAAGATAGAACTGGGCTCTTGTTAGGGCCAGCCCAATAAGGATAGCGCCATAAGGATCTACACCCGCAAGAAGAGTTAGTTATAGTAGTTATATATATAAATAGTTTGTTACAAGTGTGATAGAGAAAACCGTGAATGATCAGATTTGTAACCTTTAGGGAGACTCTTGAGTGCATTATTGATTTTTTTTCCATTCTCTCTCTACCTATTCTTGCAATATGGGTGCCTAACAATTGGTATGACCGGAGCAAAAAGAGCATGGAGTCCAAAGCGGAGTTCTTGGAGAGATCGATGGAGGAAATAAGGAAAGCAACCAGCGATAAAGGGTTGAGGTTGGCCGCGATTGAGAAGAACTTAGAAAGGATCGAGGATATTAAGCAAATGCTTGGTAGTTTGATGAAGAAACAGGGTATCGGAGAAACGGAAACAGAGGGCGTTTACAATCAGTCTAAGAATGAAGAGACCAGCGATCATGATCTTGGTGGATTGAAGCCGAACAAAGAGGATGTAGGGGGTAATGGGTAATGGGTCGAATGGTGGCCAGGATGAAATACATTCTTCGTGCAAAAAAGTAAAGGTACACATTTTTATAGAAGCACGAAACAGGGAACTAACTTGAAGGGTACTCACTGCAATTCGTGAACCCAGAAAACACAAGTAAAGAAAAATGTCTAGTAATCAAGAGAAAATACAGCTAACTGTCTATTGATTTTCTTTCGTGTGTTCCAGCTAAAGAAGGCAGTGGGGAAAGGTCCAGTAGACTGCTAATATTCTTGATGAATTAAAAGCCACAGATATAGTCTTCCAGCCAGAGCAAGTACTGGGAAGACACTTAGTGGAGGTGATCAAATGTTCGATTTCAATTTAAAACCAATTGACAATATTCAAAAACTGTATAAGCTGCACCCAACAATTGAGATAGACAATGATAGACAATGTGAAATTTCTTAACACCCCTCCACATGTTGGTCAAGTGTTGGTCCAATGAATGGGTTAATCAGACACCAGAACAGGCCATTGGGGAGGATGTTGTAGTACTAATCAGTTTCCTGATCTTAACCTTGAGGACAAGCTTGTTTGGAGGGGCAGTATTGTTAGGTCCAGCCCAATAAGGATAGCATCATAAAGGTCTACACCCGGCGAAGAGTTAGTTATAGTAGTTAAATCTGTATATAATCAGTTTGTTACAACGGTGATAGAGAAAAAGAGTGAATAGTCAGAATTGTAACCTTGAGCAATTGACGCGGTGGAAGGGAAAGGCCCTTTGGGGAGATTTATCTCCTGAGTGCATTATTGATTTCTCGTTTTTTTTTTTTCTCTATCCTCTCTCTACCTATTCTTGCAATCTGGGTGCCTAACAGCTCTTGACTTGCTTTGCTTAACGAGGTGATGGATCGGTATGGCAAAACTCACACTTGTTCTCCAAAAAATTGTCATATGATCTAGTCGAGACAATGACCCCATCCTTTCTTTGAAGCAAATAACTTAGAACCACATCTAAATTACCTAATCCACTGCAGTGTTGTGAGGAAGTGAACGTTCGCAAAAGTGAAACTGAGAGCTTGGAGATTTATGTTTACGAAAAATCAATCTTTTCCATAGCATAGTTCAATACAAGTTTTGTATGTTTTAAGGTACCTGTAAGTTATATAGAGACTGCTGGAAGCATTGTGACTTGCCAGAAGGGCTCTCAAAGAGCAATACCTAATTCACTTGTACATGCCCCCCTGTTCTAAAGTTGTACTTGCTATATTACAAGTATATTTTCTTGTGGGCTTTCGTAGCATAGTATATTTCAGTAAAGTTAGTTTCGAAGGGTCAGTATGTTGATACCCAAGAAAGTGCAATTCTAGTATGTTGTGGTTTCTTGCTTTGTGTAGTATAACTAGTAGGTGACTATGTATAGCTGTATCAAATGTTCAAGTGGCTGGAATAGAACATTATAATCTTTTATTGGCTTTGTAGTTAGATGATACATCCTCCCCTTGATGAACAAGAGGGAGATCAAGGATAGACAAGCCACCAGCAGCTTTGATGTCTTTCGTATTCATGACTTCTTTTGTTTTTTTACTCTGATAAAATTGAAGGAAAAGAATTCCAAAAGCCAATTTGGTTTTGTTGTTACAATCAAGAACCTGATGCATTCGGCTTCTCCACGCATGCAATTCCTTTTATTCCTCCATGTAGTATTTTTTTTTCTTTTATAAATTTTTTCTCTTTATGAATTTATTTTTTCTTCCATCAAAGAAAAAAAAGTAAAAATTCTACTGAATCTTTTGGATCCAGATCTTTAACAATACACTAAAAAAAACTTTCTTTTTTATTTTAGAATATACTTTTAAATACTATGATAGTTTCGTTGTTTTTTTTTTATTTCATTTTGTTTTGTTATTAAAAATCCAAAAGTTTCTTTTTTTTTTTTCTATATGTTATGATTATTTAGTAAATAGTATCCCAATAATTCAATAATTCAGGTTGCTATGATCTAACTTATATTAAGAATTAAAATAAGTCAAACTACTAGACAAAATTATATGGTCTAGCCTACATTATATCCAAGTTAGGCCAAATTATTTTATAGAACAAATTAGGTCAAAACTTTTAGCAAAGCCTACTTAATTAAAAATACTAGATTAATAAACATATAAATAAGTGTTTGTGTTATTATTACTACTATATTAAATTTGTAATAATATATTAAATTCATACATTTATTTATCTTTTTAAATGTTAAAGCATGTTAACTTATATAAAAAGTGAAGCTTATAAGTTTATTGAGAGATAAATTTATGTTCTATTTAGAGGTTTTATTGTAAAATATATTTTTAAATAAGATACTATGAATGCTAAATTAGACCTTAAAAACCTGCTTATATTATCACAAAGTACCAAATGTTGAACCACTTGTGTTCCTTAACCAAGATCTGGAATTAGATCCTCGACTTAGGCATGGAGTCGCAATTAGAAGTATCATTTTATCCTCAAAGGGACTGACCCGATGGGAGGGAGACACCTATTACCCCTATTCATATCACATGTAAAATTTTATCCAAAACATATAGTGTAAAACTTAATCAAAAACAAATATTTAGCCTCGATGTCACAACCTATCAAAGCAATGTCCCCTATACATACTACTAAGTAAGCAATAAAAGGCAACAAATCTCAATATTCAAGATCCTACTCAGCTTTCTTATAAAGCATGAATATGCAGGGTACCTCAACAAGTACCTCGACAAGGCCAAATAACCCACACACAAGTCAATAACTTATAAAACATCATAGATACCACAAACATGTACACATGAACTGATGCATATGCCATATTAGTTAGTCATACTGAACTTGCACTATTCGTCCTAGCTTGTGCAAGCAAGCACAACCATTGAGTTTCCATATTGAGTAGCCCTAAGAGGTCTAGTAACCTTACCACTTGATTTGTATCTACTTTCCTTCATAATCATTGCATTATATGATATATGTCACATAATCATTTTCATAGTTTCTTTTTTCATACATTAGGCTAATGAGCGGCTTCCTCACCTTGCAAGGGCAAGGCTACTCATTCGCAACCTACACAAATTAGTCAAAACTATCCTTACCCCTCAAAGGCCTAAGTAGCTCACTTGAAAAGTGGTCATCGAGCCCATTCTCACTCTGCTAGGACTAGGTCACTCATCGTGATACACACAATTCATTAATCTTAGTTTTCACAATCATATATTGTGTCTAATACTCAAATACAATGACATTTGTATAACTTTCATACATACAATTCAATAACAAAACATTCAATAACAAAGCATTCATATCACAAGTCAATATTTTATTTGGGAAAAAACATAGTTTCTAAGTTCATAATAAACATAAAATACAGTTATTAAACCCAATGATCCACAAACTAGTTAAAAAATTTCACAAAAATTAGTTCTAGAATTTAGGAAAACAAATTGAAAGAATAAATCTCCCACACAAATGCAGGGTGAGTAAGAGAAGCAATCACTATGCCAAAAATCTTTATAGAAGTGTTTATTTTGTCTTTAAAAAGAGATAAAAAAAAGTGCTCTCTATTTCTAAAGGGCAGATCATAGAGCGGACTTCTTCATCTCTACTCTTTAGAGACCACCTTTTTAAAGAAGCACTCTATAAAGGTTAAACTATGGAGAGTATTTTTTTGAAGAAGCACTCTCTAAATGTTTAATTTTTTATTTTATTTTTTTACATCTCAATCATTCATTCTCATTTCTTAAATCTATTAACACAAAAAACAGTAAGCTAATTTTACATTGAACTATTTTCACATAGCTATTGCCACAAAAAGATGAAATCAATCTAAATGTTCTTTTGACAAGTGTTTAAATGGTTATTTTCTAATATCTTTGGAAAAAGCAAAAACAAATGTATAAACAAATTTCTAACAGTAACACTAACTTTTTGTTGCCAGATGCATTTATAAGTAGCAAACTATTTTGGAATAATAGTTAACCACTGTGATCTTCCCAAAGTAATAAAAAAAGTTAATATATTTAATTGTCTAAAACAATCACGTTGCACTTCGAAGCACCTCATTTCCGTGCGAAATATGACCATCATGAGGAATATCAAGTGCCATAATTTTATATATCATGAAGGTTTAAAAATGCAGTGTAAAAATACAGTGTAAACATGAAAATTTGCAGGAGAACTAAACAAAAGCTACACTCAATACAATTAAAGTGTAACAATGACATGTTAAAAGACATTAATACCTAATACTTTTAAGGAATCTATGAACATCAAGAAAGTTCCTGAGGGATCATTTTAAAATTTAACCACTAAAGTCTGTTAAACTTTAATATCTGGAATCTTAGTTCAAATTCCACCTTTGCATGTATAATAAAACTAGTTCAGAGTTATGTAGAAAAAGTAGCATCATGGCTCAAAAAGAATAACAACTCCCAGGAATAGAAACGTCCACTTACGTGTGAATAACAGGAATATAACTATGCATCATCAAATCACATTTGTGAAAGAAATGTCCACTCCAATTCGAATAACAGTAAAAGACAAATCTAACTATATCTGATAGCATGCTATGCAAATCTATACAGAAAAACGGATACTCCTAAAGATAAAAATATGCTTCAACTGAGAAAAAAGAATGCATTGGAATGAAAAGTGTGAAAGATTCGAGGCAAACGATTGAAATCTTAATAACCACAATCACAATTAGCACTAGCAACAAGAATCGACAAAAAAATAGGAAAGACAAGATCGATGAGTAAGAGATTTATGGAACACCCACTCGGTGCATTAGAATTGAAAAAGGTAACGATGAACTACTTGTTAGTGTTTGCTAGGGTTTTATTGGCTTGTGGCGATTGGGAGGCAATAGATGCAATAGATGCGCTAGAGAAGGACAAGGACCAAAACCAAAACTCTTGTCCTTGTGCTGGAGATTCTTCGCCGCCTTCTTCCCCCCACACTCCCAAGAATGCTCGAGAGCATTTTTGTTGACAATCACCACATCCCCTCGTTTCTCTCCGCCCACTCTCCCCCTCTATCTTTTGCCTATCTAGATCATCCCTTTCTCACTGTCATCACAGAGAAACCTAAATTTACAATTTTAAATCTAGAGAACCAGAACCGCCAGAGAACTGAGTTGGAGATTATTTAAACATATCTAAATGGTGCTATGTATCAGTACTTTTAGTATAGTATAGTAAATAACATCAATACCTATGCTAAATACCATGCCCTATAAAATAACATTTCTCAAAATTCAAGATAAGTTTAGTCTTAATTCACTTATCTCTCACTTTAAACAAGCTCTCAAGGCATGTATTAAAGGTGTTGACAAGTGCTTGGAACATTGCACAGACTTAAAGGTATCCCAAGTGTAGCCAAATGTACTGTGCAATGTAAATCAATAAATGAGAAAAGAAATGATCTTTATGATTCGCTTCACTCAACTTCTTGTAATTTATACATACTCCCTAACGACTATTCTAAATTCGGTTGAAACCATTTTATTATTCTGGTTCTTTACTCGTTTGTTTCACTAAAATTTTGGCTCAAAATGAAAGGTAAAAATCTTTTCAGAGTGATAAAAAATGATTGATGTTTGAGTTAAGTAGAATCAACAACAAAATAAGTAACAAATTTCTCCTTTAAAAAATATTTTGAAAAAAATAAAAATAACATATTTGAAAATAAAATAAAATATATAACATATGATATATGAGTCAATTTATTTGCATTTTTCTAAAATTTTAATTCAAAACTTGTTTAAAATATTCATAATAAATAAATAAGTTAAAAAATTAAAACTATTATAATTAAAAATATTCAAGAGTGGTTAATTTTTATCATAAATGTAATTGCATTTTAATTTTTATTTATTATAAATATATAATTAGGTAATATGAATAATATATATATATATATAATATGAATAATATATATATAATATTAGTAGTAAGTAATTTATAATTTTTATAATATTTTATAAATAAAAATAAAAATATTATTATAATAAAAAATAATATTAAAAATTTCAAAAGTAATAATTATGCTAATAAATAAAAATTAAATTTGTATAAATATTTTAGTGGCTTCAAAAACTATTTGAAAAATTATTAATTATATTTTTGTGAATTTACTTACAAATTTTTGTATGTATTTAAAAGAAGTAGAAAAATAACTTACATATTTAAAATTCACAATAAAATTACCTATGAATATTAAAACTGCATGAGTGCAGATATTTTTTTTTGAATTTTTCTGCAAAAAAAAAATACCTAAAGATGCCGGCTACTTCCTAAAAGCACTACTTTTCTATGAAAATCTTTTTCCTATAAAAATGAATAAATTAGCTGTGGGTGAAAAATGTAAAAAATTTCCTGCAAATTTGGAAACATGTAGAAATTTATTATCCACAAAGGTATTACCTAAATATTTTTATGTATCCATAAAACAAAATTCCATGTAAAACTTATTTTCTACAATTTTTATGTAAAATCTATAGAAAATTTCACATATAATAGAAAAAAAAATCTAGTAGTAATAATGAGTACAATATGGTAACATAAGCATTTTGAATTAGAATCTTATAAGTTCATAAAAGTTTATGCTTATAGCAATTAAAATACATAATAGAATAATAAAAAATGAATAATAATTTATGTTGAGCCAGTAAATTCATAAGTAGTCATTGTAAAAAAAAAAAAGTTCAAATTGATATCCTGTAAGCCTTCTCAATAATTATTGTGTGAAGTATCATGTATATGAGATAGTAAATATAATTTTGCATGACCTACAAACATGCAAAAGTTTAAGTTTTTCTTTATTGCTTCTTCCCGACAGTCAAAATTGAAATCTTACCTGAGGTTAAATGTGTAGCCAAAAATTATAAATAGTGGGACCGTAATATTATACCTAAAATATATATAAAATTGTGCATATATATACATATATATATATATATATATATATATATATATATATATATATATATATATATATATATATATATATATATATATAATTGTGCACATACATATGTGCATATATAAAAAATAACATAAATAAGACTAATAAAATTAAAATCACAACAGATTATTTCTTAGAGGACCAAAACACAGGGTTAGGGCTAAGATAGACACCATATCTGGTGGTGGAGCATCTATAGTTAAGATTAGAGCCTTAATCTAAAAAAAAAAAAAAAAAGGCCTCAAGTTGCCTAGTGAATCATTTCTTGAGATGAAGACTATTAGTAAAAGTGCCTTGTAGAGATACCTTAAGATTTGGTTTGACTGCTCAGTTTTGCTCTGGAGGAGCAAGTATGAATTGACATACTTTATTGACTGAGCAGGGTAATTTGGGTATTTGCCAAATATTGTAAAACACCAATAATTCCTTTATAGAAGGAAAATTAAGGATACAGTGAAGTGAAAGTTTGAGCCATAAAAAAGAAGATTGAATTGTATCCCTTGCATAATTCTAACCTCAAATTTTGAATTTTTTGAGATAATTCTCATATATATCATCTAATTCATTTCCATCTTACTGATTATCGTGATCTATAGGTGGCTGTAGAGGTGGATTCGGAGGTGGTAGAGAGAAATGACTCAGAAAAAAAACCTCTTCATAAATTAACATAATTGCTCAAAAAAATAAAGGAATATCGTTGCATCATATAATATATAGAACATCATTCATGTAATATTATTACATTAATTTTTTTTCTCTATAAAAATTGTTGATCATACCATCTCATTAATTGATAACAATAATATCATTTCATAAAATCTCATTTATAGTATATCATTGTTTCTTAAAAACTAATTTCATGAAATCTTATTCATAGTAAATTATTACATCCTTTCTTCCAAGAAAACATTGATTAAATGCCATTTCATAGAATCTTATTCATCACATATCGTTGATGATCAGATCATCTTATACAATGCATTACATCTCTAAAAAAAATCATCATCGTCATACTTGCATTAATGACAACTTACACAACTTCATTCGATCTTTTAGATTCTCATCACATCGTAGCCTTTCTATCGAGCTTCAGGTACCATTACTTGGCTCTTTATCATTTTTATTATGTATTGGATATCTATTTTCAAACTATATTTACCTCTTGTTTATCTGAAAAGACGATTTAATAAAGGGTAGGGATAAAAAGTATAAAAAGTAGAGTTTCATCAAGATCATAAACCGGGACAATCTAATGATCCCAAGAAATCTTATGAAACTAGCAAATTGGGGCCGTTTGAGTGATTTCAGAAAATCTTGCCAAGCTAATATATATTAAGCAGATGATGTGTCAACTACTTATATTTTTATTAATTTAAAAATTAAATGTTTCAAAACTCTTTAATTTATTAGGGTACTATAGTAACTCCCAACGAGGCAGTAGTGTAGTCCTCACTTTTATATGGTAATCTCCTTATTAATTTATTTATTTCTTTTATAATTCTAAGACATCTAATGTACATTATTTGCATTTAAATCTCATTTCACGTGTTATTAAATAATAACGGGAGAAAAGAGACATCCTGTACCTCTTTATATTTTTTTAAATTAAAAATAAAATAAAAGAGATGATAGAGTTTAATTAAAAAAACTGAGATTTTACAATTATTTTAAAATTGGACTTTAATTAGACATTTGGATAGACAATTTATTAGAGAAAAAAAAACATAGTCTTGTCAGAGCATATGTATATTCAAACATAGATTAGAATATATATTATGATATCAAAGCGCGGATAATAAAGATGCATAGAATAGTTTCACATCAAGACGATGTGTTTTGTTCAAGACTTCAACATAGAACTTAATCATAAAACGGTCCAGAGCTTAAAAAAGAAAAATTATACTCCCTTTGAGAATGTGATCTTCCTGTTTCAGCTTTGTCTTCTCTACTTCGTCTTCTTTCTTATATACTTCTCTCCCTTTGTCAAAATCAAAAGTTAAGGGATGCCTCAAAATCTGAATCTGAATCAAAGTTGGACAATAGTCCCATCTTCTTCTTCAGCTTTTCAAAAACAAGGTAAGCTCCATTTCAAAAACAAAATATGGATCCTCTACCAAGTATTCCATATTTTCAGCATACTCAGCAATTAGCAAGAGTGGCACAAATCTAAACAAAGAATAAGGAAGAAAAAATTAAAGGAAAATGGGGTTGGCCAGTCATATATAAAAACTCTTTTGAGATGATAGACGGAGTTGGCATCATATGGTTCTGCATCAGAGTAGACTCCAAAGATAAGAACAGAGCTTCCAACAACTGGAAAGTTCTGAAATGCCTTCTTCTTAAGATCCAAGCCAAAAAAATGTTCAAGGGTCTACATGTGTTGCTTCAGCTTTTAAGCCTTCAAAGGTTGTATGACTGTGTTGACTCATCAGATGTTGTGCATAAATTTTTTTAAGATCTCTATGTCTACCATGTACAAAGAGAGTAGGGTCTTTGTATTCTTTCTTTTCCTTGCCCTTGCAATAGTAGGTGGTATCACACCTTACTTTGACTTCTAGTTATAGTTGTAGTGTTTGCCATGGATGCAAAATCTGATGTGCTTCTCCGCCAAACTTACAAGGGAATGGCATAAAGATGAACTTCTGATCAATTTTAATTACTTGTTCCTCAATGGAATAAAGTCTCTAATTAGTAATCTTTTTACTTTGTGCATAAGGCTCTAAAATGTGTTTGTAGGAAACTCTTCCCCTTTCTGTATGAATTCTTTGCAAAAGAATTATATATAGGAGTGGTGAAGCTAAAAGTCTCAAACCCCTTCTCTTTATTAAAAGGAACTCCAATCTTTTGCAAGGATCTTGTTTTCTTTAACAAAAAGACTTAACTTAGAAAAAGAATTGCACTTCCAACTAAGGGTGATCCTTGAATAATTAATGAATGACTAGGAGCTTTTGGAGTCAATTCAGTAACAACATCTACATTCATCTATTATTCCCTTAGACATCTTTAAAATAGTCTTTATAATCTCCTTCTAAAATCCTTAAGTAATAACACTACCTTCAAAATTTACCTTTTCCCTAGCAACATCAATGTCTTGCTGGCTTCTTGGATGGGATTTCTCTTCCTCTTTGAAAAGCATAAGCTGGATGAGTACCTGAGTAATCACTTCAGTACATGCATCCTTGTTCTAAGCTTTAGAAAATGTTCATTTTCTTAATCCAAATCAAGGATCTTGACCAATTAAAATTCTTTCTTGGTCTAAAAGTTACCATTCTTCCAAAGGAATTTCTTTATATTAAAGAAAATGTTTTTTTGGAACTTTTATCCATGGTTTGGCAATATGAAAACCTCTATATATTCTACTTGTTCCTGCCAATCATGTTCATTAGGATGGTAATGCCCCAATCCTTGATTTTTCTTTCTATTTCAAAGTAGTCAAGTGATTGTTGTATTTAACTTGATATTAGATTTTGTGACCCAACAATTGAACCAATTTATGTGTACACCTATAGAGAGTCATCATTAGTTAGTCATTTGAGTCTTGCATTACCTTAAGAGGGTTCACAGTCAAGGTTTACTTTCCTCCAGGAGTATAGAGATCCAATTATCATGATTCAGCTATGCTAATTAGGGAGGTTGCATCAATTTGCAATGGTTTGTTATTGGGTACTTTTTATATCTTGGATCTTTCCTTATATCTTGAAAATCCAAGAAACAAATTATTTATTGTTCATCATCAGAGGTTGAGTATCCATGACTTACCTACATGTTAAATATGATTTATGCTAGATTCCTTCTCATTCTTCAATTTTCTATTACAACAATAAAAGTGCAATCCATATTGTTGTCAACCTAATCTTTTATAAATGGACAAATCATCTTAATATCAATGGCCATGTTGTGAGGAATAAGCTACAAGGAGGTTTGATGAAACTCCTTCCAATTTCTTTAACTCATTAGATTGCATATATTTTTATTAAAGCTTTATCTCCTAAAACTTTTAATTAGTGTTTTAAAATTTGGACAAGTCATCAACTTGGTCAAGTCACTATGTCAATGATAAAACTAGAGGTAATAAATTAGACCACATGAACCAGTTGAATATTTTATATATATTATTTGTTTTATATGCTTAAAACAAGATGTAATGATATATTATGCTCCTACAACCCATAGGTCTTACGTTCTACCCATGCAAATGTAGTTTTTGTGTTCTCCACTTCTCCTTCCCATGATAAGATATGGATAACTTATTTTCTAGATATATAAGTAATTTTCTTAAAATACTCTTTTAGAGAAATATCTTCATTGGATAGAATTATAAATATACTTTTTATAAATTTTAAAATTATAAGTATACATAAATTTTGTTGTAAAAATATTTTTATAATTTTAAAATTATAAATATATTGGTATAATTTTTAATATTTTTATTAAACTTTAGCATAACAAAATTTTTTATTCTCTCTGCTTTAAATATTTTTTTTACAATTTATAATAAAACATTTTGTGAATATTGCTGTAATAATATTTTAAAACAATTTTTTAACTAATACTATGACAATTTTAAAAATTAAGAAATAATAAATATTTAGAAAGTATGATGATTAATATATTAAAAATATTTAAATAAAATATTTTATAAAATAAATTTTTTAAATTGTATTAAATATACTAAGAATATTTATTATTTTAAATATAGTTATTTATCACATTTAATAAGAGAATGTTTGTAAATTTATAATTGTAAAATGAGTTAATGAAGATATTATCTTCTATGATTAATTTTTTTTCCAATTTGGGAAGATTAGATTCTCACCTCCTTTAAAGAAATATTTTTTTTTAGAAACATACATAATTAAAAATCATTTCTAGAAAACAATGTTTTTTTGAAAATATATATCAAACATAAAAAAAAAAAACTAGCATTTCTAACTTGAGATTCTAGGAAACTAAAAGTTTTCCATATACTAAACATCCCATAAGTTTTCTATATTCTACATTTTTCTCTTTGTTTATGTATTTTTAAATCATGTATAAAAGTATTGTTATCAATTCTAAACCAGGAGTTGTCAGTTAACAATAAAAAGAATTGAATTTTAAAAATAAAATAACAAAGTATCTCCGTAACAATGTAATTTAAGTTTCCATATATGCAAACAACCTGCAATTACTAATTAAGGTTGGCTCACATAAAATATAACTACCTTGGCAAGAGAGTCATTACTCACGATTTGAAATTTGTTTATTAATTGAATAAAAACTTCTTTTTTGTTTTAGTTTTCGCATACAGTTAACTTTGAAATATATGATACACATAATGTTTGAACCACTAAATAGAATTAATCATTAATTTTAATAATAAAAATCATTATATTTTTTTATTTGTTTCAAACACTTAATCTATTAACTTAAATGAGTCAACTCAAAATTTCTTTAATAAATGAATACACTATCATAGTTATAGTTCCTCCATAGTGAGTATTATCATCTATGTATTACAAACATGTTCAATTTCTCAAGTTTTATACTCAAATGTGTTAACAAACTTAATGAATAAACCATACTTTTATTCTTGGTGCAATAAAATATATTTTTTTAAATAAATTAACGTGCACATGAATATGATAAAACATCATATAAAAGTATCATTAATAATTTGTATGTATACAATCATAAAGTGGAACCAAGTCTCATTTTGTCTACACTATCCTTGAATCTTAATGGTGGCATATCCTTAATCAAAGGATCAACAATCATTAACTCAATATTAATGTTTAATGATCACTTTCTTTTCTTTTACTTATCTTTCTCTATCAGTTAAGTACTTAATGTCCTATTCAAATTCCACTTTTGTTGTTCTTAGCCATGAAGGCAACGACTAAATTATTGCAAAAAGTTCTTAAAGGCTTAGAAATAGAATCAATAATTTTAAGCCCAGAAATGAAACTTAAGTCATACAACATGTGAAATAGTCTTAAAGCAAGATACAAACTTGGCTTCCATGACAAAAGTTGCAATCAAGGTCTACTTAACACTTCTCTAGGAAATAGCTCCATCGATAACCATCATGAAAATGTACCATAATGTTGATTTACGAGAATCAACATAGTTGACAAAGTCAAAATCTAAATAGTCAATCACATCTAGATTTTCTTCAATGGCAAAGTCTTTGGTTCCTTGAAGGTACTTTATCACTTTCTTTGCAACTCTCCAGTGGTTAATACTTGGATTACTCCAATATCTTCCTAATATTCCAACAACAAATGTAATGTCAAGCCTTGTGCATACCTGAGCATACATAAGGCTAATAATAGAAGCATAAGAAATTTTTTTCATTTGTTCCTACTCAAAATCAGTCTTTGAGCATTGGTTCAAATTGAACCCATCACCTTTCATAATGGGATCAACACTTGGTAAACAATCTTTCATCCAAAATCTTTCTAAAACTCTATTAATATAGGTTTCTTGTGACAAACCTAAAATACCTTGAAACCTTTAGGTTGTTTCATATAAACTTCCTCCTCTAAACCACCATTAAGAAAGGTTGTTTTCACATCCATTTGTTACAACTCAAAGTCAAATTAAGCAACTAATGCCAAGACAACACGAAGAGAATCTTTTTCATAAACAGGAGAAAAAAACATCTATATAATTTATTCCTTCTTTTTGAGTAAATTCTTTAGCAATAAGTCTTGCTTTGTATCTCTCAATGTTCCTTAATGAATTCTTCTTGGTCTTAAAGACCCATTTACAACCAATGACCCTCACTCAATTAGGCAACTCCACAAGATCACATACTTTGTTGCTTAGCATGAAATTCATCTCATCCTTCATGACATCATACTATAAATTTGATTCTCTACAACTCATGGCTTATGTGAAAGTTTTAGGATCATTTTCAACTCCAATGTTACAGTCAGATTCATGTAGACATACAACATTATCATTATGAATAGTTGATTTCTTTTTCCTAGTAGATCTCTTAATGTTATCAACATTTTCTTGTGGATCATGTTGTTCAATTGATTGTTTATCATTCTGGACATTTGATAATTTAGTTTATCTATTGAATTATCAACAATATGTAGAGTGTTAATGATTGGTTATTAAACATCTATTTGAATATGAAGGGTGTTATGAATAACAACCAATCTATCATTTGATGTGGAAGGTTGAGATGCTACATGATCATGTTTAGAAACTAAGTTTTTGAATTGATCATTCCTACTCATCAAGTCATTATCAAGAAACTTGACATTTCTTGATTCCATAATCCTAGTAGAATGAGATGGACAATAAAATTTGATCCAACAAAATATCCACTAATGGTCCTTAGGTTTAACTTCTTCTTTTGTAGATTATAAATCATCACATCATATGGATATCTCCAAACGTGAATATCACAAACATGATTTCCAACCTTTCAAAATGTGTCTTTTTCCAACCTTTCAAAATGTGTCTTTGGAACAACATTAATTGGAACACTAATCGTCAATGACTTTGAGCAAGTCTTGGACATTTTCATGCTAGTCGACAAAACTACATATACCAATTGAGATTTTAGTTTTAATAAACATTACACTGAGCCGGTTGGATTGCTCATACTGCTCATATAGCATAACATCAATTGGGTTACTTTCACCATAGTTACATGATTCAACTTTCCTAATAGAATAGTCTATGTCCATTTATCTCAAATGGAGGAAAATCTTCTCCCTCCATATTTTATAGTATCTCCTATGAATTTAGAATTATCACATTATATATATAAAAAAACTAATATCTTGAGAAGTTAAATAAATATAAAAAACATAATTTTTTTAAGGCGTACTAATCTAAATTATATGTTTTATCAATGTAAACACCCAACAAAAATAATTTGTACATTGCCCGTGGGCTAAATTTTTATCATAAGCAAATTCATTTGACTTTACGATAGAATTATCAATTTTGTGTACTTAATTTCATACTTTATGGGTACAACATCAAGAAATTAATTTGATTTTCCGTCATATTATTTTAACTTATATATGATAAAACTGTCATATTATATATCACCTCAGAATTTCTGTGGGTAAATTATAAAAAAATAATTTGAAATTTTATCCTAATGATTATACAAATATAAAAAAAAATCTTAGTGGGATAAATATTTAAATATAATCAATCACAATATTTATGTCTAATTCCTTATGTGATCTTAAACAACTTAATATATAATTTTAATTAATTAAGGATGTTGTGGCTAATCTATAATTAATTAAAATTATAAAGACCACTAGACAATAAAGTTAATTTTTATGAGAATAATCCAAAAGGTATGTACATCAAGAAATAATATAATAATAAACATAATTCTCAGAATATAATTGCATAATTAAAATATAATATCATGCAATTGATTTAATTTATGCACAGAACGTATTTATTTTAAATCTATATATTCTTACATGAAATAATCATAAAAACTAAATTGCATATTGTAAAATAAATAATATATAACAAGCAATATATAAAACCGAACAGATGTGTATATACATATAATTTATTTGTTCCAGTGGTCATGTGCCCAACATGAAAACGTAAGGATGTGTTCGAACCATTTATTTTTAAATTCAAAATACAATACAATAAAACAAACAGTTTAAGGAAAAAAAAAAGCATCCATGCATTTAATTATTAGGAAACAACGTTTAAAAAACAACGTTACACCTAAAAAACAACGTTTAAAAAAATAATTATTAGGAAAAAGGTTTGCATTTAATTTCCATATACACTATGGATCGAAAAACTTTAGAAAATCAATATCCATGCATAGAAATCAAACCGCAAAGCATCAATATCCATGCATATATTGCTTTGATACCACATGATAGATACTACTACAATTCTCTTCCGATTCTGATATCAAACAAAACAATGTAGTAATATGTGGAATAAACTTAAGAGTTACCAATCTCTCTTTTGTTCTTCCAAGCTCTCATTCTCACTATTTATGATGATCAATCAAAGATTATGAGTGTGTGGAGTTCGGAGACCAACAACAGCCATTTATAAGCATTCTACCTGCAAGAAATGTATTTAGTAGCCATTACATAGAAGTCACACTCACCAACAGAAGAAAATTGGTTGAAGTGTGAGTGTTGAAAATATTTTGATACAGTCTTTAATTTTGATGGATAAAAAAAAATTAGTTAAGAGAATCAGAAAAAATAGAGCTTTATTCTCTAACTTGTATACTATGATTTATATATAAAAAAATATATTACTTTAGAAGTTATATTTGAGATGATTTTTTATTGGTTGAAATGTAAAAATCCTTACATTGATAATATATGATAATTGAATTCTGAATTATTTTTTAAATTCCCAAGGATGTTTAAATAGGATATTATTGTATTTAAAAGTTTTTAATTCAATTACTATTATTAGTAAAAAAATCTGATTGAAACCTTCAAGTTTTAAAACATTTGTATGCGCTATAGTACCATTATATTGTGCGGTGAAAGTAGGTTTGATTCAGATATTCAATTGGAAAGTTTTGAAAACTATAGAAATATATATATGATCGGATATCAATAATTTTAAAAAAATGTTTTACCGGCTAATTACAAAAATTTTTTTAGGTTTGTAATTATTGAATAGGGACCCAATCCAATTAAGATTTTAACTGATTTTATTAAACTTTTAACTAACATCTTAACTTATTCTATCAGCAATCCAATTTAAAAAATATTATGAATAGTAATCGAATTAAAAACATTTAAATATAATAACAACCTATTGGAACATCCTCACAATACATAAGATTTTACAAATTAATTAACGTATATTAATTTATATTCATTGTATCATATTACAAAGTTCAAAAAATGTATGTGAAAATAAACAAAATTAAAAAAAAATAAGTTAATAAATAAACAAATTTCAATCTGATCAAATCTTTACTTGCCATAGCAAGTTGTATTGTATTCAAATATGGAAAGTTAAATTACTTTATTATATAGAAACTTTGTTATTTTTAATTATTTTTTAAATTCCATTATCACTGCAAATTGACAAGTGACTATCCTTCGGAAGAATTGATGTTAATACTAAAATAAAAACCTTTACATATATACACTTATTTATAATTAAATTCACTTTTATACCGGCTCCTCCCAATCCCAACCACATGGCTGGAAACAGTTGTTTCTAAACAATTCTTTTTTTTATTTCTTAGAATTTTTTTTCTACACAATCAAATTGCCTGTCTCATACTTCTGGGAAAAAAATTAATCTTTCAAATATAGTATTAAGACAGAATTCCTCCGTGTTACAATTTTTTCATATACATAAATTTTAAAAAGCTAAAATATATTTTTAGTTTCTTAAATTTAGACTAATTATTTTTTTTCTCAATTTTTTTAATTTTTATATTTAAAAATATTTAATTTTAGTTCATCGTTAATAATAACATATATAATAAAAAATTAAAATAAAAAATTTTAGAATTAAAAATATTATTTAATTTTTAATTATACACGTGATAAATAATGAATTGTATTTTATTTTTCAAGAGAAAAATTAAAAACAATTAATTTTGAAATGTAAAGATAAAAAAAAATTTAAACCCATTTAAAACTGTTAATTTAAAAGAGAGAAGAGTGTTGGTTCATTAGCATCAACAAATATTTTTTTAAAACTTGAAAACCGAAGCAATTGTAAAGCGTAAGGAGGAAAAAGAGGCCGGGGGTGTTAGGGTAATTTGGTGAATGAGTAGGTAGAAAAAACAAGAATGAGGGTTGGCAGAAGGGGAGAGTCAACCGTCTACTTAGTCATGCGGTGCAATGAAGGAAAAGCGCAGCCATTGGTCAGAGGAAGCATGCACTACATCTACTATCTACTATATCTACCTACCCACTTCCACCAATCTATCTATCATATGTATGTGTATATATATATATCCACCCTTCCAAACCACTTTGCAACATCCATTCCCATTTCCCATCATCTTATAGCCTGGTCAATTCAGAAAATTAAGATGGTGAGTGTTGAAGAGATCCGTAAGGCACAACGTGCGGAGGGTCCTGCCACTGTCATGGCTATTGGCACTGCTACTCCCCCCAACTGCGTAGACCAGAGTACTTACCCTGACTATTATTTCCGCATCACAAACTGCGAACACAAGACCGAGCTCAAAGAAAAGTTCAAGCGCATGTGTAAGAGAATCTCACTCCTCCATTTTCACTTCATTATATCTTCACGTTTATGTTTATGCCATGTATATTATTCTTTATTTTCAATATATCTATGATTTAATTATCGGCCAAATCTTACTTGCTCGTTTTATATATATATATACACGAAAAATTAATTGATTTTTATAATAAATACATTAAAAATAATAATAACTGGATGAGAATAAAACTTTTTTAAGATGGTTAGTGTATAACTATTATATATATTGGAATAAAAATTTAATTCATATGATTATTGAATATGATAATTTTATTAATTAGATTAAATATAAAAAAATTTATATAATTCTAAAATTATTTGATAATTTATTATATTATTTTATTTTAATATATATTATAATATTTAAAAATATATAAATATTAATTATTAGACCACATATTAAAAATTCTAAATTATACAAAATTTAATATATTTGTTCTAATAAATAAATAAATAAATAAATTAATTAAATTTTATTTATTGTTAGATAATATATATAAATAAATAAATAAATAAAAGTTTATATTATGTGAACTTTAATATACTTAATCTAATAAATAAAAATATCATATTAATAATTAATAGTTAGATTAATTAATTTTTAATTGTAAAAGAATTATTCAAAGTGTAATTTAACTCACCTTTACACTAGTATATATATATAAACAGTAGGGGTGTTAAAAAATAATTATATATTTAAAGTAGTGATTAATATTATTTGAAAATAATTTTATTTCAGGTGATAAGTCAATGATTAAGAAGCGATACATGTACTTAAATGAAGAGATTCTGAAAGAGAATCCGAGTGTTTGTGCATATATGGCACCTTCACTGGATGCAAGGCAAGACATGGTGGTTGTGGAGGTACCAAAGTTGGGAAAAGAGGCAGCAACAAAGGCAATCAAGGAATGGGGTCAAGCCAAGTCCAAGATTACCCACCTCATCTTTTGTACCACCAGTGGTGTGGACATGCCCGGTGCTGATTATCAGCTCACAAAACTGTTAGGACTTCGTGCATCGGTGAAGCGTTACATGATGTACCAACAAGGGTGTTTTGCTGGTGGCACGGTGCTTCGTTTGGCCAAAGACTTGGCCGAAAACAACAAGGGTGCACGTGTACTTGTGGTTTGTTCAGAGATCACTGCAGTCACATTTCGTGGCCCAAGTGACACCCATCTTGATAGCCTTGTGGGTCAAGCCTTGTTTGGAGATGGTGCAGCTGCTGTCATTATTGGATCGGATCCTTTACCAGTTGAAAAGCCTTTGTTTCAGCTTGTGTGGACTGCACAAACAATCCTCCCTGATAGTGAAGGGGCCATCGATGGCCACCTTCGTGAAGTTGGACTCACATTCCATCTCCTCAAGGATGTTCCTGGACTCATCTCAAAGAATATTGAGAAGGCCTTAGTTGAAGCCTTCCAACCCTTAGGAATCTCTGATTACAACTCCATCTTTTGGATTGCACACCCTGGTGGACCAGCAATTTTGGACCAAGTTGAGGCTAAATTAGGCTTGAAGCCTGAAAAAATGGAAGCTACTAGACATGTGCTCAGCGAGTATGGTAACATGTCAAGTGCATGTGTGCTATTCATCTTAGATCAAATGAGGAAGAAGTCAATAGAAAATGGACTTGCCACAACTGGTGAAGGCCTTGAATGGGGTGTGCTATTTGGTTTTGGCCCTGGACTCACTGTTGAGACTGTTGTGCTCCGTAGTGTCACTGTTTAATCATATTGTGCAAGATCACAATTCTTTCTTTTTTTCTTGCATGATCAGTTTGAAAAATGTATTCTTTCTGTTTTGCTTTCTTTTTTCCCTCACCCTCCTCACATGCTTCTGGTATAGCAATAATAAGATGTCATTATCAATGCGATTAAGTTACACACAATTTGATCTATACAGTTACAAAGTTAATAGCTTTTGTCTAATTTCATCTTCATTGAAAGATTCTTTGTGATTGAGTATAAATTGAACTATTTGGAACCATGTTTTAGGGCTTAATTGTTGCGCCAATTAAATTAATCCATTTTGGCATAAAATTTTCCTTGTGTGTTGTGTTAGTTATAGAGTGTTAAAGAAAATATTATACAGAAGGAATCGACAAGTGTTAAGTAAACCTAGTAGCTAAGAAAAGAAAATGTACTTTAATTTCTACCTTAATTACTTAAAGAACAAAATCTCGATTGACACAAAAGTGTAAAAGTGTGGACAACATTATAAAAATAGGACTCCAAGGTTAAAATTACTGATAAGAATTATTTCCTGTGATGTATGATTCTTAACTAATTGAATATCCGAATCTAGCTAACTGTTACAGTATAATAACAGTAATCAAACTAATATTTTAAAACTTCAAGGATTCAATCAGATACTATTTTACTAATAATAGTAATCAAATGAAAATTTGTCTAATATATATAATAACAATATATATGTTATTGCTGGTTAATCTTTTACTACGTTCAATCAATATATAATTATCCACAAAAAGGCTTTGGGATCTATGTCAATAATGTCAATTTAGTCCTCACATCTCTATCTGTCTCTATGTCAATAATATCGACCAGTTCAGATGTCTCTCTTTATATTTAGTCTCGGGACTTATGTCAATAATGTCAACCTAAACCTAACGTCTCCCTCAATTTATGTGTTACTAACATCACTGAATGTGGTACATATATAATTAATATATTTTATTATTTTAGTGAAATTATTACTGATTTCAGTATTAAAGTGTCTTTTTGTAGGTATACCCCACCATTCATTTTAGTATTTCAATCGTGTCAAAACTTCAACAGACTTTGGATTTATAACAGACCATTCTTGACTGCTCACCCATTTTACATTGGTACTGTATGTAGAAATCAATCAAATAAATTGATTTTCACATAACATGCTTAATATTAATTAGAAGCGAGTAACTTAAGTTGACGTCACATGTAACTGTTATGTGCATGATATCACTTCATCCAATAATGACAACAATAAAAATAAAATAGGCCTCGACAATCTAGAAGCCCTTCACTCGTACTATAACAAATCAATATTAATATTAGAAAAAAATGGAGTTGTATATCCAAGAGATGAAGCATTACATCACCTCCATCCGCAGATTAAGAAATTGCATAAATCTCAAACAACAAAGAAACCACTCTAGAATGATTTAGAATAACGGATTCCACATTTGGAGCAAACACCGTTACAAAATCAAATGTCACAAGATCAGATGTCTCAAAATAATGAAACCAAGTATAGTGTTGTTACCCATAGCAACACGTGTCAAGACCCCTCCCCACTGATGTGCATAGGGGGCAGCTCTTATCATACTTACGTAGCTAGATCTTAAGTTTACCAACATCCACTTAAAGAGCACATTGCAAGAGTCACTAAAAGAAGTGTAAAAAGGACATTTTTTTAAAAAAGAAATGAAGGTTATAATTGTTGTTTATATATATATATATATATGGTGATTTTTCAAAACATTGTAATTTGCTTCGCCATTTGGTATTATTGGACTATGAAAACATAAGAGGGTTAAATTGTACTTTGAAAGATTTTTGCGAAAACAATATCAACTTTCTGAGAAGGATAATGCTTTAATAATATAAAGCATAAAGTTGTCTAGATACAATGCTCAGTGAAATCTCTTTCTCTTCTTCCACCAATGTCGTTAAGTAGTCTTTTAGCTACTATAGATCATGACAATAAGCTTCTAAGACTCAATTCATGTAAATTTTTGTACCTCTTGTTTTGTCAAAAGAAAAAAAATTATCATTACTAAAAATATTTGGAAAAGACATCAAGGAGATCAAGTTTGTAAATACTGTACTTGACATAACATTAAAGTTAATTTCTTATTTGTTAAGTTTATTTGACCAAATAAAAAATATCTCATAAATTAGTTTATTTTACTAGCTTATAACTTGTGATATCCTCTGTCCCAATACATATTGATATAAATAAGAAAAAATTTAACAATAAAGGATTTACAAACTAAAAATTAAATTGTCATTATCACGGTAATTGAAAATTAAACACGTGTTCCTAATCATACTCCAAAGGTCAATTGCTAACGTCTCACATGTCTCTTATGACACTCTAAAGGTCAAGTTTTAAACATCACACTATATGAACAGTTTGTACGTACATAATTATAGAAATAAAGCGCCTCAATGTGACACATCCTATCAGAATGTAATTCAAATAAAACAAGAAAAACAAAAAGAAAATAGTAAAAGGAAACAATAGCTGAGGAACCCTAACTCAACCTTTATGCTCCTGCTCAACATCAATTGCAAGTGGTGTTCAACTCAAACACAACCAATGCAAACAAAAAGGAGTGAAAAATATTCCTCACTTAAGCTATGAGCATGCTATAAGTAGGACACACACAATTAATTACAAGTTTAGAAGATTTGAAAACTTTGTCATGCAATTAATAATTAACAATTAGCAAGCAATCATAAGCACACTTAGTAAACAAGCACAAGCAAGTATGCACATGAATGTTATCAATGAATGCTTTTCTAGTACTACTCCATATACCATGTGCTACCAACTCTAACACAAGAAGTAGGATAGGCGCAACCCTACTAATCTCTGTCTCTCTGGTTAGTTATGCCACTCTAGCATGATGTCCCATTATGTCAGTACTAATCGACTTGCATAATCAAATCCTACATGTGGGATTAGTCACGACCATTAGAGCAATATTTGTACCAAGTAGCCCCAAGAGGTCTAGTAACTTTACCACTTGGGTTCACGTTTATATTCCTTCAACATTATACAAAATGATGAAGTTTAATTAATTTATCAATTTCTCTTCTCTCAAATGAGCTAATGAGGACCATTCTTGCTCCTTTGAACCTAGGTACCTTATCCACAACTCGTCATACGTTCGCATGAGTACCCTCTTAACCCCTCATAAGCTTTGGTACCCGTAGGATAAATGTCCATTGGGACCATTCTCTTCTATCCCAAACTAGGTCACCCTTATCATCCTTAATTATTTACATGAGTACCTTCTCCTATGTTCAAGTACTTGTAGGATAAATATCCATCGAAGTTATTCTCGTCCATCACATACTAGGCCACCTTTCTCATTTTTCCTTTATCATTTTTTACATGTCATATCATCATTTTCAATGCAACAATAATTATAGCAGTATAATTCACACAATCAATGTAGGTTAACAGGGAAACAACAAATATAGTCGAACACTAAGGATTTATACAACATAGAAGTGCACCACAAGTGTGCTTTCATTAACACAAGTGTGGACAGTCTGTATGATTCTACACGGGCATGCACAGACCTGCACGAGCGTGTTTGACAACCTATTATCGAAACCTCTTGGATTCTCGTATGGGGTTTCAAACCTAAGGACTACCTATGTTTTTCTATGTTTTGCAAACACACAAATGATTGCACACACAACTAATTACACAAACAAGACTCAATAAATTAGGAAACTTAGTTACCTTTAGAAAACACCAAGAATAAACACTTTAGGGTTCAAGGGAAATCCTCCATCCCCTAGTCACGAGGTGTCATTTAACCCTAGCTAGAAGAATATACACACTTTAGGATCTTAGGGGCAACCCCTCACACTTCAGGATCCTAAGGACAACCTCTCTCCTACCCATACCTTAAGCGAAGTTTCTCACTCCCCTTACCTAGATAAGTATGTGTAGACATAGAGTAAACGTTTCTCAAGGTCATTCTTATTGTTCCTTAATGGTTTCCTTTAGAGGTTCTCCATGGTGGGAAACTAGCTCAACAACAAAGGTCTTTCTAATTCTTTTGGTCACTCCTTTATATAGCAAAAAATGGGTCTTGCATTTCCCACTAACAACCCCATGTGAAACCTAACAAGGGGTCCTAAACCCTTGCAGAAACTTTATGAGATGAGAAAGATTTAAACTATTTGGATTTGATGCTTTGCATCAACTCCAACTTTTTTGGAAACTCTTTGTGTTTCTTTACTTAGTATCCAACGAAGAGAAAACATGAGCTAATATTACCCACTGTGAGACTTAAACTATCCAACTCCTTTATATAGGAAAAGGAGGTGAGACATAAACTTATGTTGTTGAATGTGAGACTAAAACTTTTACTATATTTAAATAGTCTATTTTTCTTATTTTAATTAATTTAATTAATTAAAATCCAATTTTAAAAAAACTTATATTTTCTGAAAATATTATTTATTTATAAAATAAATAAACTACTTATAATAATTAACAAAATACAATATTTACAACCAATAATAAAATAAAATAAAAATTGAAAGTATTACAGTATTTATTATCAATTTCTTTGACAGCTTATAACTATGAGCAATTCACTTGTTTTTTTACATTAGGGTTAAAATCTCTCTTAACTCCCCCACCCAAAAATGTCTTTTGCATTGTGATCTTGTACTTAAAGTCTAATGATCGAAGTTAACATCTACAGTGTTGAAATCTTTATTCATGATATGAATTCTCACTTACCTTCCCATGCATCTACTCTTGATAATTATTATTTTAGGGATGTATATTTTAAAAACTTTAAACTACTCCATGGTATCAAATTAGCATTATTTGGTGGGTTCTTTTGAGAAATAGAGAATTTTTGAACAGTTGTTGTTTACTGTAAGGTATTTTTTTTTTTCATAAAACTTTTTTTTCCTCAAAGTCCAATTTTTTTTATGATGTTTGTGGTAACCGTTTTTTTTTCTATAAATTATAAATTTTCTTTACACTCTTGGCAGGATGATTTAATAGTGTAACATAAATATTTGCTTTGACATTTACAATGTCTTTGTTCTGTTTTGATGACTTGTAAAAAAAAAAAGTTGAGCAACATCTAAAAAAATATGAACTCCTATATTATTGACAACAACAAAAGTAGGAAAAATATGAAATAAGAATCTACCTAGACGAAGGAAATTTGCAATAATATTACTAAGGTTTAAATATGTTTTTGATCTCTTAAATTTGGGCTAATTTTATTTTTTGTCCCCCAAAATTGAAATTGTTATTTTTAGTCATCACATTTTAAAAATAATTAATTTTAATATTTTTTTTGACATGAAAAACATAATACAAGTTATCATTTGTCACATATATAAAAAATCGAACAAATAAAGTTTCTCTTTTAATGTTTTTCGATCTTCGACTATACATATGACAAATGATAATTTGAACTTCGTTTGTCATGTAAGTCGATAGACTAAAACTAGCTATTTTCAAAATATATGAATATAAAAAAAACAATTTTAAACTTAAGGGATGAAAATCAAAATTTACCCAAATTTAAATAACTAAAAACATATTTAAGTCTATTACTAATTTATTGTGGGATATTATATGAGAGTTTTATTTTGTTTAATAGTTTAGGATAATAGATTAAAATGTAATTAAAAGTATTTTAATAATTGTACTATTTTTATATTAAATTATTTATTTTAATTAATATACTATTTGTATTATTTAATTTAATTTTTAATAACATATATGATCTTTTAATTTACACAATTTATTCAAATATTGACGTTCAGTGGAATGTCCAAAATCTATTTGTTATATATATATATAATTTGTGTAACTTTTTAATGAAAAATAAAAATTAGTCCTTTGAACAACTGAAGAATCTAATATCAGTTTCTTCCTTGTGAAATTTATTTTTCACACAATTTCACCATGTTTTGACCATGTTTTGTGGAAATTTCATAGTTGTTATGTAGATAATTTAATGAGAATTTTATGTCTCGAATAAATAAAAAAATTTAAAATTGTGTTTCAAAATTTAAAAAATACAATTTATTTGAGAAGGATAACATAACTTAAATTTAAGAGTTAAAAAACTAATTAAAATGAATATTGTACCAGATAAAAGAGAAAAATAAATTTATATAATTAGATAAGAACAAAATATATAATTTTAACTTAAAAATATAATGTCAAAATATTGATTATTTCAATTTAAAATTATAAATATGACTAAAAATAAAAATCAATTATTTTAATTAAACTAAATATCTTTTTAGTTCTTGTAATCAGGATTAGTTTATTAAGGAATTGTCCGGCAAAAGTTCAGATTGGCAAGCAAAAGTGTTAGGGAAGAAACAACACTTATTACTAGACCCAAATTTACAAGAAAAAAAAAAGATTCTAAGGCTCAATTATTATTAATAGACCAAAGAAGGAAAACAGAAGTAACTGATTTAATAGAAGTTAGGATTCCACACAGGAACATTTGCTTCATCACAAATTATAGGTGATTTCCACTCTGCCAACCAAATTCCCATTCACAAACTAAAACGAGCTGTCAAAACTTTAGGGGTAATAGACAGGGATAGACTGAAAAAGAAAATGGGTAATAGACAGGGAACAAAATAAAAACAACTTGTTCATCATTTTAAAAATAAAATAAAATAAAAACATTGCTTGTTGGAGACAGAACTACCTCAAAAGAAGCACAAATTATTAGGTAGTTTGAAACAAGCGTGTATTCATGGTTTCAACCAACCTCTAAGTGATATGAAGTTAAGTTTTTTAACTTATAAGAAAAAATTAATAATATTTAATTATATATTATATGAAGATTAATGGTGATCATAATAATATCAGGTGACATAATAATTTTAAAAAATTATTAAATAGTCTAAAACCAAATATTTATAATTTTGCTTTATTTTTATATAACATGTATTTAATTTATAATAAATAATTAATCACATTTGATCATGTAAAGATTAATAGAAAAGAGGACATATGCAAGTAAATATTACTCCAACTTATATATGTACATATGGGGTGGTGTGGTCCTTGATACCTATCCCTTATCTGGTCCATACATCGTATTTAATGTTAATAATACCACTATATAGACTACTTGACAAATGGCATGCTCTGATACTAATTTCTTTTCTAGATTGTGATTTATTATTACTTGTAACAGTCCTCCACTTATGTGACAATTCAAATGTACAAGGTGAAATGAAAGATCCATCATTTATTACTATTGCTAATTAACGTAATTTTATATCAATATAAAAATTTATATTTTTAAAAAGACAAAAATGAACGTTATCGAATTGGTTACGGAAGGGTAGTGAAATATTTCATTTATGTTTATTGTTTTTTTTGGTATTAGAATATGTTTATTGTTTTTTTTATTATTAGATTTATGTTTATTGTCTTAGATTTATGTTGATTGCTTGTAGTTTATATACATTTTTTTCCTCATATTTTAAAATTTTCTTGAGATGTCATCTTTTTTCAATTAATTGAATGGTCTTTGTTTGAATTTTACGTGGATGAGATGGATGAACATTTGTCAACTAGTGAGTAAATGTGTTAGTCTAATTCAATTTGCTAAAAACCAGCCATTCTCAAAGGTTTTATTTTAAATTTACTTTTTTTTCTTATTTCAGTTTATTATATTCATTTTATTTGAATTTTGTTGTAATTAATCTTTCAACTTTTAGGAAAAACTGGTCTAGATCCAAAATATTTTCTCCATGATTAAGATATTACTTCTCAATATCATTAGTTATTTAAGCATTGTCCTTGATGTTGGAAACATTTCATTCCTTTGTCTTGAAAATTTTATCTGGCCCTTCACCAATTAAGTTTTGTGTTAGTCAATTTAATTTAAACTAAACCGGCTTCTTGGTAAATTTGTTATTTCATAATATCTAGAGAAGCCACCCATTAAGTCCTTTATTTGTGGCTTAACTAAAAAATTGTCAAAGATATTTTCTCCTTTAAATTTCCCTTTTTAACCCTACAAGTGGAGGAACCCATGGAGAATCAGATAACAACGATATTTAATATGTATCAACAGAATAATATTAAATTAAATTTATAATATAAGAAAAAACCATTAAGTATTGAAACCGAACTGATAGGTCAAACCAATTTGATGGTGAATTGAACCATTGACTAGTTTGGTCAAACTTAAATTAACATTTTAAAAATCAGCCTGCTAGTTATACTAATTATTTGTTATCTATCACTCATATTTTGAGTTGTACTAATTGTTACTGTTATTTATTTATTGAACATTTTTTTTCCTACAATATCAATTACCAGCATCATTCATGTTAATAGAATAACATTAGCACGAAGTAGTTTTTCCTATGTTTGAATACGCGGTTTGATTCTTAGATCCTTTATGGTCACTCAAAAATGTATCATACGTAGCGGACTCAATTACGCTGTTAGCTCCTTTTCACCAACAAATAATAGCTACTTAATATATAATTATATAAAATTTAAAATCATATAAGAGAATAAGCGTGTGTAAACTTTCCCTACAATTCATAGATAGATCTATACTATTTAGGAGGGTGGGACCATCTCACACCCACCCAACTGCTGTCAATAACTTGATGTAACATGAACTAAAATAGAACCCATAGCTTATTGCAAGAGATATTTCTTATTGGTCATTAATAAAGTAAAATGATGACAAAGTATGTTAGAGTCAAAACCCAAAAGCATTATTCTGTTTATGCTGCACTACTGGTTGAGGAGTGAAGGAAACGGTAAGAAGCCAATTCGTTTGTGAAAGAATTGGTGTTTGGAGAAGGAAAGTAAAAAAGGTTATGATGATGTTATGGGTAGTGGCAGCATTGGGATGGGATAGATTAGCTTCTAAGACAAGGAAAATCAATAAAATGGAGTAGGAAAGAGCTTAGTTAAGCTTTTTCTTTCTTTTTCCTTTCTCAAGCCTGGTGGTATTCTTTGACTGCTTCCTCTTCCTCCTCCTTAAGCTGCATCGTTTCTCTTTGGTGCTTGCTAACAATGGCACATGTTACATGCAATTCATTTCCTTGTTTGTCTTGAAGCAAGTATTTCTATCTCATCATATTAAGGTTTGTACCAAATATACAATAGTTGAGAAGCTGAGAGAACTCTTCTTAACATGACAATCCTCCGTGTGTTGCTCTTTCTGGGACTCTTGTGGGCAGAAATTCATGTCATTTCTTCATTCACTGATACTCAAGATGGTAATGTGCTATGCCATCCTTTTTCTTGGTCAAATATTTCCATTTTGTCCCTTTGGGTCATCATTTTCTAAGTATAGCTCATCAAGAGTTATGGAATGAAGTTTTAAACTGCTTTTATTAGATTTTGATTTTACCAAATCTAAACATGATCTATAATAATCTCTCATCCTTAAGCATACATATGGTCCCCTTTTCTCATTACTTGAATCATCTTAGATTCAGTAGTTACGTATTTCTCATGATCTGATTTGAACCTAATATGATCGTGACTATGATATGTAACAAGAATGTTTTATGTATAAAAAAGTGAGAATGTTTGTTTTAATAGAAAAATGAAATATTTATTGGATAATTACATATTTTTACCTAGGAACTTGTGCATTTTTTTTTTTTCTGGTCCTTGAAAAAGGCAGTATGTGATCAAATGTTCATCGACCAAATCAATGTTATAACTGATTTTTGTTACCATCTACTTGTAGGGGGAAATTGTTTACACACCGAAAAAGAGTTAATAGTTCATCCTGTAAAGAAAATAAAATAAGGGAATAGATTGATTCCAGTTCAAGTTCAGTCGCTGCCATATATATATGCATATGCGAAAATCTTGCCTACCTAAAATAGCACTCCTTTATTGTACAAGTGTTTTTCTGTTCTCTGCAAAGTTGCTTTTGTTATTGGTATTGTAATCATGTAATTATCCAATAGCCTGCTTAGTTAGTTGTGAACTTTTTTTGCATTTCTTCTAGTTGTGTCCATGTAGCATTTGTTCTCCTCTCTAAAATACCAGCATTTACAGTAATCTACATTACACTTGAACATGATATCATTTGAAACCTTGGCTAGCACTCACTCTTTTTATTTATTTCAAAAGTAAAGAAAAAAAGAAAGACCCATAGAAATAGCAACTCTTATGTACAAATATAACTTCTTAGACATAGAAGTAATACAACAACAATAGCCTTATCACCAACAACATAAATCAACCATATGCATAACGGAATTTAGGCCAATGTTAAACTTTATGGCAAGAAGAATTTATATTGATTTCATCTTGGCTATTATAGTAAGCAGAAAATTCATGTAGCTCATAGAACTTTTTTGGTTGGTCAACCTTATAATAGCTCACCCTGGCTGAAAAACTCTAAAGCAAATCAAAGAGACCCTTGATGAAAATAGTAACTACCATCTTGCGCTTTTGTTCAGGGCATTTTGTTTAATGATTATGCACTGTTGCAGTTGTTGCACTTAGATCACTAAAAGATGTATGGCAAAATACACCACCCAGCTGGGACAAATCAGATGACCCCTGTGGAGCACCCTGGGAAGGAGTGACCTGCAACAAATCAAGGGTTACTTCATTGTAATAATTCAGGAATTAAACGTTATTGATCCTTGTGTTCCTTAGTATGTTGATTTCATCATCCTTTTAATCACTTTTCCAACTACTAATTTAAGAAAAATACTTTGTCATGTGCATTTTAAATATAGGGGACTGTCAACCATGGGCCTGAAGGGTAAATTAAGTGGAGATATTGGTCAACTTAAAGAATTGAGGTCCTTGTAAGTATGATTTTCTGTTTCTTTTTGGAGTGAAACTAATGGTTGCACCATGTTACTAATCTAACTTGCCTCAATCACACAACCTCTAAAGCAGATTGCCACCACAACATTGATAACTTCCGTTATAGAAAAGGAGAAACATTTTTTCAATAGCATGATTTTCTGCTGATTAACAATTTATTTAACTGCAGGGACTTGTCATTTAATAGAGGTTTAACTGGTCCTCTCTCTCCACAGTTAGGAGACCTAAGCAACCTAAATATTCTGTAAGATTCAAGAAACCATATAATTTCATGATGTCATTTCAAGTGCAACTTCTAGTGATTTACATAAGGTTTTCCTTCCCTATTTCAGGATTTTGGCTGGTTGTGGCTTCAGTGGCAAATATTCAGATGCATTAGGAAATCTTTCAGAGCTATCTTTCCTGTAAGAATAACCTTGGAAAAAGCATTATGCATAACAAATAAGTGAACCCCTCCCCTTATAGAATAATCCTTTTGGGATGATTTATTTGAAACTATTCCCATCTCAATGAACTTTTCAGGGCTTTAAACTCAAACAACTTCACTGGAAACATACCTCCTTCATTGGGTAAACTCTCCAAACTTTATTGGTTGGACTTGGCAGACAATCAGCTCACAGGGCCTATCCCAGTTTCATCCTCCACCACCCCTGGATTAGACCTTCTTTTAAAGGCTAAGCACTTGTGAGTTTTTTTTCTTCTTTTTCAGTTAACACTTATGATTTGAGTACCCTTTAGTTAGTGCAGGAAAGAGCAATGCGTTAAAAACAGCATCCTTTTCATCTTTTCATCAAGTTCTAGTTGCTACATTGAGTACTATATCAACAGTGTCTTGACTTTTGATTGCTATTTAATGAAGCCATTTCAATAAGAACCAGCTTTCAGGTTCCATTCCTCCCAAGCTTTTCAGCTCTGAGATGATACTCATACACATGTAAGTTGACATTTTGATTTTGGCATCATTTGGTGTTTATAAGCTTATAATCTCAGCTTTTGAACTTTTTTTTTTCTTTGTGACAGATTGTTTGATGGAAATAAGTTAAGTGGGACTATACCTTCAACTATAGTACTAGTCCAGACCGTCGAGGTTCTGTAAGTGATTCCTTCCTTCAAATTTCTAATTTTCTTTTTATTCACTTAATTTTTTCTTCCTTTTGATTGATTTTATTTTGATAATCTTTTTCTTAATCATTCCAATTTATGGCAGCCGACTTGATAGGAATTTCCTGACAGGAGAGGTCCCATCAAATCTCAACAACCTTACAAACGTCAATGAATTGTGGGTACTCACATTCGGGATATGGACATATAAAAGGATTTTAAAATAACATCAATGGAGATTTATACAGATTTGTTCTCTTTCAGGAATTTAGCACATAATAATTTCACAGGTCCTTTGCCTGACTTAACTGGAATGGATACCCTCAATTATGTGTAAGTAATTTGAACGGGTTGGCGTGTTTCTGTTTTCTGAACTTTAATATGATTTTATTGTTCACATAATGCTGATCAATTTATAACCTTGTGCAGGGATCTTAGTAACAACTCTTTTGATCCTTCTGAAGCTCCAACTTGGTTCACAACTCTTGAATCACTCACCACTCTGTAAGTCTATAAATTACGGATAAGAGTTTATCCCTTAACTTGTTTCCTAAACTTGTGAAATAACATATAATCTAACAAGGAATTTTTCTCCGCATAACCTTCGCCGTGCTGAAGTCTTATGGAGTTTGGATCACTTCAAGGTCCTCTTCCATTGAAACTGTTTGACATTCCTCAAATACAGCAAGTGTAAGTCCCTAACTTCTATGTTGAAGACAAGTAGTTATACAAACAATAAAATGGTATAGTCATCATAATTTTCATATTTTCAATTTTTTCACAGGAAACTACGAAACAATGCATTGAACAATACACTCAACATGGGTGACAACATTTGTCCCCAATTGCAGCTTGTAGATTTGCAAGACAATGAGATTTCCTCAGTGACACTCAGTTCACAATACAAAAATACATTGATGTGAGAAAATTTTTACTCTCTAATCTGATACTTCGTATGCTGTTTCATTTCTAAGGCCTTCTTTTCTGATGTCTACCTCATGCTTTTTCAGTCTTATAGGAAATCCAGTGTGCGATACTGGTACTGCTCTCTCAAATACAAATTACTGTCAACTTCAGCAACAGGCTAAGCAACCCTATTCCACCAGCTTGGCTAATTGTGGAGGCAAATCTTGTCCTCCTGATCAAAAGCTCAGCCCCCAAAGTTGTGAATGTGCCTATCCATATGAAGGAATGATGTACTTTAGAGGACCCTCATTCAGAGAACTTTCTAATGTAACTAATTTCCATTCACTTGAAATGAGCCTATGGGTTAAATTGGGTCTAACTCCTGGCTCAGTTTCTTTACAAAACCCCTTCTTCAATAGTGATGATTATCTTCAAGTGCAGCTAGCACTCTTTCCACCAATAGGGCAATACTTTAACAGGTCAGAAGTTCAAAGAATTGGGTTTGAATTCAGTAATCAAACATATAAGCCTCCGAAAGAGTTTGGACCCTATTACTTTATTGCATTTCCTTATCCTTTTCCAGGTAACACACAAACAAATTACATTTACAATATGAAACTGGTTACAATGATTTACAACTAAATGTAAATTACTTCAGGTTCCCACAAAGGAGCTTCTCTTAGCAAAGGTGTTATTGTTGGGATAGCAATTGGCTGCACATTTCTGGTTCTAAGCCTGATAGGGTTAGCAGTATATGCAATTCTGCAAAAGAAGCGTGCAGAGAGAGCCATTGGATTAAGTAGACCATTTGGTAATATTATTTCATGTATTTATTTTCTTGTTATCTATTACTTGTGTATCTTTGTAAATGTACAAAACCTCAAATGTTGAAAAGTTATCATCAGCTTTACTTATACCACATTCATCACTTCCAGCATCATGGGCACCAAGCGGCAAGGATAGTGGAGGTGCACCACAATTAAAGGGAGCAAGATGGTTCGCTTATGATGAGCTCAAAAAGTGCACCAACAATTTCTCTGAAAGCAATGAGATAGGCTTTGGCGGCTATGGCAAGGTTTTGCTTGTTATGTTCACATACTTCTAAGTTATTGTAAATGTTTAATAATTCCCTTTTATTGACTTTAGGTGTACAAAGGTATTCTCCCTGATGGGAAAATGGTTGCAATCAAACGAGCTCAGCAAGGATCAATGCAAGGAGGCCTAGAGTTCAAGACTGAAATCGAGTTGCTTTCAAGAGTTCACCACAAGAATCTTGTTGGCCTTGTGGGATTCTGCTTTGAACAAGGGGAACAGATGTTGGTTTATGAATATATGCCCAATGGAACACTTAGGGAGAGTTTGTTAGGTAAGTTCACAGCACAGAAACATTCATTGCCAAGCTTATCCTCTAAAGGAAGAGCAATTTTAACATTCAGTTTTGTCGATTGAATGGTTTGGTAAAAAATCATTGCATAGAACGGAAATATCATAGTAGTTCACATGTTTCTGTGAAGCTTATCTTTTGCCATTTATTATACAACTAATAAAACACCTTAAACAATCAATGCGAGTTGCAGGAAGATCTGAAATTCATCTTGACTGGAAGAGGAGACTCCGCATTGCTCTTGGTTCAGCCAGAGGACTTGCATACTTACATGAACTTGCCAACCCTCCCATAATCCACAGAGATGTGAAGTCCACCAATATCTTGCTGGATGAAAATTTGACAGCAAAAGTTGCAGATTTTGGCTTGTCCAAGCTTGTATCAGACAGTGAGAAAGGCCATGTTTCAACTCAGGTTAAAGGGACATTGGTGAGAAACATTGCACCATTTCTTTTGTTGGTTAGATCTTCATTCTTGTTTAACAACCCCCCTCTTCATTCTTGTTCAACTTTGCCACAAGCTTTAAATTCTGATACACAAATGCATCTCATGTAATAAATAAATAAACAGATATTTTTGTCATGTTATAAGCTTGATAGTGATCTCCATGTCTATTATATTTCCCTACACCAGAAAAATTTAACTTGTATTTTATATGGAATTACTAGGTTCAAAAAAATCTCCATGGTTGTATCTTTCATTTTGCTTTCGCTTTTCTTTTTTGCAACAACTGCTTGATAATTGAAATGCTTAACATCTGCAGGGTTATCTGGATCCTGAGTATTACATGACCCAACAACTCACTGAGAAGAGTGATGTGTACAGTTTTGGGGTAGTTATGCTTGAACTAATAACTTCAAGACAACCAATTGAGAAGGGCAAGTACATCGTCCGCGAGGTGCGCACATTGATGAATAAGAATGATGAAGAACACTATGGTTTGAGGGAACTCATGGATCCAGTAGTAAGAAGCACACCAAATCTCATAGGATTTGGGAGGTTCTTAGAGTTGGCATTGCAATGTGTTGAGGAATCAGCTGCAGACCGTCCAACAATGAGTGAAGTTGTGAAAGCACTTGAAACCATTTTGCAGAATGATGGGATGAACACAAACTCTACCTCTGCATCCTCATCTGCCACTGACTTTGGAGTTTGTAAGGGTGGAATGAGGCATCCCTACATTGATGCTACGTTTTCTAAGAAGGACAATGTTAATGATAATAGTAGTACTAATGCCTTTGACTACAGCGGGGGGTACACACTTTCAACAAAAGTCGAACCCAAATAGATGCTATATTATACATATTTTTTGTCAGACACCATTTTCTTTTCTTTTTCATTGTCAAACGAAGATATTAATTAACTTGTTGTGTTCCTTTTTTTGTTTTACGAAAACTAATGTGAATTCTTTTTATGGTCAATAGTTCTATTGCATGTAATGCTTAGGAAGAAATGTTGCAAGTTTATCTCACGCCTCCAGCGCGTCAGTCTAATGATGCTGATTTTTATTTGAGTTAATGTTTCATTTAAAATAACATTAATATGAATCGAATCTATCCATTTATAATATATAAATTCTGAGTTTGCCAGGTTGCTATAACCATACGGTGATACGTCATTATTGCAAAACATCTATAGATTGCCACGCTATATTAGTTATGTTTGACATTTTTTTTTTTAATTCTATCAACCTCTATCAACAATCGTATTCTTAATATTTTTTTTTCTTCTCTTACTTTTTAATTTTTTCAACATTTTCGTCTAACAATTGAAGGTGTTATTTAAAATTGTGTACAAAATCATACAAAAGTGAGTTTTTTTTTTTCCCTATGACAATCTAATTTTTTGTTTTCTTCTTTTTTTTTTCTTCCTCTTTTCTATTTTCTTCCATTTTGTTTCTTAATTTTTTTCTTCTCCTTTTTTTTATTTTTTCAACATATTTTTTACCAACAACAAAAAAAGTCCTATTCAAAATAATGGATAAAGACTATACAAATATGAGAGTTTTTTATTCCATGGCACTTTAATTTTTTGTTTTTCTTTTAAATTTCTTTCTTCTTCCTTTTTTTATTTTATTTTTTTAATATTTTTTTTACCAACAATTAAAGATCTTATTTAAAATTGTGGATAAAGACAATAGATAGGTGAGGTTTTTTTTTCTATCACACTCTAATTTTCTATTTTGTTAATTTTTTTCCTTCTTCTTTTCTTTCTTCTTCCTTTTTTATTTTTTTGACATATTATTTTTACCAACAATTGAATGTTCTATTCAAAATCATGGATAAAGATGATACAAAGTGAGGGTATTTTTTTTCTATGACATTCCAATTTTCTATTTTCTTAAAATAATATCCTTCTTCCTCTTTTCTTTTTTTTTCCTTTAATTTTTAACATATTTTTAACCGACAATAAAAGTTTTTATTCAAAATATTAGATAAAGATACAAATATGATTATTTTATAACTTTTCAAATTTTAATTTTCTTAATATTTTTTCTTCTTCCTCTTTTCTTTCTTCTTTTTTTTCGACCTTTTCAACTATTAATTGAAGGTGTTATTAAGAATCATTGACAAAGAGGATACGAGGGTGAATTTTTTTTGTCACTTCAATTTTTTATTTTCTTAATTTTGTGCTTCTTCCTCTTTTCTTTCTTATTTATTTTTTAATTTATCTTGATATTTTTACCACAATTAAAGGTACCATTATCTGTTAATTTTCTCTCTCTCTCTTTTTTCAAATTATGAATTATTTGTTAATTTTGCAGGAGAAGATAATCGAAGGGAAAAAACATTGATGTTCCATCGTAAAATTGGGAATATTATAGTTTTTTCTTGCTCTTTTGTTTTTTCTTCCTCTTTTTCCACCCTTCTTTATTTTTTTCCTCATAAAATTATATAATTTGTATGATTTTGAATAATTTTGTAAATCCTGAATAATTTTTTTTAGTTACTTTTCTTTTTTCTTCCTCTTTTCTCACTATTATTTATATTTTTCTTCACTCATAATTTTTTTTTTACTATAATTATGCATATCATTTCAAATTATGCATAGTATTTTAATTTAGAAAATTATATCAATTTGTACAATATGATTTATAATTTAATAAATCATATATATTTTGCATTAAATTTCCGTTAATGCTGCATTAATTTTTCAAAATAGATAATATTTATTATTTTACATTAATTTTACTCACTTATTATAATTTATGTATAATTATATAAATTTGAATTGAATTACCCAATATATCTCTCTACAATTAAAATATAATAATGGCACCAACTGTTATTTGAAATTTAAAAGGACTCTCGTCAAATTTATTTATTTTTTACAAATAAATTAATCATATTTAGAATTTATTTTGCATAATTTTGTTAATTCTGAAGTTTCTTTTACTTCTCTTTGCTTAATTATGAATATTTGTAAATTTTGCAGGGAAAAGAATAGAAGAGAATTATCATTGCAGTTCTAATTAAAAATTGAGAATATCATGGACTTTTTATTTTTTTTTTCTTTCTTTCTCTTTTCTTTCTTCTTCCTCTTTTTTCACTTTACTTTATTTTCATCAATTTGTATTATTTGATTTATAATTTAATAAATCTTATATATTTTGCATTAAATTTTCATTAATGTTGCATTAACTTTGCATAATTATTTAGATTTGTATTAAGTTACCTGTTTTATTATGTGTTCTATAATTAAAATATAATAAATATAATTAAAATATAATAATTATTATTATATCAACTGTTATTTAAAATTTAAAAGCACAGTTATAGAAAATGAGGAGACAAAAGAATTAATAATACTAAAAAATTAATAATGTTTAAAGTTGAAAGAGGAGCACACTAAAAAAAAATCAAGGAACCATATGAAAAAAAAAATGAAGCAGTAATTGAACAATAAGTTATATTAAATGGTTTACTAATTATCTTTTTACTACATTTTTTTATGCTTTATTTACACCAATTTTATTTTATTCTTAATCTTAATGCTAGTCTTATAATTTTTATTATACACAATGCTCACTATATAAAAAATATTATGTTTACAATTATTCTCGTTTTCAAAAATTTTGGAAAATTTTAAGATAGAATATCATTGTAACTTTAATTTATGAATCCAATTCTATCAAATTAAAATTTATTTTTTTTAAAAAAAGTTCAACAACTTTCTTAATTCATAAGTTCTCAATAAATATTTCATAATTATTTTGAAAATTTATTGAAATTATTTTTAATTTTTCAAAATTATATTATATATATTTTGAAAAATTAAAAATAATTTCATATAAAACCCCTTTTAGTTTGCCTAGGATTAGAAGCGTTATTTTTATTCCACAAAAAATTATCATTCTGTTCTCATTGGGTGTGTGCACCTAAGAAGAGATAAAAATGAGAAAGAGAAAGAAGTGAAAGATGTTATAAGTGATAACATAATAGAAGTAATGTACATTTATATGAATATAGTTGTTCCATAAACCTTAATCCAACATGTATCAAATTATATCTTTCAAAGATCAAATTCCAATGAGAAAGAGAAGTCATAGTAACCTCTTTCCTTACAAAATAATAGAAGTGTATACACTCTAAATAGTGTATATACCCAATTAACATTTTTCTTTATCAATCTTATTGATCATTTATCTTTTATCTCTTCTTATCTCTCTTTTTAAGTGTCTACAACCTAGGTGTCAATAATGTTTTTTTTTCCAATATATAGAGCTACACATCTACTTCTTTGAGTAATCATAAGCAACAATTTGTATATTGAAGGGATAAAAATTGATTTTACTTGTAAATTAGATATAAAATAATTTATTTCACAATGATCATTTCAATTAGATATTAACGTGTGAGTTGTACAAATAGACAAATTAAAGATTTAATTATACATTTTACTCGTTATCTTTCAAAATTTTACAAATTTTGTGATTTAACTTTTCTTTTCACATTTTTCTATATACTTACCTAAGTTTTTACATTTTACCCTATGTTATACTATATGCATCTATTAGTTTGTCACAAATGTGGCAGATTGATAATCATTTGGTTACAAGATATTGCATGAGCTGCGAGTATGACAAGAAAATTAAGTTGCATTTTTATCCTCTATTTTTAAAATTTTGTATATTTTTTCACTCAAATTTTTTTACACATTGTCTTCCAATTTTTTTTTCACACATTTTACTCCTACAATGTAATTAAGCAATTGATTTTGAGTAAAAAATATGTGATCAAAATGGCAGATATTTTAATTCCTTTTCATTGAACTATCCAAATGATACATTTTGATGCTTGTCATTTTGAATCTTCTCCCAAATTATATTTAATGCTAATATTAATCAATTCAAACATAATATTCTTTTGTTTTCCACAGGTTTCTCCTATACTACTAGGCCAAAGAATAATTCAATTTTACTAATTTGTAGTTGTCACTAGTTCAAGAAAATTTTTGCACACTCTAAAATCATTCAAATACTCCTGCTAGTTTAAATTGAAGTAAACATTAAACTTTCAATTAATTAGCATAATGATTACTAATTACACATCAAATTTGATATATTTTAAAATTGTTGAACATAATTTTTGAGCTTAGTTGAGATATCAGATTGTTTTGACATTTTATGAGTTTAAAGTCTATAAATCTTAGGTATTGAAGCCTCTTTGCACTGGAGCTTGCTATGTGCTTTCTTATCATCAAAGCTCTTAGTTGGGTACATTTCAACCTATGCACTTGTATAAGAAAAATATAGGAAGAAAAAATGAAATAAACTTCTTCGTAAACTAAAATTAGTTTATATATAAGCTAATTTGTAGAAACTTTCTAATATTAATTTATGCAAAAATAAATAAATTTTAACTCCCTAAATGTATATTAACAATTTTGTATTGCTCTCTCACCTTGCTTGTAATAACATTATATATTTTATGTGAAGTTAAATTAAATACTATAACACTATAACACCGTCAAAAAGTTGAATTGTATTAAAATATATTATATTCATTGGTTTGAATGATTATTTTATTTTAAGATAAGATATCAGTTCTTAATTTTATCAACAAATTTAAGTATTATATATTTTCAATGTTAAATGTATGTAACAAAGAACTCTTAAATAAATGTAAATAATTTTGTACAATAATTTTTTTACTCAAATAAAAAATAGTAACAATGACAATATAGTAACACGTTTTTGCTATTTTTTTCTTCAGTCGTTTATTTTTTACTTGAGCATTTTTTATTATAATTTTAGTGTATTTTTATATTTTACTCTATGTATTTTGTATTTTAATTTTTATTATTTTGTCTTAAATAAAATACTTATGGTGTAAGGAGAAAATATGCATAAAAATGTTTAAAGACAAAATATGTAAAGTTTTAAAAGTAAAGGAAAAAAAGTGAAATTTAATATTTTTCGTCATGTCATTTGTCACATTAGTAATCTATGTTAATGTTCTATGTACTGTCATGTCACAATAAATATGTCACATCAATGATCATCTAACATGATCAGCTAACATCAAAATAAAATGTGCAAAATTGGGTGTATGTGCAAGCAAAGTGTGCAAAAAATAAAGTTGGGTGATAAAAATTGTGAAATCCTAGATAATAAGAAGCAAGATGTGAAATTAAACCTCAATTAAATTATTTTAATTTTTATTTAGTTAAAAAGTAACTTTTATATTTATATATTATATGTTGTAAAAAATGATTGATTTTGCACATGATATTTTGTTAAAATAATTGTGTACATTGTAAATATAAATAATTTTCTGAAATTTTTATTTTGGTAACGAGACCATAGCTCTCATCTATGGAAGACAATTCTACTTAAGTTAGGTAAGATCACTCTAGGTAATGAAGTTCTATTTTTAAATATTTTAAACAATTGCATACTTAAAAGTCGAAATTGAGATCACTAGTTAAATCTCATGTCAATCGATTTAGGTGGTCAATAATTTTGGTAAAAATTATAATAAAATTATTGATCAAAAGTACTTTTTGGATTATTTTTTTTGTACTTGTTCTACCCTTCTTTGACAATGAAGTTAGGTTAACATAAAACAATTCAAATAATATCTTAAATTATTAATTCAAATAATAATTAAAAAGATAGTAGAAAGAAAGTGTAACAAAGGTTGAAAGAAGAAGATAAGGGTTCATTTGATTTAAGAAGACATTTTTATTTACTTTTCTTGTTTCCAATTTCTAAAAATAGTTTTATTTTCAAATTTTCAAGATTTAGAAAATATGTTTGTTTTTATTTCCTATTTTCTACTTTTAAGAAATAAAAATATTAAAAATATGTTTGGTTTAACCTTTTTTTGACAACAAAAGAAACTAATACCTTGAGGCATATACTCTCTTATTACTCTCTTCCATCATCTCTTTGCTTATCTTCTTCTCCCTTCTTAACATTATGCCTTTACCAAAGCAACAACCTCCTCTTTTTTTTAACACATTGGGTCATGTTTCTCCCTTTGCCTCCTCTACTACCATGCAGTGGACAAGTGTGTTGGATTGAAATGGCATCATAGATGGGTTTAGAATCAAAGACTTGGACTTAGTTTTTTAAGAAATTGTTGACTTTGTGTAGCACATGCATTTTTTAATTTGTGATTTAAACCTTATTAAAAATAAATTACAAGAGAAGATCTAAATTTATTTGTGAAAAATAATTAAATAAATATGTATGATTTTATATGCAAATTTCAATAGAAAATTTTAGTGAAATCGAGATATGTTGTAAGTGGGTGTATAATTACATTGTGAGAGCAAACATTATGAAATTAATTATAGTTATTTTAATATAGTATCTGATACTTAATTCAAGGAAGTTTTTTAAGAACAATTTTTTTTTTGAAACCTTTGAAATTATTTCTAATAAGGAGGAATCAAATTGCATCGATATAATGTATATAAACTATTACACAATTCAATAATTTCATATAGAATATGAATTTTAATAATACAATCGTTAAAGTGAAAGTTCTATATACATAGATCATATATATAATTTTTTTATATTGATTCATAATTATTTGATATCTTATTCATATTAATCAAAATTAATATGAACCATTTGATTACATTTTTATTATTGTTCAATTTTAATAAAATTTGATAAAAACAATCAAAATAAGATAAATATATAATTCAAGAATTAAAGTGATAAAATTTACGTTATATATGAAATTATTAATAATGTAATAATTAATATAAGTTACGTAATTTAGTCCCTCTTCATTTCTAATTGTCAAAATTAGTTTCTAAGGGTCATTGACACATTAATTATGGTGATTAAAACAAAGATTCATGTTAATAATAAAAGCTTTATTATCCATTTTTCACCAAATCATTTTATTATCTATTAGTTATTTCTAAATGATACCCTTTTCGACGTTCCCTACCTAGTCACCCTAGTACAAGTGATTGACCCAATTAAAAAAGCCTTTAACCAAGGTGTAACCAAATTCTATTACCATTGAACATTAACCTGTCTTACTTTACCACTTAATACATTGAAACTTAGCATATTTTGCTTATTTCCCCCCTGCACTGATAGAGAGTTATAGAGTAATTTCTCCATCTTCTGCTTCCGATCTACTTCTCTAAAACCTCCATAAGAAGTCCTTAGGCAAACTCTTGATCGGTGCTTCATTATACACCAAAGCTTCCATCCAAAGACTTGATTGTTGTTTGACTTCAAGAAAGTAAGGGGCTGACCTTTTTATTTTCAGCGAATAGATTGAAACAATATGTGAATATTGTTTTTTTTTTTTTCAAGTTCTTGGTGTTTTGGTTATTGTATGTATTGAAACAAAAGAAGTAACAAACATCTAATCTTTTATAAATTCAATGAAACTTCCAAAGCGATTTTGGGACAATATTTTATACTTATACGTCTCATCTTATCATACATAATTAAATACATATATATAATTTTCTAAAAAATATATGGTACTTTTAGTGCCTCTCCTACAAAAAAATCATCTAAACATTTTTGTAACACCCTAATTTTCATACTATTATATTTAATATTGTTTGTAATTATCAATTTAAATATATGAGTGTTTGAGTCCTATTCTGTCACCAACTAAAAGTATTGGGTTCAAAATGTGGGCTTTTAAGTAAAATTGGAGAAAATGGACCTTTCGGCCCATGTTTGAGTAGTAAGGTCATTTCTATTGTTATAAAAAGGTGCGACTTATAGGCTTCTTGAGTCAAAATCAAAGTTCCTAGAACAATGATCAAGAAAGAGAACCTTGGAATAAGATGTTGGAGCAACAAAAGGGAAAGCGATGAGAAACACGAAGCTGTCAAAGCTCTATTTTTCCAGGTAAGGAGGAGGGGTGAGAATGTCTCACTAAAAGGTGTAGGTGTAGTTGTGGGTAGAGGGATTGGCCCTAGACCCCAATTGGTTGTGTTTGATTGTCTTTGTCAATTGTGTCATGGGTTGAGAGGTTGACTCTTGAACCCTAACTGATTGTGTTTGATTGTCTCTATCAATTAATAAAGTACAAAACTTTGAACTTTTTTATTTTAGGTTGAGGGGTTGACCCTCAAACCATGTGGCACCCTTTACCTTGTTATCTATTTACTAGTAATTAATAATTTATTAAATGATAAATTTAAAACTTCAAACATCATCCATTTGGTAAAGGATTCACATACAACCTTTCATCATACTGGAAAACAAAATAAACTCGTACTAGTACTCCAAAAGTCAATTTACTATCTAGTTGCAAAATCGATAAAACATAAATAATCATAATTACAAAAATAATCATTTCAGTTGCCTTGATCCAAACCCAAGATAACTAAAATAGAGAAAGAAGCAATGAGGAGAGTCCAACTCATTCTCTTATTCCTATTCATTCTCACTTGCAAATGGTGTTTAGCCCAAATACAAACAAAGATAGCGTAAGGGTTTAGAGTTGTCAAACAAGAGTTTATATACTTTTGTTTTTGAAACTTTGAAAGACCAGGGAGGAGTGATAAACTTTTCAATAAGGACAAGCATTTATTGTTTGAAATCATTGGTATTGAAAACATAATAAAATATTGCTAATAAAGAGGAGAAATTTAGAAACTCAAAAGACGATTTCTCTACAATACCATCTAAATGTTAGTTCAAAAAAGATTATAATATAATAAGTTTTCATATGTATCAAACGATATGTATCAGATGATGCGTGATAGATGATGCATGTCAGATGATATATGCATATCAAACGATGTATCTATTAGATGATGTGTATCAAATGATGCATAACAAACTATATGTTAGTTCATACATATGATAATGAATGCATGTGCAAGTTATCTCTTATGAAAGAAAAATATTCTTCTAGTAGAGGTTTTATGCATATGTCCGCCCATTGATGATCAATATCAATAAACTTGATATCAAAGACACCTTTCTAAACATATTCTCTAATAAAGTGATTTTATTTCTATATGTTTTGCCTTAGAATGTCGTATTGGAATTTTAGAAAGATTTATGGAACTAGTGTTATCATAGAATATAGGAATGTTATGCTCAAAGCTAAAGTAATCTCTCACTAATATTTTCCCCATAACAGCTGTGAACAACAAGTGATTGCTGAGATTTATTTTGCTTTTGCAGTTGAAAGTGCTATAGAGTTCTACTTATTTTTCCTACATAATATTAGACATGGTCCAATAAAATGGCAACCTCTACTTGTACTCATTTTTTCTAATCTATCTCTAGCATAGTATGTGTCATAGTAACCTACTAACCTTTGATTTTACATATAGAACAGACTTAGATTAGTTGTACCTACTAAATATCTAAAAATCATTTTAATAACTTTAAGATGAGATTCTATAGTATCATATTAGAATCTAGCACATACACAAATACTAAACATGATATCAAGTCAATTAGCTATGAGATATAACAATGAACCAATCATACCTTTGCAGATCATCTAATCTATTGGTTTACCTTGTTCGTCTTTTTGTTAAAGCTACAAATGGATACATAGGTGTGCTCATAGGTTTAGCATCTTCCATCTTGAAATTTTTGAAAAGCTCATTGGTATATTTTTGTTGATGGATGTAGATGCCTTCTTTTTCTTGTTTGACCTTTAACCTTAAGAAAAACTTGAGTTCTCCCATCATACTCGTTTGGAAGTCACTTTGCATTAAGTTAGAGAAATCATTGCACAAACTTTCATTAGTAGCACAAAAAATTATATCATCTACATATATTTGAACTATTATGAATTCCTTGTTGTCTTCTTTTTTGAAAAGAGTTGTACCAACTTTTCCTCTAGAAAAACCATTTGAAATAAGAAAATTGCTTAGTTTGTCATACCAAGCACGAGGTACTTGTTTAAGACCATACAAAGCCTTTTTTAGTTTGAAAACATGTCTAGGTAGTTTTAAATCTTCAAAACTAAGTGATTGTTTGATTAATCCAATCTAATGAAGGTTAGACAATTAATTGATCGCCTAAATCAACCAATTACTTGCACTTGAATCCATGGTAATTAGGGACTACGATTATGATCCTAATTTGTGTGGATGAATGTTAGATGGTTGTCTAATGAATTTTGAGTTGATATAAATCTGTATCTTTATTATAACCGTGATAATTCAACAGCATAATTGGATCCTTGAATTGGTGCTTCACAATTCTTTGCATTCTCAATTATGTTATTCTACATACATTCTACATTTTGCAATTCTGTTTTTACCATTTTGTTCAATGCATACAACTCTCTCCTTACATTTAATTCGATTTTTGTTCAATAGGATTAAGCATTATGAGATTGTGTCTTTGAGAGATACAACATATATTAGTCCTTACATTACAAATCTAAGGAAAATCTAGTAGTTTTGATAGCGCCTCAACAACATTATCACTCAAGGTCTCGTCTAGTGAGAGCGACAAATAGTAGGTTGTGATTTCGTGATTCTGCAAAAAAAACTCAAAAATTTGGGGAAAACTAATTAGAGCCATTTTATATTAACTTAACTATTGCGAATTCTAACACATAAAACACATAATTCAACAACAATTCACACATAACACATCAATTTCATATAATCTCTAATTTTCGTCAACCAATTCAACAAAACCTAAAATCAAGAATAACGAAAAGAAAATTGCAAGACAAAAATCATACACATTTCTTACATAAAATTCACAACTAATCTAGGGAGATTAATTCCCCTTCAAAGACCATCAACACATACATTTTCGGGGTTTTATGGACAAGCCCTTTACTCGTATTTGCATAAGAATAATCATAATGAGATAATCTTACTCCCTTTTGCCTGGAAAAGTAAAAAACTTGTTCCTCATGGTTCCCTTTCTTGTTCCTCAGATGCTTCCTCCGAAGGTTCTCCTCCTTCTTTCTCAATTGCAAAAATGGCACAAGGAAATTATTGTTTTTCTGACTGCTAGGGTCCACTTAATTATTTTTCTGACAAAAAAAAGTCCGAATTATTGTTTTATCAATTTAATTTATAAAAAATCAATTTAAAATTCAACATCTATTTTTCAAAATAATATTTATTTAGTTAATGACAAGTATAAATTAATCAATCATGATTTGTTGTTGTTGTTTTAAACAATAATAAATAAAATACAAACCTAGGTGTTACAACTCCAGCCTCATAAAAATTTTTGTCCTTGAAAATTCATTTGATATAACCATCTTAAAGTAAGAAACCTCATCTAGTTCTTTAGCTCCCACGTAGCATTGTCATTAGAAGTCCTTCCTTAAATGATCTTAACTAATGGAATCTACTTACCTCTTAATTGCTTAACCCTTTGATCCTCGATCCTCAAAGGCTATACTCTTAAGATAAGTTATCTCTCACCTATACATCATCCAACTCAATCACATAGGAACAATTAAAAACATATTTTTGCATATGAGAAACATGAAAGATGTTATGCAAATTTACAAAAATAGGGGGTAAGGTTATTTGGTAGGCGACTTCGTCAACTCTTTTTAGGATTTGGTAAGGGCTAATAAAACGAGAAGAAAGCTTACGAGATTTCAAGTATGTACCAACCCTAATCCATAGAGTGAATTTCAAGAACACATGGTCCGTTTCTTTGAACTTAAGGTTCCTTCGTCTCTTATCGCTATAGCTCTTCTACCAACTTTGTGTCACTCTCATCTTATCTTGGATAGTCTTGAATTTCTTAATAATTTGCTAAACTACCTCATGTCTTAACACCAAGTTCTCACCCGACTCAAACCAACACAAAAGAGTCTTGCACCTTCTGCCATAAAAGGCTTCATTAGGTGTCATCCCAATACTAGAACAATAACTTTTGTTAAAGGTAAACTCCACTAAAGGTAATAAACTATCCCAACTACCTTTCTACTCTAACATAGAAGCTCTAAAAAGATCTTATAGGGATTGGATGGTTTGCTCAATCTGATTGCCCATCTATGGATGGTAGGGTACACTCAATCTAAGCTTGGTTCCTAAGGCTTAGTGTAAACTACCCTAAAATCTAGAGGTAAACTTAGGATCTCTATCTAATACTATGCTAGAAGGTATATCATGTAGTCTAACTATCTCGCTAATTTACAAACTGGTTAGCTTCTCTAAACTATATTTAATGTTGATTAGGACAAAATGAATAGACTTAGTTAGCCTGTCCACTATAACCAAGATGGAATCCATGTTCTTTTGGGTTCTAAGCAAACTTGACATCAAATTCATAGATATGTTATCTCACTTCCACTCAAGATATGTAAAGGTTGGAGTAACCTTGTGGGTTTTTTATGCCCTATCTTAGCTTTCTAGCAAATAAGAGAGGCATACACAAACTTAGCAACATCTTTCTTCATTTTAGGACACAAAAACATCTTGTCTAGATCCTGGTACATCTTCGTGGTAGGGGGTGCACATTCAAATTGCTCCTTTGTCCTTCCTCTAGGATCAACTTCCTAAGACCAAGAACACTAGGAACAAAAATTCTATCTTGGAGTCTCACAACTCCATATGCTCCTATCACAAAACTACTAACTTTCCCTAGGGCTATGGCTTCTACTTGTTTAGCAAAAAAAAAGGTTTGTCTGTTAACCTACCCAAATCTTATTCAAAAGGCTACTCATTATCATAAGCATACCCAAACTCACACTCTTATAGGATACCTTGCATACTAGACTAAGGTGTCTAAATTGTTCTATGAGGTCTAACTCCTTAACCATCAGACATGTGCAATGATTTCCTACTCAAGGCATAATCCAATACATTGGTTTTACCTGCATGGTAACTAATGTCAAAATCAAAATTCTTAAGATATTCTAACCACCTTTGTTACCTCATGTTCAACTCCTTTTGGTCGAACAGGTACCTAAGGCTTTTGTGATCACTAAATAAGAGTCACATGGTCCCGAGGAAGCCAAAAGATAGACCTTTTCATGGCCGAAGGCTTCGTAGCACTTTGGAGAACTTTTAGATCCAAACCTCAAAATTAGCACTATACAAATAATGTCTCTACATCTTAAGTGCAAAAATCATAGTTGCAAACTCTAGATCACAAGTAGGATAGTTCCTCTCATAAATCTTAAACTATTTAGAGGCATAGGTTATTATCTTGCCTCCCTGCATCAACACTCCTCCTAAACCCATTTGATGCATTACAATACACCACAATAAGGTTCACTTAGGTTAAGAAACACTAGCATAGGACTTGATGTTAACCTCTTCTTAAGCTTTACCAAAATAACTCTCACACTTAGAGTCCCACACAAACACTTAACCTTTACAGGTAAACTTCATTAAGGGTAAAGCTAACTTAGAAAACTCTTCTATGAACCTCCTATTGTAACCAGTTATTACTAAGAAACTTCAAGTCTTTAAAATTGACTTAAACACTTCCCATTCTACTATAACCTTTATCTTATAAGGATCTATAACTATACCTCCTCATGATATGACATGACCTAAGAACCTCACCTCCTCTAACCAAAAATCACACTTTGACATTTTGACATATAGGTTCTTGTCCTCGAAGATTTGAAACACCATTCTCAAATGCTTAGCATGCTCCTCCCTACTCTTGGAATACACTAGGATATCGTCTATGAACATGACTATAAAACTATTTAGATAGAGATGGAAGATCTTGTTCATGTATGAACAAACTAGGTGCATTAGTTACACCAAAAGGCATAACCATATATACTCACAATGACCAAAATGGATCCTAAAAGTAGTGTTCAAAATATCCTCAAATTTCACGTGGAACTAATGGTAACTTGACCTCAAGTTTATCTTACTAAATGCACATGCCCCAACTAGCTAGTCCATAAGGTCATCTATCCTAGGAAAAGGATACCTATTTTTAATCATCGTCTTATTTAGTTGACGATGGTTTACACAACCCCATACTTTCATCCTTTTTCTTTACTAGTAAGATTGTTGCTCTCCATAGGTATACACTAGGCATTACAAACCACTTCTCCAAGAGTTCCTATAATTATTTCTTAAGCTAAACTAATTCTAAGGGTGAAATCCTTGATAATGTTATCAATACACTATTAAATCATTAAATTTTCCTTAATTTCGGTAGTGTAGGGACTAACCTAATTCGGTTCTCATAAGGACATAATTGTATTATGTCTAATCTTATTGTTCAAAAACCAAAACGAATATGAAAAGTAGTAATAGTAGTAGTAGTAGTAGTAGCAGCAGTAGTAGTAGTAGCAGTAGTAATAGTAGTAGTAGTAGCAGCAACAGTAGTAGTAGCAGCAGTAGTAGTAGTAGTAGCAGCAGTAGTAGTAGTAGTAGCAGCAGTAGTAGTAGTAGTAGCAGCAGTAGTAGTAGTAGTAGTAGCATCAACAGTAGTAGTAGGAGGAGGAGTAGTAGCAGTAGTAGTAGTAGTAGGATGAGGAGTAGTAGTAGTAGCAGTAGCAGTAGTAGCAGCAACAATAGTAGTAGTAGTAGGAGTAGTAGTAGGAGGAGTAGTAGCAGTAGTAGTAGGAGTAGTAGCAACAGTAGTAGTATGAGTAGTACAGCAATAGTAGCAGTAGTAGTATGAGTGAAAATATTATATTCCATTTTAATATCTCTCTTGAAAGATGATATAGATAGTCTATAAGTTTTACCCTCAAATCTTATTCTTTGTGAATTTGTTTCAAGCCTAGAGAGACTTTGTTTGAGAAAGAATACTTAAGTGTATTGTTTGAGGATTTTTTTTAAAAGTATTCATTTGAGGGGTGAGGGGAGTATTTTGTTTTTCCTTAAAATTTCTTAAAACTTATTTTTCTATTACTTGTGATTATCTTAACAAGTTTTTTTCATGCTTTCAAATAATTCATAGTATGCTTTAATGATTTAATCTTTTATCATTTGATAAGTTTATTTTATGTTTGAAGAAGAAGAATAATAAGAATTTTCTTTTAAGTATTCATCTAAGGGGTGAATTTTTTTTTTAAGTATTTATCTAAGGGGTGAGGGGGAGTATTTTGTTTGTCCTTAAAAATTTCTTAACACTTATGTTTCTATTACTTGTGATTATCTTGACAAGTTTTTTTCATGCTTTCAAATAATCCATAGTATGCTCTAATGATTTATTCTTTTATCATTTGATAAGTTTATTTTATGTTTTCATCGTCTAATAGTTTGAATTGATATATACGTATGGAATTTGAACAAGTTTTTATTCAAAATTATTTTTTAGACATGTTTTTTCAAAGAATAAAACTAGTAACTAGTTTGTTTGTCATCATTGAAATGGGGAGATTGTGAGACCCTCAAAAGAATTTTGAAGCAAAAAATAAACTAGTAAAGATTATCACATTTTATAAAGAGTGAAAAAGTTGAAGGAGATAGGGAATCACATAAGAAGAGGGGTTAAATTGTGTGTGCGATTTTTAAAACACTTTCAAAAAGCAAGACGAATATTAGTTCACAAATGGTGTCCAAACGGATTGTCCAAAAAGTGAAGAACTAAAAGCAAAGATAAAGAAGAGAAAAGTAATACAAAGGTTTTATCTTGGTTCACTCTTCTATAAGAGCTACATCCAGTCCTTTCAACATGAAGGATTTATCCATTAAGTCAAATTTAATTTTCAACCAAATATTCTCATAACCTCTTCAAGTTATACAACACTTGTAATCACCCTAATTACAAGAAAATCGAGTATTTTTTAACACTTAGCCTCTTTAGACTATCACAAAAACAAAGAGAGTTTTACAAAAGATAATTCACTAGGTGAGCATATGACAGTTACAAATAAAGTTTATCTTGGCTCAGCAAAGCAAATACAAAGATAAGAACAGATCTTTTTCATTTCAAAAAACTTTTACAAGACTTTTCTAAAATGTCATCCAAAGGATAAGAGTACTTGTATTTCGTTTCTTAAATGTGAACTTTTCTCTTGTAAATCCACACGTTCTCTACTTAGTTCTTCTTCTTGAAGATGATATATATATATATATATATCTGAAGAGAAGAAAGTTGTTGTTCTACATGAAGAGAGAAAAGTATATTTGCATTAAATGCTAAAGATAAACTTTTGCAGAGCTGTATTAGAGATTTTGTCTTCTTTTAAAGACAGGAAAAAGGTACAACAGAAAAGTTATTTTTCTCTTTCCTTAAACATGTTTCCTTTGACTGATACATAGAAGTTCATTCTATTTTTTCTTTGATTGTAGAAGCTTGATCAAAACACACTTTTGTTAAGGTTGACTTGTTTTTTCAAAGCTTGATAAGGAAGCCTTGTCTTCTTTGAAAAATAGAGCATAATAGAGCATAACATGTAGATAGAAATGAATGTTTAAAAATGTTCACAAGCACAAAATTCTCAAAGATATGAGATAGCAACTATGCATACGTTAAAAACAAGTTTCGAGATATAATAAGCAGAGAAAATAAATTGTCCTTTTACATGAACATGTTTAATTTCTTCTTTGAACGAAGTCTTTCTATTAGACGGTGAGCGTGTTTGGACAATGTTGGTTAACTTGTTCAAAGACAAGTCGTTTGTATGGATGTACACTTTTATCTTTTATGTTGTGATGACTTGTTGTGCTCCTAAATTTCTTAGTACTCACATAAACCACTTCTATCACTCTATAGTCAAAATGTTTGCTATCATCAATACATATGGGTCTTTTGAACACATATAAAAATGCTCTAACAATCTCTCTCTTTTTTATGATGACAAAAATTATGCTAAGAGAAAGATAGAGAAATATATCATAAAATTAGAGTAGAATAATGCATATGTATATATATCAAAGCATTATTGCAAAAGGGCATAAATATATAACGATAAACAAAAAATAGCTTAAGCTCCCCCTTAGTCTTTAGGCAATAGCAACAAGACTTGGGGGGAAAAGCATATATGTAAAGGATGTGAAAATATATCTATTATATAGATGCAACTTTCTCTTTTTTACATTATCTCCTACATTTTTGTTATCATACAAAATGGGTAAGGAAATAAAAAACATCATAGTATAAAAATATCCTTTAAAGACAAAAAGAAAGATGAAAAAAACATAAACCTTAAGGTTTAAAGAGTAGGAGGTGGAGGTTTTGGCCAAGAAAGTGGGATAGCATTCCCATGATATGAGATTTTCATTGATCAAAATGATGATTAATGTAGACTTTGCTAGCTATGAGGACCTATTGGGCTAATTCTGGAAGAGGTTGAGAGATAGGAGGTTAGTAGAGGGTAAGGGCTTGAGAAGGGGTAGAGGAATGTTAGGAAAATAGGATGTAGGGGCTGGTGTTTGAGAGAGTGAGGAAGGTGGAGGTGTAAAAGGTGTAGGCAAGGTGAAAATAGGTGGAGGTAGGTTCACAACTAGGGAAGTGGAGTCCTTGTAGCATTGAAACATCTTCTCCGAAGGATGGGTGCAACAACATATATAAGGTTGTTCTTAGGGCCAAACAACATAAACTCATCACGATGTTGTTGCTTGAGAGGAATAGTCAACCAATCATCAAAGTGATGAGCTAGAATCTTCTTTGACATAGAAAATCCCCCTTTGGATGCCATGGGGGCATCCAACTTCTCTTGAGGGCTTAGATGACTACTTGAGACTTGGTGACTATGAATCTAAAGATATTGCCTCTATAGTTTACAAGCTTCATCCTCGTCAAGAGAACTCATCAACATCTTCTCATGCGAATTAGCTCTTGTATTAGTAGAGCAGCTATGAAGAGCAAGTTCGTCATTGTAGGGCTAACTACAATTAAGGTTCGGGTCTTCTCTTCCTTATAACTATTGAGGTCCAACATATGAAGCTTGGGGCAGATCCTATCAGGCTTAATCAAAATAGTTGTAGAATACTTAATGATCTGATATGGTGGAGTAAAGTGTTAAACCCTCCATTTAGAGATAGTAGATATTAGTTTGCTCACTAGATGATCTTTAGCAACAGGAAATAAGCTTGGAGTTAAAGTGTCCAAAGGAGGAAACTTCAAGTCCCTTGGGTACATCATCACTTGGACAAAATTGGGTTTCTTACTCTTGGACATGGAATCCCCATCAATTTTGAGAGGAATCACATGTGGTAGAACACCATGGTGATGGGTGCAGATAGGCTTAGGTTGGATAAGGTTTAGGTAAAGCTTTCTCTATGTGAGTTGTAAAGGTAAAGCAACACATAGAGGGCTATATTGGTCGGATAATTGGCTAGGAGGAAGAGATGCATTTTGAGGAGGTTGGTATTTAGCTAAGTATGGATAAGAGGATGAGGTAACACGTTCATATACTTATATGAGGAGGGGGTAGACTGGTTTGAGAACTATTGGTTCTAGTTCATGATGTTGTAAGAAAATAACAAGCCATTCTTTTCTTAATTGAATTTCAAACAAAGAAGGATTAAAACATGTTCATCATTGATGATGTCCAAAGAAGTGGATTGGATGGTGTCATGTATTGGTGAAGAAAGGTTGGTATGTAAGGATGAAATGTTTGGATATTGGGTAAGGCTTTGTTTTTTTGGTGAAGAAAGGATAGTATAGGTATCTATAGACAGGTGAGAAGGTAAGATATATGAGGGTGAAGATTCTACTCATTGATGTAAAGGAGTGTCCAAAAGGATTACTATTTCAGGTCCAGAAAAGGTTTTGGACGGTGGTGTTTATGGATTGATAAGAGAAAGAAGTAAAGGTTGAGAAGAAGGCATGGGTAAGGGAGAAATGTTTTTTTTTTTGTAACATGTTGAGTCATGGTCTTAAAATGTTTACCTTTAGGAAAGATAGGTAGAACAATATGGTTGGAAGGTTGAGTGCCTTAGTGTTCTACTAATTGTGCTTTCCTCTTAGTCATCCTAGTAAAGGAGCACCATCATCACCTTCTTCCTCAACAACAACAATTGCTCTAACAACATTGTCAAACTCACTAGATTTCCTTTATATTTGCAATGTAGGGACTAACATAGATCAAATATCTCAAGGACACAATCTTGTAATGTCTAATCTTGTAATATCTAATCTTGTTGAACTGAAATCAAATTGAATGCAAAATGGGGGTTTGTATGTATAGAACAGATTGAAACCAGAATTGTAGAATTAAGTGTGTGACAAAATTATGTAGAATAGAAACCAAATTGTTAAAAACCAATCCAAGTATCCAATCATGCAATTGTGTTATCAAGGTTCTAATAAGGGTGCAAATTCATATCAACTCAAAATTCATTAGACAATTATCTAATGTTTGTCCACACAAATTGATATCATAATCATAGTCCTTAATTAGCAGGGATTCAAGTGCAAGTAATTGGTTGATTTAGGTGATCAATCATATACCTATCATCGATTAGATTAGATTAATCAATCCTAACCTAGGAAAATCCAAAACATTAAGCAAAATCATAATCACGAAAATGGATTAAGAATTGGAAAGAAAAAGAAGCATGGCAAAATTCGCATAATAACAAAGATTCAAGAACTCAAACCTAATCACAATCATTAAACCTTGAATTGATAAGAGAGTCTAGCCTTCATGGTAATCAACACAAAAAACACAGCACAAACACATGAAAATCTAGAAGAGAACAGAGAATAAAGAGAAAATTTGTGATCCGAGAAACCTCCAAAAACAAAATGCGAAAAGTCTGTAAAAATGTCTGACCAAATTCTAACTAACTAATACATACTTTGAATACTAACTAATACATGTTTTGAATACTAACTAATACACGCTTTGAATACTAAGGAAAGTTTTTTCGACCAAAGGTTTTCAGTTAATATGATTATAGAATTAGTAAGTAGCTAATGTATGTATAAATAGGACTACATGTCAATGTTCATGGGTTAATAGATCGATCATACACAAATATGCTTAGCCTAAACATTTTCCATTCCCCAAGCCTAATTTCCCTTCATACCTCTTTGTTCCATAGTGCTTCAGTATGGTGTTTGCTGAGGCTCGAGTAAACTCAAGACCAGGGGCTGAGTATTGTGGCCAATTGCCAAGAGGGGACTATTAGGGCTCACTGGCATACAACTTGGTAATTCAACCCCTCCATACCCTGGCCATTATAGGTGGAACACTGCAGCTACCATGGCGGTCGTCGTGGGAAGTTAATCATCACCATCTTTTCCATTTGAATCCATCTTTGTATTGGTATTTTGTTAATCAATGAATGCATATGTTTCTTTACACTTGTATGCCTGTAATTCTTGGAAATTCAATTCTTGATTTGTGTGTTTGTGCATCTTGAGAATAGATCACATCTAGATTAGGGTTTGGCTAGAAACTACCTAGGTAATCATATAGATAATCTTTAGATAATCTACGTCAACCACGAGCTTAATCCTTACTAACTCGAGGCCCTAGATTGTGTAAGCCCTTAATGGGTAATAGATGAACGTTAGGCGATCGCCTTAGGAAATAAGTTAACAAAGAAATACTTGCATGCCAAGAAATTGAACCAGAATCATTCTTTGATCTCATTGTATCTGATATAATAAATATATGTTAGATAAGTATAAGTAGATAACGTAGTTGTAATTCTTTACTTTCTTGTTGACACTTTAGATAGTCTTTACAATTTTTGTAAGTTTACTTTTCTTCTTAAAACCCTCATTTTATCTTTACTGCAAGAGTCGCATCCTACTGTCCAGTGTTGCAATATTTCTTAGCCTTGTATCTTAGAAATATAGTAACAAAAGTGTCCTTGAGAAGAATGACCTAGGTTGACCCTGTACTGCTTTAGCTTAGGTAAATCTAGTATTTTGATAGAGAAAATAACGACCAATCCTCAACCTATCACACGATTTTGCTCATTTTCATGCATGATCGTGCATGGCCTCAACGCTAGTCCATTCATGATTTAGGCCTTGGAGGCCTTTTTTCCTATTTTTAACTTCACCAATCCCATTCCTAGCCTAATACTTATTCTCCCACTATATATTTGCTAGTAAGTAACTATATAGTCATTTTAACACATATAACATTTAAATAGTTAATTAGAATATTAATTTACACATATAATGGAAAATCGGGGTGTTACACGTTGCACAAATTGAAAGGCATCCTAGTGTAAGCAAAGGTGTTGAACAAGAAAGTGAAGGTGGTCTTTTTTTGATCTTCCAGTGCATGTGAATCTACTATAATATGATAAACCATCCAAAAAAGAATAATGGGATTTACCTACTAACCTCTCCAAAACTTGATCAATAAATGGGGAAGGAAAGTGGTCCTTGTGAGTCACTTGCTTTAGCTTATTGTCGTCTATGTACACTCGCCAATTGTTCTAAATCCTAGTTGGAACCAATTCATTATTCTGAACTCTACAATCATCCCAGACTTCTTAGTACATAGGACTAACATTTTATACGGGGATATATGATCCTACTACAAGTAGCTTCATGTCTTCCTTTTTTACCACATTAATAATGGTGGGTTTTAGCTGCCTTTGTGGCTGCCTCACTGGTTGAGCTTCCTCCTCCAATAGTATCCTATGCATGCATATAGAAGGATTAATGCTTGTAGGGTCAATTAGAGTCCAACTAATGACTTTCCTATGCTTTCTCAAAACCTTCCTCTTGCTCAAACTAGAGGTTGTTGGCTATGATGATTGGAAGTTTTTGGTCATCCTTTAAGTAAGGATACTTCAGGTACTCAAGCAATGGTTTTATCTCTAAGGATGGTAGTTGCAAAATAGATGGTAATGGAGGTTGATTTGCCACAACCTCTACCTCTACAATTTCTGCAAGCTTTGGACCTACATCAACAGCAAATGTATTTCTACACAAATGGAACACTTATCATCACCTTCACAAGTTCACTCAAAGTCAGTAAACTCAGTAAAATCAACAAAATCAACAAAATAAAAAAAAATAAAAAATGTAGAAAGTGCAGAAAATGCAGAAAGTTCAAGAAGTTCATAAATTTTAGAATATTCAAAAAGTCCATAATGCAGCTGCATATAATATCAACAAATACATCAATCATGTTTAAACAGAAAACAAAATGGTTCTTTGTGGGATATTTCTCAAATATGTTAAACAACACCATGTTATCACAAAACTCCATGGAAAGAGTTTCAACATGCACATCAATCTTAGTCCTTGTTGTCATTAAGAATGGTCTGCCTAGGATTAAGGTGGATCCTCTGCCAGATAACTCATCCTCCATATCTAACACATAAAAGTTGGAAAAGTCAATTCATTTACTTGGACCAAAACATCTTCTAGGATGCCAAGTGGACGGGCTATGCTTTTGTTTGCCAATTGGACAATTATACCAATTAGCTCTAAATCACCAAGTTTTAGTTATCTATATACTAGTGAAGGCATGACATTAATTGAAGTACCTAAATCCTATATAGCATTTGCAAAAGCGTACTCGCCTATGGGGCATAGGATAGTAAAAGTGTCAGGATCTATGCATTTCTTTGGTAAGGTAGGTTAAATCAAGGTAGAAACTTGCTCTCTCTTTATCAATGCAAAAACATTTCTTTTCATTTCCACTTCTCCCTTTAGTTTATTCCTCTTATGAGTGCATAATTCCTTAAGGAACTTTGCATATTTTGTAATATGTTTGATGACATCAAGGAAAGGGATATTGATTTCCACCTTCCTGAATGTTTGCAGCAACTCCCTATCTAGCTCAAATTTTATTACTTAGACTATTCTTCTTAGGAAGGGTAATTGAATTTCTTTTGTTCAGCTCTACTACTACATAACTAAATCGCATATTAGAATCATTGAGAACTAGTTATACAGCTTTCCCTTTAGTAGCATTGGACGGTGTTGGCTACTATTGTGGTAGCTCTTTGTCACTCCTCAAAGTTATGGCACTCACATTCCCCTTTGAATTGAAAGTTGTTCGAGAAGGGATATGTCCATAACCATTTTACTACAATTGGTTCACAATGGTAACTAATTATCCAATCTATGTGCAAGTCCTAAATTGTAGCAGTCACATTTTGCTTAAACTGAATGTTTCTTGTAGTCATCTGCTTTACCAAATCCTCCAAGGAAGGTGAACTATTATTCTACTGCACGGGATGTTGTTGTTTGAATAAAGGTGTTTGATATTTTGGAACAGGTCGTTGGTATCTTTGTTGGTTATGAGGTATGTTTTGCATAAAATCGTATCTCTAATTTGAGTATTACCCTTAGGGTTGTCTATATTGCTAACCACCATATTGCTACCCATTAATCATTTCAACAATTTCAGCACTATTTGGTTCAATTTATTACAATGTGGGACATGCATCAATGGATGTTTTGTAAGAGCACAAATATCACACACTCTAGCTAGTATACTGGTATGGTAATGTCAAATGGCTAGCTATCTAACAAGATAGGATAGTTCAGTTATCTTAATTTCCAATCTTTGGTTATCAGCAATTGTTACCTCATTCACTCCTCTAGATGCAGTAGGCCTGTTAACACCAAATTGTTGAGTAATATCTATCATATTAGAAATCAAATTGTTTGCAATAGTAGGGGTTTTGTCCATCAAAGCTCCACCACAAGCAACACCAATCATACTTCTATCCATTAACATTAACCCCTCACAAAAATATTGGATCAGAAGTTGCTCACTAATTTGGTAATTAGGACAAGTTGCATAGAACTTGTTGAACCTCCCCTAATACTCATATAAGGTAAGTCCACTATGTTGCCTTATACCACATATCTCCTTCCTAATTTATGTTGTTTTGGAGGAAGGGAAGAACTTTTCTATAAACATCCTTTGTAGGTACAACCAGTCCTCTACTACACCATCCAAGGAGAAGGTGAATGCCTTCATTTTGATGTAGTCCTTAGGAATTTCATGTGGCCTTACGGTGGAACACACAACATGGAACTCCTTAAGATGCTTGTGAGGATCTTCACCTACAAGATCATGAAACTTAGGCAACAAATGGATTAGTCCGTACTTAAGCTCATATGATTGAGCTTGTTCCAACTTGGGATATTGAATACACCAAGGCTGATACATAACATCAAATGTAGTCAACTCCTTCAAGATCCTATTATTATCAACCATATTATCCACACTAAATTGGGATACAAAAATACCAAAATTAGGATTAGGCAAAGAAGATAAGAATCAAAATCACCAATATCAGACTTAGGAACACCAAAATCAAATGCAAAATACAACTCCTATGACTATTATTAGCTACTTCACTACTTCTATGACTTCTTATCAACCTATGGAATTTCTTTTCTATTTCTAGATCATAAGCATGCAATTTACTAGGATTGCTCCGAGTTATATACAAAAAAAACTAATTGACAAAAGAATGACAAAAAATAGCAAAAAATAGTAAAATGAAAGAAATGCCTCTACTATAGTGTACACTTAACAAGAATGGTTTAGGAGGTGTAAAATGATATCAAACAATATTTTAAAAATTTTCTAACACCACACTAACATTATATGATGTGTTTATGATTTTCTAGAATTTTTTGTGCCTTTTAAATCTTATGAAAATAAAAAAAATTGAAAAAGTAATCTAAACGATTGAATTTGGCAAAAACAACACCCCCCACCCCTACTGTGTTCGTCCCTTATAAGTAGACATGATATATGGATTTTTTCCTATCTTGTGGCAAAGTTTTAGCCAAATCCGAGATACTAACTTTTTCTGTCTACTACTTTTCACTATTCTAGGATTTTTACTACTACTTCTTAAGGATTGCTACTACTATACCTCCTAACAGTGTTGCAACACACAAAAATAAGTGAAAACTACTAACACATACAATTTATATATCAAACAAGTTAAAATATCACAAGATTAAGACACAACAACTTGTGTCCCCAGCAACGGCACTAATTTGGCAATGTTGTCGAAACATTGTTAAACTCACTAGATTTTCCTTATATTTGCAATATAAGGACTAACCTTGTTATACCTCCTAACAGTGTTGCAACACACAAAAATAAGTGAAAACTACTAACACATACAATTTATATATCAAACAAGTTAAAATATCACAAGATTAAGACACAACAACTTGTGTCCCCAACAACGACACTAATTTGGCAATGTTGTCGAAATATTGTTAAACTCACTAGATTTTCCTTATATTTGCAATATAAGGAGTAACCTAGGTAAAATCTCTTAAGGACATAATCTTGTAATATCTAATCTTGTTGAACCAAAATCAAATTAAATGCAAAAGGGGGTTTATACGTATAGAACATTTTGAAACCAAAATTGCATAATTAAGTGTGTGACAAAATTATGCAGAATAGAAATAGAATTGTGAAAAACCAATCCAAGGGTCCAATCACATAGTTATGTTATCACGGTTTTAATAAGGGTGTAAATTCATATCAATTCAAAATTCATCAGATAATCATTTAACATTTGTCCACACAATTGATATCACAATCGCAATCCCAAATTAGCATAGATTTAAGTGCAAGTAATTGGTTGATTTAGGTGATTAATTTATTACCTATCCTTGATTAGATTGGATTACTCAATCCTAACCTAGCACAACCCAAAACCTCAAGCGAAATCATAATCATAAAGATGGGTCAAGAATTAGGTAGAAAAAAAAGGCATAGTAGAATTTGCATAAGAAAGATTCAAGAACTCAAACCTAAGAAAAATCATGAAGCCTTGAATTAATTAGAAAATCTATCCTTCCATGGAAATCACCAGAGAAATGCAGCACAAGTACAAGAAAATCCAGAAGAGAAGAGAGAATAGAGAGAAAACTTGCGATCCAAGAAACCTCCAAAAATAAAGTGTGAAAAGCTTGTGAAAATGTCTAATCAAATTTAAACTAACTAATACATGCTCTAAATGCTAACAAAAGTGTTTTGGACTAGAGGTTTTCGCAAACCAAAGGTCCACCAACAAAAGTTCCAAAACTAGGCCAGAATATACAAAGGAAAGCTCAATAGAGTAGGTGTAGAGATTGCTGGAACTTCAAGTAGACTTTTGACATTGAAAGAGGTCAAACTGGGTTGAGCCAAAAGGCTAAAGGTTGTATATCTTTGTCTTAAATTTCCATGGCCACTAAGATTTTCCAATTTGGAGGTTTATAACTCTAGATTTTGCTTGCACAAGACAGCAACATCATCATGAGAAATAAATTTGTAAATAAGCAAAGATTAGAAGTTAAGCCCAATTAGGTCCATTAACCCTATACTTAATAAATGTGTCAATATTAACCATAAAATATGGTAAATATGTCCAACATAGGTCACCATTGAGTGCCTCAAAAGTGCTCATTACTCTTGCTTCAGTAACTACTTCTTCAACATCTAATTCTTGAAGAATCAGTCTTCTTTACTTCTTAGCAAAAGCTCTTGTGAACCTAGTAGATGGAGCTTTGCATATGGACCCAAGATTTTTAGACGAGATAAAGATCTCTGCCAGCTCTTCCTTAAAGGGTTTAACATCAACTTGAGGTAGAGTGAGCTTGATGGTGTCTAGCCTCATAAGAGTTATATTGTTATTTCTAAAGTAGTGTTGTCTGTAGGTAGATGAATGAGCTTCTTGTTCACCTAAGGATAGGGAAAATAATTTTTCAAACACCTTTTGATCCTAAAAAATCTTAGTCAGCAAGGCAAAATGGGTCATGTTCTTCTTCTTCATCCCTTTTCATTTTAGGTTCATCCTCTAATGGGCAAAGAGAAGACTAGGTATATGAAACTTCTTTCCAATCATCATATGAAAAAGAGCACACAAGTGAATATCAAACAAGTGGTCTTTAGAACCAGCTTTTGTAATATTCACTTGTTAAGCATTTGTTGAAAAATCCTAGCCTTGTCACTCATCTTGTTCAGGGCATATGAACTTCTACATCTGATCACAATAAGCCTCTTCCACAATTGACATTCCACCATAATCTCTTTCGCATCCAAATTTGTATACCTTTTCAGTCCTTTCACACCAAGTAATAGTAGTTATGGACACAAAGTCCATTCTTACATCAACTCCAAGAACCTTCCCAACAATGAAGGTTTCTTCAATGACATAGTTTGTCCAAAATTCTCTTATCATTTTTTGATGAATAGCTTGTTCAATGTTGGAGAAGGATAGGATGTCACATGCCTTGAGATCAGGTGTTAGGTCAAGACCTATCAAGCAAGAACAACTATATCAAACAAGTACTATGTATAGCACCAAATCTTCTAAGTTCCTAGTTCTATCTTCAAAAGAGGTTTTAAGTAGGTTAAAGGTTTTGGGCCATGGTGAGTGTTTAGTTTTATGTTTCAAAGAGAAGAGATTAAGAGATATGAGAAAAGATTTTCACAAGAATTTTGCAAAGGGTTCAACAAGAATTAATGAATAGTTCTTGAAGAGAAATGAATATATATAAACTATTTTGCAGAAATGACATAACATTTATGGTAAAAATATAGTCATTGGAATTTTTATTGAAAGCAATAAAGAAACATTTGATCAGTAGTAAAGAGGAGAGGCATGTATACAATAAACAAGCAATGCTTTGGATGCTGTAAGTTTTATGGACCGATTGCTTTGGATGCATAAGCCACATAAACATTAAACATCATTCTTTGATGAATTTCATACATAGAAGCTTTCAAATATGAATGAGTTTATATTCACGAAAGGTTTTTATAAAAATGTTAGCCATTTGTTCATTTGTGCCGACATAATTTATATCAAAGATCCCTTTTAAACATAAATTCTTATAAAATTATGTTTAATTTCTATATGTTTATCTTTAAAGTGTAGTATGGTATTTTTTTGAAAGATTTATAGTAGCAATATTATCGCAAAGTAAAAAGATGTTACTCTCAAATATATTGTAGTCTTTAAGTTGATGCTCGATCCAAAGAAGTTGAGAGCAATAGTTGGTAGCATATATGTACTTTGCTTCTGTAATGGACAAGGTAGTAGTGTCTTGTCTCTTCCTTACTCATGAGACTAGATTAGCTCCAATGAAGTGGCAACCTCCACTCGTGCTCTTTCTTTTTATTCTATCTCCAGCATAATGAGCACCACAGTAGCCTTTTAACCTGTAATTATCAGATTTCTTAAACCACAAGCGAAGGTTAGTAGTACTTTTAAGATATCTAAAAATACATTTTACTATTGTGAGATGTGATTCTCTAGGATCAACTTAAAATGTGTACACAAGCATATCATTATATATGGCAAGTCTTCATTTGTCAATTCCTTGAGGTAGGCTTGAATTTTTCATCTTTTGACTCAATGTCCAAACGGGGTTCTTTGGACAACATTTGTAAACCTTCAAGATTCATATATGCAAAAGTCATTTAGCTCTGATAATTCCTTATCAGGCTTAGAGTCATTGAATCTTACATGAATGGGTTCTTCTATTGTCAAAGTCCTAGAGTTGTAAACTCTATAAGCTTTGGGCGCATCAGAATATCCCAAGAATGTTCCTTGATCTAAATTAGGATCAAACTTTCTTACATTGTCCTTAGTGTTCAGAACAAAACATTCACATCCAAAAGGGTGGAAATAAGATATGTTGGGTTGTTTACCATTCCATAATTTATATGGAGTCTTTTGAGGATAAATCTAATATATATTATATTTTGTAAATGACAAGTTGTATTAACTTCTACCTAGAATGACTTAGGAGAGTTGTTATCATTCAACATAGTTCTGGCCATCTCTTGAAGAGATCTATTTTTCCTTTCCACAACTCCATTTTGTTGAGGTGTTCTTGGACAAGAAAATTATGAAGAATGCCATGTTCTTCACAGAACTTTTAAAATTTTTCATTTTCAAATTTTCCCCCATGATCACTTTTGATAGAGCATTGTTAATACCTTTTTTTATTTTGAACTCTTTTACATAATATAGAGAAGATTTTAAAAGACTCATCCTTGTGGGTAAGAAACATAACTCATATCCATCTAGAATAGTCATCAATTACTACAAGTCTATAACATTTTCCACTTAGGGAGGTAGTTCAGGTTGGACCAAATAAATCAATGTGAAAAAACTCTAAAGGTCTAGATGTTTTGTTGGACTCAAATGATCCTCTAACATGTTTCCCTTTTTAACATGCATCACATAAAAGATTAACCTTGTACACAAGACGTGGAAGACCTCTTACAAGGTTATGCTTTTTCAGCTTTGAGATGAGTCTCAAGCTTGCATGTCCAAGCTTTTTATGCCAAGTCCATTTATCATTATTTATGGACACAAGACAAGTTACATTTTGATTTGTTAGTTCTGTTAGATTAATCTTATACAAATTATTTTGTCTCCTAGCAAAAAACAATAATGAACCATCTAGATATTTTACTATGCATTCTCCTTTGTTAAAGGAAACATCATATTCATTATCACTTAATTGACTTATGATAAGTAGATTGTGTCTTAAACCTTCAACAAATAACATATTATCAATAGAAGGGAAGGGATGCTTATCAATCTTGTCAACCCTAGCTATTTTACTATTTTGGTTACCTCCAAAAATAACCCATCCTCCTGACTTAGACATAAAGTCTTGGAATATAGACCTTTCTACCATCATGTAATGTGAGTAGCCACTATCCAGGCACCATGATTGGTGTCTCTTTCTTGTTGTCAACCAAATCTACAACAGGAACAATCATGTTATTAGGTACCCAGATTCTCTTGGATCCTTTCTTGTTAATCATGGATGGTTTGGACAATCTCTACAATTATAAGATAGATGTCCAAACCTCTCACAATTTAAGCAATGTGAAGTGGGTTTATCTTTCTTAAAACCTTTTTTTCTTATCATAACCAATACCATATTTGTTAAATAGATGTCTTATATGCTTAAGAATCTCTTTCAACTTTTCAAATCCATTGACAAACTTGGCTAGACTTTGTCTAAAGTAAATAACTTCCTTTTGAAGTTGTTCATTAACTTCTAAAGTATTCACTTTAGATAAGTCTTTGGTCTTATCTTTTTTCAAACTTTCATTTTCTTTTTGTAAAGAGTCAAACTCTTTGGACAACTTTGAAAACTTATTTTTCAAGCCTTCATAGCCTATTGGCAGAGTTCAAGAGTTTGAAATGAGTTCTTGATAAGGTAGTATCATCCATCAGGCAAAGGTTTGCTACTTCATCATCTTCTTCAAAAGAAGATAGATCAAGGTTCTCCCATGTTTCCATGAGACCTTTCTTTTTCTCCTTATCCTTTTCCAAGCTAGGACATTTAGACTTGAAATGTCTATGCTTTTTGCACTCGTAGCACACCACTTGACTTTTATCTTCTACTTCATTGGTGTACCTTCTAGAGTTGTTCTTCCATTTGGATCCTCCTTTATTTTTCCACATGGAATAGATCTTTCTTGAGATAAAACAAAGCTTGTCCTCATCAGGTCCTTCTTCTTTAGAGGTTGCTTCACAAGATTCCTTAGCTTTGAAGGCTTTGGGTGATGATCCTTTTGAAGCTTCATGAGCTTTGAGGGTTATGCATTTACCCTTCCTTTGGCCTTCATCCTCATTCATTTCTATCTCATAAACTTTGAGGAAGTCAAGAAGTTCTTTCAACCATTTTTTTTTCTTCATTCACAAAATTCAAAGTTGAGACCTTGCTTAAGAGATCCGAATCCAATTCCATTTGTACCAATGCGATATTGATGATAGAAAATAGGAAAAAAAGACTTATATATAATACCATAATTGTTGTTGGTGTTGTTCTCCATTCATCATTGAAGTTTTATATTGGTAATATGTATTAACACTTAATGAAATATTTTATTACCCCAATCATCATCGAGAAAAACTCCAATTCTAATTGAAGACTAGTAATAATAGCAGCTATGGTAATGCATTTAAGTTTTGTCCTATAAAATAATATCAAATACTTATAACAAATCTTTTTATATAAGTGCTAATGAAGTATAAATGATTTAAATATTTCTTAAGTCGCTGCAATAATGTTGCTATTTGATTTTAGTACTTGTAATTTTTTTTTGTTATTTTTAGATTCATACATTTTCTTAGTGTTCTTTTATCGACCTTATCATTAACTATTGTTAGTTTAGTACCGATATTACTAATTTAATAAAGAATATTAATTATGATAAATAAGGTAATTAAGAATATTTAAAATTAAGATAATTAAATTATCTTAGGTATGTAGTTCAATTAAGTAATATATTTAGTATTTTATATAAATAAGATAATTATATATAATTTAATTTTATAATTTATTTTTTAATATATTACGAGTAGCGATTATTATTACTTCTAATATTGTTTTTACTTTCTAATTAATAAATTTAATTTTAATTTTGTACTTTTTAAGAAATATATAATTTAATTATGTACTTATAATTTAATTTTAATATGTAACATTAGATGTTATTTTTATATTTTAATTCATAAATTTGACATATGATAATATAATATATTATTTTGATTTATCTCAAGAAATGATTTTGTCTCAAAAGACAAAGAAAAATATATATAATATATTAAAAATAAACTATATTACAAATAGTTAAAAATAATGAATTGAAATAAAAAATATATATTAAAGTTAAATTATAAACATCTAAATAAATTATATTTTTAAGAAAATTAAGAGTAAATTTCACTCTCCTCCTTTAATACATACCAATATTACAATGTACTTCCCTCTTTTGTTAAAATTTATACTATCCTCCATTGACATATTAGAATACATAATATTATACTTATTTTTTAAACTTGTTTTGATAAAGTTTCATTAGCATCCATTTTACACTAATATTTTTTTAAATATGTAAATATTTAAATACCCTCATTTCTAGTGTTAAAATACATTTTTCTCTCTCTTAACAAATGAAAATATATTCATCTTACAATAATATATATATATATAGTTTTTTTATTTATAAAAATTAGTTCATAAATTTTGTTTAAATATTTTATTGAATTTTAAATATTTTATTATCTATCTATATAATAATTTACCTCAATTTAATTTTAATTATTATTTAAAAATTATGCTAAACTTAACTATACATTTAAATTATTTATTTATTTATTTATTTATTATTACTTTCATAAAACATATTTTAAAATAATTAAAATAAATTATATATATATTTAAGTAAAATAAAAGTAAACACAAGTATATAGTATTTCATTGATGTTATTAGTATTTTTTTATAAATTTTTAAATAAATTAGTATTTTATATACAGTATTATTTATTAATTTAATATATAATTATTTTCAAGAATGTTATTAAATATTATATTTACTAAATTTAATAATGTAATTCTAATATATGTATATTAAACATTTAAATTTTAAAATGAATTATTTATACAAAAACATATTATTAAATAAAATTTATTTATCAAAAAACTTAATACTTATATATATATATATTAAATATAATTAAATTATTATTATTTTATTACCTTTGTAAAAATAATAATTTATAGAGAGAGAGATAATTTATCTCATAAACTTGGTTTTCTATTATTATTTTAATAAAAGAAATAATTATTTTAAAATAAATTGTATATTTTAAAAAATAATTGAATGACTGAATGATAATTTAATAAATTGAAAATATTTTAGAATATAATTAAGTTAAAAATATATTTTAAAATCTTATAATAAATATTTTTATTAATGTTAAGTTAAATAAACTAAATTATATGTTTTAAAATATAAATTATACTACCTATTCTTAAAAGACGTGGATATTACAATATCACACTCTCATGTTAAAACATACTATTTAAGTCCATTTAACTTAACACCATTAAATAAAATTATATTTCTTGCAAGATATGCGAGTATTACATTTCTCTCTCATACGATATGCAAGTATTACACTTTTCTTCATTCTTATATTAAAATGTAGAATAAAATACATTCTTTTCCTTGAAAGATGAAAATATTATATTATATTCTCCTCTTATATCAAAATATATAATTTAATCTATTTACCCTAATATTATTGAAAAATATATATTATAAGATTTAAAAAATATATTAAAATATTTTTAATTTAAGAAGTTATTATTCACCCCTCGATATTTTATATAAAATATATAATTAAATTTAGATTAATTAAATTTATTAAAATGATAATTAAAAACATTATGAGATAAATTATATATATATATATATATTGAATTTTACTGTTTAAAAATATATTTTATCAACTAATGTTATAAATAAAAATAAAATAATAAAATTTAGTTATATATATATATATATTATAAGTATCAAATTTTTAATATTGACAACTGATTTAATAATAGAATTTTAATATAAATAATTTCGTTGAAAATATTGTATGTTTAATATACATATATTAAAATTATATTTATTAAGTTCGATAAAAATATTATATTTTGATAATATAATATATAATAATATGCTTGAAATTAACTATATATTAAATTTAATAACTATACTATTTAATAATGTATAAGAAAAATATTAATTTATTTAAATGTTTTAAAAATATTATAGTAATAATATAAATTATAAACTATTTCAATACTTGTGTTTAATTTTATTTTACTTATATATAAATTATTTTTTAAATTATATTTTATGAAAATAATAATAATTAAGTTTAAAAATATATAAATAATAAAATTTAAAATAGTAATTAAAAAGTAAATTAAGCGATAAATTGTTATACACAAAATATGTATAATTGAATAAAATATTGAAAATAAAATTTTTAAATATAAAACTAAAATTTTAAATATATATTACATAATAAAGTGAATATATTTGTATTTGTTAAGTAATGAAAATGTGTACTTTAACAAAAAGAGGAGGATGAGGTAATATTTATGTATTTGAATTTTACAGCAAAAACTAATATTCTTCTATTACCTTAATTATATTAATGAATATTGTTTGTTTTATTAGTTATATCAGCGTTAAACTAAGTAGAGTTAGTGGTAAATACTAAAAAATAACACTAAAAATTGTCAAAAATATAAAAGACTAAAATATTTGTAAGAATTAAAACTAGAGTCATATTTATAAGAAATTAAAATATATTTAATCTAATATAAATTGTCTATTATAGATTAAAATAATAATTTATTTATTTTAAGTATAATTTGATTTCAATAGTTTGTTTTCATTAAATTTATATTTTCAATTATTTAAAATATTATTTATAAAATTTAAATATTATAAATTTAATATTTTTTTTATTTCCAATACAAATATATATAATTGAATTATTTTATTGTTTCCCATTTCAAAAATTTTCACAATCATTTAAATTTAACATAATTTAAATCTTTTAAAAATTTTAAACATAACATATAATTTTATAATTATTTTAAAAAATAAGAAATATATGTAAGTCTATACCTAAATTGATGTCCCATGCATAACAGGGGTTAAACTCACTCTACTCTCTCTCTCCATTGACTTACACTAAATTTAAACGGTTAATACAAATTAATCCTAAGATTTATGATATTTTAATATATATAGTAATTTTAACATATTTTATAACAATTAATTAATTACTTTTAATCAATCAATTAAATAATTTAATTTAATTGATTTAAGTTTATTAAAAGTAACACATTTTTTTATAAATGTTCCATAATAAATAATAAAAAACATATATTTATAATAATTTTGACATATTATATCATAATAAATTTATTAATATTTAATTTAAGTTAATTATTTAAATAATTTAAATTAATTGTATGTTTGATTAATTATTTTTGCACAATTTTTTTAAAGTTATTTTTTAGTAAGCAATAAAACGATGTAAAAAAAAGATATCTTTATAAATTATTGTCAAACATAAATTATAAAAAAAAAGTCTTTAACTAAATTATTACAAATTACTTAACTCATTAATTAGTATAACTTATATTGTAAATTTTAATTAGTATACATTAAAAAATATATTGTGTACTAATGAAATGACTTTCATATAAAAATTGTGTAAATTTGATTTAATAGAGGTTTGTATTTAATTAATTGATTAAAATTAAAAATTATCTGTTAATAATATATATAAATAATTATTGTAAAAAAATTAATCAATCAAACAAATAATTAACTCATATGATTTATTTAATTAATTTAAGTTAAAAATAATAATATATTAAGATAAAACATGTCAAAATTAATATAACTATATATATATTTTTTATTTATTACAGAATTTTTAAAAAATAATATATTAGTAATTTTTAAAAATACTCATTATGATATCATTATACACACAAAAATATATCAATAATTCAAATCATTTAATTTTTTATTAAAAATAACTAATTAATCATCACAAAAATATGCTAAAGTTTTTATATATATATATATATAATGATATTATAAATGACATGATTAATATGTATTAATAATTTAGATTTTGTCTAATATATTTGATATCAAGGAATCTTATACTATATATGTAATAGTATTTTAGCACGAGCATGACACAAAAATAAATATTTATTTTATATAAATAAAATTTATAATAAATAAATACTTTTGAATATAATTACAATTAAAATTTTAATATTTATTTATAAATTATATTTTAGATTTATTATAAATAATTTATTTTTTGAAATTTATTTTTAATTATTGACAATTTTAGTTAAAAAATATTAAAATTTAATTTAGAATTAAAGATATTAAAAACTAATATTTTAACATAGCATATAAAAATATTTATTTCATATTAATATAAGATTATATTTTAAATTTATAATAAATAATTTATATTATAATATAATGTTATTTTTAATCATTGATAATTATTTTGAAAAATTGAAATTTAATTTAAAATTACAGATAATAATAGATCGAAAAAGATAAAAGATAAAAAAATCATTAAAAATTCTTAAAAACACTTTTATAGAAAAAAAAATCGTTGAACAGTTAAATATTCTCCTTTTTGGAATAAAATAATTGTTCTCATGTATATATAATAATAAAGCGATAAAAAGAATGATAAATTAAAAGAGAAATTATAAGAAGTTTTCTTAAATGCCACTTACCTCTAGAAACTAAAGAGAAGACACAGGATAGATAGTGAAAACTTTCCTTAAATCAGAAGAGATATGAGGTTAAAACCTTTCTTAAAAATACTATAGTTAAAAATTAAAAATCTCTGATCAAGATAAGTATTTTTATTTATATATATACAACTTCAATATTTCATATGTTTTTTTCTAACTAAATCATACTTTTTTTTGAATTGTGATTTTTTATAATTTTTCAGTTATTATTTTCTAAAAAATATTAATATCTATATCATCCTAAGTTATAATTAAAAAAAAAATAAAAAAAATATTTGAAACAACATAAGTTCTGTGTACCCCTCACAGGTATAGTTATTAATTAAAAGTAATAATAAAAAGGTAAATGAAGCTAGACTTGGAATCACCGAGTGTGGATGGTGTTCAGAGTGGACATTAAAGAGAGATTTTTGTTCCCACAAAAACAAAAATAAGAAAGAAGCAAGCCAAATAATTTCTCATCACTGCTTTGACAGAAGCAAGACGGCGTGTCCTGCCGTGCCTGTCTCCGAGACCAACAAAACACCAATTGCATCTCTCCCTTCTCTCTCTTTGTTTCGAAGCAACCAAAGAAACTAAATTATAATCCAATCCCCTCTCGATAAAACAAAACCCCCACTTCCGATCGATCCATTTTCTTTCTTCCAACTAATTTTCCCTCTCCGTTTCCCCCATCGGATTCAATTCGAAACAGAGAAGAGGAACCACCAATCGATGGATCTCGGGTTCGATGTAACTATCGGACGGTTCTGGAGGTTGGGCCCGTGATGGGATTGAAATCGGTTGGATTGGAGGGTAGCTCTTGCGAAGTGGAGACGGTAATGAGAAGGGAAGGGCAATAATGGAAGTGAAATTGGGGAAAGTGAATCTTTCTCTGACTTGAATTTGGGGCTCTCTCTCTCTGTATCTCTCTCTTAACTTTCTGTGTGGGTCATGGATGGGGTCGCACGTGCGGAGCAGGCTCAGTCCAGAGACTTGGCCTCGGGATGGCGTCCCCTTGGGTCTGCGTTCGCTCCTTGCGTGCCTAAGGGTGAAGAAGAAGCTGCTGCTGCTGCTGAGAAGCCGCAACCGTTGCGCGTGGTTGTGAGGAAACCCGTAAGTTTCTTTTGCGATTTTGTGTTTGATTGGTGATGGTTGCTTTTGATGTTTTGTGTGGGAACAAGTGTGCGATTGAATTGGCTGACTTGCTTTGTGTTTTTGTGATTGAAATGGTGCGGTGAGAGTTTCTGACTGAAAAAAGTTGTTTCTTTTGAGTGAAAATAGGATGAGGTTTTGGGATGATGGAGAGTTTGAAACTAGTTGAGCCTTGATTGACATACATACACTTAAGTTGTGGTTAGTAGAGTCTGTGGGTATTTTATGCAAGATTTCTAGGTATCGGGAACTCTATGTATTCTGTAAATATACTCTTGTTTTGTTTGTGAAGTGTTCGGTACTCAATGTCTTCTGTCTTCACCTCTCTTCACCACAGCAACAGCGAAAAAAAGAAAAATAAGCAGGGTAAATGGAAAAGGTTATCAGTTGTGCAATAAATTGACTGATGGCATTCCATGCTATCCTTTTGACTGGATCCAGATCCTGTGCTCTTTAATGGTTTTGTTGTAGCTTAAGGTGATTTGCTTATGTGAAAAGAGAAGTATAGAGGTTCCGATTTCCTTACATAGTTGTGCTATCCACAATTTTGATAGTGTCAAAGATTCCATTTTTCATGGAATTTTCACATTTTTTTGTAAATGATAGGAAATTTCTGAGTGGGAATTTGGATCTTGTTGATTATATTCGTTTGATTCAGTTTTGGATTAAAGGATTTGATCTTTTGACTCTTTTGGAGTGTTTTTCTGCAAATTCCTTTCCCAATTGATAACTTTTGTTGAATTGAGCAACTGATATGTTCCTGGTTTGTAGTCACTTTTGCCTAATATGCATGTTATGTATGGTGCATGTTCTGAATCTGTCCATCTTTTGTTCATACCTCCTTTTGTTATTGATTCCTTATTGAATATACCTGTTTGGTAAATGCTGAGTGTACCCTATGTCCTTGGAATAATATCTATTGACTATCTTTAGTGGTTTGGTATATAGAGGCTAAATCTTTATGTGCATTGGTTTAAGGCTTTAAGTATAGAAATTTTTATGACAATGTTCAACTTATTCTACTATTTGGTGGTGCATTTGGTTGGAGCATATAGTTCCATTTAGCTTGGAAGCTGATTTGGGATAAGATTAGGTGATTGGGTTCTATTTAATGTAAAGCACATGGTCTTCGTAAGGTGGTTTTTGTTCAGAAGAAGAGAAAACAAGAGACATGATTGAATTCATGTGTTGATGTATACAACAGTGTATTATTATATAGCGTGGGTAATAATTGTAGGGAAAATAATTGCCTAATTACCATAATTAAGGATATTTAATAATATCCAACAATTGCCTAATTACTATAATTAAGGATATCTACAATATCTAACACTCCCCCTCAAGTTGGAGCATACAAATCATATGCATTGAGCTTGTTACAAATATAACCAATTCGAGGATCCCGTGAAGACTTGGTAAAAACATTTGCCAATTGATCGTTAGAATTGACAAAATTAGTGATGATGTCACCTAATAAGATCTCCTCCCTAATGAAGTGGCAATCTACCTCAATGTGCTTAGTTCTCTCATGGAATACTGGATTTGAAGCAATGACAACTTGATTACACCAATGAGTGTCATCTGTGTAACATCCCCAAACTTCAATTCTTTGAGCAACTTTTTGAGCCAAATAAGTTCACAGGTGGCTGAAGCCATGACTTGATACTCTACTTTTGCATTGGACCATGCAACAACATTCTGTTTCTTACATTTCAAGGAAACTAAGTTACTATCAATAAGAATGCAATATCTGGAGGTGAATCTCCTATCAGGGGGAGAACCTGGCCAATTTGCATCCAAATTTCCCACAACTCGAGTGTGACCTTTATCTTCATACAAAAGACCTTTTCTTGGAGCTAATTTGATATATTTCAACATACGAATGACAACATCCCAATGCCCTTCACAAGGAGTGTTAAGAAACTGACTTATTACACTATCTACAAGGGAAATATCTGGTCAGGTGACAATGACATAATTTAGCTTCCCAACTAGTCATTGGTACCTTTTTGGATCTAAAAGTGTCTCCCCCTAATCTGGTAGAAGTTTGGAATTGGGATTCGTGGATCTGTCAACATGCTTAGCATTCATCAGGCTTGTTTCCTTCAAAATATCCATTTCCTTGGGAAATGACAATACCACTCTTAGCTTGTGCTACCTCTATACCCAAGAAGAATGGAGTCTACCAAGATCTTTTGTTTGAAAATGGTGGCACAAGCGTTGCTCCATATAAACTTCTTCTGAGAGATCACCATGATTCTTTCCTTTTAGATAAGCCAATTTGGAAATCAGTTGCTCCCTGAAAAGTTAACTCTTTTGTTTGGGCTGCTGTTCTAAACCAAATTAATAGAATAATTTTCTAAAAATTTGAAGACCTCTACATTGTCTCCTGATTATTGTGTTATGTGTAGATCGATTTCTGAAAATGCTTCACATTTCTTTTTGCTTTGCACATCACTTTCCCTTCTTTGGAATAATTTGTTTGGTGTTGTTGGTGAAGATTGGGTTTGCCCCAAGGATCTGCAAGGGTTCCTGTTTGTTAATTTTAGAGTTTTTGCACCAATAGAGATGTTAAAAGGCTTTGGTATTGTTCTGAATCTGGGATTGTTTGGTGTATATAATTGGAAAGAAATGCTTGGATTTTCACTGGTCAATTGTTGCCTTTGAAGGTAATTTGGGATTGAGTAGTTCATTTAGCTTCTTTATAGGTCTGTTTTTTTTTTTTTTGGGCTGGGGGTGTGTGTGTGTCTTTGGTAGATGTACAGGGAGAATGGTGTGCTGTCTTACATGTATCATGTTAGTTTTTTTCTTTTCCTTCATTTAGTTTTTGTCTCTAGTAGGCTAGGTCACCCAAGCTTTTTGTGCTTGAAACATTTATTTTCTTAACTTTTTAAAAATAAAAATGCAAATATGCTTTTTTGTGAAGTTTGTCAACGTGCAAACTATCATCATTTCTCTTATTCTTCTCAACCTTATAAAATATCTAGTCCATTAACTTTAATTTATAGTGATGTTTGGGGACCTAATCGGGACCCTACATTGAATGGAAAAAGATGGTTTTCACCTTTATAGATATCATACAAGATTGACATGAGATTACTTGATGAAAACAAAATCTGAAGTTGAGAACATATTCAATTTTTTTTCGTATGATACAAACTCAATTTCTGGAAAAAAAAATCAAAGTATTTCAAAGTAGTAATGGAAGGGAGTATTTTAACGAACACAAATAATTTTTTCCTTGAAAATGACATCATTCCTCAAAGCTCGTGTTGACACTCCTGACTCCACAACAAAATTGATTGACTAAATGGAAAAATAAGCATTTTGAAGTTGCTCAGGCCTTGTTTCAAAGTGTGGCACCAAAATATCTTTGGGGTGAAATAATCTTAACGGGAATTTTTTTTTATCAATAGGATGCCTAGCCAAGTTTTGAACCTCAATTGCTTTTGATGTTTTCACAACTTCTTTTCCAAATAATAGACACTCAATCACTTTAAAGAATATTTGGGTGTATTGCTTTTGTGCATACTCATGAAGTAAGTCAAAGTAAACTTGAACCTAGAGAAAATAAGTGTGTTTATTGGCTATGCTCCCAACCAAAAGTGGTACAAATGCTTTGATCTCATTTTCAAGTAAACCTTTGTATGGATATTACTTTTTTTGAATTTTTTTTTTTTCAAAATCGTCTTCAGGGGTGAGAAAAGAGGAAGATGCTGTCCAATATTTTCAAACTTTAGAATTTTCAGTCTTACAAACTTTACTAAATTCAGATTTATCGGTTTTAGGTTCCATGCATGAAGATGGAAGTTTAGAGTCTCAAAACAAGGGTGAACCAAATCAAGAAAATAAAGACAGTATTCCATATACTACTTTAATTTCAGAACCTGTTTTATAAACTGTAAGTTCAGATTTGCAAACTGTGTTAAGTTCTGAAATTATTGAATTTGAACAATATGAGACAATTACAATGGTGTAATAAGGGTGTAAAAACCCTTTGATCTTTGTCTATTCCAGAAGGAAAAAATGTTAAAGAATAGAGCCAAATGATCCTCTAGATTGCCATGAATCCAAGGACCCGTCAAGTAACAATTTTTCTAATCCTGTCCAATATGTTCAAACTACTGCTGAACCTATCCCTGATGGTTCTGACCTTTCTATTGCTATCAGAAAAGGTATAAAATCATGTATAAAGAAGCATCCTATCTCAAACCCAGCCAGGCATAGCCTTTGCAGTAAGTTTACTAAGCCAATTCATGCACTCACCAGTTAAACACCTTGGCAATTTACAGGATTTTGAGGTATTTTAAAAGTACATCGGGCTGAGGATTGTTTTTTAAGAAAAGTGGGCATCGAAGTGTTCACAGAAGGGATTGGATCCATTATTGACCGAATGTAAACATCTGGCTACTGTACTTGGAGAAATGAAAACAAAATTGTTGGGGCCAGAAGTAGTGCATAGGCTGAATATAGGGTAGTGGCACAAGGACTTTATGAAGTTCTATGGCTTAAAATCATTATAGAAAACTTACAACTTCCTATGACTCTCCCCATGACGTTGTACTGTAAAAACAAGACTGCAATTATTATTTCCCAGAACCAGTTCAACATGACCAGACCAAGCATGTAGAAATTGTCAGACATTTTATAAAAGAGAAGGTGGATGCAGGCCTAATTTGTTATGCCATTTTTTCCTATTTCATAGCAAGTGGCAGACATTCTTACAGAACGATTGTCTAGACCTAATTTTGAATTCTTTATAAGAAAGTTAGACATGCTGGACATCTATGCACCAACTAGAAGGGGTTCTGACAGTTGTATGTGATTTTATTTTAAATTTACATTTCAAAGAAGTACTTTGAAAATTTAGGTAGTTGAGATCAAGATCAGATTATTCAGATTTGATTTGATTTTATTCTCCTTTATTTTCTCTCTATCTTATCCTTATATTTATTCTGTAATCAGGGTGGTTAGGATCTCTCCTAGTCATCTCTGCCTATATAACTGATGTAATTCTGATCAATCAATAATAAGAAAGATGATTTTCTTCTCCTAAAATTACAATGTATATATTGGTAAGGATCCGTTGACCCCCGGGGTCAAAGTTAGTCAAATTACACCGTCAATATTTTTTTTTAGAATGCAAATTTAACTGATCTAACCTTGAAAATTACAATATTTATTTGTAAGGATCCATTGACCCCATGAGTCAAAGTTAGTCAAATTACACTTCAATCAATTTTTTTAGAATGCAAATTTAATTGATCTAATAGTTGAATTTGATGTTCTTATTAATAAGATAAAGTATACAAAATTTCATGCAATTCCAAATTATTTGGTAGTTCATCACATCACTTCATTTTAATGTATAATATGATATTTAAAATATATGTAAAATTCATTGTTAGATAACATATCTAGAAAAGTCTAGATTATGTGAAATTTGATATACATGATCATGGAGCTAATATCACGCAACTCAATGGTTGAATCGATTAAATTTACATTCTATAAGAAGTTATTGAGTGTGTAATTTGATTAACTTTGATACATGGTGGTAAGGGATCTTGACCCTATATATATATATATCATTGCCTAGCAATTGTTTTATAGCCTATTGCTTTTCTCTTATTTATTTCTGTTTAGTTAAACACATAGTTGTAGCATCATTTGATATAAGATGGAATTTGATACATTATTATGTTGTCATTTATATTTGGCTGTTTGGAAATTATGCTACCTAAAATTTTGAACTGATGCTCACCTTCTAATTTACAGTTGGTGGCTAGGTTGACCAAGGAAATAGTTGAAACATACCAAATATGCAATCCACAGTTTAAATATTCTGAAGATCTAAATCCAAAAAGATTTTTGACCAGCCCTTCTGTTGGAGTGCTTAATGATGGCTATGATAATGTAAACTCAGATCTTATTTTGACAGTGAATTTTGTCTTGATCCATTTAGAGAAAGATAAAAGGTTTGTCATCCATATTTCCTTCCTTTGTTTAATGTTTACATATACCAAAAGCTAAATGTTGATTTTCAGTATACCACCTTTCCCATCTGGCAACCTCAGTATGTCTTTATAAACTTTGCATTTTCATTTGGTGCAGATATATTGTCAAAGATCTCCTTGGCCATGGGACATTTGGACAAGTAGCTAAATGCTGGGATTCAGATACCAACAATTTTGTTGCTGTGAAAATCATTAAAAATCAACCTGCATACTATCAACAAGCGCTGGTTGAAGTAACTATTTTAACAACGGTAACCTCCTGTTGTTGTTGTTGTTATTATTATTAAGATAAGATGCTTGTCATTTTCTTGTAAGTGCATGAGAAATTACTCTTGTATACTCTTTCTCTCCTGCAGTTAAATAAGAAGTATGATCCCGAGGATAAGCATCACATTGTTCGTATATATGATTATTTTGTATATCAACGACATTTGTGTATTTGCTTTGAATTGCTGGACACAAACTTGTAAGTTCTGGATCTTTTTTTCCATTTAGAATTTGTTGTCATCATCGAGCATGCATTTAAAGCTTGAATGGTGTTCAATTTCTACTGAACTAAACATATTTGGTCGGTTTTGCAATGTTGCTATCCTAGATTTGTTATTTTCTCCCTCTTGTATATTTAGTGTTGACATTGTGTAGTATACAGGTATGAGCTTATCAAGATGAATCATTTTAGGGGATTATCACTTGGTATTGTTCAGCTATTCTCTAAGCAGGTATGCCAATTCTTTATATGACCTTTTTACTTGGTCCTTTTGTTGGTTTTGATTTCTAATCATAATCTATTTTCTTAAATTTATGTTATAAGATTTTATGTGGATTGGCTCTACTAAAAGAGGCTGGCATTATTCATTGTGATCTGAAGCCAGAAAACATTCTTTTATGTACGAGGTTGGTTTCTTTCATGAAGGTGCTCATAAAGAACTATATGTTGCAGCTATTTTCTTAGGGATTTAATACTTCTAAAGTGAGGGATTCACTTTGGAGAGTAAAATGAAGACATAGAACTATTGATTAAAAAATCAAAGTTGAGATTTAAATAACTACATAATTTATTATATACATGAGCATGCATTTAATCACAATCTTAATGGTTAATTTTATAATCAATGGTTATAACTCTTCACTTTACTTACTTTAGAGGAATCAAATCCTTTTTCTTAAATTTTCTATGTTGCTGCAGCTATTTTATTGTGAGATTTGATATAATTATGTTTCATATGTAGCACTGTGAAGCCGGCAGAAATAAAAGTTATTGACTTTGGATCAGCATGCATGGAAAATCGCACCGTTTACTCTTATATTCAGGTTTATGTTTACTGTAGAAAGTAGGCTTTTATGATAATTCCTATTGTAATTATAATTGTTTGGTACCTACACTTATTTTCTGTTTTTATTGCAGAGTCGATACTATAGATCACCTGAGGTTCTTCTTGGATATCAGTATCCTAACTGATGAAATCAGAAGCTGATGCCTTTCTTTTCAAGCATTTTTGCTTTTGGGGTTTCTTTTCATTATTTTATTGCTTTACCTTTCTGTGACCACATCATCTTTCTACCTTGCAATATGTGTGGAATTGGCTTAGTATTCTTAATTACTTTAAGTTTTAATGTAAAAATTGTGCTGCAGCCGGCAAAGCTATAGTTTGAGTTGCCTTGGCATAATATGGCATTAGACTGGGAAGGAATTGAAGTTCTTAAAAGAGCTTTATCTAATAACAAAGAAAGCTTCTACATTTACTTGTTGCTTGGTATTTTATTTGTATGACTTAGTGGGGGAGAATTATTGAAGAAAATTTTAAATCAACTGCAACTATTATTCATCACCTTGTGCCATGTTTTCCTTTCATTGGGGGTTGGGGGACGAAGGTTGATTATCCGAAACCTTGTCTTTCTTTAGTATTCTTAATGTTTCAATTTTGCTAAAATCTTATGATAGGTTTGTTATACTCACATTTGAACATGGTTTTCGATATCCTCATGATTCATTGGTACTAATGAAATAATTCAAATATACGTAGGATGCTTAAGAGCATAGAGATGTCTCACATTCTTAATGTATATTATATTCTTCAGAAGTTTTATTTTCTCCATTTTAATAATTTATTTTCAGGTTATTTTATGTACTCCTTGCTTCATTTTAATCCTTAACTCTTATTAGATACACAACAGCTATTGATATGTGGTCCTTTGGGTGCATAGTGGCGGAATTGTTTCTTGGATTACCATTATTCCCTGGGGCTTCTGAATTTGATCTTTTGAAACGGATGATTGAAATACTTGGGTATGCCACTTTCTCTCAAGGAGGAAATGTTTTAATTTTTAACTATGTTTATATAGCAAAAAATGTGATACATCTTGAAGATATTTTTTTCTTTTATCCATCTAAATTATACTATACATGTTAGCCTAAAGAAAATTGGTGAAAAGAATTTTTAAGTATCCATTTTCATATAACAAGGGTTTTCCTGCAATGATATCGAATCAAATGGTTCCACATTTTCTAAAGTGGGCAGGGTGGTATGCTTTTGAGGATAAAATGCAGTTATAACCGTTGGATAGAAAACCAAGAATTGAGATTTTTAATAACTTCATAATTTTTTATACATTTGTGAAATAATTTAGTCCTCCAACCAGGGGTATGGTCTTTCTTCCATTAAAATCATGACATCTAACCTGTCTAACAAAACATCAATGAGCAAAACACCACAGACTAGCACAAGAAATAATCCTTTCCCAAATGTTGTCTTGAGATGAAGAAGTTCCCTTGAAAATTATAGCATTCTGTTACAAACAAAGACACCAGCAAACAACAAAGACAGAGCACTGCCATAGAATCTTGGCTTCTTTACAAAAAGCTGAAACCTCTAAATTTAACAAGGAGAAACTGGTGTAGGTCCTTAGGGAAGACCCAATTCTCATAAAAAATCCAAAAAGCTTAATCTGATGAAAATTTGCAGCAGTTCAATGCATAAAAAGATGAGTGGATTATTTGTGACTGAGTAGACATGAGATAGGCTAGAGAACTGATAGAGATTGTGGAACTCACATTTGACACCAATCATCCATTTGAATTCTAGTCATGCAAATATGTAGAATCTTTAGTGAAAAATATAACACAATCAAGGAAGCAAGCCAAATGATTAATGGAAAGCAAATTAAATGGGGAACTTGGAACATGAAGAACATAGCTAACAAAGAGGGAGAGGGTGGGTAGTACCAACTCCATGGGATTGTGTTATGTAACTTTTATCTAAGTTGATTGAAGATAAATAACCAAAGGTAGAAATGGAGGAGAATAGGGAATTGTTATTGGAGATGTGATAAGTAGAACTTGGGTCCAAGACCAAAGGAATTAGGCATGACTATTGGGAGAGGCGAGTAAAGGAGTTACTAGTATGTGGCAGAGACAATGGAACTAGAGGAATGGTGTTCTTCAAACCACCTTAGAAAGTCAAAATAGGCAATTGAGGATGGTGTTGGAGGGTTGCAATCAGTGAATTTTGAGGAAGGAGCCTGTGCAACATTCTTAGTTCGAAGAGGGTGACAATGTAGAGTCCAATACTTGTCAATGGTATGGCCCAATTGGTGGCAATGATCATACTTGGGTCATAATGTCCTAGATTTATTACTTATGGCTCAACTAGTGTCTTAAGATACAAGTGTAAAGGAATCAATTGGAGGAGGAGGAGGAGGAGACACAACTAACGTAGAGGAATGCTTGGTCAAAATTTGAAGTGAAGTGTGTTGAGAGTTATAATAAAAGTCATTAGGGTTTAGTTTGAAGTATATGGACTTGGTCCACATGTTCTTCTTATGTACTACTCTTTTAATAATGCAGGCGACCCAACAACTGATTTAGGATAGATTTTAATACCATTTTAGAGTTTGGGCTTAAAGTGTAACTCAATTCTACAAAACTGACTAGTAAGGTGAGGACTGCGCAAACCTTATAAGCACTACTTTCTAGGCGGTGTGGGACTAATCACACCCCTTCACATTGAATACAATAGAGGTGCCTACAAGTTGTAATATAGGCAGCCCAAATAGGCCACAATTAAGGTGGGCTATAGGGGTGACCGCAATTAAGGCAACTTTTCAACATTGATTCACAAGTGACATGAGCATGAAAAATGACTTCTTCATAGATGGATGAAGAATGGATTTGATGATGTTGTTGGTGGACATTTGTCTTCCTAGTTTCAGGCTTTTTTGACCTCACTGGAAATTATTCATCAAACATCTTGTGCTCACACCAAAATAGAATGGTGTTGCTAAAAGGTAAAATAGACACTTGCTTGAATAAGCTCGTACCCTCCTTCACTATAATGTTTCTGGGGTGATGGGCTTCTCACAACATTATCTGATCAAATGCATGCCTTCCTTTATTCTCAACAATCAGGTTCCTTACTCCATCTTGTACCCTCAATAGGATCTTTACCATGTTCCTCTTCGTGTCTTTTGTTTCACTTATTTTGTTTATGACTTCACTCCAGGTAAAGATAAACTTTGCCAAATCTCTAAAATGTCTTTTTCTAGGATACTCCTGCCTCCATAAAGGATATCATTGTTTTTCTCCTTAACTTAAACAGTATCTTGACTCTGCTAATGTTACTTTTTTGAGACTACCCCCTTCTTTTCCTCTTTGGATTTTATGTCTATTCCTAAGTCTATAGGTGAAGCCGTGACTGATCCCAATTGGCAATAGGTGATGTTGGAGGAAATGTCTATTTTACACATTAGCAACACTTGGGGGCTTGTCTCCTTACCTCTTGACAAGACTATTGTTGGTTGTCATCATGTTTATATTGTGAAGATTGACCCATATGGCAAAATTGATTGGTTTAAAGCTCATTTGGTGGCTAAGGGCTATACTTAGATTTTTGGTCTTGACTACGGGAACACCTTTTGCCCCATAGTCAAAATTACTTTTGTTTGTCTATTTCATGCTAGGGCCTCCATCTTCCATTGGCCTCTTCATCAATTGGACATTAAAAATGCCTTCTTGCATGGCGAGTTGCAGGAAGAGGTTTATATGGATCAATAACCAGGATTTTTAGTTTTAGGTGACTCTTTCCTTGTCTGTCGGCTTCGTTGTTCTCTCTAGTTTGATGCAATCTCTCTGTGCTTGGTTTGGCTACTTTAGCTATGCCTTGCTTAAGTTTGGCATGACTCGCTGTGAGGCTGATTACCCAATTTTCCCCCTCCATTCTCTGTCTGGCCTATGCATTTACCTTGTTGTCTATGTTGATGACGTAGTCATCATAGGTGATGACTTAGATGGTATCCATCTATTAAGTCCTACCTCTGGTTAGTTTTAGAAGAAGGACTTTGGTCTGCCCAAATACTTCTTGGGAATTGAAGTTGCCCAATTCTTATCTAGCATTGCCAAAAGTATGCTCTGGATATTTTGATCGAGACTGGTATGCTTGAATGCCAAAAGTATGCTCAACATTTTGCCCCAATGATACTCCCTGGATCCTAATGTCAAGCTTCTTCTGGGCAGGGGGAGCCACCGAAAGATTCAGGAAAATATTGACGTCTTGTGGGTAGACTTAATTACCTCACTGTCACTAGACTAGACATCACATTTGTAGTTTGCGTGGTAGTTAATTCTTGAATGCCCTTTGTGATAGTCATTAGGATGCTGTTATATACATTCTTTGATGCGTTAAGAATGCACTAGGCCGCAAATTACTATATGAAGACAGGCAATGCCAAAATCATGCATTACTCTAATTCTGATTGGGCAAGATCACTATCCGATAGGAGGTCTACTTTTGGGTAGTGTTCTTATTGGACAATATATGAACTCATGGAGAAGCAAGAAGTAGAATATAGTTGCTAGATCTTGTGCCTGAATAATGTTCTATGGCAGCAACTGCATATGAGATTACATAGTTTTTGCAACTTCTCCAATAACTAAAATTTGGAGATGCTCAAGATACTAGACTTATGTGTGACAATCAAGCTACTTTCCACATTGCATCAAATTTGGTCTTCCATGAACGAACTAAACACTAGAGTTAGACTGCCACTTTGTAAGAGAGAAGATGCTCTTAGGAGAAATCACCATTGACTTTGTCAACTGCAATGACCAATTGGTAGAAATGTTCACTAAGTCTCTAAAGGGCTCGTGTTGATTACATTTGTAACAAGCTTGTTTCATAAGACATATATGCTCCAACTTGAGGGAGAGTGTTATGGATATGTATTTATTCTATGTAAATAGAGAAATATGGAAAGATTCCATAGCTAGAAATTAGGGATTTCTTCCATTCTTTGTATTCTTAATTTTAGCCTTATTTGATTATAACTAGAACATCCGATGTGTGGGTAATATGCACATTCGGTAAATCCTATAGCATTGTTTCTAACGTGTTGTTTATGTATTCTCCTAAAGCATAAAAGTTAAAATTACCCTTCTCTCATGAACCCTATCAATAATGATAAGACTGAACGTGCTGAGAAGTCACTTTGCTCCTGGAAGTCTCTTGTGATGAATGCAAGGAATGAAATAACTCCATTGAATCTTTCATCCTCTCATAATGCTTCAGGATCTACCTTTTCTGCCTACGCCCCACCCCAAGTTCTGTCCTTATCCCAGCTTCCTTTTTGGTTGCACTTGAGATTTCATTCTAGTCAATGATGGTGGTGGTTATTGCTATCACAGTGGTGTTTGCTCTGATGCTTGTGGTGTTGATCTCAACTTCTCTTGTTTTATTTGTCCCTTTGTCATCAATTAGGGTTGGCAGATGCTCTTATCCTTTTGATTTTGCCCCTGATTAAGTTTTTCTTTTTGATAATACTTGACTATTCACTAAAAACTGGTAAGTCACTGGTTTGGCAAAAATTCTTAAGAGTCAAACCTGTTAGCACTAGTTCTTATGCACATCTGATCATTGTGTTCGGACTAGTTGGTAGACTGTTTGGCCAGTTCACCAGTTGAACTGCCCCATCTGAGGTGAGTTCCACATCACTGTTTCTATGCCCAAAATAAGTCCTGAATTAGACATGGGAAGACTGTTTTGAACCAGTGCAGTGGATTCCATCAATGACATTGTTGGAAATATGAGCATTTAAATGTTTATTACCCTTCCAAAGAAGCTTAGTTAATGTTTAGCCAAGTTCAATGTATCTTACGAAGCTGTAGTATTTTAATTGTTCTCTTGAAAATAGTAGTAGTTATTTATTCTTTGTAAATACTCTTATTATAAATAGATCAATGCCAAGTGAAAAATTCATTCAAGCACATTCAGAAAATTTACTTTCCATTTTTCACGGACATCATGGGGTGTTTCCCATTTTCTCCCACCCCAGAAGTCTTTTAACATCTTAGATTCTTTGGTCTCTTTCTCAGACAGAAATTAAGGGCATTTTTAGATTTTGAATATGAAACAAAAATATTAGATTTAGTTCTCATCTGCAAATTAGTTGTTTTTTTTATTTTCACTATTTTGATTAACATTATAGATATTGTGAATGTATTGTAGAGGACAACCACCTGATTATGTACTAAGGGATGCCAAAAACACAAGTAAATTCTTTAAGTGCATTGGGAGTCTCCAGAACATAGAGAGCAGTGAGAGTTCCAAAAATGGAAGAAGTGTTTATCAAGCATTGACAGTGGAAGAATATGAAGCTGTAAGTTTTATGTTACTGTTTTTGCTGTAGGATCTTTTTCCAAAATGAACAATGTGGCATCTCTTCAAATGCTTTTCTCTTTTTGGTTCCTTTTTTGAATGTTACATTTTATTATCATATTTCTGGTTCCTGTTCAGAGAGATTTGAAGAAGCCATCAATTGGAAAAGAGTATTTTAATCATATGAACCTTGAAGCAATTGTTACAAACTATCCCTACAGAAAAAACCTGCCTAAAGAAGATATTGTCAAAGGTTAGCTTCCCAGGAAGGATGGAAATTTCCCCAAAACTTGATTTTGCTTTTTTTTTTTTTTTTTCTGTGCATGTTTTATTTCTCTTATTCAACTTGATTGAACTAATGAATGCTATATATACTGAACTTGTAATAGAAAGTCAAATACGACTGGCTCTTATTGATTTTTTGAAAGGACTTGTTGAATTCGATCCTTCAAAACGCTGGTCACCCTTTCAGGTAATTATTGATTTTATCATATTGTCCATATTGGCCCATCTTGAGTTAATGCAAAATTTAAGCTATAAGTACTTACAATGGTAGTTTGTTTTCTTGCAGGCTTCAAAACACCCTTTTGTAACGGGGGAACCTTTTACACACCCTTACAAGCCTCCCCCAGAGACTCCTCATGTGGTAAGAAACTCAAATTTGAAGCATCTATATTTTTATGTTTAGGTTAAACTGTTTATTTAGTACCTACAGTCCTTTTAATTATTCCTTGAATGCTTCACTATTCGTGCAAAAATAATATTTAGGTACCATGTTTCAGATGTTTAATTAATGACTTGTATCACAATTATATCATGAAGATTAAACTAGAGAAGATAGCTCTGAAATGATATTTACGAAGGATGCACCGCAAGGGTTGTAGCTGAACACATACCTTCTTATAGTGATAGATGCAATATGGAAATTAAAATTGTGTAATTAGGATTCATGTAGATATTTAGTGAGCTCCAATCTCTATTCCATCCAGCAAATCCCTGTTTTCCTTTTGTTTACTTTGGAACGAGCTAAAACACATTGAAATAAGTTGAAATGGACTATTTTAGTCAAATTTCCAACTTTTTTAGGGCAGAATAGATTTGTTTTTGGCTGGGTTAAGTAAGGCCTATCTCAGGGGGAGCTAGGAGAGGCCGTGGGTAGAGTGATTTTCAACAAGAGCTTGCTGCATCAGACACATCAGAGCATGTTGCTATTTTTGCCTCTGATTCTGCAATTTTCATTCCACTACCTCTTTGATCGTCATCTTTTCTGCCCCACTAGATTCATCTCCTGTGGAATGTGCTATTTTGCAAGTAGCAGACAATTAGCTATCTGCACTATTGAATCAAAGAAGCCCCCCACTTTCACTGACCCTACAACTGTCAGCTTTGCTGCTTCCTGTCTTCTGCAATTGCACTAAGCTTCAAGGCATCCTTTTTGCAGATGATATAGTTAAAGGTTCAAAGAATCAAATTCTCCAGGTCATATTGAAATAGAAGGACAAAATATATATGAGAGGGTGTCTCCGTCCATGATTTCAGGACCAAAATCTGGTACCGTGAACTCAGGATGTAATCTATATTTTATGCAGATAATAGAAGAAAGGTGAACAATCCTACCTAATATACAAGCAAACTAACTGGGAAAAATAAAGTCCTAACAATAGTGTCTATCAACCCTAAAATTGGTATCAACGTCAATCAACCCAATCAAATTTTTGACAACTGGATGTGCTTTTATTTTAAATTTCAAAGTAAGTATACTAGAAGATTTAGGTAGTTAACATCAAGAGCAGATTATTCAGATCTGATATGATCCAATCTGATTTGCCCTTATTTTTTCCTCATCTTATTCTTATATTTATTTTGTAATCAAAGTGGCTTGAAATTGGATTTCTTCTAGCCAGCTCTGCCTATATAACTCTGTAATTTTGATCAATCAATAATAAGAAATATAATTCTCTTCTAAAATTATATGGTATCAAAGTTTCGTATTTGATCCTATGTTCAACCTACCATGCCTTCCACAAATTCTGGAGGTGTTGAAGCCGCAAATTCTGAAATTTAAATTTTATTCCAAAAATATTCAATGAAATTTAAATTTAATTTCAGTGGGAAGGGAGTAGATAACTCATTAATAGACTTCACAATAAGTAAAGAGTATAAAAAGCAATTAATACAGTTGAAAGTGGGTTTCGTTTCTTATAATTAGGACAAAAAAAATGCTCTCATTTGTTTCTTATATATAACATCAGAGGCAGTATTATTTTTTTGTTAAAATTACACAAATTAATTGTTTAACCAGAATCTCCTATAATCTTCACTCCCCATCAAGCTATGAGTAGATGTGTATCATTCCCAGCTTGGAAATTAGCTTGTCAAAGTTGATTCTTGGTAAAGCTGTTGTGAGAAAATCAACTGTTTGAAGACTTGGGAGTGTAGATTGTTTTAATGATTCCTTTCTTCAATCATCTCCATAATAAAATGTCTATCAAGCTCCTTATGTTTTTGGTCCTGTCATAGTAAACAGGGCTTTTAGTAGTGTTGATTGAAGCCTGATTGTCAAAAGTATTTTCTTGATCCTTCTTATGTGACCTTCACTTCATCAGGTAATCTTTTAACCAGATTACTTCACATATGCTGTGTGTCAGTTTTTTGAATTCAGCTTCAGCACTGCTGCAAGCTATGACCAATTGTTGCTTGCTTCTTCAATTTACCAGATTTTCCCATAAGTACAAAAGCCAGAAGTGGATATGTGATCTGTTATTCAATCCTGCTTAATCCACATTTGAAAAAATGCTGGTATCTCGTGTGTTAAAATTGTGTATCATTATGTCTAGGTTCAGTGTTAAATGTTTAGGTTCAATCAATGTATCATGTAAATATAGTTTGTAGGTAACTTGTATCTATATTCTATGAAAATATCAAGTTTGTGATGTGTAGATAAGACAGTTTTCAGCATATTCTTTTCTTCTCTATTTCAACACCTATTTTTTTTTTTTTCAAATAGTGTTTGATTTATGTTTTGCAAAGTTCATTCATATAGTTTTGTTCTCTTCATGTTATTTATTGCTATATTCCCATCATTTAATCAGTCTATTTTATTTGGATGTTGCTGTTGTATCTTGCAGTTAGTTATTTGATCAGATCAATACATAAATTCCAATATCTTCATTTAAAGTTCATCTTATTTATCGGTGACTTTACAGCCAGTAGTTCAAAATATCAAGGTGGATAATCATCCAGGTGGAGGACACTGGTTTGCTGCTGGTCTATCACCTAATGTGAGCCTGCTACTGCACTAAATATTACTGTCTTCATCTTGTCATGTATAGTGAAGTTGGATACATTTATGATAACCAACTTTTTTAACTTATGAAGGACAAGAAAACATGTTAAAAAGATTTCAAAGAGAAAATAACCTTTGTACACTAGATGGATACAAGGCCTCATCTCAAACTGGATTCAAAAAGGAAAAAGTATAACCTTTAGGGACCCAACCTTGTGGTGACCTAGATAATTTGTGTTTTCCAAATATACATATTATATACTTATACAACCAATGAGTACACAATTAATAACTAAAACTGGATCAGCTTAGCCATGCACACCATTAATATGATTGCAGAGTTGTGATAAAGACAAACCATAATCTAATCAACAGCATAAAGTGGGAATACTTGTAGCTAGATGGTGGTTGTGGGCAAGCATTCTGCCTTGGCGAGGTCCACGTGTGCACACAGGGTTGGGGTTGATATTGGAGTTAAGATCAAACTATGGCACATATTGATGTGCTTAAGTAGAATAGCTGCACCCTAACTAATAACTGTAATTTTGGGTCTAGCATTATGTGCTCAATCAAACTAGTGGCGTCAAAGCAAAGGTCATGTATTTGATTTCCAAATAGGTATGGATTGCTGGCATGTGCTTGGAGGGGCATGGTTTGGTATATGCCATTGCCAACTTTCTGCATTGCAAGGGTTTTCCCTTCAAATTATAGTGTTTATCTCCATCCAAAACCATAATGTGATAACATACAAAGCATGCTAGCAGTACTACAAGAGACTTGATGGAAAATTGTTGAACATAATCAAATCAAAGTTCCACAAATTGAGGGCATGCTCAAGAATCATCAAATGCTCCCAAAACTTTACTGTCAAGTACCAGCTGGGCAATGTAGAACTAAGGGTTCGTTTGGTGACAGGATAGATAGGATAACTATCATATCCTGCTGTAATGAAGTATTTGTTGGGCTAGTAGGATATGATAACTTTATTCTGCCTCTTATCCTATCTTGATGGTCTAGCTTATTTCTTATTTTAAGAAGAGAGCTAGGTTAGGAAACAATAAGATAAGATAGAGTCTCTCTCTCTCTCTATATATATATATATATATTAATTTATATAATATATATACCAATCTATGTATTATATAAATTTATATTCAACATATTATCTTACCTATATTTATAATAATTTTAACTTAAGTATATTCTTAATTAAAATATTAAAAATTAAAAAAATTTATACCAATATTTTTCAAAAAATATTTGAATAATAATTATAATTTTAAAAAAGTAACTAAATAAATAAAATAATCATTTTGTATAATTTGAAAAATGAAACAATTAAATTAAAAGTTATCTTCTAAAAAATTATATATAATTTTAATGAAATAGTAATTTTGTCATTTGAATATAATTTATATTTTATCTTATCATTATTTAGTTTATTATTTGATGTGCACTAAACATTAAGTAGGATTAAAGCTTATTCTACTCTTATCATATCTTACTCTTATCCTATCATGTCCTGCTTTCATATGTTATATTATCATGTTCACCCAACTGACCCTAAATGTGCTGTTTCTTAAATGGAAATGCACATCATACATATATCATAAAATAACCTTGTTATCAGTACAAATCTTAAACTTCTTGGTACTTGTTAGTATTATTTTTATTGAGGGTTTTCTAATGAGTGACCTAACCTTGGAAGTATTATAGAATCTTGATTCCTAAATGGCATAATCTGGTCAAAACTTCAATTTGAGATCAGATAAGAATACAGAGGTATTTATAACAAAAGTTCATTTCAACCATTATGTTTAAAATCCACCAATTAATATGTTTAATAACGTATCAACATAGACATTTTCCATTATTCAATACAAAAGTAGCTCTTTAATAACCTTTAATTTCCAAATACCAAACTCATTTTTATGAAGAATGCCCATTCTTCAATTCTGAAATTTGAAACTTAACCATCCTTCCATTTGTATGGAAGTTCCTCTGTAATTTTTCTAATTGAGCTATCACATAATTTGGAATTTGGAATATATGCATATGATATTCAATTCTGAAATAATTATATCCAATTCTTCGTAGTTGACTATATTTTGTTCCCGCAGGTTCCAGGCAAAAGCAGAGCTTCCCTCTATAGCAGTCCACATTTTCCAATGGTTCAACATCCGTCTGCTAATAGTTATGGCAGTGTAGGAAGCCATGGGAGCTATAATGATAGTGTTGGGCTTGGAAGCAGCTATGGAAGTTACGGAGAGAGCAGTAACATGTTTGCTTACTATTCACCTATTGCTCCATCTGGTATGAACATGCATAATCAGGGCAGTATGTCAATGCTTGGGAATAGTCCAGATGCTAGGAGGAGAGTTAAGTACCAACCTGGGAATGGGCTGGGCGTAAGTCCATCAGCTGGAAATTTTGCTCCCTTGCCCCTTGGTGCCAGCCCATCTCAATTTACTCCACCAAGTTCCTATAATCAGGTTTCAGTTGGTTCTCCAGGACACTATGGACCTACATCTCCTGCTAGAGGGACTTCTCACGGATCTCCTTTAGGCAAGACAGCTGCAGTTAGCCAGTTTAATAGAAGAAAAAATTGGGGACATTCTGGAAGTCCTCAAACTCAAGAAGCAACATTTTCTTCACATTGGCAAGGTCAATATCCTGACAGCACAAGCCATACTGAGGGAACATCACAAGTTCTTGGCAGTTCACCATCATATTTACAGTCAAATAGTAATCCTGGAAACTGGAAGCAGCGAGGAAGTGGAGGATTATCTGCTAATCAGAACATTTCATGCTTGATTAAGCCCAATGCTAATATGAACTCACAATCAACAGAATTGGTTCATGACAATGCGGAGACAGGCATTTCATTGCCTGATCCTGGAGATTGGGACCCTAATTATAGGTACACAATTGGTTCCCAAACAGCTTATTTGTCATTGATTATTTTTTAATTAAAATTGATATCTTGGATGCCTGTTTGTGTTTCATGCAACATTAGTTTTTATAAATATGACTATCATGCCTACATGTTGAAGATTTTATTTGTTTACAATATGCAAAAAATTAAAGAGGAGAGGGTCAGCAAGGACCATTTAACAAAGGGGTTATTTGAACAGTTAGTGGGAATAATAAAGAGGAAACTGGATTAGAGGAGAGGGAGGGCATGCAAAACTCAACTACCAATATCTCACTCCTTCTAGGTCAAGGGGAGCCTTTGACAGATCATGATAGATATAGGCATCTTGTCAATTACTCAACTACCTTATAGTAAACTAGACCTGATATTGCTTTTGCTACAAGTGTGAAGTCAATCTTCAAATACTCTGATAGTCATTGGGATGTTTTGGTCCACATTCTTCGATACATCAAGAGTGCACTTGGTAAAGGGTTACAATATGAAAACAAGGCAATGCTTACATTGTTGGCCATTCTAATGTTAAGTGGGTTGGTTCACAAAATGATAGAGCATCAACTTTAGGATATTCTTTTTGTTGGAGGTAATTTAATCTCAATGACAAGTAAGAAACAGTTAAACAGACCACTATATTGAAATTTCTAATCTCCCTTTTATAGGGTAAACATCTAAGCCTGAAAAAGGAAATAAGGAAACTATATCAACAAAATAGAGAGAAAATAAAAGTCACATCAGAAAAGATAGAGGAAAATAGTAATATATTTAACACTCCCCCCTCAAGCTTGGAGCATATAAATCATATGCTCCAAGCTTGGAACATATAACTTGTATATGTGGTCCCCTTAAAGATTTAGTGAAAATGTCAACAAGTTGATTACTTGAGTTGACAAATTCTGTACTAATTTCTTTGGCCAACAACTTCTCCCGTACAAAGTGACAGTCAATCTCAATGTGTTCGGTTCTCTCATGAAATACAGGATTAGAAGCAATGTGAGGAGTCGCTTGATTATCACAATACAGTTTTATTGTTGGACATAAGCAAATTTCAATTCTTGAATAAGTTGTTTTACCCATATCAATTCACAAGTGGCTGAAGCCATAGCCCGATATTTTGCTTCAGCACTAGAACGAGCAATAGTATTTTGCTTCTTACTTCTCCAAGAGACCACATTTCCCCTAACAGATATGTAAAAACCTGTAGTAGATCGTCTATCAATGGGAGATCCTGCCCAATCAGCATCACAATAACCTAATAACCTGATATATGGGTATCTCCCTTATCCTCATATAGTAAACCCTGTCCAGGTGTCTTCTTGATATATCTAAGGATACGGAGGACTGCTGCCTAGTGATCAACACAAGTTGCTTGCATAAACTGACTTACAACTCCCACTACAAAGGAGATATCAGGTCTATTGATAGTGAGGTAAATGAGTTTTCCAACTAGTCTTCTATACCTCTCTGAATCAGAGTAAGGTTTGCTATGTTTTACCATTAGCTTCATATTTTGATCCATGAGATTGTCAACGGGCCTGCAATTACTCATACTAGTTACTTGCAAGATATCAAGAGCATATTTTCTTTGAGAGATAACAATGCCTTCCTTGGATTGAGTGACCTCTATGCCAAGAAAGTACTTTAGATGGCCAAGATCTTTGGTCTGGAAGTGGTTAAATAAGTACTGCTTTAACTAGGAAATTTTGATATCATCATTTCCTGTGATGACAATATCATCCACATACACAACCAAATACACACATTTATTGAAAAGGAATGACAATAAAATACAAGGTGATCTGCTTTACTTCTTGTTATCCTGAAGTTTTGAACAATTTGGCTAAACTTTCCAAACCAAGCTCTTGGGGACTGTTTAAGTCCATACAAGGATCTACGAAGTTTGCATACTAAACCAGACTCCCTCTGAGCAACAAAACCAGGAGGTTGCTCCATGTATATTTCTTCATCCAAGTCACCATGTAGAAAAGCATTTTTGATGCCTAATTGATGAAGAGGCCAGTGACGAACAACAGCCATTGCAAGTAAGAGGCGCATAGTAGTGATTTTAGCCACAGGAGAGGAAGTATCCTTTGGCCACCAACCGGGCTTTGAGGCGATCAACTGTGCTGTTAGGTGCAACTTTATTAGCAAATACCCACCTACAACCAACTGTCTTCTTGCCTGAGGGAAGAGAAACTAACTCCCAAGTACCACTTTGTTCCAGCGCTTGCATTTCAACTATCATGGCTTGTCGCCATCCAGGATGATCAAATGCTTCATAGACAAATTTATGAATAGTAATGGACGGGACAGAGGAAACAAAAGAAAAATACAAAGTAGATAAACGATGATAACTAAGGTAAATAGGATGAGGATTACGAGTGGAGCGAATACCTTTCTGAAGAGCAATGGGCCAACCAATGTTAGAATCATCATGGGAAGGTGAGGATGGAAGAGGATCCGGTGTGGGGTCAGTTGAGGATAGAGGACATGAATCAAGTGAATCTTCACATACTGGGGTACCCATCTCTTGTGTCCTGCTTTGACATGTAGACATTGAAGGTGGAGATAGTTAAGCTTGAGAATGAACAAAAGGGGAAGTGTTAGAGTATGTCTTGATTAGGTGTTTCAAGGGATGACGACTCTGTTGGACTAAGATATGGAATTGGTAGTGCCTATTGGATAGAGTCACAATCATCTTTGGTGAAGAACATAGTTTCCTCAAAGAATGTAACATCAGCTGACATATAGTGTTTTTTTGTAGATGGAGAGTAACATTTGTACCCTTTCTGAAGATGAGAATATCCAAGAAACTCACATTTGATTGCTCTTGTAGAAATCACAACCTGAAGAAACATCATGAACAAAACATACACAATCAAAGACTTTAGGAGGCACATGATACATTTTATCTTTTGGAAATAAAATTGAATGAGGGATTTGATTCTCAAGTGAAGCAGATGACATTCGTTTTATTAAAAAACAGGCAGTCAGAATGACTTCACCCCAATGATTAGTAGGGGCATTTGTACTTAGAAGTAAGGTGCGGGCAGTGTCAACCAGATGCCCATTTTTCCTTTCAGCTATATCATTCTGTTAAGGAGTATGAGGGCACGTGGATTGACATAAGATTCCTTTTGAGGACAGATGAGTTTAGTTCGGAAGAAAAATATTCTTTTGCATTATCACTTCTTAATATTTTAATGGTTTTTTCAAATTGATTTTCCATTTTAGAGAAGGACATTAAGATGGACAAAAGTTCAGATCTTTCTTTCATCAAATAGACCCAAGTACATCGTGAGTATTCATCAATGAATGTGACGAAGTAGTTAAAACCAAAAGATGTTACTGGACTTGGTCCTCAAATATATGAATGGGAAAAAGGCAAATTAAATCTTTTGTTGACTTGGTTAGGGAAGATGGATCTGACATGTTTGCCAATTGACAAGACTCACACTCTAAGGTAGACAGTTTATTGAGACTAGGAACCATTAACTTTAGCTTTGCAAGACTAGGATGCCCTAAACGATTATGCAAAAGCTTTGGAGATACAGACGCAAAATACAACGCAGAGGGATTGTTGGATAAGTAATAAAGTCCTCTTGATTCATGTCCTTTGCCAATCAGCTGGCCCGTATTCCAGTCATGTATAACAAAGGAATCAGCATAAAAGGTTACTGAACAATTCAAAGAACGAGTCAATTGACTCAAAAAAATTAAATTGTAGGGACATTTGGGAATGTACAACACAAAGTTTAAACTAATTGATGAGGATAGAGAAACTTGACCAACTCCCTGAGATACCATTTTGGAACCATTGGCTAATGAAAGGAAGTGAGGAAACTTAGGTGAGGAGATAGAGGAGAATATAGATTCATTACCACAAATGTGATATGAAGCACCTGAATCGATTATCCATGCACCTTGGCTACCCATGGAATGGGAAATGCATGCAGTTGAAACACTTGGTGATGCAGATGATTGGGTGTGATTGTTGGACTTGAGCCTTAGGAACTCTTGATACTCTTCATCTGAGATTAATTGAGAACTGGTCCTTTCGTTTGATGGGATATCACTTGAAGATATATTTGCAGTTTTTGTCGGCCAACCAATCAAATCATAACATTTATTTTGTAGGTGTCATTCTTTTCCACAGTATGAACAGATAAGCCTACCACGACCACCTTTACCATTTCGTAATATTCCTCTAGTACCTCGATCGCTTCTTCCTCTACCACGAAGCTACCATAGCAGAGTTTTCAACAACGATACCATCACCTTTCGTTATGGTAGGAACTCGAAGAAGCCTAGTAACTAGGCTATTCATAGAGGGAATCTGCTTGCTTGACAAGATTTGGTCCTGAACATGCTCATAGTCAGGATGGAGGCTTCATAGGATTAGAATCATCAGTAGTTTGTCAATTCGCTTTGTTGTTTCCTCAACAGAGTTACACACGAGTAAACTTGTCAATTCTTCAGCCGCAGCCCTGGCTTTGGCTATGTGCGATACCATATCATGATTGGTCTGTTCAAGGGAAACAATCTTTTGAGTTGAATCAAACAGACGTTGAACATCATTAGCGAAGACATCTCTAGCATTCGTCCAGAAGGAATAGCAGGTCTTGAATGACCGTAAGATTTCTAATAATAATTCAGGGCTAATAGACGGCCACAAAATGACACATAATTGATAGTCAAGCTTCAGCCATGGAACTCTGTTTTCTTCTAGTATTTCAGCTTCTTGTTTCTCCAAATGGTCATAAAACCCTAAACCAAAAAAAAAAAATAATGTACCAATCTAATATAGTTTTTTTTTTTGGTCTTCATTTTTTTTTTTTTGTGTTGAGGAGATATATCGAATTGGGAGTTGGAAGAGATTTGAAATATTGCTGGTAGATCTAAGTTACCCTACTGCTGTTTTTTATTGCAAGTGTTTATAACGGTTACCTCTCCTCAAATGTTCAATGTTTGAAGTAAAAAAAAAAAGTAAAAAAAAAAGAGATTTTTTTTAAGAGATTTTTTAAATATCAGCTGGTAGATCTAAGTTACCCTACTGCTGTTTTTTATTGCAAGTGTTTATTTAAGGTGACTTTTATTTTCTAAAATTAATATTAATATATTTTTTCTTTTATATTTTTATATTTTTTAAATTGTAAAAATATATTACTTTTACTGCTTTTTTTTTTTTTTCCTGTATCTTTTCTAACGTGACTTTTATTTTCTCTGTATTTTCTTGATATAGTTTCCTTATTTCCTTTTTTAGGCTTAAATGTTTAAAAGGGAGATTAGAAATTGTATTACAGACACTACTCAGTTCAATATAGTGGTTTGTTTAACTTGGTTTTAGAGCAGAGTTTTTGCCCTGTCTGTGTCTTGTGCGTCCGTCGCCGTCCGTCCCCGACTGCCGCCGGAAAGTTTTGTATAAATATCCAATAAATGAGAGTAATAAAATTTTTTTTTTTTTTACTTAAAAATTATTAAATGGCCCCCACCATGTTCAAACACAAGCTTTGAATAATGTACCAAGCTTTCAACCACTGATCTGTCAGCTGTCTTCTTATATATTATGCAAATTCTTTAGATATTAAATCTTAAGTATATTAAGTTAGTGGTTGAAAATGCCCCTTCACCATGTTCAAACACAGGATAGGACCAAGCTTCGGAACAATGTACCAGGCTTTCAACCACTGATCTGTCAGTTGTCATATATATTATCCAAATTCTTTAGATACTAAATCTTAAAGTGTATTAAGTTAGTATAAGATGGCTTGAATCAGATAGATGTCCTTTAGAAAAAAATACTAACAGAAGATATAAAACAAAAGATTAAAGAGGGAAACAAAACTGAATATAGAGGTGAAAGATAATAGTGTTGTCATAGATGGAATTCCATGAAACTTGAATCCATCTATGGAGAAATTCAACTAATTTTGGCCAATGATAGTCATGAAGCAGACTTTGTTATGGGATTGAATCCTCTAGTAGTGATTCCTTGAATTTAACTACTAACTTAACATATGATTATGAATTCATCATATTAATATTCTCATTAATGATTTTAATTTCATTCCAGTGATGAATTACTTCTTCAAGAGGATGGTTCAGATGAAAGCTGTTTGACAACTGAGTTTGGCAGAAGCATGAATCTTGGTTCTACTGAAACATGGGCTGGATTTGGAAGGTTCAACCATGTTTCCAGCTCAAACACTCCAATAATTATGCAGAGGTGGGTTGTTTGCTGTTAATTTTGTCATTTTGCTTTACTTTTTCCTTGGTTCTTGTGGCTTCCCATACTGATTTCCATGGCTGAAGCCTGGGTTGATTCATTTAATGTGCTGCTATGATTTTCCCCATCAGATTAAGTTTTGCAGATGAATTGCATTCCCTATAACAATGCTTTTAAAATAGGAAAAAAATTATTTCCCTATATTTCATAACAAAACTTATGAATATGTCTTTCCTTTTTTAACCGAAAATTATATGGGTAAACTCTTATGGTTTTAAAATTATGAGAACATTGATATTGTTGCATTTATGTACTTTTTATTTGTTTAACATAATGGGGAAACAAAAATCCTTGGAATATTTCTCTTTCCTTATAATTTACTTTCCAGTTAAATCTGAATATCCTTGTTATACTATCATTGATCTCTTTTTCTGTCTTTACCTTGTGCTTCAGACTAAATGGACCAAATCAAACGTTTACTAATGTTGAGATGGGTAGCCTTCCAACTCATGATCTTCAAGCAGCATATGTACCCTCAATGTCTAAGCATTTTCATCTCATGCCTCATGTTTTACAAAATTCTCCAAGCCGTTTTGGACACCAATCTGTTCAAAGATTCACACATGGTAGACCCCCCCAGGGTGCTGAGTGGAATCAATTTAAGATTCAGGCTCCTTCTTCTGGTTTCAGCAGTGGGGGCCCTCGTTCTCCCAGGAATAACTCATTCACCAACAGCATGACATGGGGTATATAATACTTGCCCAATTTTACTTGTCATTTTTCTCTCTTTTGTATGTTATTTGGAATGCTACTGTGGTAAAAAGTGAATTGTATTTCTCACTATGAAACCGGTATGATGAGGGTAAATAAATAGCGATAAGGCTGCTTTTTTACACTGATTTGGACCTAAGAATCAGAATAAAATAATTCTTCCTATAATCTTGTGCCTGAAAAGGAAAGAAATAATAACAGATCCTAGTTCTAGTTGTATACAACAAAATGGCATGATTCTGTTTGATTGCCACAATCATCTAAACTCCCCCTCAATCTGGATGATAGATATCTATCATCCCAAGATTGAATCTAATATCTACGTATGTTCATCTTGGAAGAGCTTTAGTTAGGATGTCTGCTGTTTGGTTGCATGATGGTACATGTGTAACACTTACAAGGCCATGGCCAATTATCTCCTTAGTGAAGTGTCGGTCAATCTCCACATGTTCTGTTCTATCATGGTGAACCGAATTCTTAGCCATACTTATTGCAACTTTGTTGTCACATAGTATCTTCATCGTATAATTGGTGGGATTTTGAGTTCTTGTAACATTTTTTTCAGCAAAATTCCTTCACAAATGCCATGTGCCAAGGCTCTCAGTTTAGCTTCTACACTACTCTTGACCACCACGGATAGCTTCTTACTTTTCCAAGTAACCATGTTTCCCCACACAAAAGAGCAATATCCAGTAATAGACTTTTGATTAGATGCACAACCATTGTCAGGCTTGGTGTGTGTTAGATGCCCAATTTGAGCCTGGATATACTTCAAGATCCTGAAATGGATATTAGTCATTCTCAACTTGTCAATAACCAATAAGATCCGGAAATCTAACACTAGGAAGCCCCATAGTAAAGACATCTGCCACTTGGAACCTTATAGGTATATGTACGGTAACAATAAGGCTGCCATCCAATTTCTCTTTGCTGAAGTGCCTATCAATTTCTGTGTTTCGTTTTGTCATGTTGGACTAGGTTATGGGAAATGCTAATAACTAAATTGTTGTCACAAAACAATTTCATGGGACTCTTATATTTAACTTTGAGGTCATCAAGGATAATCTTGGTCTATAATCCTTCACATATGCCATGTGTCATGGCTTGAAACTACATTAGATCGAGCAATAATATTTTGCTTTTTGCTTCTCCACTAGATTCTGAATGTGAATCTCCTATTTGCAATTGACTCTACATAATCGACATCAGTGTGTATGTCCAGGGACAATGAAACTTCTTTCCTAAATTATAGTCCCTTTCTTGGACTTGTCTTCATATAATGGAGGATCCTTTCAATTGCTTGAAGGTGTCTCTCACGGGGGTCATGCATAAATTGGTTGACCACACTAACAACATAGGCAAGTGGACTTCTCAACAAGTGGACTTCACTTCCAATCTTGTGGTTTTGTTCAATGGACACCCTTGTGGTCTTGCATCCCATTTCGTCTGTCTCCTTAAGCAGATCAAGTACATATTTTCTTTGGGAGATAAATATCCCTTTATGGAATAGCAAATAGGCAAGTGGACTTCTCAACAAGTGGACTTCACTTCCAATCTTGTGGTTTTGTTCAATGGACACCCTTGTGGTCTTGCATCCCATTTTGTCTGTCTCCTTAAGCAGATCAAGTACATATTTTCTTTGGGAGATAAATATCCCTTTATGGAATAGGAAACCTCCATTCTAAGGAAATACTTCAATTTTCTCAACTCTTCATCTCAAAATGAGTTGTTAGCCTTTTTTTTCAGAGTCAATCACTCTATCTCTTAATCACCTACAATGATCATATTGTTTATCCTAGGAGGAGCGAGTTTGTTGTGAAGGGAATGCTTTATAAATAGAGAATGATCACCTTGACTTTGCTTGTATCTCAAGAAGAAGATCATGACTTAAGTAAATCTTCCAAACCACTCAGGGAGATTGTTTGGGGCCATACAAAACCTTCTTTATTCTTTAGCTTATACACTTTATTCTTGCCACCATGAGATTCAAATCCTAGGGGAATCTCCATATAGACTTCCTCATCTAGGTCTCCATTCAAGAAGACATTTTTAACATCAAACTGTTGTAGATCCCAACCAAAGTGGGTGGTTGTGATTCTTACTGATTCATTTTTGCCACGGGGATAAATGTCTCCTCATAGTCAATGCCATAAATTTGTGTGTATCTCTTTTCAATTGGTCTTGCTTTGTATGCATCAGATTTATACTTCACAATGGTGTAGATCCACCTACAACTTACAACTCTCTTGTATTTGAGTTTATTAACAATATCCCAAGTTGAGTTCCATTCTAATGCCTTCATCTCTTCTCTCATGGCTTGAACCCAAATGATATCTTTCATAGCTTCTTGGATAGACGTAGGTATTTTGATTGTACCAATAGTTGCAATAAAGCTTTGATGTTAGAGAGAGATGATTAGTATAAACAAATTGAGATGAGATACATGGGATACTTAGCACATGATCTCTTGCCTTTTCTCAAGGCAGTAGGCATATTGTCAGTAACTTTCCTAGAATCATTATCATCCTCATGAACATTTACCTCTGGTTCTGGGACCAAAGTAGTTTTCTCTTGCCTTTGATATTTATTCCAAAGAATAGATCCTCCTCTTTTGCTTCATTGTGATATTCCCTTTTTGCATCATTGTGATCTTTTTGTGTTTTCATAACTGGTGTCTTGGACATTCTACAAAGAAAGAAGAGGTAATGACCCTAAGACAGACTCAGGTTCTAGAATACTCTCCCCTTGAAGTTGAGGGTTGTCAAAGAAGGATTATATTTCGTGAAAGGTGACATCCATTGACACAAACAATCGAAGACTCTGAGAGTGATAACACTTATATCCCTTTCTATTTGAAGGATAATCAATAAAGATATATTTGACAGCTCTTGGGTCTAACTTACCATGGTGGGAACTATGAGAATGGACAAAAAAGCAACACATCCAAATGCACAAAATGAGAGACTCAACAACAGTAGGGGAGAAGAAGGAAAGAATGACAAGATGATTAGTATAAACAAATTGAGATGAGATACATGGGATACTTGGCACATGATCTTTTGCCTTTCCTCAAGGCAATAGGCATATTGTCAGTAACTTTCTTAGAATCATTATCATCCTTAGGAACATTTACCTCTGGTTTAGACAACTCAATTTGTTGTGGGACCAAAGTGGTTTTTTCTCGCCTTTGATATTTATTCCAAAGAACAGATCCTCCTCTTTTGCTTCATTGTGGTATTCCCTTTTTGCTTCATTGTGATCTTTCTATGTTTTCATGACTGGTGTCCTGGACATTCTACAAAGACAGAAGAGGTAATGACCCTAAGACAGACTCAGGTTCTAGAATACTCTCCCCTTGAAGTTGAGGATTGTCAAAGAAGGATTATATTTTGTGAAAGGTAACATCCATTGACACAAACAATTGACGACTCTTGAGAGTGATAACACTTATACCCTTTTTATTTGAAGGGTAACCAAAAAAGACTTGACAGCTCTTGGGTCTAACTTACCGTGATGGGAACTATGAGAATGGGCAAAAAGCAACACATCCAAACACACAAGATGAGAGACTCAACAACAGTAGGGGAGAAGGAAAGAATGACAAGATGTGTTTAACTGGACTAATATGTTATAAGATATGAGTGGGTAGCCTGTTTGAGGTAGGTGGCAATTAGGATAACTTCTCCCTAGTAGATATTTGGAATGAACATTTGAAAGAATAGAGCTTTGGCAATCTCAAGTAGGTGGAGATTCTTTTGCTTTGCAACCCCATTTTGTTGAGGGTTTTTTACGCAGGTGAGCTCATGAATAATACCTAAATTTGCAACCCCCCTCTTATATATATTATTCAAGTCATTACTAGTCGATGTGACGTCCCTAATAAGAATGATAAAAAGTTACTATATAATTTAAATCTTGTGCAAGCCGATGTATAGAGATAAAGTTGTTAGCTAAGTTAGGAATATGAAGATTGTGTAGGGATAGAGAAGGTTGGGGTTGGACGCTGCCGAATCCAACAATGGGGACATGTTCTCCATTAACAATTGTAATGGTTGCTTTCTAGATGCTCCTGTGGTGGTTCTGTTGAGTGGGTCACATCAGGTGGCACATGGCTTATGAACAGTAACTCATGAACAATAATAACAAGGTAGTTGAATCGGGATTCAAATTGTGAATTTGAAAGCCTATTTTTTTGAATCACGAAGTGAATCATATCGTGAATCGTAAGATTCATGATCAATAATAAAATATTATGTATATATATAAAAGACATAATAGTCCAAATTCATGATTAATAACTAAAAATATAATTGCAAGAACATTTTAACATAAAGAAATATATGAAAATTTTAAAATAAGAGAAGAGAAAAAATGAATATTTTAAAATAATTTTATCTATGAATTAAATATTGATTTATAAAAATCTCCTTAATAAATAAATTAAATGAATTTTATTAAATAAATAATAAATTAATTAAAATTTTAATAAATATAAATAAATTAATAAATTAATTTTAATCCATCATTAAAATTAGAATAAAAATTTGTGGCTACATGGCCATCAATTGCAATTGACAAGACACGAACAAAATGTGGTAGGGGACAGCGGCTTAAAGTGTCCAAGTATCTTCCGTGAAAGCAAAAGCCTTTTTTTTTTAACGCTTCAAAACTTCACTTCAACTATTGCTCTGGCTTTGACTTTGTCTCCAACTCTTCTTTTTCTTCCTCTGTTCCACTCTCACTTGTGTCATGAAATCTAGGGTTCGCAGTTGATTCTTTCTCTCATTGAACAAACAATAGCTTTGTCTTCTCTACTCTTACTTCAAATCCCTTACTCCGCAAATCACCCTCAAACGATGCCACTCTGTCTCAAGATTTTGCTCTCGCTGTTCTGTTTCTTGGAACAAAAGTTAAAATGTTGCTGACCACACGGTGAAGGAAGGTGTTGTGATTAGCGAGTGAATGATGTGAAATGGAGAGTGCATACCAAAATCTTGTGATTCTAATGGAGAATGCGATTCATGCGATGGTGTGCGATTCAGGCACAAAAACGATATGCCTCATGATTCGCATCACCGGCCTTGCGAATTGTATTGAATCACATGAATCATATCGTGATTCATGCGATACTAACCACATTATGTGATTCATGCGATACTAACCACACTGGTAAGTAATGGTGGTATTAAGTAGCAAAAATAGAGGCCCCATGATTGGGAGCTTTGATATCAAGTTGAAAAAAAAGAAAACTGGATATCAATTGTGTATTTTGTACAATCACTAATGTCTCTTTTTATAGGATAAAAATTATGCCTAGAGAAGAAAAGAGGGAAACAGGGAAATGATGGTAATAGGAAAATAAATATCCCATGATATCTCCTAAAATATTTTTTATATTTACAACATTTTTCATAGGACACATGTTCTTCAATGGAGTGTTGTGTGCAAGTTCTCAACCCTTTTCTCAAGGCAATAGGAATATCACGGTCAGTTGTACTAATATGAATAGGTTGGGAGCTGGGAACAAAATTATCTGAGGGAATTTCATTTTCAGGAGCCTAGTTGGATTCATGGCTTTGCATTGGAACTGTGGTTGGCTCTACTGCCTTCTGATTTTTCTTTTTCCTAAAGTAAACCTTCTAGTTGAGTTTTGTGCAGTAGTAAAACCTTGGTTTTGTTGAGATGAACTTTTCCTTCCCACCAGATCTTCTAGAGCTCTTGGTTCTACTGGTACAACTTTTGCAATTCCATAGATGTTGCATATTCATTTTTCTGTGCTGGTGCTGTAGGTGGAACAAGTTCTGCAATTTTCATAGATGTTGCAAATTCATTGTTCTCCACTGGTCCTATATGTGGAACAGGTTCTGCATAAGCAGCAGGTTTAGGTCATCTCATTCTCTTTTGAGGCCAAAAATTGGAATTCTGTCATGTCAGTTAGAATGTCCCATCCATTGTATGGTACAAAATTTTGGTTGAGGGGGGAGTAGCACTTGTACCCATTTTGTTGAGGTAAATATCCAAGAAAGATATATTTGAAATTTGGGATCAAGTTTGTTGCGGTGAGGTTTTAGGTTGTGCACAAAGCTTGAACTCCAAACACTTTCAAGGGAATTGAGGTGAGGACTCTGCTGGTTGGGTAGAAGTTCAGGAGAGTGGAGTGAGGGGTGTTGAAGTTAAGGACATGGGAAGGCATTCTATTTATGAGTTAAGTTGCAGATAGTAAAGCTTCTCTGCAGAATTCTTTTGTTACATTTGTGGCCAAGACCTCAAGAGTGATTTTGTCACCTCCAAAAGATGACGAATTTTCTTATTCTGTTGTGGGGTATCTACACATGAACTCTGATGCACAATTCCATGTTTCTGGAGGTAGGTGTTCAACATAGAATGATATTATTTGTGAGAATTATCTGATCTCAACACCTGGAGTTATGTTTGCACCATTGTATGAGATATTTCAAATATTTGTCCTACTTCTGGTTTCTCCTTCATGAGAAACACTCATGTGGCTCTTGTGGGGCCATCAATGAAAGTAACAAACCATCTAGAGTCAATAATGTTTTTGACCTGTGATTGTCCCCGCACATCACTATGAATCAAAAGGAGAATGGTTGAGAAGGCTTATATGACTGAGAGGTAAGTGTTGTGGGTATGCTTGGACAATTGACAGACTTCACATTGAAAATTCCTTAGACATTTTTTGAACAATGAAGGAAACATTATTTCCAAGTACTTAAAATTCGGGTGGCTAAGTCTAGAGTGCCACAACATTACAAAATCTTCACTATTTGAAGGAACTACTGCATGCAAATTGACTGTGTTTACTCTTAGAATCTTCAACCTGAAGGAGATAGTCTCGCACATTCTTCAGCATTGCCAATTGTCTTCCATGACCTCTAAATCTGAAATTCACCAAGTTAGGGAAAAATTTAGTTATGTAGTTCAAAATATTTTGTCAATTTGCTGATAGATAGCAAGTTGCAATCAATTTTTAGGTTCATAAAGTACTGAATCCAGAGGGATATCCTTCAAAATAACAACTGAACCTTTACCAACAACCTTTGGGAGGGTACTGTCTGCTATCTATAGCATTATCATAACAGGAGATTAGTCTACAATCCATGATTTTATTTTTCCTTTGCAAGTATTTAAGGCATGCAAGCAATTACTTGGAGAAGTTTTAGTAGGGCTCTAACTTTTCCCTGATGAAGGGAGCTGGATTAGAACTTACCTCTCCTTCCTGAGATGTATTATATGCTGGTTTTTTGGAGTCTCCCGAGATATACCCCTCCTTTCCTTTTCCTTGGAGAAAAATGCACACTGACCCCTCTTGTTGGGTGAAATTTTGGCCATTCAATTTGTGGCCTGTGATAGGAAGAGTAGGCCCCTCGGTTGAGCTGGTCAGCAGCAAACTAGCCTCCCCCTTGGGAGAACACACTGGTTTTTCCATGGTAGGGTCGGTACTGGGGTCAGGGATGGATCAGATCGAACTTTGATTCCATATCGTAAAAACTGATTTGTATTTCTCACTTATGAAACCAGTACAATTAGGGTAAAAAAATAGAGATACAATGCTGATTTTATACACTGATTTGAACCTATGAATCATAAAATATTCTTTACACTGATTTGGACCTAAGAATCAGGAGAAAAGAATTCTTCCTATAAATGTTGTATCTAAAAGTGGAAAGTAATTCTAGCTGTACACAACAGAATTGCATGATTCTGTTTGATTGCCACAATCATGTATCTACAGTTATCTTCAAGCACAAGGAGTCACGCGAATACCCAAGTTTTTTTCTATGCTACCTGTATCCTGATTAGTTGTCTGACTTTATTTTTTTCTTTTACTTGGTGGACATTAAATTGTTATTGTGAGAATAAAAAATGAATAAAATATGACATTCAAGAAAAAAAAAATTGGGTACCATATGATGCATCTATATCAATCTAACTTGGCTGGTATATATTGTAGGTCGAAGAATGAATCCTCCTGTCTCAAGCATGCCTCCAACATCCCGCACAAGAAAAGATTATGCAAGGATAGACTAGCACAGCCCAATTCAATGATTCAGCGTTTTTTTCTTTTTTTAAGGAAACGGGGGGAGGGGGATGACAAAGGGTAGTCTGTGTAGAAGGGGTGAAAAGGGAAGCGGAAGGTGAAAAAAGAGGCCAGTACCCAATGATTCGTTAGCAAACCCTTCTATCTTTGATCAGTTATTGTGCTTGCGCTTAATATTAATTTGTGGTTATAGTTTGCATGCCATTGATCATTTATTGGGGTATTGGTATTTGGTAATTCAAAAAGGCAATATATATGCACTGATGTACCTTCTGGAAGGCTTGTGCTTAATGAAATCCTAAGAGTTGGTCGCGTGCAAATTTTTTTAATATTCAGTGTCTTTTATAGTGGCTATTGGATCCCTTATAGGCTTCTAAAGTTCTCTCTTCTTCCCACTAGTTTGAAGTTTGAATTATTTATCAAAATTCCATTTAGTTGTAAATACGTTTTGTGGGTTGTCTTCTAACTAAATTTCTTCACCTTTGAATATCGTTATATTTGATATATTAGAACGGGATATTCATACCTGGTTGCTTCGAATATGAAGTATGTGGCTGCATAATAAGGGTCATTTTTCGTAGATAGAATGGTTTGCAATAATGTCTTGAATCTCCTTGATCTTCCTTTTGGATATTTTCTTCACAGCACACACTCTAGGATGCAGTTTTATATCTTAAAAATTTTGTTTTTCTCACTATATGCCCTCTTATCAATAATTAGGTTTCCTCTAAGAGCCCTCTAGGTCACTTGGGAGTAATTCTTCTGCATCCATCAAGAGTCCAAGCCCAAGGAATTTTGTGTAAGTGTGTTGAATTAAGATTTTAAAAGACTATTTTAGAATAAAAAAAATCTTATTATTTTAAAAATCTATGTAATGACTTATAAGAATTTTTTAAAGAGATTTTTATAGTCAAGATTTTGTAGCGTAGATTTTTAATGGATTTATATAATAAGAACTTATAAGATTTAAATAATTTTATGAATTTATAAGATTTAATGGAAAAGATAAAGAGATAATGAGATTTGGATAAAGAAAAGTAAAATTAATGTTTTTTTAATCTTTTAATAGTTAATTGATTCTAACTTTGTCTTCCTAATTAGCATTTTTTTCATGTCTAAAGTTATACTAACCTTCCATGCATTAGCATCATTCTGTTCCTGCTCGAGTTTGAACAATAGATTCAAAATTATGGTATTCATTAACTGATAATATTGAAGATAAAGATTCGTCTACTAATTCAATTGGAAATTTATCATAACAACGTTCTTTGCAAAGAAAGTTATGTTGTACAAACACAAGTTCTGCTTGTGTCGTAAATAAAAATGGAGGCATTGATTGTGAACACATTATATGAGGTGACCATCCAACTCCTAATTTAAAATACTACCACATAAGATCTACACCAAGATCAAATGTGACACGCTATATTTGAGTTGCCCTAAACCTATGCTAATATAGTTGTTTACATGTTCTTCGAAATTTCTCACCAAATGTAAAACCAATACACCCATATGAAATTGAAACCAAACTTAAATAACTCAAGGCCAAAAAAGGTGGTGATGCTAGAAGGAACAAGCCAATTATGTAACTTTTTGGTATAAAGTAAAACCTTGTCCATTTTCAAAGCTTTCATATTTTCTTTTCTTTTATAAATAGAGTTATTTTCTTAAACACATTAATACATGTTTCTATTACATCCAAGAAATACAATCGAAGTATTGTTCACTATTTAGTAAACTAAATTGTTGCAACAGGGAGGAAGAAGTACAATTCCCTTTTAAATTTCATTTATCTTTAAAGAGAAGAAATATTGTATTATTTTTTATTTCAATTAAAATATATCATAATATTAATTAACTAAAATTTAGAATAAATTATTATTTACTTAAAAAATAAGCATATTTTGTTGGAAAACACAAACAAAAATACTATGGTGAAAAAATTTTCATTCCAAGAACCATACAAGAAAAAACACACACATAAAACTGTGATGAAAGACTTACCTCTTATAGCATAATGAAATTTTCTTGTAGGAGAATAGTCCAACAAGGCACTTAAACCTCTACATGGTCCACATGATCAAACTTTGGTTGTTTCATAACTGAGGGAAGAAACAACAATGCTGGTTGTGCTTCAAGGGATGGTGACTAGGGTTTATATGGCTAGGGTTTTGCACATACTAATGTGATATGTAGTTTCTCAATACTTGCTTCCTTTAACACTTTAGGAAGTTTCCTTATATAAGAACTGTTTAGTGTTTAACCTAACAATAGCAGACATGCACTTACCTAGCCCATTAGTGATGTGATTGTCTCTCATTAATCTTTCTTGATATAGACTCATTAATTAGAAATATTAGAGTCAAACTTTAATATTTCTTTTCTACTTCAATTTGTTCTATGTGTGTGACCCTATAGGTTCTTATTACATTAACAATAATATTAATCTTTATTTAATATTATAAACAATGAGCAATATCTAGTAACATATCATCGTTATTCAAGTAATAAGAATATCTTGTGATCATAACCTTTTTATGACATGTTCTTGTGTAACCTAGTACTTTTGTTCAAATATCATAATTGAACATAAGACATAGATTGTGTCATTCTTGTATGGTTCAATTTTCTTTATCTCTTGATACTCAAGTAGACATAAAAGTAAATAAGATCAATATCTCATATCGACTTATTCTAGCATGGTCATGCATTTTTGTCATCACTCTATCAAGAAGGTCCTATAGATATTTCTCCTATGATGAAAGAGTGACATATCCCATCTAGATCACTCATATATCTCTTCATGACTTGTTTTATTTACAATTACCAAGTTTATAGTCATCTTGTTATAAGTGACATTTGATGGCATTTAAACATATAACTCCTCATGTCAGGAATCATAGTAACTTCAAGGCTAAGGACTGTATATATCATAATCACCTTGAGAATCACACATGAAACTTTCATAAATCTTCTATGCAGCATTCCCATAGCAAGTCAATTCAATACATCATTACACCAATCATGTACCTATCGAAGACTTGACATCTTATATCTATGACTCATAGTGCATGATCATTAGTTTACTCATATATTAGTTTTAATGCGCTATTGTTGTCTTTATTAACAATAGTATTTAACTACGAATGTTTTAAGAATAGTATCGAATAAAGTATTTTATGAACTTTATTATTATGGTTAAACACATTCAATAAATGAAATGCTTCACTATCATTAAACAAGATATAAAAAGTAAATCGTAAAGTTGGTCACTGGGGCTTACACTGACAATCTCCTACTAGCATTAGAGCCAATCTGACATATGTCTAAGTCCTATAGACCTAGTGTGACCATCATGCTTCTACTGTGTAAGAGGCTTTGTATGTGGGTTAACAACAATATGCTTCTACTTCGCATATTATTATGGCTAAACACATACAATAAATGAAATGCTTCACTATCATTAAACAAGATATAAAAAGTAAATTGTAAAGTTGGTCACTAGGGCTTACACCAACAATCTCCAACTAGCACTAGAGCCAATTTGGCATATGTCTAAGTCCCATAGACCTAGTGTGACCATCATGCTTCTACTGTGCAAGAGGCTTCGTAAGTGGGTTAACAACATTGTCAACTATTAATACTTTGCATATTTTTACATCTTCTTTATCGATAATCTCTCGAATAAGATGAAACAACCTAAGTATATGTTTGGATTGTTGGTGAGATCTAGGTTCCTTTGCTTGTGCAATTTCTTTATTATTGTCACAATAGAGATCAATTAGGTCTACAATATTAGGAACCTTCCAAGCTCAACAATGGATTTCCTGATTCCCCTTTTCTGCATTGGAAGTAGAGATATACTCTACATCTATAGTGGAATTGGTGACAATTTCCTGCTTTGAGCTCTTCCAACTTACAAATCCACCATTCAAGCAAAACATAAATATGAAATGTGATCTAAAGTCATCTTTATTAGTTTGGAAGCTAGCATCAAGTAACCATTTAGAACTAGTTTTTCCTCACCTTTAAAGACAAGAACAATTCCTTAGTCCTTTTTAAGTACTTAAAGATGTTCTTCGCAGTAGTCTAGTGACTTTTACTAGGATTAGATTGGTACTTGCTCATCATGCTCAAAGCATACAAGACATCTAGTAAAGTACACAAAATGGAATACATAATAGAACCAATAAAAAATGCATATGGAACTTACTCATGTGGTCCCTCTCCTATTGGGTAGAAGGGGATTGTGCCTTAGAAAGACATATACCATGTGACATAAGCAAAAGTCCCTTCTTGGACTTATGCATGTTGAAGCATCTTAACAATCTATCTATATATGTACTTTAACTAAGGCCAAGCAATTTCAATGATCTACCTTTATAGATCCTAATACCTAATTCATAAGTCATCTCACCTAAGTCATTCAAAGAAAATCAATTCCCTAACCATTTCTTAACATTTTGTAGGGTAGGAATATCATTTTCGATAAGTAATATGTTGTCTACATATAACACCAAAAAAAAAATTATGCTTCCACTAACCTTGTATACATAAGGTTCATATTCATTTTTTGTGAATCCAAGTTGTCTTACAGCTTCATCGAAACAAAGATTTCAACTTTTAGAAGCTTACTTTAATTCATAAATGGATTGTTATAATTTACGTACCTTTCTAGCATCCCCTAGAGTGATAAAACCCTCAACTTGTGTCATGTACACATCCTCGAAAAACTTCCCATTGAGGAAAGAAATCTTGACATTCATTTTCCAGATCTCATAATCATGGTATGCTGTAATAGCAAGCATGATCCCAACTGACTTAAGCATCACAACTAGAGAAAAGGTTTAATCTCTATGCCATGAATTTTCTTAAAAACCATTTGCAAGCAGTAGTGCCTTAAAAGTATGTACTTTATCATTCATGCTAGCTTTCCTTTTGAAAACCCACTTGCACCCTATAGGTTTTACCCCTTTAGGTGGTTCCACCAAATTTCACACTTGGTTAGTGTACATAGATTCCCTTTTGGATTTTGTGGCTTCATGCCATTTCTCAAATTTTAGGCAAATAAAGAATTCTTGTTAGGTAATAGGCTTCTCTTGATGCATGAGTAATATGTCACCCTGCTGGGTCATGAGAAATCTATATCTCTCAGGCTATTGAAGTATCTTGATAGACCTACACAAATCTTGTGCTACCTAAGCAGGTGCTGATCCACAACATCTTGTGGAGCCTACTATAGTTCCACCATAGGTTCATTATTGTTTTATAGCATTTGAATTTTTCCAAGTTCTATCTTCGCTTACTAGTTCCTTTGGAGATGAACTCTTTTTAAGAAATACACTAGTTCTCGTAACAAAAATTTTATTCTTAGAAGGATTATAGAAGTAATATCTTGTGGTTTCTTTTGGATACCCCCACAAAGATGCATTTGTTAGATCTAACATTTGTCGCATAACATAAGCTTCATAACCCCAAATCTTCAAAAAGATGTACTAGGTCTTTTACTAGTCTATATTTCATATGGTGTCTTTTGAATTGCCTTTGATGGAACACAGTTAAGTGTATAAGCTACTATTAGCAAAGCATGTCCCCAAAAGGAGTGCAAAAGGTTGAATGACTCATCATGGATCGAACCATGTCCAACAAGGTCCAATTCCTCTTTTTTGAAACACCATTCCACTATGACACTCCTAGAGGTGTGAGTTTAGATATTATCTCATACTCTTTTAGATGATCATCAAACTATCGACCCAAATATTCTCTACCTCGATCTGGTCAAAGGGTTTTAATATTCTTGCAAAGTTGGTTTTGTACTTCATTTTTTAATTCCTTAAACTTTTCAAAGGTTTTCGATTTGTGTTTCATTAGATACACAAATCCATATCTACTAAAACCATTAGAAAATGTAACAAAGTACTCAAAACCACCTTCAGCCATTATGCTAAGGGGTAACATGTTGGAACATAAGTCTATGCATCCAAAATAACCCAAGAGTTTTGATGATAACAAACATTATGATTAAAAAATGATATATTATGTTTAACCGGTGTTCTCTAGATTTCAGAAGAACGATAAGTTATTGGACTTGATGACGGAATGCATCCATTAAGAGAAACTTATTTAGTATATAAGTTTATCATATGCATCTAAAGAGAGCTCATCATCTAAAGACGTATTTGCTAACCAAAAAAGTGATCGTCCAATATAGAACAAATGCACTATTCTAAACAGGAAGTATATCTCTTTAAACGTAAAGAGTTATTTCAAATGCTTATCTCATCACGTAAATTCTTTATTACATATACGAGCTTGTAAGTATTAAACAACGTTCAAAATTTATGTTGTACCTACTACACTGTGTTGAGAACGTGTTCAGATGGACAAAAGTCCAAAATTTGATTCACAAGTCAAGTCTGACACCTTTCAAAAGGAACCAAAAAGAAGTTTCTTCCCTTATTAGTAGAAGACAACACATCAAGTTCAAAGAAAAACAATTTTCCCTAACACAACTTTTCTTTGTATTAAGAAAAGGAGGAGCATATGCACAAGTACATTAAAAAGGAAATCTTTGTCATTTAGTGTTGAAGTAACACTCATCATGCAAGAGCAATGTTCATATTTCTATGTGCCTATGCAAGGGATTGATCAAGCTTGAAGAAACAAACAAAAAATGAAGCTAACTTACACAAAAATACTCTCTTACATTTTCGGACAACAGTTTCTAAAATCTTTGTAAAGTTTACTTAAGTCATTCTGCTTTACTATAAAATGCAAGGTATTATAGCCCTCTTAGCTTTTGTGGATAAAATACTAGCTTGAAGATTATGACATATTTGAGACTAACATCCCTCTACTCTGTGACAATACTACTGCTATTAATTTGTCTAAAAATCCCATCTTGCATTCTTATTCTAAGCACATAGAAATTAAGCACCATTTTAGGAATTATGTTTAGAAAGAGACTTTAGATTTAAAATTCATCTACACTGATAACCAATTAGCTGATATATTTACAAATTCCTTTCCTAAAGATAAGCTTGTCCATACATGGAACCTTCTTGGTATGACATTCATTGAATGAAGTTTAATAGCATGTATGTCCATAACATGTTCGTCCATATATGCGCTCCATAGGTTTTGCATCCATAACATGTTCGTCCATACCATGTTCGTCCATAGCATAATTACACGACTAGTAACTTTCTCTTTTACTCACTGCCATTTCATTTTTAACTATTGACGCGACCTAAATCGCGTTGTGAGGCGTTTTTCATTGTTTTAATTCTTTTTTTTTTTGAAATATCTTTATTGAGTAGAGATAGACCGAGGACCAGATTTGCTCACTAACCCGGCGTCGAGTCGGTGCTGATTCAATCAACCTGGGGGATTGACTGAACCTGTACTAACTCGAATTGGAGTCGCCACCAATGTTTTAATGGTATATTGGGAACCTAAGACGGATAAGGCAGGCAAGCGAATCTAAGATCCAGGTAAGGGGTCATTTACGCATGGGGGTGGCACGCCACCCCATCCGTCTACCACCTGGTAGTTACTCGACGACTTGTATATGTTAGCACAACCTTCACTTCTTGTAATTTGACCAGATCGAAATATGTGAGATAAGATGTGGATGATTTTGGACTTGACGAGAGTATGCCTCTCGCTTCTACGTACCCCTCCTAACCGGGAGGAATCAAAGTCAACGTAGTTTTGTGAGTGCATGCGGGATTAGACTTCCCATTAGGCGTCTTTCCTTAGGAGATCACTTTTATGTTACAACTAGTAGGAGGGGACTTTCGCTTAGGCGTCCCTGATGCGGTGGAGACCGAATCTATGGATACTCGACTCGGTGACCAAGGAGCTGAAGCTGGACTATCCCTTGGGCATCCTCTGGCTATGTGAGAGTGAGTTAGGATGACTCAGGCAATACGTGGATTGACCGGAATGTGCGAGATGCTCTGTGCTTGAATGCCTGAATTCAAGGATTGACTATAAGCCGTCCTATAAACCGACTTGTGCAGCTAGGCGGTGGTATGTTGATCACTTCGAATGTAATGCACACTATCTAGGAAATGAATGAGGGCTCACCGGCCATTTAAAATGTAATGCACATTGTTTAGGAAATGAATAATAGCTCCCTGGCCATCTGAAGTGTAATGCACATTGTTTATGAAATGAATAATGGCTCACTGACCATCTGGAGTGTAATGCACACTGTTTATGAAATGAATAATGGCTCGTCGGATGATGAACAAGATTCGGCCAAGAACTTTACCTGGTATCCAGAGAGACGGTTGATGCGAGTAGCTGGGAACTTACACAGGTGTCCTACGAATTTCTCTAACAGTGTTTCTTCAGCGGTTTCCTTTGATACTCAATGATTCTTGGCCCCGAGCTCTTCAAGATAAGGCTTTTTATATCCTTTGGGGAGGCATTGGGGGTGTGCCTGATCTCGCCACTTGGCCCCTTCCTAGCTTGTTGATTCAATTTGTTATTGCCAATAATCCCAAGGCTGATCTTCATGGGGCTCTACGCTCAATCGTGCCATGATTTTCTGTGATTTTCGATGTATTTCATGAGTAGTGGCTGACCTGGCACTCTTGTGTGCTGTAATTGGCGATGATTGTTTAGTCTGTTAAGTCTTGCTATTCTGACGTGGCTTGATCAGGGTCTCTGCTTCCTTGTGGAGCCTTACGGCCTGGATGCTCTGAGCATGGTGGGGCAGCACTCTTTCTGGCTGAGGTGGTGAATCTGTCAGCGTTGAGCTAGGCTCTTGGATCCAGTTTGGGTATGGGCCTTTCGGCGTCCAATACCTACTCCAATACGATCAAGTTTCCTTTCCCATGGTAATCCGAGGTGAGCCCAACATTCTTCCCATGTGGCCGCATTGGGCCGTTGACCGTTATTATCTTCCTTCCGTCAAGGTGCTCTCTTGAGCCAGACACTTTTGGGGTCTTACAACTCTCCATTTATGAAAATGTTTTTGACCATTGTAAAAATCCCTAATGACTATGTTTTTCTTCCCTTCTTTAGCGATCAACAAGTTGTGCGTCCAATGATGATTCGAGAATTTAAGATATGAAATTGCCTTCTATGGGTAGGTTTTAGGCATGAACGTTAGGATTAATATTCTTGCAATTGACACGACTACTTGGTGTGAATGAGTAGAAAAAGTGTATGAGTTTGGATGGGAGAGTGCCTATGGCAGCATGGCTACTATAGAAGATGCCTTGTTGAGACTTTATGCTAAAAATCCCTATGCCTTGAACAAGATGAACAACAAGGCACACATTGATAAGCGGGTTTTTAGTCGTCTTACGCGCATCAAATAAAACTAAAGCTAACTATAGTATAGCTAACCTAGGTCGATTCTCTCAAGGACACAATGTGTTCAGGTTGTGATAAGTGTAAAAATCAGAGTTTTGCAGAAAACGCTAAGTGTTGTGAAATGCCGACTTGGCCTCGGTGACGCTAAGGCCGACTCGCTCTCGGCAATTCAGTCTCGGCTAACAGGGAACCGATATGGTTTCGGCCAAAAGTGATTTAGACGCGATGGAGTTAGACTCATTCGGTCTCGGACTCTAGGAAGCAGTAAATAGGGGGGTTTGTGTTTAAGTGCAAGAAAATAAACTAAGTACTGAAAGTAAACTAAACTAACTAATCTACTGTACTGATTTGGGAATCAGAAACACATCACAACTTACCATTCCTACTAAGAGTTATATTCCATATCAACCTTAAATTCTTACGATGACCGCCGAACGTTTGTCTACTGCCATATCGAGGATTTACACAATCGCTACCTCATCAGTTGGCAAAGAGTATGTACTTGGTTGATTTTAGGTTCTCTACCTAATCAGATTGTTAAACTAGTTCCAACCGGTCCTAATCTAACGTGATTTACTCCTAATAGTGTGTCACGGCAAAATTAAGAGTAGGATTAAAGCGTAGGAATTATAAAGAAATTCATAATTGCAAACCAGCTGTATTTATTGATATACCAAACCGAATACAAAGGTGAGAAATCAGAGTTTCCAGACAGTCCGCCTTCCATGACGACCACCAATGGAAGAACGACAGTGATGCACCAACGGTGGCCAGACGTTGAGGTTTCCGTCCCACAGAGTGTGTCGGCTATACCGAGCGATCACCTGCAAAGGCTTTCAGCTTCCCAAATCCTGGTCTTGTACCTCCTCGACCGAGAGAGACACCGTATTGAAGCTTCGTGTACCACTGTACTAGCTTGGAGTGTCTGCGATTGCTGACGACGCTAGCTCTAGATTCTGTTGAAAATTCCACACTTGAAGACGTGGCCTGGTGTGCTTATTTATGCATAAGCTGGATAAATCTAAATCTAATCCTAATAACAGTAATTCAAATCCTAAAGATTCCAATTCGAATTACAAATTACAATCTCCTCAATCTTAGGAGTTTCCCAGTTTCCTAATTTCTAGCAGAATCATATCTGCATTCCGAGTTACCTAAATTACAGATTCCTTGATCTTAGCAAATCATATCTGCATTACAGATTCCTTAATCTTAGCAAATCATATATGCATTGCAGATTCCTTAATCTTGACAAATCATATCTGCATTCTTGTTGGAGTGATTTTAGGCAAGATTTCCGTCACTGATGTCAACTTGACCAGGACGACTAGTCTGGTCGGGTGCTTCCCGTCTTGGGCCGAGATGTTCCCGTTGGGCCGAGGTACTCCCGGCATTCATGCCTGCAAAACAAGTCTTAACTTTTTTGTTAGTTAAAAACCTCATTTTAGCACAGATTTGTATTTCTCCTGTTTTTAGGCCCATAATTCAAATTTTGATTAAGATAAGACTTTTAATCATTAAACATTCTTAGCAACACCCATCTTAAGCCCACATAAAGTGTATAAAATATGACTCATCAGACCCCCCACACTTACACTTTTGCACTCTTGGGCAAAATCAGATTCGAGTATTCAAGGAATTGAAAGAGGGACTAGGATTTTCAAATAAACTCCTCAAGTTTCACAAAATAGCTTAAGCATGCATTCATCCCAGAATCCAGATATTCAAACAATCTATGAAAGTTACTTCCTCCACATCCAAAAACAAATAAGAAACCTACAAACATTAAGAGTAACCAAAAAGTGACTAAGCTCTCTCAGGACATATTCTCTCAGTCACTCAAGTGTTTAGGTTTGTATATACACTCAAACATCCTATGTCAGCTAGCACTGCCAAGCTTTGACTATCCTCTCCTTTTGCACCTTCAAAAACACATGCATAATGATCAATAGGACTTTTCGGGCTTGTAACAAGTCCAGGGTAGGGTAAGTTTATAGAATGATTAAGTGAGCTTTAATAACCAGAGGGATAAGAGGAGCAATGGGGAATGAATTTGTATGCATGGAGATTATCTCCTTCGAACATTACCAGTTTCTTGAAAGCATCTTTGTTCACTGTCCTACTTTTTCATTTGTATTTTTCTCTTTCTTTTTCTCACTTTTCCTGTCTTGCAGCTTTTGTGTTTCAATCTCACTTGCAATCTTTTCTTTTTGTTTCCGCTACTTATTCTTTTCTTTTCGTATCCTTTTCCTTTTCTTTTCATTAACCCTTTCCTATTTTTCCAAATATACCACTCTCGCAATGCCTCTAGGTGTCACCCCCACACTTATTCAAGATCTATTCCCAAAATAATTCCAAAGCTCTTCCGTTCCCTAAGGTTCGGGTTAATTATGTTTTTTTCAGCTTTAGTCTTGTAATGAGCTGTCATATCAAGAAACGGTTATTGGCTTGACGGGGTAACCAAAGGAATTATTCACAAGGTAGGCTTTATTTGGTTAAGTAGCTGTAAAGAAAGATGACCTAGATCATATCATTCCTGCATGTGAAATGAGTTATATTCAGAGAATCAAGGCAAAACCTAGAGTAACCAACAACATGGATGCAATAATCACACACGAAATGAAAGAATGGAGAGATACAAATCCATTCATGCAAGGCTTAAAAGTTCTCACACGGTTAATTGCTTTGTCACTAATGGCTCATCTTTTCAGTCTTTCACTTGCTACTACCTAAAGACGCAGAAATTTCACTCCCTGTTAGGTTTAAAAATCTCTCATCCAGGGCTATGCACTGCTTCATGCTGTTTCATCTTACTCAAGGAAATTCATTCAAAATTTTTCAAAATAGTTTTCTCAGTAATTGTCAATCCGAATCAGAAATCAGCTAGGAAAAATGAAAACCAAAATTTGAACAAAAATAGCAGAATCAAAAAAGAAAAGGAACAAAATAGAACAAGAACGAAATAAAAAAAAACCAAACAAACCAACACCCTTCCTACAAAACACTCCCCCACACTTAAATGATGCATTGTCCTCAATGCATAACAGGACTATGGAGGAGGTTTTTATGGTCATGTTGCTCAGGTCATGCCGGCCACCATGGCTGGTTCTGCTAGGGAGATGCTTTCCACTTCGCCGACTGTTGCTATGGGACTTTCATGGAAGATTTTGAGCTATTGTCCGTTGACTTGGAAGGTGTTTCTTGTGAGTTCGTCTTGTAATTCTACTGCACCGTAGGGAAAAACTTTAGTGATAATGAATGGACCGTCCCACTTGGAACGGAGCTTACCGGCGATGAGCCTTAATCATGATTTGAACAGGAGCACTTTCTGGCCGACGTGAAACTCTTTTCTTAAAATTTGGCGGTCATGGAATTGTTTGACTTGCTACTTGTAAATGAGGGAGTTCTTGTAGGCTTCCAAGCAAAGTTCCTCCAGTTCTTGTAGTTGGAGTTTCCTTTCTTCCCCAGCTTGGTCGTAGGCCATGTTGCACTTTTTTATTGCACAATAAGCTCAGTGTTCTAGTTCGACAGGTAGGTGACAAGCTTTGCCGAAAACAATCCGGTAGGGAGACATTCCCAACGGAGTTCGGTATGCTGTCCGATGTGCCCAAAGCGTGTCCTCAAGGTGGCGGCTCCAATCCTTCCAGTTCGAGTTGGTCAGCTTCTACAAAATCTTCTTGATTTCTCTGTTGAATACTTCAGCTTGGTCGTTTGTTTGGGGGTGGTATGCTATGGCAATCTGATGTGCCACCCCATACTTTTCTAATAGGGAGGACATGGCTCGGTTACAGAAGTGACTTCCTTGGTCACTGATTAGAGCTTTTGGCACACCAAACCTGCAGAAAATGTTAGACTTAAGAAAATTCACAACTACCTTGGCATCATTGGTCTTGGTGGCCACTGCTTCCACCCATCTTGACATGTAGTCCACGGCCAACAGAATGTATGAGTATCCATTGTAGACGGGGAACGGTCCCATGAAGTCAATTCCCCAAACGTCGAAAACTTAACAAAATAGGATTGGTTGTTGGGGCATATCATGCCGGCGACTCATGGTCGTTCCTGCTCGCTAGCATTGTTCACAGGTCGAGACGAAGTGGTGGGCGTCTCGGAAAATGTTGGGCCAGTAAAACCCACAATCTAGTACCTTTCGGGCTATCCGAGTTGTTCCATGATGGCTGCCTCCAGCTTTTGCATGACAAAAGTGGAGGACTGAGTTGATCTCGGAGTCCGGAATGCACCTGCGAATGACATGGTCACTGCCGCGCTTCCAAAGATACGGGTCATCCCATATATAATACTTTGCATCATTTTTAATTTTCTCTTTATACAACGTGGATGCCTTTGGTGGAAATTGGGATGCAACGATAAAATTGCATATGTCGGTGAACCATGGTGTAGATGTGTCCATGCGCAACAGTTGTTCATCCGGAAAGTCATCTCGGATTGGCATTGGGTCAAGTTCACGTTCAATCCGACTGAGGTGATCGGCTACTGCATTGTCGGTACCCTTCTTGTCTCTGATTTCTAGGTCAAATTCCTACAAGAGAAGCATCCACCGAATGAGTCGTGGCTTGGCGTCTGGCTTCTTTAGTAGGTATTTCAAGGCTGCATGATTAGAGAATACGATGACTCTAGAGCCAAGCAGATATGAGCGAAATCTGTCCAAGGCGAATACTATTGCCAGTAGCTCTTTCTCTGTGGTCGTATAGTTTATCTGGGCCTGGTCCATGGTTCAAGATGCATAGGCGATTACGTGTGCTGGCCAGCCGACTCCGTCTCGCTGGCCGAGAACGGCTCCAAGGGCGGAGTTGGATGTGTCGCACATCAGCTCGAACGGGAGCTCCCAGTTAGGTGCTTGGAGGATTGGTGTGGATGTCAATCTGTTCTTCAACTACTCAAAGGCTTGTATGCATTCTTTGTTGAAGACAAACTCCACATCCTTTTGCAGTATTTTGGACAGTGGTAAGGCGGTCTTGCTAAAGTTCTTGATGAAACGCCTATAAAATCCTACATGTCATAAAAATGAACGAACCTCCCGCACAGAAGCGGGGTTAGGGAGAGATGTAATGACGTCAATCTTAGCTTTGTCAACCTCGATCCCTCGACTTGATACTAGGTGGCCAAGCACAATCCCCTCTGCTACCATGAAGTGACATTTTTCAAAGTTCAACACCAGGTCGGTTTCTATGCATCGTTTTAGTACTCGAGCCAGATTTCTCAGACATGCATCGAAAGTGTCTGCGTACACTGTGAAATCGTCCATGAACACCTCCATGCAATCCTCCAGTAAATTTGAGAAGATGCTCAACATGCATCTCTAGAACGTGCTTGGGGCATTGCATAGTCCAAACGGCATCCTAGTGTAAGCAAATGTGCCAAAAGGACAGGTGAGGGTTGTCTTGTGTTGATCTTTAGGTGCGATGTGTATCTGCATGTATACGAAATATCTGTCTAGGAAGCAGTAATGGGACTTCCCGGCTAGCTTCTCCAAGACTTGGTCTAAGAATGGTAGAGGGAAATGGTCTTTGCAGGTTGCTTGGTTCAACTTCCTGTAGTTAATGCACACTCGCCAACTGTTTTGAACCCGTGTTGGTACTAGTTCATCATTTTGATTCTTCATCACGGTCATCCTAGATTTCTTGGGTACTACCTGCACTGGATTGACCCACTTGCCGAAATTGGATAAATGATTCCAACAACAAGTAGCTTAGTCACTTCTTTCTTTACCACATCCAGGATGGTTGGGTTCAGTCTCCTTTGTTGTTGTCTCACAAGGCGTGCTTCTTCCTCCATCAAGATCTTGTGCATGCAGATGGAGGGATTTATTCTTGGGAGGTCAAATAATTTCCACCCTATGGCCTTCTTGTGCTGCTTGAGGACTTGTAACAATTTCTCCTCCTGTTCCTGGTGAAGGTTGCTGGCAATTATGACCGGGAATTGTTGTTCATCACCTAGGTAGGCGTACTTTAGATGGTTCGGCAATGGCTTCAACTCAGTGGGTGGTTCTGGCGGCGAGACCTCTCCTATTGGTCTGGAAGCTGTTTGGCCGACTTGGTTGGAGTCGGGTAACTGGGTTGCCGACATGATTCTGGCCTCTGATTGCTCCTTATGCTGATTGGCTGACTCTGTTTCGGCTTTGATTCTGGCTTGCTTCTAGTCCTCTTTAGCCGCATTGGAGTTGGCTTCCGTGACCGACGTGCTTTTGGTCTTCGTCCAGTCTCGGCTTATGTTGGCCGACTCATTCTCAACAGAAGTGTCCGCTTACATGTATTCCTTGACGAGTTCATCGATCAAGTCAATGCCAAAGAGTGAGGTGTCCTCCACAGGGTGGTTCATGGTTTCGAAAATGTTGAAATACACCAGAGTGTCACCAAACTCCATTGAGAGTGTCCCAACATGCACATCAATCTTGGTCTTGGCGGTCATTAGGAATGGTCGTCCTAGGATCAAGGTAGACCTTTTCCCTGCGTCTTGTCCTCCATATCCAGCACCTAGAAGTCGGCTGGGAAAATTAGTTCATCAACTTGGACCAGGACATTTTCAAGAACACCTAAGGGTTGGACGACGCTTCTGTTTGCCAACTGTATGGTCATCCCGGTGGGTTCTAGATCTCCACAATTCAAGGACTTGTAAATTGACGTCGGCATGACGTTTATTGAAGCTCTTAAGTCCAGCATGGCATCGGCAAAGGTACAGTCGCCAATGGTGCATGGGACCGAAAAGATTCCAAGGTCTCGGCATTTCTTTGGCAAGGCTTGTCTCGTGCCGGCAGTAAGGTTGTCATTTCTGGTTAATGCCGACACTATCCCTCCTAGTTCCACTCCTCCTTTCATCTTCTTCCTCTTGTGCACACACAACTTCTTAAGGAATTTTGCGTACTTAGGTATTTGCTTTATGGCATCCAGGTGGGGAATATTGATCTCTACCTTCCGGAACATCTTCAATAGCTCTTCATCAGATTCAAGCTTTCTTGCTGAGAGTGTCCTACTTGGAAAAAGGGCTGGGACTGGACTAGCCTACCGTGATGGTTGTGAGTTGACATCCGAATTCGGCTCGGTGCTGGTGGGTCTCGGTTTTTGCTGCGGTGCTGCTTGTAATTCCTTACCACTTCTCAATGATACTACGCTTGCATTCCCTCTCGGATTTGGAATTGTTTGTGAGGGGAGATTCCCGGATTCGGCCGACTGTAACTGACTTATAGAGTTGACTAGCTGGCCCACTTGAGTCTTGAGATCTTGGATAGTGGCGTTCATATTTTGTTCGAACTGCAAGTTATTAGAGCTCATGGTCTGTTGGAACTCCAGGTTGCTTACTGCTATCTGCTTCACCAAATCCTCCAAAGATGATAAGTTACCTGGTGGTGGTGTTTTTTGCTGTTGTTGTTGGAACGGGGGCATCTGGTATCTCATATTCGACTGTTGATAGCTGCCTTGACTCTACGGCATGCTCTGATTTGAACCGAACCCTTGAGTTGCATACGACCCTTGGCATGGTGGTCGTCCGTATTGTTGGCCTTCAAACAGCCAGTTTGCAAACGGTTGCTTCCCGTACTAGTAACCACCTATTGCTCCAACACTTTCGCGATGGTTCGGCTCGGTTTCTTGCAATGTGGGGCACATGTCAGTAGGGTGCTCCATTGAAGTACATATACCACATGCTTTTACTACTGCGATGGGTTGGTGTCGGCCGATGGCAAGCTGTCTCACCAGTGATGTCAGCTCGGTCAACTGGTTTTCCAATCTCGGATTATCAATCATGCCAATTTCATTCACCATTCTGGGTGCTATGGTTCCTCTGGTCCCGAACTGTTGTTTGTTGCTGGCCATGTTCGAGATCAAATGTCGTGCTGCTGCCGGCGTCTTATCCATCAGTGCTCCTCCACTTGCAGCGTCAATCATACTTCGGTCCATCATCATCAAACCTTCATAGAAATACTGAATCAGTAACTGCTTGCTAATCTGGTGATGTGAACATGTGGCACAAAGCTTGTTGAACCTCTCCTAGTATTCATGCAGCGTCTCGCTAGAGTATTGCCTGATCCCACAAATCTCCTTCCTTATGGTTGTTGTTTTGGACGCTGGGAAGAATTTCTCCAGGAACATGCACTTCATATCCCCAAAGGTATTGAAGAGAATCGGCTGCAGATACAACCAATCCTTTGCAGCTCCATCCAGGGAAAATGGGAACGCTTTCATTTTAACGTGGTCTTCCGGTATCCCCTACGGCCTCATCGTGGAACAAACCACGTGGAAATTCTTTAAGTGCTTGTGAGGATCTTCACCTACAAGACCATGAAACTTGGGTAACAGATGAATCAAATTGGACTTTAATTCGTAACTTTGAGCTGTCTCCAGTGGTGGGCATTGAATGCACCATGGTTGATACACTACGTCTGGTGTGGCCAATTCCTTCAGAGTTCTATCATTGTTCTCCATTGTTCCTGCCTCTTGATGCTCAAAGGAAATAGATTCGTCAGTAGTAAAATTACTATTCTCAGAATTCCAAATAGAATTAGAACTACTGCTATCAAGTGTTATAGTACGCCTAGCTTTCCTTAAACGATGCAAAGTTCTTTCTATCTCAAGATCAAAAGCATGCAATGGTTCAGAACTACTTCTAGTCATACATCATTAGTTTATGCAAGAAAAATAAGGTGCAAAACAAAATGCAGAAAAAAAATAAAATGTGGTAAAGAAAAGGTGCAGTGAAAGAACAGACTCGATATACCTAGACGGCTTAGACAAAAGGCAGACTTTATAATTCAAAAACAAGGGCAGCATTCCATAGACTCGGGATTCGGCTTAGACTCAATTTTGGCACACAAAGACACAAAAGAATTTGTGTCCCCAGCAACGATGCCAATTTGATAAGCGGGTTTTTAATCGTCTTACGCGCATCAAATAAAACTAAAGCTAACTATAGTATAGCTAACCTAGGTCGATTCTCTCAAGGACACAGTGTGTTCAGGTTGTGATAAGTGTAAAAATCAGATTTTTGCAGAAAACGCTAAGTGTTGTGAAATGCCAACTTGGCCTCGACAACGCTAAGGCCGACTCGCTCTCGACAATCCGGTCTCGGCTAACAAGGAACCAATATGGTTTCGGCCAAAAGTGATTTAGACGCGACGGAGTCAGATTGACTCGGTCTCGGACTCTGGGAAGCAGTAAATAGGGGGGGTTTGTGTTTAAGTGCAAGAAAATAAACTAAGTACTGAAAGTAAACTAAACTAACTAATCTACTGTACTGATTTGGGAATCAGAAACACATCACAACTTACCATTCCTACTGGGAGTTATATTCCAAATCAACCTTAAATTCTTACGACGACCGCCAAACGTTTGTTTACTGCCATACCAAGGATTTACACAACCGCTACCTCATCAGTTGGCAAAGAGTATGTACTTGGTTGATTTTAGGTTCTCTACCTAATCATATTGTTAAATTAGTTCCAACTAGTCCTAATCTAACATGATCTACTCCTACGAGTTTCTCACGGCAAAATTAAGAGTAGGATTAAATTGTAGGAATTATAAAGAAATTCAGAATTGCAAACCAGCTGCATTTATTGATATACCAAGCCGAATACAAAGGTGAGAAATCAGAGTTTCCAAATAGTCCGCCTTCCACGACGACCGCCAATGGAAGAACGGTAGTGATGCACCAACAGTGGCCAGACGGTGAGGTTTTCGTCCAACAGAGTACATCGGCTATACCGAGCGATCACCTCCGAAGGCTTCCAGCTCCCCAAATCCTAGTCCTGTACCTCCTTGATCGAGAGAGACACCGTATTGAAGCTTCGTGTACCACTGTACTAGCTTGGAGTGTCTGCGATTGCTGACGGCGCTAGCTCTAGATTTTGCTGAAAATTCCACACTTGAAGACGTGGCCTGATGTGCTTATTTATACACAAGTTGGATAAATCTAAATCTAATCCTAATAACAATAATTTAAATCCTAAAGATTCCAATTCGAATTACAGATTACAATCTTCTCAATCTTAGAAGTTTCCCAGTTTCCTAATTTCTAGCAGAATCATATCTGCATTCCGAGTTACCCAAATTACAGATTCCTTAATCTTAGCAAATCATATCTGCATTACAGATTCCTTAATATTAGCAAATCATATTTGCATTACATATTCCTTAATCTTGACAAATCATATCTGCATTCTTGCCAGAGTGATTTTAGGCGAGATTTCCGTCATTGATGTCGGCTTGACCAGGACGGCTAGTCCGGCAGGGTGCTTCCCGTCTTGGGCTGAGATGTTCCCGTTGGGCCGAGGTACTCCCGACATTCATGCCTGCAAAACAAGTCTTAACCTTTTTGTTAGTTAAAAACCTCATTTTAGCATAGATTTGTATTTCTCCTATTTTTAGGCCCATAATTCAAATCTTGATTAAGATAAGACTTTTAATCATTAAACATTCTTAACAACACCCATATTAAACCCACATAAAGTGTATAAAATATGACTCATCAACATCTTTCAATAGATTCTCAACAAAGGTATTCTTCATAAGGCTGGCTCGAAGGATCACCTCTCAGACATCTATCTTTTTGCTTTGTTCCACATGGGGACTGGCTAGAAATTCAACCTCCCAAGTTTTCTTTTTAAACATTTGAGGATGAATTTGAAAGGTAAAGGAGTCAAGAAGAACCATTTGATTCATTCAGTCGTAATCACCAAAATTTTCTCAAATCAGAAGATGTTGGATGTCTTCTATGCCTTGCCTAGGCAAAGTATGGCCACTGCTTCAAACAACAGAGATTTGGGCAAAATAATATCATTTCCATGAAGCTGGATAGAATGAAGTTGATAGAACCAGTTGATGTCAAGCCAACAAAAGCTGAGTTGGTAGCATTGTCTAAAAAGCCAATATCCAAACACTTGGCCCCAACCACCAAGACTACAATAGCCTCTGTTAGAAAAAGAAAGTTGATCTTAGTTACCTCAAATGATGATGAAGAGGTAGTTGCTGAAAAAGATCATCCCTAATAGAAGAAGAAGATGTTGATAAGGTCCCCTTGGTCTCAAGGATCAAGAGAAAAGCACTGGCTAAGGAGCCTCATGATGCAAAGCCCACCAACCCTATTGTTCTGACAACAATTTTGAAAGGTAAATGCTTCAAAACCATACCTAAACATCACCATCCCAAACCAACTTCACCTACTCCTATCTCTTATATTTCTCTACCTCCATAAAATCCAATTCCTGAACCAATCATTATACTAGACACCCCTTCTCAAACATCTCAAACCTCTCTAGAAAAACAAACCATTCTAGAAGACCCAAACACTTCACCATTACATATTAGCCCCCCTTCACCCATACAACCTGTTGTCCAAAAGCCTATGGACACCATAGGCACCCAAACTAACCCTACCTCTGAATGAAGAAAAGAATGACCCATTCTTTTCCTACACTTCCTACCAAAACTAGAATACCCCTTACCTACATATTCCTATGAACTTGTTCCTCCACCCTTTTACCCCCACTTAGCCACATACTCACCTCCACAACCAACTCCTCAACCCCTAGCCAGATATCAAACAAACTTGGCCTTCTTTGTGTCTCTCTACCACTCACCCATACATAAAGACAAACCTACCCCAACCACTCACCCACACACAAAGACAAACCTACCCCAACCTCATCACATATCCCTTCATCAATGTGAATCATCCGAGAGTTCAACCACATTATATTCTTGTTAAGGAAGAAGAAGAAGAATTATGTAGAAGCAAAATTCCAGAACTTGTCCATATTCAAATCTTTCCCATAGATTTGAAATTCACTCCTTTGGACGCCCTCACTCTTGGCTTCTCTACAAATCCAGAAGATAATATAATGTCTAAGTTCATTAAAGGAAGTTTTGGACTGAAAATACACCACTTCACGCTTCATTCATTAGTTATTAAGCTTGGTACCAAGATCATGATTCAACTTGATAGGATTTGTTTGAGGCTTCCAATGATTGACAACAACAAGTACAAGGAGTCACAAGTTAGAAGTCTAGCGACCCTTTTGCCATGCAACTCAGAGTTGTCCATTAGAAGTTGTTCTATAAGTACTCGTCTATACTTACATGAGAAGATGATAACAAGATATTTGGACGAGGATGAAGCATGTCAATTATGGAGATAAAATCTTGGGATCCACAATCACCAAGACTCATATAGTTATCTTTTTCTCCAAGAGAAGTTGGCTCCCATAACGTCCATTAGCACTTCTCACTTGTTGAAGGAGCTGAAGACCACTTCAATGATTGACTTGCTATTCCCATCAAGGACAACTCTTCTAAGGATTTCAGGCTTCTTGGTGCTGCAGAGACACCCATCTTTGCCTCTATAGCTTCATTTTGCTTTCAATTCCTTAACCTCCACACCCCTCACTGATAATACATATTTTATACCCCCTAGCAGGTCTTTAGATGGGTAGAGTAGACTGTAATTTGGAGTTAAGAATCATGTATTAGCCTAGATCTAGATTTCCAAAGTTGAACTAAGGAATATAAAAATCTAGGCTAAGTTTCTGATATTAGCTAACAAAAGGCAAGTCTTGTTTTGTAGGTCAAAAGAGAGACTGGACGAAGTCAAAGTCAATAAGAAGTTGTCTCGGCTGGACAGAGTTGACTCCATAGGGCCGACTTCGTGGGCAACCTCAAAGCAGAGCCGACTCCTATTCGGAATTGGATCCATCCTGATATCCGAAGGCCGACTCCACCAAAGCAAGATTCAAGCACATGTATAATGTAATTAAGCACGTGAGAGTTAGGAAAGTAGTTAGGGTTGTTATTTCTAGTATTTCTGTTAGGTTAGGTAGTTAAATTTGTTATTTTAGTTAAAACAGTTATAAAGTTAGTTAGTAATGCATGTATAAGTAGAGCTGCATGTTAACGTTCATTGGTTAGCAAGAAAATCACATACAACTTAGCCTATCACGTACACATTCCATTCCCAAACCTTAGTTCACTTTCTTCCTCTTAGTTCCATGGTGCTTCAAGGCGTGCCCAATCGATCGAGTGGGTACATGACCTGTGTCTGGGTAGCAGTTGGTTGCTAAGAGGAGATTGTTAGGGCGAGTTAACACACTGCTTAGTGATTCATCCCCTCAGTACCTGGCCATCGGAGGTGGAACACTACAACTACTATGGCGATTGTCGCAGGAAGTTGATCCACAAGCTATCATGAACACTTTACATTTTCTTGTATCATATTCCAAGTTAATCAATGAATGATTACAATTTTGCTTTTGCTATGATGTTTTGATTTCTGTTAGCATAATCTTTTTCTTGCTTAATCATGATTGTGTATAGTAAAGATTAGAACATGTTAGTTTAGGGGCCGATCGGAACCACTCTAACAACGAAATAGATAATCGCTAGATAATCTACATCAATCGAGTGTGTATTCCCTGCCAAACTCGAGGTAGCGATTGTTTAAGTCCTCAGTTAGCATGAGACGAATGTTCGGCGATCATCGTAGGTAATTGGATTGGTGAGGAATCAAAGACATAGTAAGAAATAGAATTAAAATCAGTAAGTGGTAAACTAGGATAGTGATTAGATAAATGTGTCAAAGGAGTCTTAATAATATAAGTAACCATATAATAATAGATAGTTTAATATTTACGTTCTTTAAACACTCTAGGTAATCTTTACAATTCTTGCAATTTACTTTTCCTGTTTAAACCCCCCATTTACATTTCTTGTTAGAATCAACATCCTACATAACTAGTTTCGTAATCTTTATTAATCTTACACCTTAGAAATATAGGAACCAAAGTGTCCTTGAGAAGAATGACCTAGGTTGATCCTGTGCTACTTTAACTTAGGAAAATCTAATATTTTGATAGAGGAAATAATGACCAATCCTTTAGCCTATCACTCACCCTTGGAAGAAACTTTTCTGAAGTTACCTAGATTCCCGTTCCTTATCAATTTGCCCTCCACTTTGCTGAACCCTTTACCTCACAACCCTTACAACCACCCTTTTCACCTTCTACCTCACCTACCTCACCCAAAAATCTTGAACCCCCAATTTCACAAGCTCTCACCCTATATAACCTATTACCGCCTCTACCATAACCTAACCTAGCCCAATAAGTTTTTATAGCTATCAAGGCCTATATTGATGAATGCTTTGATAAATTAGAATCCAAACTACTAGACATTTTTAAAAAATTTTCCACCACCACCAACCCCCATCTCATCCAAATTCTTAAACCTCCTATCTTTTCTTCTATTTTCTTTATTTTTGTTGTTGTTTTTTTTTACTATGATATGTTTTCTTCATTTCCTTTTTATCATATTGTTCTTTGATATTTGATTTATTTATATGGTTTATATGCTTTGATCCCATATATGTTATTTTATGTGCTATAATCTAATATGATATTTTATATGTATGCTTTGATCTCATATGCTTTGATCCTTGTATAATCTTTTATGCTCTGATTTGTGTAGCCATCCACTAGCCTAAGGGTAGCTTAAATATGATACATGGTTATATAACTTAGGGGTGCCTAAAATAAGTTATGTGATTAACTGTTATATATTATATATATTTTTCTCTTTGGCATAGTTTTTGTCATCAACAAAAAGGGGGAGATTGTTGGAACATAAATCTATTTGTCTAAAATAACCTAAGAAATTTGATGATAACAAACATTATGATTAAAGGATGATATCTTATGTTTAACTAGTGTTCTCTAGCTTTTAGAAGAACAACAGGTTATTGGACTTCATGTTGGAATGCGTGATAAAACATTTTTGAGACACTTAATAGTGACTTATGCTGAACATATTTGACATCATTTTATAGTTAATATTGACACATTGGTTGAGTTTGGGTTAATTGGACTTAATTAGGTTTAATTGCTAATCTTTGCTTATTTTCGGACAATTTTCATTATGATGTTGCTATCTTGTGCAGGTCATATCTAGAGCTACAGACCTCCAAATTGGATAATCTTGGTGGCTCTAGAAAGCTAAGACAAAGATATACAAATTCTCTCTTTTTGGGCTTAGTGTCAAAAGTCTGCATGAAGTTGCAACCTTTGCAACCACTTTATTGGGCTTTTCTTTGTATAAATTTTAGGACCTTGGTTGGTGAACCTTTGGGCTGAAAATCCTTCTACCCCAGACCACCTTCCTTAGCATTCAAAGCATGTAATAAATAGTAGTTGATTATTAAGGTTAGGGGAGACATTTTTAGGAATTTCTAGATTTTGAGTTTTAGGAGATTTCTTGGGTCACAAGTTTCCTCTCTATTTAATCTTCGCTTTTAGGTTTACTTTGTGTTTTATGCAGTGTTTTCTATGATGATTGCCATGGAAGGCTAGGCTTTCTTATCAATTCAAGGCTCTATGATTGTGGTTAAGTTTGAGTTCTTGAATTCTTTATTATACAAATTCTATTATGCCCCTCTTTTCTTTCCAATTCTTGACCTGTTTTCATGATTATGATTTTGCTTGAGGTTTTGGATTGTGTTAGGTTATGATTGATTATTCCCAATCTAATCAAGGTTAGGTAATCGATTAATGACTTAAATCAACCAATTAAGCGCTTGAATCCATGAATAATTAGGGATTGCGATTGTGATCTCAATTTATAGGGACGAATGTTAGATGATTGTCTAATGAATCTTGAGTTGATATGAATTTGCACCCTTATGTGAACTATGATAACAAAACTACATGATTGGATCCTTAGGTTGGTGTTACATAATTTTGTTTTGCATAAATACTTTTTCTACATGATTCTATTGACACACAACCCCCTTTTAGCATTGAATTCAATTTCAGTTCAAGTTGATTAGGCATTGCATGATTGTGCACTCGAGAGATTCTACCTAGGTTAGTCTCTACACTACAAAATTAAGAGAAATCTAGTGATTTTTATAGTATTTCGATAACATTATCAAATTGACATCGTTGCTAGGGATACAAGCTGTTGTGTCCTAATCTTGTGATATTTGACTCGTTTAGTGTATAGATTGTTTGTGTGAGTGAATTGCACTTTCTTTTATGTTTCAATACTGCTTAGAGAGAGAATACTAGTAGAAATCCTTAAGGAGTAGTAATAGAGATCATAGAATAGTGCAAATTACTAGTAGGGAGAGAAAGTGGGTATCTCAGAATTGGCTGAAAATTGGCCACATGATAGAAAAGAAAAATCATACATCAAGGTTACAAACATGGTGGTTGAGGGGTGGCGGGGGGCTATGTTTGCTTATTTTCATGATTTTTAAAAATCACAAAAAAATTTTAAAAAATTCATAAATTCATTATATAATGTCACTGTAGTGTTAGAAATTTTTTAAAATTTGGTTTCGTATCATTTTACCCTTCCTAGACCCTTCTTAACAAGTGTTTACTATAGGATGGACATTTCTATCATTTTATTATTTTTTGTCAATTCTACTATTTTTTGTCATTGTTTGTCAATCTCTTTATGTAGTATATGACTAGGAGTAATCCTGATAAATTGCATGCTTGTGATTCAGAAATAGATAGGACATTTCATAAGTTGTTAAGAAGTCTAAGGAGTAGTGAAATAGTTAATAGTAGTAGTCATAAGAGTAATGTTTTTGCATCTGATTTTGGTATTCTCATATTTAATATTGTTGATTTTGATTTTAATATTGCTAATTCTAATTCTGATTTTGGTGTTGATACATCCTAATTTAGTCTGGATAATATGTCTGATAATAATAGGAACTTGAAGGAGTTGGGTACATATATTGTTATGTATCAACTGTGGTGTATTCGATATCCTGAATTGAAACAAGCTCAATCATATGAACTTAAATTTGGACTAATCCATTTGTTGCCTAAGTTTCATGGTCTTGTAGGTGAAGATCCTCACAAGCATCTTAAGGAGTTCTACGTCGTGTGTTCCACCATGGGGCCACATGGAATTCTTGAGGGCCACATTCCTTTTCTCCCTAGATGGAGCTGTCAAGGACTGGTTGTACCTGCAAATAACATTGATTAATACATGGGGAGGCATGAAGATGATGTTCTTAGAAAATTTCTTCCTTGCCTCTAAAGCAACATCAATGAAGAAGGAGATGTGACATAAGGCAACATAATGGAGAGACATTATATGAGTGCTGGGAGAAGTTCAACAAGTTGTGTGCAACTTGTCCTCACCACCAAATCAATGAGCAGCTTTTGGTCCAACATTTCTATGAAGGATTGATGTTAATGGACAGAAGTATGATAGATTCTGCTAGTGGTGGAACTTTGATGGACAAGACCCAACTACTACAAGAAATTTAATTTCCAATATGGCTAGTAACACTCAACAATTTGGTGTTAGGGGGTCAGCTGCATCCAGAGTAGTAAATGAGGTAGTTGTTGCTGATAATTAAAGATTGGAAAATAAGGAAAATAAGATAATTGAACTGACCTCTCATTAGACATCTATCCATTGAACAACACCACATTAGTCCACTAGTGAAAGTGTGTGGCATTTGTGTTTCTACAGAACATCTAACTAATACATGCCCCACATTGCAAGAAACTGAACCAAATATACGAGCAATCCCATGATCAGTACTCAAACCAGATATATGGTTCTATGCACAACATACCTTAAAACTAGCAAAGATACTAACCATTGATTCCCAAATATCAAGCACCTCCTTTCAGACAACAACAACCTATTCAGCAAAATAATAGTTCGCCTTCCCTAAAGGGTTTGGTGAAGTAGATGGCTACAAGCAACATTCAATTTCAACAAAATGTGACTGTTAGAATTCAGGACTTGTAAACACATATTGGAAAACTAGCCATCACTGTGAACCAATTGCAATCAAATGGTTTTGGACAGATCCCTTCTCAAACAATCATCAATCCAAAAGGGAATGTGAGTGCCATAACTCTAAGGAGTTCTAAGGAGTTACCACAGTAACAACCAACACTAGTTGTCAATGATTCTGATGCATATTTGCCTGTGTAGTAGTAGACCAAACTAGTTCCATTACCCTTCCTAACTAGAATAGCCCAGGCAAGAAAGTTTGAGCTATATGAAAAGTTGTTGCAAACTTTTAGGAAAGTAGAAATCAATATCCCTCTCCTTGATGCCATCAAACAGATTTCGAAATATGAAAATTTCCTCAAGGAATTATGCACTCATAAAAGGGAAAAATTGAAGGGAGATATGGAGATGGGAAGAAATGTTTCTACATTGATAAAGAGCGAGCAAGTATTTGCCTTGATTTAGCGAGCAAGTAATGTTTCTACAATGAAGCTTAATCAACGCTAAATTACAACTAACAAACTAACAAAAAACATGATGTGTGATTCGTCTTTGGATCTTCAACAAACTTTTGATACACTTTTTTATACTTCTTTTTTTTGTTTCTGTTTTAGTGGCTAATGCTCTTTATTGTTGCATTGGTTTTAGGCCACGAATCGCTACACCAATTTCACTTGATATTTTTCTTTCACAATACTTGATCCACAATTGTTTTTCAATACAATCACCGTAACTTTTTAACAAACTTTTGTCACTTTTGCGATATAAATTCATCAATCCCAAACGAAAATCAAATTACACCAAATTGTTTTCAAATTTTATCAAAAACAAACCATAGAAAATGACAATTAAATTGATGAATTGACAAAAGCTAGGAAAACAAAACCTTAGTTGAAAATTTTAAAACAAACTAATAATTGAAGCAAAATTATGCATCAGAGAATTTACCTCTTAACACGATTAGAATAGATGCAAAATCGAGGTTGTTGACCTTCAATTTGCATCACCTTGCAAAGTGTAATGCTCTAATACCACTTGGTGGATTTTTGGCCATGCCTGGATCCCACACTTAAGGCAATTGCCAACTCTACAAAGATATGAGCAACATTATTGTTAATTCAGAATAAATTTGCAAAAAACTTAAGATAGAACAAGGAATAGAAAACAAGAAAACAGATAAGATTTAAAAATGGCTCACCACTGATTTTTTGGAAATTAGATAAGAGAAAACGAGATTCACCAGATGCCTGGTGGAGAACTTGATGAGAATTAAGTGTTCTAATCGAAGAACAAGTTGAGAGAACTCTCTCAATTGCTTGCTATGCAAGATTTCACAAATGAACTCAAATTTGTTACAATTAAGTTAGAATCAGCTTTATATACCAATCTTGCTTAAAAATAGGGGTGAAAACTGACCAAATGAAAAGGCCTTGGGCCTTGGAACAAACGTGGCCTAAAACAAGGCTTCGAGCACACTAATCAAGAATCCATCCAAAGTCGTAGACGCTATCCAAACTTTGTGTGTCCAAAGAGCCATCCAAAGAATAGAAAAGCCAAATGGGTCCAAAGCTCTTGCTTTCTTTACAAATGAAAGTAAACCACAAAAATTACATACAAGGTCCTACACTACATAAGGATAATTCCTAAAATGTGATTAGCACTAAGCCTTCTTTGGACACTTCTTGCCCTCTAAGGAGATCCATATTCTTTTGGACTTCTTCCTCAAGCCTCTTTAACCTTCCTCTGGTTAGGGGTCCTTGAGGAGCTTCTGCCTCTTTATGCTTGATGTTCTTCTCCTGTTCATCCTGCCTTCTTGGATTTACATCACTTTGTTTGGGTTTCATGTTGGCTATCAAGGGGAGCTATAAGGTCTATTTTGCAGCTATATAAAGGAGCAACTAAGGAACCGGAAATACCTCTACTATTGAGCTAGTTTTCCTAAACACCTTATTTCAACTCTACAAAGTGGAGGAAGTATAACCTTTGGAGGAAACCCTAAAGAACAAGAAGAACGACCATGAGGAACGCGTTTTCTATGTCTACACTGCTCTAAATAAGGGGGAAGTGAGAAATCTTGCTCAAGGGTATAGGTATGACTATGGATAGAGGGGTTTGCCCTAAACCCTGCTTAGTGTTTATGTTGACTATCTTTGTCAATCGATAAAGTGTTTAGTCATTTTTCTACTTAGTTTTTGTATTTGAAATACTTATGTTTGACTAACTTTATGACTAGTAGGGTATTTGGCTATTTGTTGTGGTTTCTTGTTTATGTCAATTTGTGGAGTACAAGACTCTTAGCCTTGTAGTCACAGATTAGGGGTTTTCCTAAACCCCAAAGTTGTGTGCCTTGGGTTATCTAAAAGGGAGGTTGAACTCCATGTATCAGGACCCTCTCTTTTATTAAGAATATTGGTAATCATATAGTTGATTTTGTAAATTGTATGTTCTTGGTGTTCTCTAAAGGGGATGAGCCCCTAGATTAGGTTTCTTGTTTATATTTTTTTTTGTGGAATTAATAGTGTGCAATTGGTTGTGTGTATGCAAAACGTAAAAAAAATCATACATTCCCTTTTAGATTCGAAATTCAAGGAAAAAAACTAGTAAAATTCAATAGCGGGTTTTTAAGCACATTCATACTCATGAAGAACAACCTGTGTAGGTTGTGCACACCCATGCAAATTCTGTGCACGCTCGTGTAGAGTCACGTCAGCTATTTAGGCCTATGCTCATAGGAACGCTCATGCTGCCACATCTGTGTTGTAAGAGTTTGTGTGACAATTGAATTTACTGCTTATTTGTTAACCAATATACTAGTGTGAAATTTACTACTATTGTTATTGTTGAAGTTCCTTTGAGAATGACGATATGATATAAAAATGAGTAATAAGTAACAAGGATAAATGCGAAGGGTGACCTAGTATGTGAGAGACAAGAATAGGCCCGAGGAACATTTATCAAGTGAGTAACCTAGCTTGTGAAGGGCTAGAATGGTACTCACTAATCTGTAATTGGTTAAGAGATGAGAGTCTAACTTATGAGAGGCAAGAATGGTCTTCATCGGCCCAATGTGGAAGAGGGAAAACGATGACTTAATTGTTGAACCAAATTCATGCATAATCTAATGAAACAGGTGTGTAAGGAATGTAGACATGAACCCAAGTGGTAAGGTCACTAGACCTCCTGGGGTTTATTCGGTACAGAAGAATCCAATGATAGTCGTGACTGATCCCCTAGCCTACTTCCTAGATTAGAGTTGGTACCATATGGCATACAGAGTAATACTAGGAGTGTATTACCGGCATTCATGTGTATAGTTGTTTGTTATTGTCTACTAATTATGGTTGCTTATTTTCTATTAATTATATGTATGTATTCTGCTTATTTCCTATGTCTTGTAGTTAATGGTATGAGTGTGTGCTACTTACGATGTGCTCATACCATGAGCTTGAGTGAGATACGTTTCTTACTCCCTTTTGTTGTGTGTTGTTTATGCTTGGGCTAAATTCCATTGTAGGTGACATTAGGCAGGAGTGTAAGGATTAAGTTGGGGCTTCTCATTTCCTACTCTTCCTTTTTCTTTTATTCTTACGTTTGTTGTTTGCGTTTATGTTTTGATAGGACATGTGACATCAAGAGGCTTTTGTAGTTACTTTACGATTATGTATTTGGTTTTTATTTTATGACATCAAAATTGACCTTTAGAGTTCTAGTAGGGATGCATATTTGTTTTCAATTACAAAATATGACCAGATTTTGTGAATCCTTTACTATTGTATATTTTTAAATTAAAATTTTTCTAATTTATTTTATTAGTATTGATTAGTATCGAGGGTATAGGGTGTCACATTTATGCCCTCTGCAAACAAACACTACAGTGACTGATGCTAAGGTTCCTGTGGCAGCACTAGAGAAGACACATTGAAAAAAGACACAATAAGACCCCTTCAAAAGTGAGAAGAGAATATATAGATAAGGTTTTATCAAGAAAAATGTACTAATTCCAACAAAAACAAAGCGTAAACAACACACTCCAAAAAGACTACTTTCATATATTTTAAAGCACTTTAAAGGACCGTTTACATACTCCCTTTACACCAAATTTAATTTTTTGAAATACTAATACTTTATAAAATAAAAACTTCAATAATATATTTACTAAATAAATACATATTAAAATTACTATATATGTGTATATATATATATATATATACACGCTTCCCCCCAACACACACATACATATATATATATAGACATGCATGCACACACACAATTAATAATAATAAAAGAAAAATCAAGGTGTTACACTTTGATCTTCGATCTTTTGAACTATTGTTGATGAGAAATTTACACATGTATAGGTAGGCTACTACCCATTCATGTTTATCTTGACAAATCACTACCAACTTTTGTAGATCAATTTCCTACTTTTCCAAATGGATTGGTAATATGGATCCAAGAGGTCTCTCTTCTACAGTGTGCAGTCATGTTAAGGAATGTGTTAGTCTTGATCACTTAAGTTGTAGAAATCTCCATGGAGTAGGATCTATATGGTCTATAAGATTGAGATTTGTATGAAGTGACTTTGTTTAACTTTTTACCACTAATTTCCCTTTTAATTGGTTATGCATATCCTTTACTGTGGCAATGTATTGATATATTTTGTTTAGAAATCTACAAATCTTATGATTGTTATAATTCCGAACTTTATATTTGTAGGAGTAGATGTCGAGGTCATCGAGAGTGTTAAGATTGATCTAGATGCCTTGGGGGCAAGTTCATGTAGGTCCTACTATATCATTTTTCATGAGACCACCATGGGATACGATGAAGCTTAGAAGATAGATCATGACCTCTAGATGGTGTGGTATAGAGGAGAGCTTTCATTTTTCTACACTTCTAACGAGATTGTAATTTTCTCAATGATCACGTATACTTCTCTATAGTTGTGGTTACTCATCTAAAATATGTGAAGAGAGTCTAATTTTACTACCAAAATTCATATGTCCGCTATGGACTATCGACACCTCTTCCATTAGAGACCTTGTCTTTGTCAAGATGTTGCTCATGCTAAAGAGCAACTCAAAAAGACTTTAGTGCTCCTTAATGGTAGTGTTTAATGTTTTGACCAGTAGTATTTAATGTTATGACTAGTAAGGATGTATGTTGTTGTATCTTTCTCTCTTTTTGATGCATTTTTATTAATAAATATTAAATATGTTTCTCTTTATTTTGCACCCTAGTCCAATTAAATGACAATTTATAATCATTTTATCATATTAAAATTATGATTTTTAAAATATAATTAAATAAAATTTAAATAGTGATAATTATAAATCACTAATACATGTAAATTAACTTTTTACAATCTTTTTTAATGGCAGTTCAAAAGTGTCAAAAAAATTTAATGTTAATAGTTTTAGTGTTAATTAGACAAATAATAATATAACATCAATTTTAAAAATTAAGAGACTAAATTGAACTTTTGAATAATAAATAGACTAATTTTTTTTATAAAAGAAAACATAAATTGAATCAATAAATAGAAGAATCAAATTAATTATTTAACAAAAATAAAAAATACTAATTCTTGACTTTTGATGTAACAAATAATCTTGAATGAACGTAAACTTCAACATTTTATGTATTAGTTAATTGTTATTATTATTATATTAATATATTAATATATTAATATATTAATTCTACGACAATTAGACAATTAAACCATTAAACATCATATCGAATGGGTGTTTTGACCGTGAAGTTTCTTTTTTAAGTATTTTGATCATTCATCCTTTTAGAAGACCGTGTTACATTATAAAAAACATACCCGGATTAAAAAAATCGAGTAAAAAGGTAGTGAAACTTACAAATAGAATACAATTTCGTAATAAAATATTAGTTGCTGATCACACATGAGAATTAGTCTCTCATAAGATTTTTATTTATTTTGATGTATTAATACACAATTCCCATATAAACATCGTACGCTGAAGGTCCAGAGTGTAATTACAGAGTCAGACATGGCCTCCATCTGCCTGTGGCTGATATGTTCGACGCCTAAGCTGAGAATCAGAATTGGGTTGTTGCAGAAATATTTTTGTTGGATCATTAGGGTCAACATACCTGCATAATGTTTTCAATCATAAATATTAGAGGTTTTGGATCATAAATCATAAGAGTGTACACTCTACAAACTTGACAGAAAAAAATACCTGCACAATTTTTTCAGTCATAAATACTACAGTTTTTGGATTATATATTATATAGTGCACTCTACAAATTTAAAGCACAGACATTCACTTACGCATGTCTCATCATCTCATCAACAGGAGTCTGAGCTGCCTGCAAAGGATCCACATAAGATTGTGTCTGCTGCATATTAGCATGTTGATTATACTGCCTCACTGAAGCAATCAAATTGTAGAAAAGGGGAATGAAGGTTCCACAACCCCCCTCTTTGAATATGATCTTAAATGAGTGAATGGAGTAAAGAGCTCTGTGTTGGTCATTTGGGATTACCTGTTGCGATTAAAAAGGTTCAAGTTTTAGGACCAATAATTTTGATACAACAATTATAACAACATATAGGATCGGAATCAGGCCAGGTAGCTAAGAATGCATTGTTTACTTACAGGTTCAACATGTCCAGAAAGATTGTTGCAGTGAAATATTGGCTGGTTAAATTTTTCACCACGGATGTAAAGCTGCATAATTAATGAAGAACTAAGTATCAGCAGCACGGTATAAATATTATATATGAAGCTTGTTTTTCTCAAACTACAAGACAAAAACAAAAAAATAATGATGAATTTTATACATACATACATATATATATATATATATACAATTTACCCCATTCAAGTGCAGCTTTTTTCTCATCTTATCCCTTCAAAACAAAATTGACTTTTCTGAAGTTTGATTCTAATAAAAACATTACCTCACCAATTATGTCAAAATGGAGATAGTCAATCAAATTTAGACGGAAGTGACTTAAAACTCAGCTTCAAGTGGTTAACCAATAAAAGAAGAGTAACCACAGAAAAAGAGTAACCAATTTTGGGGGTTTTGGAAGAACTTATGCAGGGCTTATGACTCCCATAAGCTCTTTTTAGGTTATATAAATAAGCTTTTCGATGTAGCTTATTAAAATATGCTCTTTTTAACTTATTTCAATAAATTTCATAGTCAAATTTGTGGTATAAGTCCTCATGATAAGAACCTATTGAATAAGTAGTACTTAATTAAGTTGTTTATCCATGTGCCCCCTTTATCCAAATACAATGGCAAGAAAGACACACAAAGGAACAAGCTCACAACTAAAACACTTAGCAACATCATAATAAAATTGCCATTTCAAAGAAAGATAGATAGATAGAATACAATTATGTTCCCATAACGCCTATACTAATTCACATTAACATGGAAAAAGAAAGGGTTAAGAATAATAATTATTCGCACATACAGGTTATTTTCAAACTTAATAACTTTCATTCATTATGTCCCGACCAATTTTACAAACAAACATAATAAAACCTACATTGGTAGTTTTCCGCATGTTAGCACTTAGCACAAGGTATAAAGCCAAGCAATGATAATGACTATTAGAGAAAAAATCAACAGACCTAAAAATCCACCCTCACAGCATTAATCCAAGTCATAATAGAAAAATATAATTATAAGGAGAACACAACACAAAAAAATATAAACCCAATGATTCGATGCAGTGATTCTGCTAGACAGAGATCGATATAGATTCATCCACAAATCCAACACAGAAAAGGGTCCATTAAACTGTCTTAGCATAACAAAAATGGTATTTAAAGATGTAAATTAATTTAGGTAGAACAGGAAAACAACAAACTTAAAACCTGCTAGCAAGCATAGCATTAGCAATTTGAAACAGTGAAAGAAGCTGTAACACATACCAAAGGCATATCAAAAGCTATAAAGCTTCCAACTGGACTTTTAGCAACGAAGACCATCCGAATATTTGACAAATAGACGATTCCCTTTGTTTTGATATGACCCCCATGATGTCTGACCAAAATTAATAACAAAATCATGATTATATCAAACATATTATTATATAACTGACTCAAATAAATAGAGGAAATGAACACTGGCACAAAAGATATAACTGCTTTATATTTCTCGAGTTGATTTGCTCTGCCTCAAATAAAGCTAAGAAATGCTCCAGGTACTTTATAATGACATATAATATTAGCACACTTATGAACATAATTCATGAAGAAGTATACGAAAAACAAACCAGATGGAGGGAACAACTTCAAAATCGATGTAAACCAGAAAATACCAAAAAGGTTTGCTTGCTCCCAAATGAAATCAAGATATTTCATATGGACCTCAAGGTCTCTCAACTACGAATAAAATAAACACATTTCATATGTTCTAAATACACTGTTACTGTTAGCAGACCCCTAACTTGACCTAGCATGTATTAGTATAAAAAGAAGATACAAGTTATGGTTTGTTTGATATCAATCTCTTATAATCATATATTTGTTGCTCTAATTTTCATCTCCCCGCTATCTTGAAATTAAACTAATGCCTCTGCTTAAGCCAAATAGTATCGTATTAATTCTGGTTCAAAAAAGTGCAGGAAGCAAGCTAAATAAAAGCCATGAATAAGCCCAAATAATCCTTTTCCCTTTTTTTTCCCCCAAGAATTGAGCAGAATGAATCCCTTAGAGAACCAATAAATGGATAGGATAAATAGAAAGAGAATCAATAAAGAGGAAGTAGTGACTGACCCAGAGGTAGGAATCTTATCGATATCGAATTCGACGCCGTCTCTGGCCAACACAAACATCTCGTTGACGAAAGGAACGGGCATCCCGTTAGGAAACAGCTGAGGATTCAACGCCATCTCTATCACTCTAACGGATCCAGATTCCAATCTTCAATGGTTTTCTCTCTCTCTCTCTCTCTCGAAGAACCTGCACGCGGGTCTTTCCAGACTTTACCTTCCCTCCTTGATCTTCTTTATATATATTACCATCTTTTTTTTTATATTTATCTTTCACCTTACTGTATTTGCAAGTTACCCTTTTTGTTTTATAATTAGACTTGGTATTTGCGCTACGGCTGTAAAATATTTTTATTTTTATAATATTTTTTAAGATATTACTTTTATAATATTATTTATTATTTTTATTATTATAGTAATAACTGCATTTATTTTTATAATATTTTTCTATTATTTTAAATTTAGACTATTACGTTATTGTTGTACTATTTTTTTTCCTTCACATTGTAGTATTAGTTTATTATTATATTTTTTATATTTTACTAGTATTGTTTACATTTGTTTATAGTGTTATTTTTATATACTTTATATTTAATTAAATATTTTAATATAAATATATATTATAACTTTTAATCCACATTTCTATTTTTATTTTAAATATGTTTATGTTATTTTAAATATTTATTGTAATTAATTTAAATATGAATTTTATTTTTGAAATTTTATTTTTTACACATTTTACAATAAAGTTGATGTATTTTTATTTAAATAATTTTTATGATTTTCTCTTTAGTTTAAAAAATCTTATATTTTTAAGTAAAATATTAAAATAATTTTTTATAATATTATTTTATTATTCTTTATTATTGTAATATCAATTAAATCATATTTAATATTGGCAGAAGGCGATATTTGACATAGGAATAGAGGTTAAATAACACGACCCCATGGTAGACGGCGCCCCTTGAACTTGGTAGAGGTTAGAAGACTGAGTTGATGTATTGAAAAAAGTCAAAGGCCACTAATGCCAGACGATACGATCCATAGAGATGACTATAATGACCGATTGATGGGTGAAAAGAAGGGAGCTAAAACTTAGATCTAAAATTGTGTACACTCTATAATACTCACCTCTTATATACCTGAACAATTATTATGAGTGATTTTTTTGTTATGTCTATTTTCTTTTTTATAATATTATGTTTCTACTATTTTAGATTTTAGACTATTACATGATTACTATAGTAAAGTTTCTTTTATTTTCACCACCAAAAAAATCTGACTTAACGACCAAAATTAGCTATCAAAACTATTCTATTACTAATAGCGACTGATTTTACGACCGAATATATCAACTACAAGATCATTTAGACCGAATCAGTGAACGAAAAGTATCGTTACCAACCAATTGATGCTAAATCTGTCACTAAAGAGAAACAAAAATATAAATATCATTTAGCCATCAATTTATTAATGTTGAGAAATAATAACTAATTTAGCGATCGAATATTAATTTTTTAAAATATACAAATAAAACAATAGCGATTGATTTATTTTTATTTATTTAAATATTCAAAAAATTAGCAACCGATATTTGAAAATTTTCAAAAAAATTTCCCACTCTTCTCATTTCCCATATTATTTAAATATCTCCCACCTTAAACCATTTTCCACCTTCAATCATTTCCCATTCTTACTCTACCTCTCCTCCCCTACCTCAATGTCACTGTCACCTTTGTCATTGCCACTACTATCGCCATCGCCTCGCCTCCACGCCCTTGCAACTGCTGCCATTGTCGCTGCCGCCATTGCCTCCCCTCCCCTCCAACTGATCGCTTCCTCCCTTCTCCCCTCCCTCCCTCCACGCCCTTGCCATCGCTACCATTGTCGATGCTGCCATTGCCTCCCCTCCCCTCCAGCCGATGGCTTCCTCCTTTCCCCCCCCCCCCCACCCCCAACCCCTTCGACGAATCGCCTTGACCTCCCTTCCTTTACTGCTACCACTACCATTGTCGTTATCACCTCCCCTCCCCTCCGACCGATCACGTCCCTCCCTCCTATCCTTTGATAAGGTTGTTTTTAGTCGTCTAAATGCGCATCAAATAAACTAAAGCTAACTATAGCATAGTCAACCCTAGGTCGAATTCTCTCGAGGACACAGTGCCCTCAATTATGATCTTGTGTGAAAATTGGAGTAGTGCAAAACTCAAGTGCAGAACTACAGAGTCGGATTAACTTTGTCTCGAACTAAAAAGCAAGGAAATAGGGGGTTGGTGATGAGTCACAAATTGTGCAGCTTTTATGGACCTAAGAAGGATGTTTACAAAGCTATCTTGTATTTAAGAATTGAGTGATAGCTGAGATTCATATTATGGACCGAAAAATAGAGAAAATACAAATCTGTGCTAAATCGAGGATCTTAGCTAACTCTTCCCTCTTGTGGGTTCAACTGAGTGTTCTTAGGTCCATAATAAGAAGACTCGGCCGAGATGAAGTCGTCTCGACCAAGACCGACTCCATCTCGGCCAGACCAAAACAGGCCAGGCTTCACGGCCCAGCAGCCCAAGTAGGTGTAATCCAATAAGGAGCAGCCCATAGATGTTATCCACGTCAGCTATCCAACTCAGGGCCACCTCAGCTCCAGCTCAACTACCACGTCACTTCTGGAGTAGCTTACAATGCAAGTTACGCAAGGGTAGAATAGGCAATTCATGTTGTAATTCTGTTAGGCATCATCGAAATCATTAGGCATAGCAGGTCACAACTCATGTATATATAGGAGGAGTTGTGCACTTTTTAAGGATCCTTTTGAATTCATTTTAAGCACACTCTCATTATCTTCACCTCTTCACTCTCGTTTTCCTCCGCTCATGGTGGTGCACGGTGCTGCATTGGTGTTTCTCTCGATCGAGGAAATGCAGGTCTGAGACTGGGAAGCCGAAGTTTGCTAGAGGGTACTGATTGGGATTTCCAACACACTCTGGTGAATCTGATCCTCAATGCTCAGGCCATTGGAGGTGAACCATCGCCATCAACCATGGCGATCGTCGTGGAAGATGGATCCACCTGAATTCAGACCACTGTGTTTGTACTCTGTTGTCTATTGATCAATTTCATTCTGCATTTCCTATTTCCATTCTCCTCCTCTCCTTTAATTCATGACTTAATCCACGATTGCAATTGAATTGTGAACAATGTTAAGCTAAGCCGATTGGAACTGGTTTAACTAATCCAGTAGGTAATCATTTAACGATTGTTAATCGAGAACCTAAAATCAACTCTGAACGTAATCCCTACCAACTGATGAGGTAGCGATTGTGTAATTCCTCGGTATGGCAATGGACGAACCTTTGGTGATTGCCATAAGAATTTCCAAGGCCGATATGGACTGATAACTGGAGTGCAGAAATTGGACTGGACTTTGACTGATAGAACTGAACATGGACACAGTTATATCATAATAATAATGCTAAGAAACCGGTAGTGATAGTATACATTTACTGCATTCATAGTTCTAGTTTATTTACTACCTTACTTGCACTTCAATCCCCCCTGTTATTGCTTTTCAATCCGAGACAAAGATAGTCCATCTCTGTAGCGTCTGTCTGCACTCAGCAGAAACCATGTCGAGATCATCTCGGCTCAGTCTTTGCCGAGAACATCTCGGCTCAATCTCTACCGAGAGCGACTCGACCATTGCTGAAGCGAGTCACATTCTACATCTCAGATTCTGCGTCACTTCACTCCACACTGAATCACAATCGAGCACATTGTGTCCTTGAGAAGAATGACCTAGGGTTGATTATACTATAGTTAGCCTTAGTTATTTGATGCTTGTTAAAACGACTAAAAACGAGTCTTATCAATTGGTTGTAGATTAAGTAAAATAACAATTAAAATAAGAATTCAAATGCGGCTAAACTAGGCTACTGCTACGGTTACTACTACTACTACTACTACTACTACTACTACTACTGTATTCATATTTCGTCTTAGTAATTGAGTCAGTTCTGGTTCGTTCACTCAAGTTCACATTCCATATCAACCTTAGGTTTCCTTATGACGATCGCCAAACATTCGTCCATTTCCATACAAAGGATTTACACGATCGCTACCTCATCAGTTGGCAAAGATTAAGTTCAAAGTTGATTTTAGGTTCTCGAATTGATTACTTATTGTAGTTGTTAAATCGGTTCCAATCAGGCTAGCTCAACATTCGTCTACTCTATCGTATGCAATCGCGACACAACAAGCAGAGTAAAATGCAGGAATTGCAATTAAGAGATTAGAATCACAACTACTGGTATTATTGAGAACGAAGTACAACACAAGGTGTGAATTCAGTGGAACCGTCTTGCACGATGATTGCCATGGACGACTATAATGGTTCACCTCTGTTAGCCAAGGTGCTGAGGATTAGGTCCACTAGAGTGCGATGGCAAGCCAAGCGGTCCCCTCTGACAACCTTCGGTCTCTCAGTCCATAACCTACGCTTCCTCGATTGAGAGAAACACCAATGAAAGCACCGTGCATCACCGTGAAGATGGAGAATATAGAGTGTGAAATGTGAATGGAAATAAGTCTGAATTCAATAACCATTAAACACCCCCAGCTCCTTCTATATATACATGAGTTGGACTTCTGAACATGCAAGCCTTAGATAAGCAGATTTAACATTCCTTCACCCCAAGAGTTAAGATGTTCAAGCAATTTGTGAAAAATACTTTCTCCACACCTAAGGCAATTAAGTGACCTGCAAACATCGAAGGATGACCGAGAGTGATAAAGTTCTCTCTTAGGAAAGCATTCTCTCAACCTCTCAAGTGTTTAAGCTTGTATATACACTCAACATCTTATGCTACTAGTATTACCAAACCTTGACTGGCCTTTCCTTCCACACATTCAAAAACACATGCAGAAATGATCAAAAGGACTTCATTCTTGGCTTGTATCGTGGCCAAGGCTAAAAGGTGGGATACAGGATGGAATAGTGAGTTTTCTAACCATAGGGAAGAGAGGAGCAATGGGAGTAGATTTGCGAGTATGAAAGATGTCCCAAGATACTGCAATTCTGTTTGGAAACTGTTTTGCTCACTTCTTTTATTTCCCTTTTTCTATTTTTCTTTTATGCTTTTCTTGCTTCTTATTTTGCAGTTTTGCGTTGCGTTTTTGTTACAGTTGATGACTATTGGCTGCTTCTTTATTTTTCTTTGCTTTTCTGCACTTGTTTTATCTTTCTTTTCTTTTCTTTTCTTTTCCAACCCTTTTTTAATACACTACTCTTGTTTGATCCCCTGGTGTCTTCCCCACACTCGATCGTGACTTACTCCCAAAACAATTCCAAAAAAGCTCCTTTGATCCCTAAGGTTGGGGTTGATCATGGTTTTCTGGCTTCAGCTTGTAATGAGCTATTAGAAAAGAATGGTCATTCAGGCTCAAAGAGGGTAAACAAGGGATAAGATTTACAAGGTAGGTCTAGTTGGCTCAAGGCTTATTAGAAACATGGCCTAGATCATCTCATTCCTACATGCAAAACCAGATATATGCAGAGAGCCAAGGCAAAATCTAGAACACTCAGTTAACATGGATGCAAAAATCACACAACAAAGAGAGAATGGCAAGATGCAAACCCATTTATATGTACATAAGCTCAAAAATTTCTCACACGGTTAATTGCTCTGCCACTAATGGTCTATCTTTTCTGTTTTTCAATCACCTACTACCTACGATGCAAAAATTTCATTCCCTATCAAGCTTGAAGAATCTGTCCTCCAGGGTTCCGAATTGCTTCCTACTACCTCATCCAATACTTAAAGAAATTGTTGCAGATTCTTTTCCAAATCATTTTTCTCAGCAATCAGAATTCTGAATTCAGTTAGGAAAAACAAAATCAAAATTTTAACGAAAATTGAATTTATGAATTTAGTTGGGCCGAGCCGAAGTCGGTCCGAATCCGGCCAAGATGGGGTCGGAGTCGGCATGGACTCGGCTTGGGCCGCTTTTTATTTGAAACAAAATTGGACTGAAATGAAAACAGGAAAAGAGAATTAAGACGTAAAGGAAAAATCAAGACATAAACAAACCAGAAATAGACAGTCAGAATATAATCGACATGGTAAACAAAGGTTTCAAGCACAGCAAGCCTTGGATGGCCACACCATCCCCCCCCCCACACACACACTTAAATGTTGCATTGTCCTTAATGCTTGGCCTAAATACAGAGGAGGGTTCATGAGATTAGCTGAGGGTGTGTCATCCAGTGGAGCCGATTCCAGTAATGAGATGGTCTCCATGTCGCCTACTATTAGTGCTAGACCTTCATGATATAGCTTAATTTGATGCCCATTGAACTGGAAGGTGTTGTTGGTGTGTTCATCCTTTAGTTCTACTACACTGTGGGGGAAAAACATTAGTAATAACAAAAGGTCCATTCCATCTAGAACAGAGCTTACCTGCAATGAGCTTTAAACATAAATTGAACAAGAGTACTTTATGGCCAACTTGGAACTCTTTTCTTAGGACCTGCTGATCATGAAATCGCTTGACTTTCTGCTTATAGATCCGAGAGTTCTCATAGGCCTTCAAGCGGAGTTTGTCCAGTTCTTGTAACTGGAATTTTCTTTGCTTTCCTGCTTGGTCGCAGGCCAGATTGCACTGTTTAACTACCCAGTAAGCTTTGTGTTCTATTTCCACTAGAAGATGACACGCCTTACCGAAGACAATCCGGTAGGGAGACATCCCTAATGGAGTTCGATATGCGGTTCTATGTGCCCAAAGAGCGTCCTCAAGGAGTCGGCTCTAGTCCTTCCTGCTGGGATTGGTCATCTTTTGCAGCGTCTTCTTTATTTCCCTGTTGAAAGCTTCAGCTTGGCCGTTGGTCTGGGGGTGGTAGGCTGTGGCAATTCTATGCATAACCCCATAATTGTGGAGTAAAGAGGACATGACTCTATTGCATAAGTGACTGCCTTTGTCACTTATGAGCGCTTTTGGCACACCAAACCAGCAAAAGATATTGGACTTCAGAAAGTCCACTACAACCCTAACATCATTGGTTTTGGTGGCTATGGCCTCTACCCATCTTGACACATAGTCTACGGCCAATAGAATATATGAGTACCCATTAAAGACTGGGAATGGCCCCATGAAGTTGATACCCTACACATCAAAGACTTCGTAGAACAGTATAGGTTGCTGGGGCATCTCATGCCTTCTACTAATGGCCATTCCAGCTTTTTGGCATTTTTCGCAGGTGAAGACGAATTGATAGGCATCCTTGAAAATGGTGGGCCAATAGAATCCACAATTAAGCACTTTCCTTGCTGTCCGAGTTGATCCATAATGGCCGCCCCAGGTGCTGCATGACAAAACTGGAGGACCAAATTGATCTTGGTGTTAGGAATGCACCTACGAATAACTTGGTCATTACAAAGTCTCCATAGGTAGGGATCATCCTATATGTAGTATTTGACATCATTTTGCAATCTCCGGTGGGAACTGAGATGCTGCCACAAAGTTATAGATATCTGTAAACCATGGTGTAGGCATGGTGATGTGCAATAGTTGCTCATTTGGGAATTCGTCTTTGATAAGCATCAGGTCAGCTTCCTTCTCAATCCTACTGAAGTGATCTGCTACTGAATTCGCAGCACCTTTCTTATCTTTAATCTCTATGTTGAATTCTTGAAGGAGAAGCATCCACCAAATCAATCTCGGCTTGGCATCTGGCTTCTTCAACAAGAATCTCAATGCAGCATGGTTAGAGAACACAATGATTTTTTAGTCGAGTAGGTATGAACGAAATTTGTCCAAAGCAAATACGATTGCTAATAGCTCCTTCTCGATTGTTGTGTAATTTAACTGGGTCGGGTCCATTGTCCGAGATGCATAAGCAATCACATGCATTTGCTTGCCGACTCCAGCTCTTTGGCCTAAGATGGCTCCTAATGCCGAATTGGATGCATCACACATAAGCTCAAATGGAAAATCCCAGTTAGGTGCTTGGAGAATAGGGGTGGATGTGAGTCGGTTTTTTAGCTCCTGAAAGGCTTCAATATAGGGCTGGTCAAACTTAAATTCCACATCCTTCTGTAGCAGCTTGGACAGTAGTAGGGCAATCTTGCTAAAGTTCTTGATGAATCTTCTGTAAAATCCTACATGTCCTAAGAATAAGCGAACGTCCCACACTGAAGTGGGGTTTGGAAGAGAGGTGATGATGTCAATCTTTGATTTATCAACCTCAATGCCTCTATTGGATACTAGGTGTCCCAACACAATTCCCTTAGTCACCATGAAATGGCATTTTTCAAAGTTAAGAACCAAGTTTGTGTTAATGCATCTCATTAACATCATGGATAAGTTTTCCACACATGCGTCAAATAAATCAGCATATACCGTGAAGTCGTCCATGAACACCTCCATGAACTCCTGTAGTAGGTCCGAGAAGATACTTGTCATGCAACATTGAAATGTACTCGACGCGTTGCACCTACCAAATGGCATGCAAGTGTACGCAAAGGTACCAAATGGGCAGGTGAAAGTGGTCTTGTGCTGATCTTTAGGTGCAATGTGGATTTGCATGTATCTAGAGAAGCCATCCAGAAAGCAGTAGTAGGACTTCCTTGCTAATTTCTCCAAGACTTGATCTATGAAGGGCAAAGGAAAGTGATCCTTGCGAGTTTCCTGATTTAATCTTCTATAGTCGATGTAGACTCGCTAGCTATTCTGAATTCGCATAGGTATCAATTCGTTGTGCTGGTTTCTCATGACAACCATCCTAGACTTTTTAGGTACTACTTGTACTGGACTCACCCATTGACTATCTAAGATGGGGTAGATGATCCCTGCAACAAGTAGTTTTGTCCCCTCTTTCTTGACCACGTCTAGGATGGTCGGATTCATTCTTCTCTATTGTTGCCTTATGGGCTTGGCTTCCTCCTCCATTAAAATTCTATGCATGCAGATGGAGGAGTTTATTCCTGAAGGTCAGATAATTTCCACCCAATTGCCTTCTTACGTTGCCTCAGAAATTGTAGTAGTTTATCCTCCTGCTCTTGGTGGAGATTGTTAGCAATGATGATTGGGAGTTGCTGCTTAGTATCCAAATAGGCGTATTGCAAGTGTCTTGGCAATGGCTTCAATTCCATGGGTGGTGGCAGAGATGAAGAATTATTATTAAATACTTTCGAATCTAGCTGGTTGACTTGAATTGAGCTCAGCACCAGGTGTGCCGACATGATCTCAGCCTTTAGCTGTTGTGGCCGACTCCTTTTGATAGAATCAGTTCTTGGCGGATGGGAGTAGAACTCAACTCTTTGGTTTGCTCTAAAGTCAGATCAATATGGAATGCGGTTCTCGCCTTGATTGTCCGAGATAGACTCGGCTTTAGCTTGCTTCTGGTCTTCTTTGGCCGAGATGGTCTCGGCATGCACTTATACATGTGGGTCGGCCTTGACCATTGTCTTCTTGGCCGAGATGACTTCGGTCCTTCTTTGGCCTCGGCCTCTTTTGGCCGACTCATACTCGGTAGTGAACATGGTTGCCACTTGTGCTGTGAATAGCTCTTCGGTCTCGGCAACTTGAACTTCTGCATTGTTTGAGCACTCCAGGTTCTCATGGTTGCGTACTTGGTCTAGTAGTTTGATCAACTTGGTGTCACAACCAGATTTGTGACGAAGCAAAAAGGGAAAATTAAAGGGGTAGGCCGAAATCAATTCGGCCTAGGGAGGAGTCGCCACCAGCATTTTGGTTAGGAACGTTGGAAAACCAAGATGGGAGGATAAGGTTTGGTCTGGAACCAAATGAATGGGTTCGGAAGTTGGTTACATACCGGGGGCACAGGGTGCCCCCAGCATGCCTGTTACTTAACAGTTACCTAAGACTAGCTTTTGGGTTTACTAAGGTTTTGGTGCATGCAAAGAGGGGAATAGAGGGTAATGTCATACATTCTTAGATTTGGCAATACAAAATATTCTCTAATATATATAATGGAATCCTATGTTTGGAGGGGTAATTTGGTTTGGGGTAATGGACTTGCAAGAGGTGTGTCTTCTTTGCCTACGTACCTCGAATGTGCGAGGATTCAAAGTCAACGTAGTTCTGGACTTTGGTTGGGAGATTTGCTTAGCCAAGGGTCGAGATGGACTCGGCCTTGACCGGTTTTGGTTAAGGGAGAAGGTCAGGGAAGGCTCGCATGGGGAGGGCCGAGACGAGCTCGGCCTGGTTGAGTTTAGAAAAGATGAGAAAGGGCGAGGCGAACTCGGCTTGGGCAAATAGTATACTATCTAGACTAGCATACTTACTTACTTATTCTAAGGAAAGTGTAGGTTCTAAGTGTGTGAAGTTAACTAGATTCTACCCTAGACTACAGCATTTATGATAAGAGAGGGGAGAGTACCACTAACCTGGAGTTTGCCGTGACATAGAGAGGTTGGAGGAATGCGGTAAAATTACCAATCTCAATGTGAACAAATTCTATGCACATGGGCCAAACTTCTCAACAATCCCTTCTAGATTCTTCATGTCCCTTCAGATTGCACTATATAGCGCTGTTATTAGGGGGAAATTCTCTGTTTCCTGCCGTGTCATCTTCTCTTTTTTGTCCAAGTTTGTTCTCTCTTGATGTTCCTAGTGTTTCCATAGTGCTCCAATTCTCTTGTGCTTTTTTGGTGAAAAATTGTTCAACCCCATAGAAAAATCTCCGACCCCTGCTCATTCGCGGTGAGGTCTTATATAGGCTGCGAGATGGGCTTGGACCTCTCTCCTGATGAGAGAATATTTTATTATATTTTATATTTGAATTTTGAATGGCTAACAGGTTTATCCCCTGATTCTTGGGATGAGAGAATATTTTATTGTATTTTATATTTGAATTTTGAATGTCTAACAGATTTATCCCTTGATTCTTGGGATGAGAGAATATTTTATTATATTTTATATTTGAATTTTGCATATCTAACAGGTTTATCCCTTGATTATTGGGATGAGAGAATATTTTATTAGATTTTATATTTGAAATTTGAATATCTAACAGGTTTATCCCCTACTTGTTGGTAACGTATAAAATCTTCAGGATTTTATCGTTATCGGTTAAGGGAAAGCCAACTTGTGGTTGTTTGTTTGTTGATAACATATAGAATCTTCACGATTTTATTTGTTATCAGTTAAAGGAAAGTCAACTGTGGTTGTTTGGGCCGGACAATTTTGGGGTTCTACACTTGGCTTCCTAACTCAAGTTGGCAAGATCAATATTATCATCCTTAGAGTCGGGAAGATCATGTACTTCAGCATAATCAGCTTCTACTATTGTGGACCCTAGGTGACCAATTGAATCAGTACTTCCAGCAAAATTTTCATTATCTTCACTACTGATGTCTAGTTGAAGACATTCCTCCACTAGTTCATTAATCAAATCTATGCCAAAGAGGGAATGGTCCTCGATGGGGGTGCTTCATAGCTTCGAAAATATTGAACTGCACCAAAGTGTCACCAAATTCCATAGAGAGTGTCCCGACATGCACGTAAATCTTTGTTCTAGCGGTCATAAGGAATGGTCGCCCCAAGATCAAGATAGATCCCTTCCCTGATGTTTCGTCCTCCATATCAAGCACAAAGAAATCCGTTGGGAAAATTAGCTCATTAACATGGACATCTTCGAGACACCCAAGGGTTGAACAACACTTCTATTTGGTAGCTTTATTGTCATCCTAGTAGGTTCCAGGTCACCAAAATTCAAGGATTTGTAGATTGAAGTTGGCATGACATTAATTGAAGCTCCCAAGTCCAACATGGCATTGGCAAAGGTACAGTCGCCAATGGTACATGGGACAGCGAAGATTTCGGGATCTCAGCATTTCTTTGGTAGTGCTTGTGCTCCTATAGTGAAATCTTCATTTTTGGTCAACATTGTCACTATACCTCCCATTTCCATACTTCCTTTCATCTTTTTCCTCTTATGCACACACAGTTCTTTGAGGACCTTAGCGTACTTAGGAATTTGCTTAATCGTATCAAGGAGTGGAATGTTGATTTCCACCTTTCGAAACATCCTCAACAATTCTTCATCAGAGTCAGGCTTCTTTGTTGAGATGGTTTGGGTTGGAAATGGCAATGGGACAGTTTTGTCTTGTTGAAGCATCTGCGAGTTAGTATCCGACTTAGAATCGGCATTGCTTGATCTCAGCAATTGTTGCGATGCTGGTTGAGGTAGTTCTTTTCCACTTCTCAGTGTAAGTTGCTAGATCCAACCAATTGTAAATGGCTCATAGTATTGGCTAGCTGTCCTATTTGCATCTTGAGGTCTTGAATGGTGGCATTCATATTCTACTGGAGTTGCATGTTACTAGAGCTCATGGTTTGTTGGAACTCCAAGTTGCTGGTTGCTAATTGCATCATTAGGTCTTCTAGAGATGGTGAATTGCCTTGAATTGGCATTCTCTGTTGTTGTTGTTACTGGAACGATGGTACTTAAGATTGTGGAGTCGGTTGTTAATAACCTATTGGTCTTTGAGGTGCATTTGGGGCAAGTCCGAATCGCTGAGCTGCATATGGCCTTGAACTTGGCCCTGGCCGAAACGGCTGCTTTCCAAACTGCTGATTATCAACTGGTCAACTATGATATAGTTGCTTCCCATAGTAGTAACCACCTATGGCTCCAACACTCTTTGGATAATTCGACTTGGTTTCTTGCAAAGTGGGGCACATATCAGTAGGGTGCTCCACAAAAGTACATATGCCACAAACTCTGGCTGTTGCACTTGGTTGGTGTTGTCTAATAGCAAGTTGCCTCACTAATGATGTCAACTCAGTCAGCTAGTTCTCCAATCTCAGGTTATCCACTACACTAATTTCATTCACATTCGGGATTGGTTGGCTCCTCTGATCCCAAATTGTTGTGTATTGCTTACCATGTTAGAGATCAAGTGCCTCGCTGCTGCCGACGTCTTATCCATCAATGCCCCTCCACTAGCAGCATCAATCATATTCCGGCCCATCATCGTCAGATCTTCATAGAAATACTGGATCAGCAACTGTTCACTGATCTGATGATGTGGACATGTGGCACAGAGTTTGTTGAATCTTTCCTAGTATTCGTGCAAAGTTTCTCCAGGATGTTGCCTGATCCCATAGATTTCCTTCCTAATGGTCGTGGTTCTGGATGCCGGAAAGAACTTCTCCAAGAACATATGCTTCATATCTCCCCAAGTGTTGAATAGAACTGGCTGTAGATACAGGCAATCTTTTGTTACTCCATCCAGGGAGAATGGAAACGCCTTCATCTTGATGTAATCTTCCGGTATCCCCTGTGGTCTCATTGTGGAGAAAACCACATGGAATTCCTTCAAGTGCTTGTGGGGATCTTCTCCTGCAAGACCATGAAATTTAGGTAACAAATGTATAAGACCAGATTTCAATTCATAGGTTTGAGCTGGTTCCAGTTGAGGGTACTGGATGCACCAAGGTTGGTACATTACGTGAGGTGTAGCCAGCTCCTTCAGAGTTCTTTCGTTATTGTTCTCCATATGCTTTGTAGAATTGTTAGTGCTACTATATTCAAAAGAATCAGAAGTGTTAGTAACATGACTACTATTATCAGAACTAGAAACAGAATTAGAACTATTACTTACTATGATCTTCCTAGCTTTTCTTAACCTACGTAAAGTTAACTCTATTTTAGGACCTAAATCATACAAAGGGTCAAAAGTACTCCTGGTCATGCATTATATAAACTCATGCGGGAAAGTTATAATTAATTCAGCAACTAAAGAAACAAAAACCAATACTTATCCAAATGCAAATCAAATATGCAGTAAGGAAAATGAATGCAATGTTGCAACTATTTTGTTTTATTTTTAGCAGTGGAACTCAAGCACCAAAATTTTTCACATACTCAGCATGCTATTTTATTATAGGATTTAAATCAAACAGACACAAACTTACCTTAGAATCTAGAACTAGACTAACACAACAATATACAAACTCGGGATTCGACTTCACTTCAGGTTTGGCACACAAAGACACAAAAGAACTTGTGTTCCCAGCAACAGCGCCAATTTGATAAGGTCGTTTTTAGTCGTCTAAACGCGCATCAAATAAACTAAAGCTAACTATAGCATAGTCAACCCTAGGTCGAATTCTCTTGAGGACACAGTGCGCTCAATTATGATCTTGTGTGAAAACTGGAGTAGTGCATAACTCAAGTGTAGAATGCAAACTCACTCTAAGCTAGGTGCCAAGTTGCTCTCGGTAGAGACAAATATGGTATGGACTCGGTAGAGCCTTATCCGACACGGTCTTGACTAAGTGCAGACAGACGCTACAAAGTCGGACTGACACTGTCTTGAACTAAAAAGCAGGAAACAGGAGGGGTTGCAGATTAAGTAAAATAACAATTAAAATAAGAATTCAAATGTGGCTAAACTAGGCTACTGCTACGACTACTACTACTGCTACTACTACTACTATATTCATATTTCGTGTCAATAATTGAGTCAATTTTGGTTCGTTTACTCAAGTTCACAGTCCATATCAACCTTAGGTTTCCTTATGACGATCGTCAATCATTTGTCCATTGCCATACCGAGGATTTACACGATCGCTACCTCATCAGTTGGCAGGGATTAAGTTTAGAGTTGATTTTAGGTTCTCCATTAGGTTCTCTAATTGATTACGTACTATAGTTGTTAAATTGATTCCAATCGGCCTAGCTCAGCATTCGTCTACTCTACCGTATGCTATTGCGACACAGAAAGCAAATTAAAATGCAGGAATTGCAATCAAGAGATTAGAATCACAACTATTGGTATTACTGAGAACGAAGTACAACACAGGGCGTGAATTCAATAAAACTATCTTGCACGACGATCGCCATGGACAATGATGATTGTTCACCTCTGTTAGCCAAGGCATTGAGGATCAGGTCCACCAGAGTGCGATGGTGAGTCAAGTGGTCCCCTCTGACAACCTTCGACCTCTTAGTCCATGACCTGCGCCTCCTCGATCGAGAGAAACACCAATGAAGGCACTGTGCACCACCGTGAAGATGGAGAATATAGAGTGTGAAATGTGAATGGAAATAAGTCTAAATTCAACAACCATTAAATGAGCCTAGCTCCTTCTATATATACATGAGTTGGACTTCTGAACACGCAAGCTAACAGACTCCTAACTGAATTACATAGTGAAATTCCTACTCTATCCTTACGTAACTTGCACTGCAAGCTTCTTTAGGGTGAGGTGGCAGCTGAGCTCGGTTGCCTACGTGGATGGCACAACTGGCTACTCCTATTTGGCTGTTGGACCACAAAGTCAACTGGGATCAATTCGGCTTGGGCGGGGACTCTTGATGGGCCGAGATCATCCAGATTTTTCCTACAAAATTGGAATGAATCTTTTATTAGCTAAGACCTGTAAATTAGCATAGATTTATACTTTCGTTATTTCTAGGTCCATAATATGAATCTTAGCTAATACTCAATTCGTAAGCACCCAATGATCCCAAAAACACTAATCTTAGGTCCCTGTATGGTGTATAAAATATGACTCATCATCCCCCCTTCAACCGACCATCCTAACCATCCCCCAAATGTCACCCGAACCGAGTTTTTAGAAAAGAATAATAGCAATAACTTTAGTGACCAATTTAGAGATCAATTTAAAAACCAACTTTAGCGGACGATTTAAAAAAGTAGCAATAGCTATAGCAATCGATTTTTTTTTAAATTAAAAATAAAAATTAGGGACCAATTTTTTTAAAAATATAAAAATTAAAAATTAACCATCGAATTAGCAACCAGTTTTTTTAATAGAATTAAAAATAGAAATTATCCATTAAATTAGCGATCAATGTGACTTTTTTATAAAAAAAATAAAACAACAATTGATTTATCAACTGAATATTTGGTTGCCAATTAGCCATCGAACCAAATTCATTTGCTAAACGACTTCGCGTCTAGGGTTTTGGGGCAGACAAAAATCGGTTGCTAATCCATTTATCCACCAAATTTTGAAAATAGCAACCAATTTTTTAGATTTAGTGATGAATTTGGATGGTTGCTAAACTAAAAATTCATTGTAGTGTTTTCTTAAGATTATAGAAGTGGTTTATTATTATTTTTATTTTTTAATGAGTATTATCTATATTATCTATATTATCCTTTTAACCTTATAGTAATTAATTATTGTTTATAATTATTATTATTTGCATTTTTAGTAATAATTATTATTATGGAACTTGCTATCGAGGTTAGGGTTGTACTTAGCTATTTGATTTAGAATGCACATTATAAAAGTTTGCTCAATAAAATAATAAATAGTGATTAATTATATATATATATATATATATTTTTTTTTTTTTTTTTTGCTTGTAAAGGCTTAATATCAATAAAGAATAATCATGTATATGATATGGTTTTGAGGAAATAAATTGAGGTATTCTTCCACTTGATAAGTAGTGTATGATATATACTATACTAAGAGTATCCAGTTGATCCAATAAGTAAGCATACACACCTATACATGATTTTAGAGAAATTGTTCATACATATCCAAAGGAAAGGCAAGATTGTACTCCTCAATCTAGAAGTAGTAATTGTTAAAGATTCATCAAGTAGTGCTAGTTATATATATAAATTCATAAAATTCAAAAGATAAAATAAGGTCTAGCCCAACATTGCCTATATATAAATACATCTCACCAATATTAAAAAATTATATTCAAAAGAAAGATTATGCCTTGACAATTATCACAAAACAACCTTAAACTCTTTTTGAGTTGTTAACTACATATCTAGCCATCAGTAACTAGAGTAAAGCCTTCTAGGTCCTCAAGGATGACGCTCGTCCATCCATTGCTTCATGACAAGTACAATAATAAGAGAAGAGAGACACAGAAAGCAAGGAGTGAGGTTATATTTATATAAAGGACTAACTAAAAGAGTGACATGCAAACAAGCATAGGTACATAGCACACATAGTCATGACAATTCACATATCTTAAAAGGGAATAACTTAGCATTACCGATAAGAAGTAGTTAAACAATCATAATTATATTAGCCATAAGTTAGTCAATCATTATGTATGAAATACATGTCCACTCACTACTTGAAAAATCTTAATTAGAGATCGAAATTAGCAACCGAAAAAATCTATCGCTAATAGCAACTGAATTAGCGACTGCAACTTTGTTACTTTGTGTTAATAAATTAGCGACCAAAATGCGTTGTAGCTAAACAAATCGATGGTTATTTCCATGGCTAACTCAAGTCAAAGTCTAGGTACCACATAGCCACCAAAATGTGAAAGAAAAATAGTGACCAACATTCTGTCGCTAAATGGCTTACCTTAAGCAAATTAGTGATCGAATTTCAAATAAAAAAATAAATAATAAAAAACGAAAATAGGCACCTAATTAGCAACATAATTTTACTTCAACAAATAAAAAATTAAAAACACATTTAGTCATCGAAACAACAACTGAATTTGAATTAAAAAATTTATAAAAAAAATGAAATTTTAGCATCCAAATTAGCAACTGAATTTGAAATAAAAAATAAAAAGGATAATAGTGACCCTAGTATCTAGTCCCCACCATACAACCCTGCCATGTTAGCCACCACACACACCCCTTAGCACCGCCATGCATGCCCAAGGCACTGCCACGCCTACTGGTCCCTATGCTTGGTCCATGCTCGTTGCCCGTCATGTATCACCATCTACCTTGGTCCATACCTACACCTATCGCCCGCCCCCTTACCCTAGTCCATGCTTGTACCTCGGTTAACGTGCATCTGTCTTGGTCAGCTTGCGTCTGTCTCGATCAGTGAGCACCTACCCCTTGGTCTATGCGATCTTGTTCTACACATGTCACGTTTCTCATGTGGCTTCGTTTTGCAGAAAACAAAATTTATTTATTTTTTATTTTTTCAAGATAATTAGTGATCGATTTAGCAACTTTTTATTTTTTTAGATAATTAGCAACCGATTTAGCGATCGAAAATTTATTATTTTTTTTATTTTTACACATAAATTATTGATCGAAATAGGCACCGATGTTTTGGTCGCTATTTCTAGTGCCTTTTAGTATTGGCAACTCAGACCACAACTATGTTAGCGACCAAAATTGTGGTCTCTATTTTAGTCACCAAATCAAATTTGGTTGATATATGATTTAGCCACTAGGATTATAACAACCGATGAAATTGTTAAGTTAGTTGCTAAGGATTTAGCCACTAATTTTCAAAATTAGCAATCAATTTTTGTGGTCACTAAACTTCAATTTTTTTAGTGACTACTTGGTGAATTACTGAACTTTCTTTATGCATGCATATGCTAGAGGTATTCATCTTCTCAATTTTTAGTGCTCTTAATCATTGTTTCGACATATGTTTGTTCCATATTAGACAACCTTCATTGGTAAGCATTTCATCATGGCATTACAAGCAATGCAGGGTGTTAAAATTCTCCAAGTTTATATAGAGTCTTATAAAGATTATAAGGAGGGTTTTTTCTTTCTACATTCAATGGTGGGGGCTTGGCATGGGCTTTTTGAAATTGTCGGTACGTCACTTGACAAGATCAATGTTATCTTAGCCAAGTTCCCACTATATTGGACCCAAGATCACTTTAGGGATGACATACAATCTTATAAGGTCCTTGAAGAGAAATTGACCCTGGGTGAGATGGTCGGTTAAAGCACTTTCATCTTGGTTCATAAGAACCTTGGAATTTTTGTTCCTTGCAGCATCATCCATAGGACCTTGTAGGAGAACTTCCTTAGTGATTTACGTAAACAACATTTTCATTATGTTTTGCTTGATGTATGTCGATGGCTATAATATCTTATTTTTCCTTGTCTTTTTGCATAAGCATTCATGGATACCCATGTGAGTTTTGTTGTTGCAAAGAAGTCTAGGTAGGTTCCTAAATCCTGGAGGAAAATGAAGGCAAAGGAGGGATCCAAGCAAACCTTATAGGTTCCAATTCCTGAGGTAGCCCCAAAAGTTATAAGTGGATCATTAGTAGAATAAGGTGGTGTCATGAAACTCGCTTCGCCAATCATTGCCGCCCTAGTTCGAGGTCGACATCTCCTCCAATCGTAGAGCCCTTAGCAAAAAGGTAAGGGGTAGATCATATTGGCTCCTAATCTATGCCCAATATCGTCCCACTATAAGGAGCAGAGGGTGTTTGGAAGAATAAAGTGTTGTATATTCTATGTTGGAGGGGATACTCTAAAGTGGCACTTGGAATGCTATCGAGCATGATTCTCCTAATGGCACCATTGAGGCTTTGGATTGGATGTTGGTGATAAAGACCTATAATGGGATTATTGCTCGTTACATGTTTGAGATTCTTCTCAAATTTTAAGCCTTCTGCCACCTAAAAAGTGTGGAAGATGATGATAACCTTGAGTAGTTTGTTGCTACAAAGGATGATGCCTTGAAGAAAACCAATGTGGCTTTGGCGCTAGTAGCAAGTGAGAAGGCAACTTTAGAGAAGGATTTGGCCAAGTGGGATTAATTACTGGCTGAGAAGGAAGGAGTTGTTCATTGACTCGAGGGTGAGAAGGCAAAAGTAAAGGCCAAATACGCCGAGTTAGAGTCGATGTACTGGGAGAAAGTTGATGTGTTGATTATCTCTCTAGAAGCCAAACGTGATTTGACTATTAAGTTGCAAGAGACCAAGGAGCAACTCCTTACTGCCACTTTCAACGCTTTCAACAACATCATTGAGTAGGTGGAGTTTCTAAACCCTAGTATGAAACAAACTTCACTTGTTTGTTGTAGGATTGCAAATGGATGTCGTATGGTGATGTTATTTGGTTTGTGTGGTCACAGCAATTTCCAACTATAAGGAGGAAAAAGAGAGTAATGTCGTTCCAATTGACCCTCCTTCTAGAGTCGGCAGTAGTGATGTCAATGATGAAGTGGTTGGGGATGATGTAATTTAGCTTGTTTTCTTTGTTGTTTTTCTTTCAATGTAACTTTTCTTTTGAACTATCTTTGTAATTTGTTTCTTTACTCTATAATTTGATAATTTGGTAATCATACGTCACTCACTTGCTTTCTCTTTCTCCACTATATTCATTTGTTTTCTAGGCGTGCTCTTTCAATGTTCAACATTGATTCAAGATGTCGTCTTTTGGTTTTGACCTTTTAACTTAGCAAAGTTTTGATTCTTTTATTTAGCGAAAGGTGCATATCTTGCATTGTTGTTTGTTGCATCCTTCTCGATCTAAAAGTATTTCATTGTTGGGATCTCATGTTATAATGAGATCAATTACTAATCACATGTTGTGAAGGATTCGTGCATCATAAGGAGGCCATGAGCCAAAATCATGTCGGGTGGTCGCTTGATTTTCACGTTGTGAACGGGATCAACGAGCAAACTTCTATTGTGATGAAAATTTGACAATGTAGTATGCCATCGAGTCTTCATGGTAGCGATTTATGAGTTCGTGTAAAACAAGATCTCATGATGTTATTATACGTTGTTAAGTCATCATGGCGAGTGATATACAAAAACGAGATCTTGTGATGTCGCACGTCATTAGTCCTCATGATGAATGATATACCAGTTCATGTAAAATGAGATCTCATGATGGTGTATGTGATTGAGTCTTCATGGTAAGCAATCTATGTGTTTGTGTAAAATGCAATCTTGTGATGTCGTACGTCATTGCAAGGCGACTTACACCAATCTTCGACTTTGTATTGGGCAAAGTTAGAGCAGGTATCTTATTTATTTCTACCAAAGAAACACTAGAAATAAATAGAAAGCTCATTTTATTAATGTAATTAGGGAAAGGCATGTACATCATTCAATTGAAGTATCTTCTAAGGTTTGATATGTACTAAGTCCAATTGATAGGTGTTGGTACCAGTTTTAGATATAACATGGAATGTGCCCTCCTAATTGTCGACAAGCTTGTTGTCTTTAGTGTACCTTCCACCTATTTTGGCAGGACGAAGGACTAAATCCTCGACATCAAAATCCTAAGGGACAACCTACGCATTGTATTAGATGGTAAGCTTTTGTTTGAGAACCACTTCCCCAATGGCGTTAATGTCTCTTTGTCCTTTTTCTAAGTGGCGACAATGTCTCTTCGTCCTTTTGCTAGGTCTAACTCTTCCCTAATGGATAAATTGTTGGTATCGAGGTTCATCTAGAAGGCAAGCTGAAATAAAGATTAGAGTAAGGGGTGGTGCGGTACGCCCATACGACGTAAGGGAGTTGTTCTGCCCAATTTCCCTTTGTTGCTTCCAACAACCTCTTCAAGCCTCAAAGGATAACTTGGTTTGCTTTTTCCAAATGTCCATTCATTTACAAGTGTTCCATCAACAGAGGAGTCACATGGAACACTTGTAAATGAATGGACATTTGGAAAAAGCCTCAAGGGTTTGCTTTTTCCAAATGTCCATTCATTTACCAGTAGCTTCACATAACTGAGCAGAGTCACATGATAGCTAATAAACCCTATAAGGTCCTCCTTATAGGGAATGATATCGACAAACGAGCCATTGTCAATGAGTAATCATTGCACCTCCTTATTCACCATGAAAGTGATTACAAGTAATGGATCATTGTGATCGAGATGAACCCTTTCAAAATTAAAATCGTCGAAGGGGACAACGGGAGCCTTAGGTGAAACGTCTCAATGTTTTGGATTACTAAGGTGCCATTGGAGGACTATCCATCCATCCACGAAACCTCTTGGTATGAGGTAAATCACTTCATGCAAGCATTGAGATGACTCCTTATGTTAGTTGTAAGACATCCTTGAGGAGAAACTAAGGGAGGGACCCTTGACCACTTGCACCTTAGAGGGAGACATCTCCATGGGATGAGTGTGATACCTTGAAGATCTTCATTGTGGTGGTGATCAGTGAGGGGATTCATGATAATCCTTTATATAGCAAGGACTCTATGATTTGTGGCAGTGTGTGTTCAGATCCCAAGACCTTCTTTCCCATTTTCTCCCACCATCTTTTTTAACGAACCTCAATTTCCCACACCTGATCAGATCTTTTGATGGCGTTTTTTAGCATGTGCCATTGCTTTGTGTTGTGTCCAATACACACGTGGAACCTATAGAACTTTATGGATACCTGCCCTAGTTTTAACTTGAAAGATTTGGGCACGGTAATCTTAACTTGTTTGAATTCTACCCCTAAAACTTCATTAAGAATTCTTCCTTTAGAAATATTTAGAGGTTTATATTCTCGTATCACGGATCCTTTACCCCTCTTCCACCATGAGGTCTATCTGTATGGGTAGATTGGGCAGGCTTTTGTGAACTCCGTTTCTATCTGCCATTTCCTTCCACCTTGGCCTTCCTCGCTTCGAGAGAGTTCTCATAGTTGATATAGTTCTCTACCTTTTTCAAAAACTCTTCCATGGATCATGGGGGTAGAAGTCTTGATGATGAAAATGTAAAAGAGTGTGTCTTTCATATACCGTCCTTTGCCAACATCAGAACCACCCTAGGTAAGAGGCCTTTAGCTAATCTTGCCTTGGTCTTTGCTTTTGCCTTGCTTGTTGCAAATTTGAAAGCCCAACGCAAATATCCTCAAGTATTAACAAACCAAACGGGAAGGGATTGGAACCACTTTAGGGCGCCTTGCTTTAGAGATGGCAGAAACATTCTACACATCAAGCATCCTATGGTACCCTACAAAGGTCGACATAAAGGTTATGAGATGGTTGTTAAAATCTATAGTCCTATCATACAGATCCATGGGGGGAAGTTGTTGGAAATGCTTTGGGACTTGAAAAGTTAGAACTTTGTCAAAGAAAGGAAGGTTGAAAGGTATTATGTCCTCGTCCCTACTATGACAATCGTTAGAGATGATTATGATCTTCTGCACGATTGTTAGCGAAGGGTGTGACAAAGATGGTGGTTATAGGGGTTCCATGTTCGCACATATAGTTATCTGAGTTGTTGGCCAAGGCTTCTATGGGCTTTAATGTTAGGAGATGGAGGCCTCCAATAATGACTTCTAGTGAGTGTTTTTTGTGGCAGTGTGGCAATGGTTATGTTTATGTGAAGACTTGAACTTAGCTATCAAGCATTGGTGCTCCTCCAATATCATGCGATGTTGCTAGAGGAGTTGCACCAATGCAATCATGTCCAAGGATAGAGTTGGAGCATATTGCTATGATGGTAAGAAGGAGGCAATAGAGGTAATGATGTTGTCCTTAAATGTGCTAATTGGCAAAGGCCGAGGGATGATGGAGGATGAATGTGCTGTTGAGGATTTGTAGTTTCTTATTCCTATCATTTTCAAAATTTGAGAGAAAAGGAAGAGAAGTTGGTTTCCCACAAACAATGCCAATGTTTGGGAGAAGCCATAAAGATGCTTGAGGGTGTTGATGCTATGGTGGTTGACGATGCTAGTTAAGGAAGTTTAGTGGTGGTTAAGAAACACTTGGTCTTATCATCATTTTCTCCAAAAACTCTTTCACTTGCTTTTTCAACTCAACTAGTTCAGTAGGTGCCATCCTGTAAGGTGTGATAGACATGAGTCCTGCCCTTGGTACTAAGTCTATTGTGAATTCTACTTCACGTTAAGGTGATATGTCAAGTACTTCACATCAGAGTCACCCTTAACTTTAAGAAAAGAAAGGATCATGTATCCTTGGGCTCTTTCTTCCAAAAGCAGCCTTGGCTTGGTTGGTGATGAGTCACAGATCATACATCTTTTAGACACCTAAGAAGGGTGTTTGCAAGACTATTTTATACTTAAGAATTGATTGTTAGCTAAGATTCATTTTATGGGCTTAAATATAGAGAAAACACAAATCTGTGTTAATTCGGAAGTCTTAGCTAATAAAAAGTATCAGCCCTTCTTCTGCAAGTCAAGCCGAGTCAACTAGAGTCAACTAAAGAGTCTCCGCCGAGATGAAGTCGTCTCAGCCAGACAGACTCCATCTCGGCTAAGCCAGATTCGTCTCGAAAGTCCACACCATGCAGCCAAGCGGCCCAATAAAAGGTGGCCCAATTGTATTTTCCACGTCAACTATCCAGCTTAGAGGCCACCTTAGAGCCAGTTCAACTACCATGTCACTCTTGGGGAATCTGCCATGTCACTTTGGAAGATCTTCACAGGGGTAGAATAGGAAATTCACATTGCAATTCTGTTAGGATATTTCATTAGCGTCACCTAGCTGCACAGCTCATGTATATATAGGAGGAGTTGTGCACTTTTTACAACCCTGGAATTCACACTTAATACACTTTCATTTTATCCATTTCTTCGCTCTCATTCTTCCATCCTTCGGTGGTGCACGGTGCTGCATTGGCGTTTCTCTCGATTGAGGAAGTGCAGGTCTGAGACTGGGAGGCCGAAGTCTGCCAGAGGGGACTGATTAGACTACTAACGCACTCTGGTGGAGCTGATCCTCAACGCTCAGGCTAACGGAGGTGAACCACCACCATCAACCATGGTGATCATCGTGGAAGATGGATCCACCTGAATTCAGACCACTGTATTTGTATTCTATTTCTGTTAATCAATTTCATTATGCATTTTGTATCTCCGTTCTCTTCCTTTCCTTTAATTCATGATTTGATCCGCGATTGCAATTAAATTGTGAATAATGTTAAGCTAAGCTGATTGGAACTGGTTTAACTAATTCAGTAGGTAATCAGTTAACGATAGTTAATCGAGAACCTAAAATCAGCTCTGTACTTAATCCCTGCCAACTGATGAGGTAGCGATTGCGTAATTCCTCGATATGACAATGGACGAATGCTTGGCGATCGTCATAAGACTTCCCAAGGCTGATATAGACTGAGAACTGGAGTACGGAACTTGGACTGGATTTGAACTAACAGAACTGAACATGAACACAGTTATATAATAATAATAGTAAAACTAGTAGCAGTAGTATATGTTTATTACATTTATAGTCTAGTTTATTTCCTGCTTTACTTGCACTTCTACCCCCCCTATTTACTGCTTTCTAAGTTTGAAACAGAGTCAGTCCAACTTTGTTGCGTCTGTCTACACTCAGTCGAGACCAAGCCGGATTGTCTCAGCCGAGATCATCTCGGCTCAGTCTCTGCCGAGAGCAACTCGGCCAGTGCCGAGAAGAGTCAATACTCCACGTCTCAAATTTCACATCATTTTACTTCACACAAAACACAAATGAGCACACTGTGTCCTTGAGAAGAATGACCTAGGGTTGACGATGCTATAGTTAGCTTTAGTTATTTGATAAAGCACGTAAAACGACTGTAAAAACGCACATCATCAGTTGGCAATGATAAATTCAATATCCTTAGGGTTTAAAAATATCAAAGATTTTTTTTTCTAGCACAACCTATGAGGATATGTTTGGAATACAACTAATCCATTCTTAGGATGACATCTTGGTCCTATAGAGGAAGACAAATCAGATTTGCTTTATAACTGTGTTCATTGATGATAATAGGACAGTTCAACCACATATTAGAGGTTACTACAAGGGTAACAGTAGGGGTGAAACTAACAAGTCAAAAGATAATAAGCTTGTTATGAAGCTCAATTTATTTACACAATCATAGGAAATAAAAAAAATGGGTTGCACATAAATCATACAATATAGATAGAAGGTTACCGACTATATTGCACTCACCCAACATGAGACTCTTAGATCCAAAGGCTTTAGCTCCACTAATGGTGAGCACTCTTTTGGGGGCTGTTAGCTTAGCAGCCCTTATTGCATTAACAATTGGTTCAAATTTGGTTGATCCTTGAAAATCCTTTACTATATATCCCAGTTTCTAGCACTTGAAGCACACTATACCCCTTACTTGGGAATTTCTAGCGAGATGAGGCCCATTACACTTGTAGTAGTTCATAGTCTACCTCTAGAGTCAAGGAATTGTAGGAAAAGTCGAGGTGAAAGATCCTCCCAAGTTTTGTTGAGGTTGGGGATACCTCTACTGATCATATGGCTTGTTGTAGTGTTTCTTCGGGTGTTGTCCTTTCTTGAATTTGAAGGATCCAATCCTTGAGGTCTTCCCCACTTTGGTGCTACATTCCAAGTGTTCTACCACTTTTCCCTTCTCCATTAACGCTAGGAATTCCCAAATACCCATTGGGATAATCACTTTCTTTAGTTCACACCTCAATCATTTCTCGAACTTTCAGCATCTCCATTCTTCAAATGTGGGTTGGCTATAGAAATAAGACAGGTATTCAAACCTTGTTACATACTCATTAATAATCAATATTCCTTGGTACAACCTTAAAAATTTTGATTCCTTCTAGTTTTTGGCATTATTTGGGAAATACTTCTTGAGAAAGTAGATTTTAAAGTGCATTTAAGTTACTGCTTTGTCTCTAACCACCATAAGTTGTTAGGCTCCTTGCCACCAATATTCTGCTTCTCCTACTAGCATGTAGGAGTCGTAGGTTACTTTCAGTTCATTTGGGCAGTTCGTGACTCTATTAATCTTCTCTATCTCCTTAATCCAATGATCAACAACATCCAGGTCAGACTCTCTCCCTTGAATTACAAAAGACTGTTATTTCATAACTCAATCAATTCATGGAACTCAAGTGGATTCACTAGTCTAGCAGCTTCAATAGCGGCCTGAGTAGTTTCCAACTATTCTATGGTAGCTTGATGTTGTTGGGCCATGGTGGCTTGTTATTGGCATTTGTGGCATTTTGGTGAGCCATAGTGGCTATCATAGCCTCTATTTCTTATGAGATTTGCAAGAAGTCGGCAGGTGGAGCTTGATGTTGTTCTCTCATCATATTTTACAAAGCGAAAACAAGATTAGAAAACCTAGCTAAATGCCATAACAAAAATCTCTTCTCAAAGGTAATATGCAGTGAAAGTTGTCTGACTATCAATAGTCAATAATCATTTCTTTTCATAAATAACTTCACAACACACAACAAAAGACACAATGGACCTATTCCCTATAGGTTCATTCTTGAAAGAACATGACCAACTATGATACCATAAATTGTAACAACTTGCAGTTGCTACAATAATATCTCATGCACAAGGTTCAATTAGTTTTAAAAATTTTTATTTAATTTGCTTATGTAAACACATGTGAATTTTTTGCAATCGAACATACTTAAAGATGTAATGCATGCAAGTACTTTCAAATTACTGGAATGACATCGCATAAAATTCAAAGCATATATATCCGAGCAACAAATGTAATAGTTTGTTCCTTATGACACTCATAACTCGATTAGAAGTACATATAATTCCAAAATACATCATAACTACAATAAAATAGGGGGAGGGGTACATAACTCACACACTCCTAAGTTGGTTGTACTTTAACTACACTACATAAAAGGAGGAGTGGAATCTGAAGTCTAGCTTGGTCGGGAATTGTTGAGATTCATTCTACGATAGCCCGGTCTAGGTCTAGGTCTTGGGCAAGAAGGATGATGGCAATTCACACCAGACAATTGGTCTTGGGTTAGATGAGTTAGGTGACTTCACATCTCTCAAATGGAAAGGAAGAAGTCCAAGGAGGCATAAAAGGTGACAAAAAATAAAGTAGTGACACACAACGTGAAGTTGATATCACAATACTTGATGCTTTGTAGCTTAGAATTAATCAGCTAGGCCCCTTCTAGGCCTATGGATTCGGTTCAAGGGCAAGCACGAACAATTCTAACTCTAGGGTGGGCTCGACATTTGCTCCCATCAAACATGTCATTTAAGGTCATCATAGTCACACACGCGGGATAGGAATGCAAGGGTAAGCTCACAAAATAAAACATATACACCTATATTATAAAGTAAACACCTAATTTCATAATAAACATAAACATCCAATACAATTCATTAAATTCCAAATTTTCATTCAACAGACAAGACCAATCCTACTCCATGGAGACTCTAACTTTCAAGTGATTAGCTGGACACTTTCTCTTAACATAGTATTCATGACTACCAAGTCATTAGAACACGACACGTGCCAAACAACCATTAGGAGAAACACTAGAATATGATCTACGGATAAGTTGAATGGCTTGTCGAGATAAACATATGTGGGTAGTCGCTCACCACGACACAAGGTTTGCAATGCCCTTGGACCCCTATGGAATCCCTCGTCTCCCTATCCCCAAGACCTCAATGTTGCACACTTCTTATCCAACATTAGGCTTGGAGGCCCAGTCTAGACAACCATCCATGCTTACATGCTTATAATGCAATATGGAACTACTAGCCTGCATACTTAGTATGACACATAAACATATATCATCTCAATCCAAACATCACTTTGTAACTTTGTCTTAACCATACAAGGAAAATTCATCAAGTTTTATGGATCAAAGATCTTTAAATGTTTCTCTTGAAGATCTAAAAACAATTTACCTTTTATCCTTCTTGCAGTAACTTAGAAGAAAATCAACATCTAGTTTTAAGGAAGGAATCTTTCAAATCTCTAAGTTCTATTATTTTAACCTAGCGAGCTAGTGAGTTCCCCTAGTGAGACTTTTCACCAATCTCCTTTTTTGCTCAACGAGTATGTCTCTTTCGTCTAGCAAATCTCCTTGTAGAAGGTATTTACTTCATTAGGTTGACCTACTTGCTCAATGAGTCACACATTTTTTCTTGCCTGGCGAAGCACTTGCTTCGCCCAACGTGATGAACTTCAAAGAGTCTTGCTCTATAATTCGCTTAGTGAATCTTAGGTTCACCTACTGAATTGAGCCATAGAGATTTTTCACTCACAAGTTTTGTTTTAATTGCTTAGTGAGACCATGGACTTGCTCAACAAATCAACATAAGAAATCTAAAAATTTCAAGATTTCAGTTTTCACTCAGCGAATGGATGACTCTCTCAATGGTCAAGGAATTTTCTAGGTTATAAGATCCTCATTCAATAAGACATGGTTCTCACTTAGTGAAAACATGAGTTTTCTGGATTTTAGCATATTCACTCAACGAGAAATGATTCTTGCTTAGTGTAAACATGAGTTTTTTGGATTTTCTATGAATCCTATGAACACTCATTCAACAAACACAAGGATTAGCTAAGCAAAAGCAACGATTCTCTAGATTTTCCAATGTGATCTTTAAGGTGCTTGGCAAGAACAAGCTTTACTCAACAAGCACTCATACATTTTTCCCCAAAAATGAGTCTTACTAGGTGAATGGAGCCATTTGCTTAGCGAAAGCATGAATTGGTTTCAAACTCAACACAATTTTGCTTCAAAATCACTTAACGGAACACATAAATCTCTTAAAAACAACCCACATCATCATTACACAACATCACGAACATGATTCAGTCACCAAAATTAATATTTCCATAACAAATCACATATTTAAAGATTTTCATCCATATATGAACATTTTCAAGAAATCCTCAACAAATTTTATTATAAACCAATATAGCATGTTATGATACATTTAAACACATCCTACACTAACATATAACATATTTCAACCATGAAAATACAAAGAGGCAAGCTTCCTTTACTTGGAATGAGGCTAGGAATGAGAAACTTTGATGAAGGAGTTAAGTTTTCAACAATGGAGGGTAGTGATTTGCGGGTCAAATTTTTCAGAGTTTTTAGGAATGGGGAGAGCCTTTGAAGCTCAATTGAATGTCCCTTAAAGAGGTCTTAGTGCAGCTCATGATCATGGGATAAAAGGGTTTGAACACCTATTGGTTAAGGATGTGAATGGAAAATTGCATTTTGCCTAATAAGGCAAGAAAATGGGTTGGATACATTTTACCTTAAATGGTAAGTTTGACTTTTGAATTTAATACCAAAAGTGATAAGGTAAATTAATTATAAATAATATAATCACTTTTTATTAAACATGGAAAGTCAACTAGTGATTTACCTCGAAGTAAATGTTAATTGTCTTAGGGAAAATGGTAAGTGACACTATGTTACTGACTCTTGGCATCTTCGAACTCGAAAATTCATTCTATCAAGGAAGCTTGTCACATAGAAAATGTGTATTACCCCATTTTGGTCTCGTTTTAGACTTTTTTTGAAAAGCGTGCAACTTCAATCTTCATCCAGATTTCATACTAAAAGTAATTTTAGTTTGATCATATGCTTTTTTCGATCACTAAATTAATCACATAAAACATGGTATTACATGATAACTTTTAAACATTCTAGTCTACACATGTTAGAGGATGTATTCTGAATACATTTGTAGAATAGGTACCCTTTAGAATATGAATGGTGCAAGTGTGACATGTATTGAATTTTCTTTGGGTATGGAAAAATCTAAAAGAAATTGAGAAAACAAAGGAAAAGTTTTGAAAAAAAGAAGAAAGAAAAAGAATGAAAAATGAAATTCATCCCTTATGGCTTAATTATTGTCATTTTATTGCTTCATTTATTCTTTAATATAATGCTCTTAATTGTTTTAAATAATTAACCCTTTGTATATAATTTTTTTTTTCTATATCTCACTTATGCTATTACCCATAGCCCTATTACAACCTTGAAAATACCTTACGATTCTTATATGTTGTTAAAATGCTATGGTAGAGATTGAATTCCTTGTCAAGCATATGGTAGGGTATTTTATTGAAGGAAATTTAAGCATATTTACCTTGTTCTTGAACACTTTGAGAGTAGTAAGGTCAATGATCAAATTAGTGTGTAACATTTATTTAAGAGACTTGAGCTCTAATTGGATTGTCATTGATTTCCTATATAATTGCTTAATTGTTCCTTATCTTTCTTTTGTTCTCTCGGGTTCCTTACTTGGTGCATTCTATGTTTTGCTTTGAGAAACAAAGTTGACTTGCAGACAATCAATTTTCTAAACTTGGGATTGTTTGATGTGTTGTATTTTATGTCATGTTTTGAACAATGTTTTGTTAGAACAAAGGACGTTGGTATAACCCTAAAATAACAAATAAATAAATAATCTTTTTTAAGTATGAGTAGGCTAAACTAAAATTTAAGTTTATAGACAAATTAATCATCTTAAATAGACAAATAAATAAAGTGATTCCATCTTAATATGTACACAACATCCTATGTAAAATATATGTTTTGTATCATTTTATTATCTTTGTAGGTCAAAAAGTGTGCATAGTCTTTATAAGTGAAGAAGCGTATCAAAGAAGCTCAACTTTACAAAGTCAAAACACCTCCGACTCGCCTACTCCATGAAAAGGTATACCTCTAAAAAGCAAAAAGGTGCAATAATGTACTATAAAGCAGTTCTATACTCTAACTCAAGGTGCAAGTATAAGAAAAGATAGATAAACATATTATTTTATCTTATCAAAATGGCTAGCTGGTGAAAAGCGAAAAATGCAACATTTAATTTTCCAAATGTTCCTATTTTTACTAACTCAAAAATCCATCAACAATCATAAATGTAAACCTTTCCCAATCTTATAAATAGCTTAGTTTTTCAAAGAAGAAAAGGAAGATTTATTTAAAAGTGCAAGAACTTGAACACAAACCTTTGAACTTTCTTCTCTCTTAAAGATTTTAATTGTATTCTTGACAATGTTGTCGATACACTATCAAATCACTAGATTTTCCTTAATTTTTGTAGTGTAGGGACTAACCTAGTTCGATCTCACAAGGATACAATCATATTATGCCTAATCTTGTTGATCAAAAACCAAAACGAATGTAAAAATTGGGAGTTTGGGTGATACATAATTATATAGAACAAGAATTATGTAGAATGAAGTTTATGTAAAACAGAATGAATCTAAAATGATTTGTGTAACATCAATTCAAATATTCAATCATGCAATCAATTATCATGGTTCTAAGAAAGATGCAATTTCATATCAACCTAATTAGCATATTGATATCATAATCGCAACCTCTAATTAGCATGAATTCAGGATCATAACTGGTTGATTTTAGGTTATCAATTAATTACCTAATAGAACACAATCCAAAACTCAAACGAGAACACAAACATGAAAATAAATTAAGAATTGGAAAGACAAATAGTAGAAATTTCTTAAGGAAGATAAAGAATCAAGAACTCAAATTGATATGCATTCTAGAACCTTAAATTGACAAAGAAACTTAGCCTTCCATGACCATTGTCATAGAAAACTCAAAAAAATACAGAGAAGAAAAAATCAAAGAAAAAATGCAGAAAAATGCAATAGAAACTATGGAGAAGAGAGGAAAAATTCCTATGTAAGAAACCCCTTCAACTCCCAAAATTGTTTCTCTAACTAACTAACTTGGCCACTACTCTAATTGTTAACTAACCTATTGATTGCATGCTCAAAAGTGTCAAGAAAAATGGAATTGAACAGAAGAATTAGCAGCCCAAGGAGCCCATCAACCAGGGTCCCATAATTTGGGCCAGAATCTATAAGGAAAAACCTAATCATAGTGGTGTAGAGGCAGTAACTTCATGTCCATATTTGACATTGAAAATGGTCGAACTAGGTTGAACCATAAAGAGAGAAGTTGTAGATCTTTATCTTAGCTTTCCAAGGCTACTAAGATTGTCCAATTTGGAGGTCTGTAAATCCAAATGTTGCCTACACAAGATAGCAATCTCATAATGAAAATTAAGTATGAAAATAAGCAAAGATTAGAAAGTACCCCCAATTAAGTTCAATGGCCCAAGACTCAACCAATGTGTCAATATTAACCAGAAAATAATGTCAAATATGTTTAGCATAAGTCACTATTAAGTACCTCAAAAATGTTGTATCAATTCTATAAGTGTTGTTGAGCTAAACAAAAAAACTTGCACTTAATTTGTACATCAGTTTTACTAAGATGATGTAAGTCTATGAGTGTTTCCCCTAACCTTTTACTTAGTAAAATTAATGGAAGCCTAAAGAAGCTTTGTGTAAAAGAATACTTCAATTTGAGCCTAGAGAGGCTTGTGTGAAAATAATACTTGGGAAGTTTTTTAGAGAAGAACGTAAAAAGAATACTTGTTGAACCTAAAGAGGCTTAGTTAAAGAATACTTGTAACCATATTATCTATTGGTGGAAATATTGGTGGTGTACTTAGGACAGAACATAGTCTTGAGTTAAAATGAACCAATATAAAATTTTGTGGTGTTACCTCTCTTTATCTCCTTTATAAGTTAATTAAGTGATTCAAACAAAGAAAAACATTATGTATGTATTTTCTTAAGTTATAATAGTATTCATCTTAAAAGGAACTACTTCATCTTATTATTTTTCATCATATCATCTTAAATAAGACAAAATAGTTTTTGAAAAAAGTATTTGCGGAAATCTTTTCACAACTCGACCTTCTTGTGTTTTTTTATATCTTACATGTTTCATATAAGTTTGGATGCATTTTATGTTAATTAAGATTGGTTCTACTCTTACTTTCCTTAATATTGTCAGCTAAGACTTTTGAATGCTTTTAGTGTGTGTTTTTTTTATTTTAAGGAGGTTTGTTCATTGGATGAGTTTGGTCTTAGAACTTAAAGCTTGAGAACTTAGAGTAGTCTCAAACTAAGAGAAGGACAATTTGAAACTTGTTGGAGCTTAAATTGAATGTAGAAGTGGCTACAAACATGAAAAGTGGAGAAAAGTGGAGAAAAGTGGAGAAAAAAGCAACTAGAGAGAACCACACCCTAGGTAAATTGACACAAAAAAATGCCATGGTCAAAGCATGAGAATCCCTATGGCCAATGCATGACACTAGTCGTTTTTTGCATTTTATGACAAAATTAGTTGTGCTTATACCTAGGATTTACCTTAAGTATAAATAAACCTCTTAGGGATTGAAAAATAAAAGAACCAAACACTGCAGGGGTGATGACTTAGGAGAGAAGTAATCATATTCTTATTCTTCTCATAGCAATGCTTGCTAGTCATCTTGTTTCTAGAATTAGGGCCTAGCCCTTGACGACTATCAAACGTTTTAATTGAATGATCATTGTGTTCTATTGAGTTCTCATCTTAATTCTTTCTTTATTAATTTTATTTATGTAAAGCATCTGATAATTATTTTTCACAACCTTAGGCATTTACGAAAGAATTGAAAGGTTAACTTAATTATTAGAACCATAAGGAAAGGAACTACCTTAGGCTTTAAATTACGAAATTTGGTTTAATCCTTCAAGGAATTAGTGAATTAACAAATAGCATAATGTGTTTAATTTAACATAGTTACCACAAAAGTATGGGTCAATTCAATATCTTTGTATTCTAAAAGAAAATGAAGGTTATCTTAGGTTAATTCACTTTCAAAGAAAACCAATAAGTGTACTAAGGTGAAGAAATTAGTCCATTAGTAAATCATTGTGTAAACCCTCAATTCCATAAACCTTTCTTTTCATTAATTTTCCTTAATTTTGATATTCTTAGGGTTCTTACTACTTGCTCTTCATTATTCCGTCTTCTCAATCAGATAATTCTTCCTCATTTTATCCTTTTGAATCATGGTACATTGGCATTTGTAAATTATAATCTCTATGGAAGAATGATAAATTTTATTGCTTGACAACAACCATATACTTGTGGTTTTCTCACGTCAACTTTAATTTGCAAACAAGAAAACTAAATTTGATTTGTTTATTGAGTAATCAAATTCTATTATGAACCTATCTTTGGCCCTATTTGGATAATTTTCACAACAAACAATTATAGGAAAAGAAAATAGAAGATTTAATGAATTGAATTTCTTCTATAAGTTAAAAATAATTTATGTGTAAGTTAAAATTTTTAGAGAAGCTATATGAAAGAGCTTATATAAAAGTTGAAGTGCATAAGTTGATTTTAACTTATGGAAAAAACTTAATTCGTATAGTTTCTTATTTTCCTTTGTTATAAGTGTTTATTAAGAAATTTATCTAAACAAAGTCATTTTATTTTGAACAAGTATAAATACTTATAAAAAAAATATTTATTTGATTTAATCTTAATGTAAATTGAATTGAATGTCAAATTGATCAAAATGACAAAGGTAATTGACAAAATTTGCTAGTATTGCAAAGATAACAGAAATTAATTGTAAACTTAAAACATTTAACTTAAAAAGAATGTAATTGAAAAATAAATTATGAAATGCAAATAAAATATGTAAATCCAAAAATGTAAAAGACCTTTGGAAAGGAACATGCAGATATTTAAAGGAAAGCAATTAAATTTAAAACAAATTAAATGAAAGGTCTATAAAATATACAATGAAATTAAAAGGAATCCAAATTTAAAAGAAAATAAGGAGAAATAGTGCAAGTTAAATGTAAGGAGAACATGAACAATAAATGAAAAAAAAAATCAAAGAGTAATGTAAATGTTACCAAAAATGTAAATGCATGGATTTAAAAACTTGGAATTAAAGAAATTAAGAAATAAGAAGCAGAAGAATTTGAAATGCGAAATAAATAACTAATAAAAGTAAATTGCATAAATGTAAATTGAAAAGCAATATAATTATTTGGAAATGTAAGAACTTTTGTTGAAATTTTGTTGAAAAGAGTGGTTGAAAATATACACATTACTCATTAAATCAAAAGTCAATAATGTTTGAGGTGTGATAAGTGTTACAAAGTGTTTGGTTTAAGTGTTTCAACAATGAAAAAATAAATATAAGGGTCATTTTATAGACTTTCAACTCTGACAAGCAAATAATACTATATAGACACGTGTAAACAAACTCTATAAGATTTTAACATTTACCTTGATCCACGTAATATAGATAATTGTTAACTCTCTCTTGACTTAAATCCTTGCCTCAAATTTATTTCTTCTAATGCTTAGCTACTTGAAAATCCTTAAATTTGTCTTTTTTTATTCAATCTCAAGCCTTGATTTGAAATTTTGAAAGTCTCATTAACATTTTTATTAACTATATACTTTAATTTAAAACATAGTTCTCATGATCACTTAACATGTGATTAATGTGTTATTTTACAATCATGGTGCTATCTAAATCTAAGTCATCACAAAACATTAATCACACTCATGACTTAATTTGATACGAGATTTAATTTATACTATGGTAATTGTTGGTGTCATTTAGAATTTTTTTAAATTTGAAAATTATGATTATTCGACTTTGATAAGAAGAAAGTGATAAACTCCAAGTTGATGTGATATTTTGAGAAAATCAAACAAAAGAAAAAGTCAAAAGTGATTTTGATTATTCCACTAGTTATACATAAGGAAAGTTTGTTCAAATAGATGGTTGAAGACAAAGACAAAGTTTAGAAGAAAAGATGTTAAATGTTGGGGTGCTCAAAGATGTTGAAAAACTTAAGTCAAGAACATATGAAGAATTTACACATCACTTCATCCGACAATTTCAAGCAGTTATCAAAGATGTACGAATCCTTAGATAGTTAATCCCCGGTAGTTTGTACTTAGGTATAAATAAGAGTAGCCATTTTTCCTTGGTTGAAACACAACCCTAAGCTCTATAACACCTATCATGTTGAATGAATGACTACTGGTTGCATTGCTCTCCCTTTTTTTTATGTTACATTTTAGTTCATTTTAGCACGAATAACGAAGTCAAGTTTTTTGTTTTTTTTCTAAGTCAACATTCAACGGAGATTTAGTGAATGATAGTACGAGTATTTGAAACATCGGTTATAAACACAAATAAAATTTTCCATAAAGAATTGTGATACTGAAACTTCCTCTTCAAATGGAGCATTTTATACAGATTTGAATTCCTGAGGTTGCACAGGTTTCGCAATAATTTATTTCAAACTTGCTTAGGTTGTTAACGGTAAAGTTTTTGTTTTTGTTTTTTTGGTACGTCCTTTTTAGAATGGTAATTTTGTAGTAAAGATTGAAAGATTGAATAATAGAAAAGCTATACCAAATATACAATAAATGATTTTATTTTTTCCTTGCAACCAAATAACTTAATACAAATTCTCACAATTGGCAATCAATACACAACCTGTTCAGAAATTATATTTACATTCACTTGGTTGGGTGCGTCTTTTTCTTGGCAAAGAACATCACAACTTTTGAAGGAAATAATGACTTCTTCTTCTTCTTCTTTTTGGTCTTATCTGAGGTTGATCCAGTTTCAGGGTTTTTTGAAGGAACTTTTCCCTTTGGGCTTGATGGATCATGTACAGGCTTTGTTGGAGCAGTAGTCTGGTCATTCAATTCATCAGCCTTCTTTTGTTGCTCTTGTTCAGCCTTCCATGTACTCAACTCCTGTTCTATGGCTATCTTTCCTTCAGTGGCCTTCTCAGAATTCACAGTTGCAATCTTGAGAGATTCGTTTCTAACAGACAACTCTTCATTCAGTTCTTCTAATTTCTCCAAGCTTCTTAATTCAGACTGCCTTGCTACCTTAATCTGAGAATTAGCAGCTTCGATCCTCGCATTGGCTTGCTCCTCTGCCTTATAGGCTCTCCTACTGAGCTCATGATATTCATCTAGTGAGAGTGTCACCATTGAGGAAGAATCCTTGTCATTGTTGCTTTTAGCTGATTCACTCTTCTCCAATGCTATGATTGCATCTCTGGCCAACATCTCAGCAACCTTGGCTGCTTCTATCTCCTTCTGTGCTGCCAATAAGCTACTTTCCAATGTAACTGATTTGGCCTTGGCTTGTTCAACCTCTTCTTGGGCTTCAAGCAGCTCTGTCTGAGCAGCCTGAGCAAGTGATTTGGCCTCATCAGCCTCTTGTGCTGCTTTCTGCAGTTTCTCTGGCAAGTCAGCCATCATCTCTCTTGCTTCCTTCTCTTTCATCTGAATGAATGCTGTTGCAGACCTTGACTTCTCCAGTTCAGCTTGGAGAGTTACAACAGCAGCCGAAGCCATTTCCTCACTTTGCTTAAGGGAGGCGAGAACTAACTTCTCTTCTTCTAGTTTTGCTTTTAGTGACGCGCAAGCCTCCCTCAAGCTGTTAACATCAGAAGTTGCTTGCTCTATGTTCAGCTTTAGTTCCTCAAGTTCCACTTGTTGTTCTTTATAACATTCCTCTTTTACTTTGGATTTCATATATGCTGCTAGTTCAGCTTTCAAATCAAGCAGTAAAGAGGAAGCTGATTCCAGTTTAGATTTAAGAACCCTGGCAGACAAAACTTGCTCATTGAGTATTTGAAGCTCCTCTTCTGCTTGTTCAAGTTCCAGCTTCAAATTGCGAGCCTCTTCATCAACAACTCCTGACCTATGTTCTTCTGCTTCCAAGTATGCGGTTCGTGCGGAGTTCATCGCCTCTTTTGTTGCAATCAACTCAGCAGTCAAATCTTCCACTGCTTTTTGAATCTGCTTGGATGCTGCAACAGTCTCTTCTGCATTGTTGATTGCTGTATCCCTTCCACTTGCCATAGAAGCATACTCCTTACGAAGTGAGTCCAGTTCTTTTTTAATTAATTCCAACTCTGAAAGCGCTGCAGTATGCATGTCTTTTTCAACCTCAAGTTGTGTCTTAGCTTCAATACTAGCTTCACTTACAATATCCTGCTCCATCTCTTCAATTTTGAGAATCACACGTTCGGCCTCTTCTACTGACTGAAGCTCATCTTCTTCTACCTTTTCTAAGTTAATTTTGAGTTCTTTTATAAGCTTCTTAGTGTTTTCCAATTCCTCAGCAGTTTCTTCCTTTCCAAAGTCTTCTACATGCCTACTTCTCTGTTCAGCCAGAAATATAAAAGTAAAACTAGTGGTATGCATGCCACCAAACCAATGGACAACGAGTGAGGTAGAGAATAAGTTATTAGTCCACTCTGCAATTACGCCCATTCAATTTTAAACGCATGTTTTATCTATAAGGTTTAGCTATTCATACCATGGAAAACTGCCAGTATTTCAAACCTTAAAACTATAAGGGGATTACAATCCTGTGCAGTACAGCTCCTATTAGAGCAGAAAAAGAGAGCAACTAGCAACACCTTTGATTTCTGATCCATTACTAGGCATTTTTCTGAAGTTATGCCTTGGGTCAATGGAGAAATATCCTTGGCATTATGAATTTATGATTAATTGTAATGTATTATTCTAAAGTTATGATTCGGGTCTTCATCATTTAGGCACCAATGGGAAAATCGGAACCTATTGTACATTCATAAGCTACCAATACCATCAACCGTAATTTGATATCTAATAACATGTTTTAATGTAGTAATTTTCCATTTTTCTCTAGACAAGGTATTTGCAAATGGTTCTTCATGCAAACCCAAAACCATAAAGAAAATGTAAAGCATAAATACAATTCAAACAATATATATATACCTCATCCACCAGACTATGGGTTCGACGAGATTTCCAATCAATTCTTCCTCCAAACTTGGACACAGCATCTTTGACAGATTCAAAAGGTACAGCTGTGTCAATGACATGCTTAGAAAGCTTGGGAGAATTATCAGAACTTCCTGGAGAATCTATTCTTCCCTAAAAGGAAACAATTGATGAAGTTTCATCAGTATTAGTCTTATTTTGTGATTAATTCTTGTCAGTAACATCTGATTCCTCTCCTACCCAGTAAGAATGATTTTTTGGTGAGTTTATAAATTAAGTAATTACCAGAGGGGATTCTGATTGTGGTTCCATGGAGGATTTTGGAATTGGCCCCTCTTCTATATTTCTCAAAACAGGGTCTGCCACCAAAATATCCGAAATTCAAGTGATTAGAAAACCCAAAAAAAAAAAAATGAACATTTCAAAGCACAATCTCAAATATATCTTTACATAAAACCTATATTATACAAGAACAAAATTATTTAAACGTTTATTGCCCTTCAAAAACGATCCAAAACCTTCCTCCTGCTTTTTTATGTATACCATATAGGTTTTATAAGAATGCCTTGGTTGCATGTAATTCTCTTGTATTAACCTTCTATGTTCGTTACCCAGTTGAAAACATAAATGAACATATTGGTTTTAAAGCACCAAAGCTACGAGTCATATTAGTAAAATGAAGAAAAACCAAATAGAAATTGAGAAAAATTAAAAGTGCCACATCAAATGCAGTTTATCATCTCCAAAAAAAATTATCATATATATGATTATAAGAACAACATTTTATGAAAGTCTAATGCACTTGAAAAAATTGATACAAAATTTTCACTTTTCCTCATCTCTTCCATCTTAATTTTTCTCAAATATTTGCATGATTTTATTATTTAATTTTATGGGTATCACCATTTTTTTATATCCGCATGCAATGGAGAGAGAAAATTGAAATGAAATCATATACATGTAACGAAAAGCATTAAAAACAATATAATAAGGTAAGAAGAACATACAAGATTTTAAATCAAAAGAATAAAAGATATTGAAACCTGGATCAGAATTAGAAGAAGCCGGAAAAAGTAAAAATATGGAAGACTCGGGGGAATAGAAAGAAGGCAACGTTGTTATGGGTACAAAGTGGAGCAAGAAGGGAAAGGAAAGGTGATCCTATGATACGGTGGTAAGGGGTAGTAATGTTGAGGCGACGAAGGAGGAAGGATCAGCACACAAGTTTACGGCTTCCTCCTTGCTTTTTCCAAATCATGCAACGTCCCCATAAACTGGGCACTTCGAGGAAAGGAAATTCTTATTCGAACACGTGTTCGATCACCATTTCTCCCCCTTTTCCATGAAATTAAAAATAGAAAACAAATTTGAGGATAAATATGGGATTGGTGATTGGACACCGTCTTAATACGTTGTGCCGTCCTAAACCTCTTATATATGTGATTTTTTTTCTTTTACCAAATTTATTGTCTAAAAAACTAAGATATATATAGTATAAAAACAATTTCATACTAGGGTAAGAAAAAATCCAAGTGATGTAATTATGTATGAATAAATAAAATTAAAATTTTCTGTTTTTTGTGAAGAAAATAAAAAGTTTGTTAAAGTCCAATTATTATTTAAATAGTAACGTAACTTTTTGAAAAATAAACATGACGTTTTTTACATAAAATTTAAACCAATAAATATTAATAATTATTTATTATAAATGATTAAAATTAAAATAAAAAATAAGATATGTACTAAGAGTATAGACATTTTTATACTGTCAATATGTATAATAAATTTATCAGTTTTATTCATAATTATCCTCTAAGTTTATCACTTCTCACTAACGTATTTAAAAAATTGTTATCTCTAAATATATCAATTCTTAAAAAAAAAAATACTCAAATGTTGCTGTTTTTCTAAAATGTTTACGACTCCGCTTGCTCTTGTTTGTTTTGAAATGATTAATTTTATGCTAGCACATTTGTTATTGTTTTTTCTTGTTTTGTATGATCTGAAATGTGTCTTGTGCTTTTTGTTGCTTTTGAAATCTTTGTATGTTTCTTCTTCCTGTTATTTTGAATTTTTTTATTTTCTAACATCATCGATGGTTTTCGTTTCTCATTTAAATAATTAAAGCTAAATATTTTATGCCATGTCTTGGTTTTGTAGTTTTATATTTAATATAGTACTAATTGGATTTCAATTGGAGGCCGTCAATATTTTATTTACATAATTATATTTTTATTGATAGTTTATTTTTCAAGTTTTTAAAGATGCAAATTATTTATTAATTTATTATAATTAATTTCGTTTAACATTTCTTTTTCAATCGATAATAAAGTCAATCTTTTTAATTTTTATTGAGATATTGTTGATCTAAAATAAGATTTTATTAATTTTAGTCTTGAATTTTTTTTTGTCAAAGTAACACTTAAGAGGTGTTTAGTTGACGAGAAATTCTAAATTTTTCAAGAACTCAATGTTGCGAAATTTAGTTTTCCATATTTGTTAGGCTATCATAAAAAAGGAATAAAGTATTTATATTAATTAATATATACATTTAAAAAATAATAAAATGTTTTTGTAATTAAGTATGTCTATTTATGTTAATTAATCATAAAATAGCACAAAGAACTAAAGAAAAAACAAATCAAATATGTCCCTACTCAACCAACAGTACCCAATTGAAATTCTTTTTTCAATTTGGTACTCAATTAAATATAAAACTACAAAACCAAAAATTGTACATGGCATAAAAGTATTTAGATTTAGTTATTTAAATATAAACAAGAATGATTGGTATTAGAAAATTAAAAATAAAAAATAACATGCAAAAGAAACGTATCAGTATTCCAAAAGTAGCAACGATTATAAGGCACGTTTAGATAATAGAAAACAAGGAAAAAAAAAATGTGTTACAGTAAAAGCAAGCGTTTCAGGAAAAAAAAAAAAAAGAAAAAGAAAAGAGCAAGAGTAGTAGCAAGCATTTCAGACTGATAGTGATGTTTGAGTTTTTTTTTTTTTAAGAATTGATATATTTAGAAATAACGATTTTTGAAATAATTTTGATGAGAATTGATACATTGATAAAGTAATTTTTGAGGTGATTTTAATAAGAATTGGTACATTTAGATAATAACTTTTGAACTTGGGAATAATTTTGGTAATAATTGAAATCTTTAGAGATAATTTTAGTGAGAATTGATATATTTAGAAGGTAACTTTTTACATAATTATATAAGAGATAACTGAATTTATTAAAATTGATTTCTAATTAATTTTTAAGTGGGAGAAAATAATAGAAAAATTTGAACCTACCAACAAATAAAAATAATTTTTTTAATGAGGCCTTACAAAAAAAAATAATAAATAAAAATTGGGAGCCTAAAACAAGGATTTGGCATGTCTTACCCTTAAGTCAACCCTATTTATACGCTACCATAAATATTAAATGATTATCATAGTTCTAAATTTATAAAATAGTTTTTTTATCTAATATGAAAACTTTTACAATAAAAAAGAGTAAATCATTAATTTGGTACCTCGAATATTATCTTTTCTATTAAATACTCTTTAAAATAATAAAATTATATAAATAATTTTAAAATATTGAATATCCATCAATTTAGTCTTTATATTGATATATTTTATTAATGTCTATAAATTAATTTGAAATTATTTTTTATATTTAAAGAGACTCTTTAGTTTGATTTATAATAAATGCGAAATTACTTGTATAATTTTTTATTTTAAAAACTATTCAAGAAATAGAATAATAATTTAAGGATAAAATTAATGATTTATTCATAAAAAAATTTAATAATTTTTTTATGTATTTGGTCATCCCAACTAAAACATCCTATTTTCGCCCCTTAAGTCCATGCAAAGATGATTCATTTTAGTTTTAGTACTTCTAAAAGATTTTGTTATTTTTATATTTTTATATATTTTTTTTAATTTTTTTCATTAACTCTAATTAGTTTAGTATTAACATAGTTAACAAAATCAAGAATATTAATTAAGATAAAAAATTAATAAAAAAATATTTTAAATTAAAATAATTATATTATTTTTATTTGTGTAATTCAATTAAATAATGTATTTATTATTTCATATAAATAAAGAAATTACATATAATTTATTTTTAATATATTATGAGTAGTAATTATTATTGTTTTTAATATTATTTTTAATTTTCAATTAAATAATTTAATTTTAATTTTGTACTTAAAAAATATAATTTAATTATATTTTTATAATTTAATATTAATATATTATTTTTATGTTATTTTTACCTTTCAATTCATTAATTTTAACTTATTGTAATATAATTTAAAACTTTTAATATATCTTAAGCGATGATTTTGTCACTAAAGATAAAACTAAATTGAAATATAATATATTAAAAATAAATTATATTATAATCGACTAAAATTAATAAATTAAAATATAAAATTAATGTAAAAATAATATATTAAAATTAAATTATAAATTCCTAAATAAATTATAATTTTCTTTAGAATATATAATTTTTTAAAGTAAGTTAGTGAATTAAAAAGTATGAATAATATTAAAATCAATAAAATTATTGTTCATAAAATATTAAAAATAAGTTATAAAATTACTACACCTTATTGAAATATTTGATGTAAAGTGACTTGAGATGGACTATTCTACTTCCTTGATTGGAGGATAACCAACTTTAGCTAGTTTTGTTGTTGTATATGCACTGTTTGGGCCCATATACCCAAGATTTTTTTTATAAATATAGAGACATTTACACCCTATTTTATATGGGTCTTTCTTTTGCATTTTCTATTCCAAGTCAATTTACAAACTACTGTCACGATGAGGAGCGGAATTGTCATTGGAGTTTCATATTGGACTACACCAGTTACATGTTGTGTTTCTATATATGATTGCTCATATGGTAAGAAGGTTAGTGTGGGGTCCTTAATGAATAAGTTTCTACTCCTCCATTACCTGCTGGCAACCTTTACATGGAAAAGGTTCAAGTAAAGCTGGGGAAGAATTGTACTTCACCATTGGTTCTTAACACATTCCTTTTGGTGCATCTCCAAGTATGTGTGGACTGAGTGTTGGCATCCATTATGATTTTTTTTCTCGCTGCAAGTTCATATTTTTCTTTTTCTTTTTTCTTCAACATTTTCTTTTCTATTTTATTTTCCCTAGAAAATTCACTATACAAACCTTATATGAATCTTCTTCTTTCTCATTGGATTCTTCAATTTTGATCTCTTCTTTCACTCTCATAACAATGTGAAAGCATAATCAATATTGGCATTACGCAAGGGAGAATATAGATAGAATGAGAACAAGATTTATTGTGCACACTAACAATTTAATGAAATGTTTTGAATACAATTTGACTTTTGAACCATAAGTTTGCTAAGTTACGGTTGTAATTTCTACTTTGCTCATGTGATACATGTGAAAATTTCTTTTTAAAGACAAATTTTTATTGTAATGGTTTCTTGTAATTTTTCTTGATGAAAGCTCCTCTATATGGTGGTTAAACATTGGTTTAAGCTTCGGCCATAGATAATTACACATTAAGATATTTTGCTTATGTCTTGAGTGGTTAAGCATTGTGTTTGGCTTCAGCTCTTGATGGTTAAGCTTTTTTGCTTTTGCTTTATGGTGGTTAAGCATTTGTTCTTGGTTTGCTTCTGTCTTTAAGTGGTCAAGCATGTTTGCTTCCGTTAAGTGGTTAAGCCTTAAGTTGTGACTTCTACTTAATGACTAAGATTTTGCTCATTAGCTTTTAGATCTTTTTTTACATATGAATCATATCAGTGATGATTTCTTTCTCACCAACTTTCATTTCGATGGTGGCTATTTTCTCACATATGAACCATATTAATGGTGACTCCATTCCTACCGATCATCATTCCGATGGTGATTCTTTTCTCACACATGAATCATATTAGTAGAGACTTCTTTCTTATCGACGTTTTTTTTTATGGTGACTCTTTTTCCACCAACAATATTATTAGTTTGAAGCTTCCAAATGTGGTTTTTGAGAAGGTTGGACTTTGCTTTGCTTGCCAAGAAATTTCTCTTTGGTTGATGGTTATTCCAACTATTTTGCCTAAGCTATATTTTTAGCAACTTTCTCTACCTTCTCCAGCATTCCTAAGTTGCCTTTCAAATTATTGTTTTTTGATAAAACTTAATTTTTATGTTTTCTCTTTATTTGTAGGAAAATAAATTGTCTTCTTGTAACAAGTTGAAAGCTTAGTAAGCTTCAACTTAAGACGGAGTGCTAGAAAATTAGAGAAATATCTGATGATATCACTTTTATATTTTAGAATATTTTAGAGTATCCTAAATGATCACTTACGATTTATTATTATTTTATATTTTATTATTAGTTTTCTTATTTAATTAGGCATATCATATTGTGTAAATAGGGATATTATCTCGTATATTTATTTATGTTTATTACATTAAGTCTATATAAAACGTACTTTATTGTATAGTTGATACACACAGTTTTATATCTTGCATCTGTTTTTTTCTAAAAAAACAATATAATTATCTTAATTTAAAATATTATTTATTATTTTAATAATCTTAATTAATATTGATTTTGTTAGCCATTTCAACTCTAAACTTACTATAATTGGTTGTAAAGCCTAATAAAGAACATTAAAAAAATTTCAAGATATAAAATACCAAAAACTGTAAGGACTAACATCAAACAAAGATATATTTATAGGAATTAAAACATATTCAAGTCTTTATTTAATATTAAAGTATTTAATATTTATATTGAATAATTTAATTTATTTAAAAAAATAATTAATATCACATCATTTTCTTATGTGACATAAATTGTCCAATTTTAAAAAGAAAATTTAGTTAACTGAATTTGATTAGCTGGTGAAACTAAAATTACCTATTTTTTAAATATGTGAACCAACGTATGGGGACCAAAATTGCCCACACATTAAACTGGATGGAAAAAAGTATAATTAAGCCTAAAATATTCAAATTTTATTCGTTAAACATTTAATCAAACCTTTTTAATATAAGAAGCAAATAAGTTTAAAATTATCTTTAAGCTTATTATATAAATAAGTCAAGACTTAAAAATTTAAGGTAGATTATATGTATATATAATAATGATAAAAAACAAGTTTCAAAAATATATTTAATAAATATAAATAATTCAAAACTTAAATTTTAAGCTATTTATGTGTATAATAATGATAAAATGTGTCAAAATATATTTAATAAAGTATAGTTTTATTTTAAAAATTATAATTACATTAAAAAATTCTATTTTCTTTCTCTTCTTACTTTTATTTCATCATCTAATATGAAAAATTTTATGAAACAATAAATTAATATATTTAAAAACACTTCAATAAACATTTGATAATTAAAAAAATAATCATTATATAATATTTAAACAAGTCAACTTCAATCTTCTTATTTTTGAACAAGTAAAAAATAAACTTCAAAATTTTATTATTTAAATAAATAATGAGTTAACATTATACTAAAACTTTTTTTATGCTAAGCTTTAAGCGTTTAGTTTACCATGATTTTTAGGTTATACTTTTATCCACAGGTAATATAATATTTGTTCCTTTCAATTATGTAAAACTCTCAATAGGAATAATTTCTTTTCTTTCTATCTATTTATAATATACATCGTTATGTCCAAAACGATCAGGCCTTTAGTTTTAATCATAATAAACAAGGCATAAAAATATTATATTTTGATAAAGGTAGATTTTTTTTATGAACTATAGATTATATAGCATAGGAAAATATAAGAAGAGATTGAATTGTGTTTTAATTTTCTTTTTCTTTTTCACATACATTATTATTACATCCATTTCATAAAAGACAATGTTAAAAAGCTTTCTTGCTTAAAAGAAAACTTCTAAAGTCTTAGTAAAGATTTCAATAAAGATATATCAAGGAGAGAAAAGGGAGAGATATGCACATATTTTATCTTGGTTCATCTCCAACCTTGAAACTATGTCTAATCTTTGGTACACAATCAAGATTTCTACTAAACATAACCAGGACAAGTATTCTTTTATCACAAACCTCTTCAAGCTCAACAGTCAAGTAGTCTTTACTTTGTTTCTTCAAGTAATACACTCAAGTATTCTTTCTTACACAAAGTCTCTCCAAACTTCAATCAAATTCACAAAGAATATGATTCAAGGGTAAAGCTCACAAACTATTTTTATTGTCTTTCATACGAGATATTATAATGAAGTATAGTCTTTTCACTAAAGATATAGAGCAAATGATCTTTTATAATAGTTTACGGAGAATGATGAGTTGTTATTCGCTTGAAAGAGTTTTAGTCTAAGTTCATGTCACTTGTTGTAATCTTCAGTTTTCTTTATATAAAGTGTGATAAGCCCCAAGATCCACTTATGTCCCAATAATTTCCAAGACTCCAAGAATTGTTAGAAACTGAGAAGCTCCAAAGGAACAAAGAAGAAAGAAAACTTGTAAAATGGAAAAGGAATGAAATGGATTAGTCTTGCCACTTACCCATGCAATAAGGAAGATAAGAGTGTGTGAGATTCACCACAAGCCTCTTGAAAGCTTGATAAGAGTTGAAGGCTCTTACTCAAGACAAGATAGAGAGATTCTCTCAAAGTTGCAATGCAACAAAATTTCATTCAAAATCAAAGTTATCTTTTACACAAGTGAAGGGGGCTTTAAATAGCCTTGAGATCCTTCATGGTTTGGAAGGCCTAAGAGAGTTTAAGGATGTTTAGTTACAAGGTTAGGATTCTTATCCATGCAAGGGAGCATCTAAGCTAGCTAACCAAACAAGCCAAAACTAGACTAGTTAAGAAGTTTGCCTATCTATCCTTTAGGATTTAAAAAGGAACTAAAGTACATATGAACCAATGAAACTATGCTAATGATTTATAAAAGCTTTAAGGAGTCAAAGTGTAAGCCCATGTAGAGTATATGGTTTGGCTTAGGCTTGGGCTAGGCTCTTCTAGACTCTTGAGCATGTCTATCTTTTGAAGCACTTCTCCTTGCAATATTTTCAGCCTTCTCCTTGTCATGGAGCCTTGGAGTGCTTGAGTGTCCATGATCTCTTTGTCTTCTTGCTTTACTTGAGGTTCCTTTTTAGGACTAGTCAGGATCTCATCAAAGTGTCTTCAAGATATATCCATTTTGATATAGAAGATCAACATAATATCTTCCATTACTTTCAACGAAAGAAATTGTCTGTTAGGGGTATTAAATTCTTTAATAAATGCATTCCACCAACTTGTCACACTAATAAGATAAAGTAGTTTGCTCATCTTTCTTTTTCTAGTACTCGTGCCTTGAAGTAGGTAACAAAAAGTACTTTCAAGTGTAGTTAATTTCCTTTTTGTAGGGGCATATCTTTTAATATTAATAAAGTATAATTAGAGTTACATTTTGACCTTTCATGAAAAACTTCTTAAATATAATAAACGAAATGATGCATTTGAGAACGAATACCTACATAGTTAAAGAAACATAGATATATGGATACAATTTGTCATTATATAAAACTCACTTTGTCTTTTGTTCCAGAAAACATAGTTTATTTGATGAATAGATACTTATGCATATTAAGATGATATTTTTTTTCTTAAGACAATCTATATCATTTTTCTTTCTAGAAAAACTTCCTTGTTTGTTATAACCACTACAAGAAAATTCAAAATTAACTACAACAAAATTAGTAGTTAATTTGTAGCTAATATGTAGTAAAAGTAATTAGCTACAAATTAACTACAAAATAACTACAAAATTGTTGGTAGCATAGAATGAGTAGCAAATTAACTAGGAAAATCATCCCAATTAATTTGTAGTTATTTTGTAAAAATTTATAGCAAATTTGTAGTTGATTTATAGCAAATATTATTCAATTTTTCTCTTTCCTAGCTATATAGTTAGAATTTTCAAAGCAATTTCATAGTTAAACTATAGCTATAATATCATATATTTATAATAATTTCCTAGTTATTTCCTAGCTAATTCCTAGCTAAACATTTTATCCCAAAGTTATTCTCTAGGTAATTTGTGACTAATTTTGTATTTTTCTTGAACAAGTTTATAATATATCATAGTTAATTATTATTTAATTTTTAATTCATATATTAATTTTATCCAATTCATTATATGTTGTTGCTTTTAGTACATAGAGATTTGAGAGTTAATACGGAGTCACCAAAGCAATTTGATCTTCAATTCAGTAGTGTTCCAAAATACAATCTTGATAAGAAAACTTAGATATAAATTAGATAAACATAGAACAAATTGCAAGGTATTTAAATAGGACCACATTATATGTATGATATATGCATAATCAACTATAGCGTAAAAGAAACAAGGAATTCGGATAATAGTTACCCTAACCCACACAATAGCTATTGATTTCTGGACATTCTCCACACAAAAGCTAGAGCTCATTCACGATAGAATAACTCAAGACAAAAGGATCCACAATCAGATAAACTTCTTGATTGGATATAATGGGTTACATGACTCCTATATATGCAGATAGAGATAATAGAAACTACCAAACAACAAACTGCAACAAAATATATAACATAACAGAAAATTCTCTAATAGAAACTATCAAAGAAAGCTAAAGGATAGAAAACAGATCAATTACAAGTCTTTAATAAAAACAAATGCTTCTAAGTTTTAACTACTAAAGACAAACCAAATGTCAACAAGGAATGATAGAGGACCAAAAATAGAGGAACACAACTCAAAAACAACAACATATGCAACTAGGAAAACCAACACTCAGTTCAGTCCAGGTCACACAAACCAAAAAACCAAACAAAGAACATGTGAACAAGAAAACACAAACTAAAAACAAGGAAAGTAAAAAACCATAAAGTCAGTCCAAGTAGAAGTCCCACGTCCCAAAACTCTTGATCAAAGATGCATCATCAACTGTCTCTTTTCATCATGATCTAATATGAGTCATCATGATCCTCATCAACTACTTTAGCATGGGAGCCACTTAATAATGATATAATAGGCTCCAACATAGGCATGAAATGCTTTTCCACAAATGAAGTTATCGTAACATTTACAACTTCCTTGATAACTTCTTCTATAGGAGTTGAAGTGTGAGAAGGACTTATGACCTCTGAAGATGAAGTTCCAAAAATTCGTCTTTTCTTTGAACCTGACACTTGTGTCCATACTTCATAATCAACCAATGGATGCATTGAAGAATCTTCTCCATACTTCTCCAATATTACAGTATCATATGACTCCTACAACAATATATCAAGAACTAGCAAAGGGATATAATAGTCTAACTTTCAATCTAATACAATAATAAATACAAAATAATTGCTTAAAGATTTATTTAATATAGTTTAATAAATTAACATAATATTCATTCGAGTGTTGAGATGTAACATGAAAAGTAAAACATGCTCCTCTAAACTAAATTTAGAATTAAGTAAAATTTAAATATGTAACATGATTAATGATGTTAAAATAACTTACAATGAAGTTCTTCGAGTGTTGAGAGACATATTCTCCATCTTTATTTTTATGAACATGATCGTAAACATCTCTATAAGAAATGGGATGCTCCAACTTTGCCTCCTATTATAAATATCTATTAGAATATAATAAATACAAATACAAACTATATAAAACTTATATATTTACCATCCTCCTCTTATGTTCAACAAAACTTATCGAGCCTCCAGTATGCAACATTGAATCGGGTACTACAGCTCTGTTACTCCGATTAGCATTAGACTTCTTCTCCCACTTTGGTGTCAACCAAATGTCAACCAAACCATCCCATACTTCTGACTTAATTCCAAGTGGTCCATGACCTTTAGTGTCAGCTAAATTTTTTGAATTCACTTGTTTTAATGCCATTTTTCTTTCATTCTTTAAACGATCAAAAAAACGATCTGTGCATGTTCTTTCCCACACCATTCTTGCCATGTTACGATCAAAATCAGATCTAAACTTATATTTATCCTACAACAATATAATAGAAATATATTTATTCATAAATAAAAAATAATAAATGATGCTAGAAAATATAATTACTTACCATGAAGTCCCTAAATAAATCATCTTTTACACTAATTGGATATTTTTTCCATTTCTCAATTGGAGTAGGCATCCGCATGATCACAATAGAAATAATGTCACGTGTCACAGCTTGGGGAACAAACCTCCTCCTACAAATGAAATTTAATCTCCAAGTAATCGCATTTAAACTTTAAAATAGTTGACACATCCTATCAAATGACTCAATAGATAAAACTAAAAACTGTTTACTCAAAATCACTATTACTTACGGGTTATCGGTAGCCTCAATAGATATAACCTTTCTCCTATCAGTTTCTACATGAGATCCTCCACTTGAAGTTGGATCCTTAGCTTGTGGATCAGAAGATTGTGGAACAAAATCTGAAGTAGCATCTCTAATTTTACCATTATGACATGTATATTGACTCTTATTAGAATTAGGTTGCTGCAAAGATGTTAGGGAACAAAAATAAATTTAATGGTCAAAGTCACTATAAAAATTAAACCAAAAAGCAACATGAAAGATAAAGAAACTAACCACATCTTTAGAAGATGGCACATCATCCAAAGACCTATATCTAGAGAAATCATTATGCATTCCTTGCCCAGAGTTATTCCTTAAAAATGTCTCTGTTGCACCTAATAAAATTATTAAGAGTTACAATGATATAGGTATATAACATACATAGATGAGGGGTATAAGCATAATAAATTCTAGTCTTCTATGGTACTTTATTTCCATGTCTCTATTATTACAGTACCTCTATTGCTTGCTTGTGCCATCCCTTAAACTATATATGCTTTAAACTATAAATAAGGTATATTCAATCATTTTATTATGTAGCTTTAGTGTGACAAAATAAAGCTTAATTATCATATTCAATACAACTAGTTTAAACCCAAAATTATAGCTTGAGTGCAAAAAATAAAAATAAAGCTTAACTTACCATTATTTTTGTTACTAGGTTCCACATAAGAGTTTGGTTTGGTGCTTGAGTTGCCAAGCCTTTTTGAGGCACTACCATTTTGAGAACTTTGACTCTTTTCAAAACCAGGTTGCTGCAAAGATAGAATGTGAAAGAATAAACAAATTAATGATCAAAGTCACTAAAATTTGAACCAAAAAAGTGACATAAAAGACAAGAAATACAATTGTAAAATAGTGTGAAGAGACAAACCACATCTTTAGAAGAACTTTTACTCTTTTCAAAATCAAATTGCTGAAAATGCAATGATTAAAGTCACTATAAAAATTGAACCAAAAAGTAAAACAAAAGACAAGGAATACAATTGGAAAATAATGTGAGAAGACTAACCACATCTTTAGAAGATGACACATCATCCAAAGACCTATGTCTAGAGAAATCATTATGCATTCCTTGCCCAGAGCTATTCCTTAAAAATGTCTCCATTGCACCTAATAAAATTATTAAGAGTTACAATGATACTTTATTTCCATGTACTATAATTACAGTACCTCTATTGCTTGCTTGTGTCACCCTCAAATTATATATGTTTTAAACTATAAATAAGGTATATTCAATCATTCTATTATATAGCTTTAGTGTGACAAAATAAAGCTTAATTATCATATTCAATACAACTAGTTTAAACCCCAAATTTCAGCTTGAGTGCAAAAAAAAATAAAGCTTAAACCATTATTTTTGTTACTAGGTTCCACATAAGAGTTTGGTTTGGTGCTTAATATGCCAAGCCTTTTTGAGGCACTACCATTTTGAGAACTTTGATTCTTTTCAAAACCAAGTTGCTGCAAAGATAGAATGTGAAAGAATAAAAAAATTAATGATTAAAGTCACTAAAATTTGAACCAAAAAGTGACATAAAAGACAAGAAATACAATTATAAAATAGTGTGAAGAGACAAACCACATCTTTAGAAGAACTTTTACTCTTTTCAAAATCAAATTGCTGAAAATGCAATGATTAAAGTCACTATAAAAATTGAACCAAAAAGTAAAACAAAAGACAAGGAATACAATTGGAAAATAATGTGAGGAGACTAACCACATCTTTAGAAGATGACACATCATACAAAGACCTATGTCTAGAGAAATCATTATGCATTCCTTGCCCAGAGTTATTCCTTAAAAATGTCTCCATTGCACCTAATAAAATTATTAAGAGTTACAATGATACTTTATTTCCATGTACTATAATTACAGTACCTCTATTGTTTGCTTGTGCCACCCTCAAATTATATATGTTTTAAACTATAAATAAGGTATATTCAATCATTCTATTATATAGCTTTAGTGTGACAAAATAAAGCTTAATTATCATATTCAATACAACTAGTTTAAACCCCAAATTTCAGCTTGAGTGCAAAAAAAAAATAAAGCTTAAACCATTATTTTTGTTACTAGGTTCCACATAAGAGTTTGATTTGGTGCTTGATATGCCAAGCCTTTTTGAGGCACTACCATTTTGAGAACTTTGATTCTTTTCAAAACCAAGTTGCTGCAAAGATAGAATGTGAAAGAATAAAAAAATTAATGATTAAAGTCACTAAAATTTGAACCAAAAAAGTGACATAAAAGACAAGAAATACGATTATAAAATAGTGTGAAGAGACAAACCACATCTTTAGAAGAACTTTTACTCTTTTCAAAATCAAATTGCTGAAAATGCAATGATTAAAGTCACTATAAAATTGAACCAAAAAGTAAAACAAAAGACAAGGAATACAATTGGAAAATAATGTGAGGAGACTAACCACATCTTTAGAAGATGACACATCATACAAAGACCTATGTCTAGAGAAATCATTATGCATTCCTTGCCCAGAGTTATTCCTTAAAAATGTCTCCATTGCACCTAATAAAATTATTAAGAGTTACAATGATACTTTATTTCCATGTACTATAATTACAGTACCTCTATTGCTTGCTTGTGCCACCCCTCAAACTATATATGTTTTAAACTATAAATAAGGTATATTCAATCATTCTATTATATAGCTTTAGTGTGACAAAATAAAGCTTAATTATCATATTCAATACAACTAGTTTAAACCCCAAATTACAGCTTGAGTGCAAAAAAAAAAAAAACTTAACTTACCATTATTTTTGTTACTAGGTTCCACATAAGAGTTTGGTTTGGTGCTTAATATGCCAAGTCTTTTTGAGACACTACCATTTTGAGAACTTCGACTCTTTTCAAAACCAGGTTGCTGCAAAGATAAAATGTGAAAGAATAAAAATTAATGATTAAAGTCACTAAATTTTGAACCAAAAGTGACATAAAAGACAAGAAATACAATTGTAAAATAGTGCGAAGAGACAAACCACGTCTTTAGAAGAACTTTTACTCTTTTCAAAATCAATCCGCTGAAAATGCAATGATTAAAGTCACTATAAAAATTAAACCAAAAAGTAAAATAAAAGACAAGGAATACAATTGAAAAATAATGTGAGGAGACTAACCACATCTTTGGAAGATGGCACATCGTCTAAAGACCTATTCCTAGAGAGGTTGTTATGAAGTCCATGCCAAGAGCTGTTCCTTCTTAAAAATGCCTCCAATTCACCTAATTAAAATTCATATATAGTAATTAAAATTAGAGATATTTTCAACTAATCAATTATAAACATAGAAATTATGTAATATAATTATGAAACAATAGCCTTAATAATTACTCTTAAACATTTTTTTCATCATTTGCATCAAATGCTTGTTGTCTAAGTAATTGACGTTGATTAGCTATCTCCTTAATGAGTCGCAACTCTTTATCTTCATCATCAATGCAGTCATAGTATTCATCATTCTCTTCAAAAGTCTGCTGATTTTTTAATGTGTTATGCCCCTTAACAAGTCCTTGCTTCAACCCTTTGTTCCTATCATTCTTGACACTTGGAGAAAGTAAATAATAAGTAGACAGAAAAGAAAACATACTAGCAAAAATCAACAAATACCTTGGGAAAGTAAAACATGTGGTGGTGGTGGTGGACTAGTGCATGAGTAATCAAGTTGTGGTGGATTGCTCCGACCTCTCCCTCGACCACGTCTAGTTCCTCTACCTCGGATGCTCATGTTAAGATATCTATATACAACTTGGTCTTATTTTTGAGAAAATTGTTATTGTTTGAACAATGATCATTTACTACTTTAAAATGGATTTGATAAAGAAAAACACATAAAAAATATATCAATAAAAATGAACTTAAAATTACTTGTATTATTTATAGATGACATAGACACAAACTATACTTTCTACAAATACACATATAATTGTATTCAACAAGCATATTGATAAACTATTTCCACCATCAATACTTCAACTTGAATCATTAAGTTCCTCATCTTCATCTAGGAATTCATCATTTTCACTATATTCATTATCACTAATAAATTCAACATCGAATGAAATGTCCATTGGCTTGTATATATCATTTATGCACACTTCTTCCATTGGGGCATTTGTATCAAGTAAGAAAACTACTTCATCTTCTGGGATGACATTGTGTGTTCCCAAGGATCCATCATCTTGGTAATAATCATTATCATCCAACTCATTCAATTCATCATGTTCATCATTGATGGTCTCAGCTATAAAGTGTTTTCGTCTAACCTTGCAAGCTGCCCACCATTCTCCCTTAACTCTATCCCTCTTTTGGGGGTACATTGTTTAATACACTTGTTGTGCTTGTGGAGCTAATACAAAGGACTCATATGAGTGAAGCTTTGATTTTGGATTAACATCAACTAACCCAAATCTCTCATCCACATTAACTCCATTAATTGGGTCAAACCATTGGCATTGTAAAAGAAATACTTTGTTTTGACTTCCTAAATATGATAACTCTAATATTTCTTCAATTATGCCATAATAGTCTAGGTCATTCTCACCATATATGTTTCCCCGAACTCATACACCACTATTTATTGTAGTTTTATTTTGTTCACTTTCCTTAGTATGAAACCTATAGTTATTAACTATTATGCCATTATAAGAAGTCACACATTTAGATGGGCCATAAATCATTTGGCAAATTAGTTGATCCTCCACTTGACCAACATTTACCTGTGAATCATTACAAGACAATAATTGGTCGTAATATCTAACAAAATAAATTAATTTAATATTTCATTTTTAGTAGTAAATAAAAATACTCACTAGCTATTTTAGCCATCTATTGAAGTCTTTATCTCGAAGTTCTAATATTTGATCATCGGTGATGCCAGGGTATGTTTGTCTTAGAGACTCCTCAAATTGTCTAATTAGTACAATAAAATTAATATTAAATATAAAATAACTAAAAAAATATATTAAATAGTTAGAGAGTAAACTTACTGAAGAAATGGTTCAATTTCTTTGCAATTTACAAGCACATAAGTCTCAGCAATTTGAAGCTCCATGTCTGTTAAGAATCTATTTCTACCCTATCCAATAGGATGACATGGGTATTTGAAAATAGATAAGCATTCATTAATCATATCATGCCCACCATCATCATTTCGAGGAACTTGAGTGTGCCTTGTTTGCAATTTTGGATCAAAATACATAGAAGCAAAATTGGAAATCTCTTCTAAAATATATGCTTCACAAATAGAGCTTTCAACTCTTGCCTTATTTCGTACCTTTCTTTTCAAATACAACATACACCTCTCAAATGGATACATCCACCTGTACTGCACAGGTCCTCCAACCTTAGCTTCATATGGAAGATGCATAACTAGATGCTCCATCACATCAAAGAATGCTAGAGGAAAAATCTTCTCTAACTTGCAAAGTGTTTCAACAATTGAAAGTTCTACATTCTCCCTAACAGAAGCACATAATTCAGTTGCACAAATTTCTTTAAAAAATATGCTAAGTTCTGTTAGTGCCCCCCATATAGGTTTTGGCAACATGTCACGAAATACCAAAGGAATTAACTTTTGCATAAAAACATGATAGTCATGACTTTTCATTCCATATATTTTCCCATCATTAATGTTGATACAACGTGCAATATTAGATACATACCCATAAGGAAATTTCAATTGTTTGATCCACTCACACACCATTCTCTTCTGATTAGCATTCAACACATAAGTTGCCTTTGGTTTTTTGTACTTGTCATTCTCAACTTTTAACTCTAATGTAGGGCGTTTACATATCATCTTCATATCTTCTCTTGCATTTGCATTGTCCTTTGCCTTGCCTTTTATGTCCATAACTGTGTTAAAAATATTGTCAAACACATTCTTTTCAACATGCATAACATCTAAATTATGTTGTATTAGATTAGTGGACCAATAAGGCAATTCCCAAAATATGCTCTTCTTCACCCAATTGTGAACTTCCCCAAAGCCATGTTGTTTTTCATTATGTGAATTCAAACCAAAAATGAAATCCTTAAGTTGAGAAACTCTACTCAAGATCTCTATCCCATTTAGTCGTTGTGGTGGTAAAGACCTTTCAATTGTTGAATTCTTGAAAGAGTATCGATCACGACGAAATGTATGTTCAAGAGGAAGATATTGATGATGACAATCAAACCAACAACATTTCCTACCATGTTTTAGCACAAATGACTTATTATGCTCCATACAATATGGACAAGCAAGTTTTCCATGAGTACTCCATGAACTTAGCATTCCATAAGCTGGAAAATCACTTATTGTCCATAATAATGCTGCTTTCATGTTGAAGTTTTGCTTCTTCCATGAATCAAAAGTGTTCACCCCATCTTCCCATAATATCTTTAGGTCGTTGATTAAAGGTCTAAGATAAACATCCAAACTTTTACCTGGTGATTTTGGTCCCGGGATCAATAGGCTAAGGAATATGTATTCCCTTCTCATGCACATACTTGGAGGAAGATTGTATGGAGTGACAAAAACTGGCCAACATGAGTATGGAGTAGCTGAACCACCAAATGGATTAAAACCATCTGTGCAAAGGCCAAGATGAACATTTCGAGGCTCTTGTGCAAACACTGGATAGGTGGTGTCAAATTGTTTCCAAGCCATAGCATCAGCTGGATGTGTGATCATTGATTTATCATGACGCACTCCATTTGCATGCCAAAACTTATATTGTGTGCTGTTTTTGGTCATGTATAAGCGTTGAAGTCTTGGAATGATGGGAAAATATCGTAACACTGAGTATGGCACATCCTTTTCCTTCACTGAATGCCCAACCTTTGGCTTGAATCGTGGGTGTTTACATACTAAACAAATTGAGCATACTTTTGGGTCCTTGTTTTCTTTGTCATACAACATACAATGATTAGGACATGCATCTATTTTCTCATATCCTAAGCCCAAGTCATTAACCACTTTCTTTGATCTATAAAAATTTTCAGGTAACTTTTCTGACTCTGGAAGCATGCTCTTAATTATGACAATCATTCGATCATAACAATTCTCACTCATATTGAACTCAGACTTCAAATTCAGAAGTTGAGTTACGACTGACAATTTTGTATGCTTATGACATCCATCCCATAAAGGTTCGTCAGCATCTCTTAGCAAGGTATAAAACTTCAAAGCTGACCGATTAGGATCCTCTTCTAAATCTTGATCTTCTAAATTTAGTTGATCACCAGCAACATCAATAACCATATCCACATATGGATTTCTAGCATCTACCTCTTCATCATGGACAATTGATGTTGAACTATTATCCCCCCATCGATCCTCTCCACGAACGGTCCAATTTATGTAATCTTCCATAAATCCATATTGATACAAATGTTTCTCAACCCAAAATGTCTCCTTCCTAACATAATTCTTACATTTTGAACATGGGCAAGGAATGCGACTTAATGCATCAACAACTGTTGGATCTTTTTTAGCAATCTTAATGAAATCATCAACTCCATTCTTAAATTCTTCACTTACTTGGCCAGTACAATCTTTTCTTCGTATCATCCAACTCCGATCAGGTCTCATGGTTGCTAAAGTAATATCTATCACTAAAATAATATCCGTCTCATCAAGATGTTATATTTGAATACTAATTATAAACAATAGATATAACAAAGCCAAACAAATATTTACCTCCTCTACTCTTAAAGTCCAATATTGACCATTAATATTTTCAATCTTTTCACTCAGAGAGAAAATCTGCAAAAGGAGGATAAAAATATACGATTAAAGCTACATAATTTGAAACTTCACAAGGATCGATATAAGATAAAAAATAATAACTAAATAAGATAAATGATGCAGCTCCTAACAAATGTGATAAATATTGGTTATAGAATAAAGAGGTTGATTAGCAATTTAATACAACCAGCGACATAACTTCCACCCAAAAACAAAAATAAATTGATATGCCAACAAATTTTCCTTATCCAACACATTAATAGTTTTCAAATGGATATTTCAGTCAAACTCCATACTCATTGACAAAGTTGATCAGCAAAACAAAATCTTAATTTAAGAACAAAATGAAAAGATTCAGCATAGATAGAAGAAATTAGTAAGTTTTTAGCTAGCCACTAGGAGATTAATGAAACAAGTTAGTGATTAAGAGGATAATAGAATAAAAACTTTGAACACAGTTGTCAATAATGAGGCCACATTGCCTAACGGCATCTGAGTAATGCAGATAAATCTGAATCTGAGTATTGTAGATCAATCTGCGTTTCACCTCATGACAATGGCAACCAATAAATTTAGTAAACTCAAGGAAATCATGCTTACTAGTAAGACTAGTATTTGAACTAAAAGCATATAATTTAGCACCTTATATATCTTGTGATAGAAAACTTCAAGTAATTTTAGTTGTGCATTTGGATGAGATAAATCCACCTATTTCACATAACACAAAATGTTAGTTCCAAATTCCAATACATTCCATATAGCAGAAACTATAAGAGCTTGGCACATACTACCAAAAGAATGCCATGGAAAAATATAAACAAATGTTTGCTTCAAATAGACGAGAGGAAAGTTAAATCCAACCAATAACAACAATATAAACAAATCTATCTAATGAGTACCACATTTGATTAGATAAAGGAAACGCCCTCACTCACACCATGAAGTAGCCTCTCTGTCACAAGGTGATTAGGATTTCTTAAATTTGAGTTGCATGAGAGACTTATGGCTATTTGAGTCAATTAGACAAGGCATATCATCGATATCCTCTACCTTATTAATTCAGCATATGATTATTGAATTTAGATACTGAAAATTAGAATGTTCTTATTTTCCATCAGAACCATACCTGTTGTATATCAAAACATAAAGAATCCTATAACTCTGCTATGGGAATGATAGAACTGGTTAAAAGTCTAAAGAAAAGATTAATTTTTTTATTGATGAACCTTAAATCCCAATTGTTGTGCCAATGTGGTAGGGTAGCAGCCTTAGGCTAGGACTAGAAGATAAAAAATGAATGAAACCAAACCAAAAAAAAAAGATACAAAAAAAAGATACAACCTCCCTTCTTTATTTATATACTTCTTTTCTTCTAATATCTCAGCCTACTTAGCTAACTCCCTCACAAACACACCTAACTAACTACTAATTGGTATCTATCAATACCCCAGCAGTCCCAAAACAGTTTTGACTCCTCTGTCAAACATAATCAGGGGAGTGCCTCCATTCTCCTCTAGTGTTTGGTTTTCTGCAGTATTTTTCCCATCAAACAAAGGATTAATACTACTACAATTGTGACCCAATCCTTTGCCCCATTTTTTATTACTATAGCTAGTGGTTGGTTCTAATGATTGTTAAAATCCTCCACTGCATTTTGTTGGGTGTGCCTCTGTTACTCATAGAAACCATTCAATTCTGGAGAAGAATAATTTCGTTCTATAGAATTCCAATTCTTCTCTTTACCCCTTTACCATAAATCTGAACAATCTAGCATGGAGAATGTAATTACAAAGCATTGACCTAATGACAATCTTAAGCTTGACAACTAGGATACATGTTCAAATTGACTTTGAATCACATGTGGGTTCAATGCTTGATTGGCAGACTTTTCTTTTCTTCCCTTAGTAATAATATTCAGTTTTCTAATCATGAGACTTTACTCCTCCCCTTTGACTATTCATTTCAATTTCCTTCTTGTATAGATGAAAGCCTGATCAACTTGTTATTGTTTTGAAATGAAAAAAAATTGTTTGTTTAACCTTTTCTTTCCTTTCACTTATTTTAGAGGTAAACATTTGAAAGAGTAAAGGGAAATTGAAAGATGAGATTTGGAGTGCACTCAAGAATAGACAAAAAGATGAAATAACTATAATCTGATCCTTATTTAACACATCTTCTGCAAAAAGAAACAAAACTTAATTCACATTAATGTACAATTGGGAGACAATACTCATGGGTCAAAATTGAGTTCACAAAAATCAGAGATGCTCTATGATTAGTGGTTGAAGATATTGAGAAGGGAAACTCTGTTCCTAATTAGTTTTCTTGAGAGGTGCTCAACTCCTATTTCTAGATCCTGAATGCACATCTCCAAATCTTCAATATCACTTAGAAAACACTCAATAGATGAAGGCTTGTGACCAAGGAGAGAGTACAAAGCTGCATCCACCTTCTCAAATTCATTTGTGTGAGATTCTTGAGAGTCACAAGCCACTCTTTTAGGCTGCATCAGCTTTGAGATTGCTGACCATCTGCTTTGCTTTGGTTGTCCCTTGGGTTCATAGATAAACAACAACAAAGATTCTAATGACCTCACAGTGACTTCTTCTGCTTCGGTTAAGACACTAAGCATAGACAGTGTGTCATCATCTTTGTTTGAGGGGAAAACTGCAGACTCACTTTTGATCACTTTCAACTTTCTCAAGGTCTTTCTAATTGTCTTCTTCAACTTGTTCCTCGAAGCCAAGTATTTTCCACCCTCAATTGTGAATACAGTTTCATCACCTTTCCTTCTTCTGATGACTGAATGAAGTTCATGCATGTTTTCCTTTGATATCAGTAGGCATTCTTTAGCTGTGCTGCAGATATTCAAGAGCCTCAGAGACCTTTCTAGAATGTCATCAACTCTTCTATCACTGCACTCTCGTGATAAGGCTTGTTGCTTGGTTGGAAATTGAAGCAACTTATCATTGCAGTCATGCAAGTCCAGCAAACCATCAAGTTTTTGGCTGGTTGATTATTTGATTCAAATTGACTGGAATGATTGAATCCCACGTGAGCTAAAGTTTGATGCCAAGTTATTTCATTCTCTAGCTCCTCCTTCATTTTATACTCATGCATGTATTACAAAATAGAAATAATGTAGAGGTTAAAAGTTATTCTTCCGTAGTTTTTCTTTTTCTTTTGGGGGCAATACTGTATTCTTTTCATATTCAACATTTCTAGGGCATCATGCCAGATTCTAAACAGGGGGGAATATATAACTATTTTCTTTAACAAATTGAAAAAAATAGGAAACTAAGAATGTGAAGTGATAGAAATATGGCATATGATAAGAAAAGTATATACACTTTTCTTTAGTCACATTTATGTACAAGTATGGGATGGTCATGGCAAGGGTTAGAAAAATGTTTTGGTTGACTAGTGGCTTAAAATGTTGAGTAAGGTAACTCTGGTTCTAATTAGTTGTCTTGAGAGGCGTTCAACACCAACTTCAATTTCTTCAATGCACACTTCTAAATTTTGTACATTGGCTTTGAAAATTCTCAGTAAATTCTTTGCTGCGTTTTCCAATTGTTAGGGTTTGAGAATGAATATCTAAACTGAGAAGTATATGCAAATAGAGAAATAAATCTTAATTTCAGGTTTTAAATATGAGAACAAAGCAAGAACGATAAAGCACGAGCAAGTACGAGAGAATACCAATGAAGCAAGTATGAGAGAACCCAAATGACGAAAGTATCGGAGAACTCCAGCAAATTCTACGATCAACGAAATGAAACAACAACAGAAATAGTGAGTTCGACAATCAATCTAGAACACAAATCGACACATGGAAACGAAAAAATATGAAATGAAGAATGACTCACTCAAAGAATGAGAATACGAGTCTTTGTATCTGGGATTTATTGTCTTCAAAAATGGAATACGAGCATTTTCGAATGTTAACGCAAAATCCGAGTAGAGCTAAGGCGCATCCTTCCTTTTGAATGTGTGATTTCAGTGCTTAGCTTCTAAAACACATTAGGCGTTTTTCTGAAACGAGACTTGCTTCAGAATACACTTTTTGTTTCGGAAAAACAGAGTAGCCTTGCTTCGAACCTTTTTCAAACAAAATAGGAAGTTTATTTAAAAAAAATAGCTTAATTTTTTGTTTTTCAAATAAATTGAAAATGCTAATTTTATTCTTATGAAAAAAATTTGAATACAGAGAATTTTAACTTTTTCCATTTAAGCAAAATAATTTTTTTTAAAATACTTATTAAAATAAATTTAATAATTAATTTTACCTAGAAAAAACACATACTAAGAAAGATCAAAAAATTAAACTAGAAAAATATTTTAAAATAATTTAATATTTAAATTTAGCTAGGAAAATATGGTAGTTAATTAATAGTTAATTAACTAGAAATTAACTATTAATTTTATTCTAGCTAAAATTTGTAGCAAAATGTATAAATTATTGTAGTGATATTAGCTACAACAAAATCAATAACTAATTTTTAGCTAATTTCTAGTAAAAAAAAATATGTAATACTAGAAAATATAAATAAATATAATCTAAATTTAGCTAGGAAAAATAATATCCTAGTTAATTAATAGTTAATTAACTAAAATTTAGCTATTAATTTAAATGGTAGCTAAAATTAGTAGCAAAAATAAAATTTTCTTGTAATGAACTCAAAACCTTTAAGAAAACCATCCTATAATCTAACAAATCATTTAAATGATTTTGTTTGAAATAGAAGCCATTAATGCATGCTAAGCTCATTTTGTCTATCAGCATCGTTTATCACATGCTTCATTAGATGAGAAGACCTTCCAAACTTGAAGGTAGTTCAAACACGATAATTTACTTAACGTATATTACAAGCTTGAGAAGCGTTGTCTTATTATCCAAGAGAAAAAAAAATACAAAGTTTACAAAGTCTTACCTCTCAAAGAACATGACAAACACATAAGTAGAGTAGGCAAGATAGCGTTATAATGAAAGTCAAAGGGTATATGCATAAGTATGGAAACATTTGCAAACATAATATGGAAAGAAAAGATAAGATATATGTTTTATCATATTATCCTCATCAAAATGAGAAAAAATTTAATGCACATGATAATTCATTTTAACAACTTCTCACAATAACTAACTTTGACTTCATTTATAAATTTCCCAAGAGTTAACAAGCTGCAAAGATTAAAAAGTTTGAATAACTTTCATTTACTATGATATTTATAACCATTTAAATATCATTCTCTATTAATCTTGTATAGTGATAATTTAAAATATCATTTATTATATTTGAACTAAAAAAAATGATAGTTTAGGATTATGTGTTTACCATTGAACTTGCAAAGTTTGGTGGGTCTGAACAAGGTTGTTGAAAAAAATTTTGGGTATAAAACTTGAAAAGACAAGTGAAATAATACTTGGGTGATTTCTTGAAAAGACAAGGTTGAAAGAATACTTATAACAACATAGAATAAGATTCACATACATCTATGTGCTTAGTGAAAATCTTGGTAGTTGTCATAGACTATATGTAGTCTTAGGTTGTAAGACAAACCAATATAAAAATTGTTTTACTTTCTCTCTTCCTTTATCTTTTTATTTGTGCTAAAGTTAAGACAATTTAATTTGTGAGGATTTTTTTTGAACAAGTTTTATAAAACTACTTTTCGTCCACGATATTGTTGGTTCATCTGATAAAGTTGTTTAGGTTTGCAAACTCTTTCATTTGTCTATTTTAACATGTTTTAAAAGGATTTGTAAAACAAATTAAAAAAACATAATTTTATCTCTTTCTTGTGCTTCCTTGTACTTTTTTATTTTTGTGTCAAAACTCAACTCTAAGGTTGAGCACCTTGAAATGTTAAAAGGAGAAGATTTGCATTTTGGCATGAAAAATCTAGAGAATTAATTCATAGTTAAAAGAACTTTAGTCACAAGGCCCTCTTATCCTTCTTTAGAGATGAATGTCCCTATTAGAGAGACAAGATGAAGATGTTCATCGCCAAATATTATAATCTATGACAAGTTATAGTAAGGGGAGATTTAAACCTCTAAGAGATGAAAATAGATATCTTATTCCAAATTCTAGATGAACTCAGATAGATATCAACAAGATGTAGTTCAATGTTAAAGCTAAGTACTTGATCACTTATGATGTAGCTAGGAATGGATATAACAAGGTGTTTAAATGCAGAACCACAAAGGAGATGTGGGACATTCTTGTTTTCATTCATGAAGGCACACACAACATTTAAAGAACCAAGACAAACTTGTTGGTGAGACAATATGAGTTGTTCAAAATGAATGACTATGAGAGTGATGAAATGTTTGGACAATTAAAAACTATTTTAAATGGTCTTCGAGCACTTGGAAAAGAGTTTACTATAGAAGAAAACAACATAAAACTCTTAAAAAACCTTTCCAATGATTGGGAACCAAAAGATCATAACCATCCAAGATGTTCATGAGGTTAGCACATTAAAGATGGATAAGTTGTTTGGACCCTTTAGGATTTATGAGTTCTATATAAACCAAAGGAGTGTTGTTAAGAAAAATACCTTCATTACTCTATGAACCAAAAACTTCAAACACAAATGTAGCTAGTCTCATTCAGAAAATGGATCAACATCTAATGTCCTTAAGGCTAGTGAAGAAAGTGTAGATTTTGAGGATAACAATAAAGCCTTAAATTCTAGAGATAAAGATGATGAGATTTTCATAATGTCAAAGAAGCTTGAAGGATGCTTAAAGAGAAAGGGAAATATCAACCTTACTCGAAGAAGAAATTCTCCAAAGAGGACAAGTTTGAGACCATCCATTATGAGAAAAAAAAGTTAGGCAACATTAAGGAAAATTGTCCCAACTTGGAGAAAAAAGGTGGTTCTTAAAGAAGAAAAGGAAGTAGGATGGTCACTTAGGAGTACCTAAATAGAAATAACTCAAAAAAGTAAGGGTATATAGTTGAAGGAGCTAACATATGTCTCATGGATGATACAAATAATGAAGCATATAAGGTAAGCTTTGGCTCTTAATTTCTCAAATAGTGCTTAAATGTCTTATGATACTCTTGTTGGGTACTCTCACAAGCTTGTTGTTGAATGTTTATAGCTCAAAGAAAAATACAAAAAATGTTTGTTCGAAAACTGAAGCACTAAAGAGTGAGAATGTGAAGCTAAAAGTTGAGTTTGATGTTCTTAAGATCAAACTAAGAAAAGTCCAAGTCCATGCTAAGATTACACATGTTGTTGAAGTCATTAGACTAAAAGAGAAGGTAGTTAGTCTTGCTATGAACTTAGCCAGCTTTGTCAATGGGACTACCAATCTAAATAAGGTTTTGAAAAATGAAAAAGACACTTAACTATAAAATTAGGCATTGGGTACAAAAAGAAGAAGAGTGATAAGAAGAAATATGCATCTATTCCATTTTTCTTATTCTTTTTCTTGCACTTTCTATGGGAAATTTGATCATTTAGCTACTAGATATCTTCACAAGAAAAGAAGCTGGTCTCTTATAACCATCAAAACTAACATGAAAGAAGCTAAGAAGATATGGGTACTTAAGTCTATCATTGTTCTTATTATAGATATCTTTAGTGGGTAGAAAGAAAAACTCTAAATGAGATGTGGAAAATGGATACTCAACACATTATGGGAGAAAGGTTTATTTTCTTATAATTGCAACCCCTTGAAGGAGGATCATTTCCTTTGGAGGTAACCAATAAGACAAGATCTTTGATACAAGTAAAATTAGTAAGTCATGTTTTTCGACCATTGAAAATATTTTGTATGTTACAAGAGCAAACACAATTTAGCATATGTTAATTTTGCAATAGTAGATGTCATGTTTCCCTTAACAAGAACTCTTTAATAAGGAGAAAAATGATGATTTTATTCTATATATTACAAATAGACATACCAAAGTACATAATATTGACCTTAAGAAACTAAATGATCAATGTGTAACTTGTATACTTTCCAAGGAAGATAAAAAAAATGAATTTGGCATAAAAATCTTGAACATGTCCATTTAACAAATATTTCAAAGCTTTGGATAAAAAACACTTAGTTAAAAGAATGTTTGAGATTTCTTAGATGATCCGTCTTCTTTCTAAAGCTTGATAGAAAGAGAAACAAATTAATACCTCTTTTAAACCAAAAAATCTTGTTTCCACTTCTAAACCACTTGAGTTATACATGAATTTATTGAAGAAACAGGAAACACACAAGAAATGAGAGTTGCATGGTGTGTGTGATTTTTAAAGCATTTAAAAAATGCAAGGAAAATGAGTTTGCAAATGTTGTCCAAACAAATCGTCCAAAGAGGTTCAAAACAAAAAAGATAAAGAAAGAGTAAAAACAACACAATTTTTTTCATGATTCACTCTTCCACAAGAGTTACGCCTAGTCCCTTCAACATGAAGGATTTACTCCACTAAAGTCAAACTAACTTACAAACCAAGTATTCATAAACCTAGATTGCAAGCTATACCAAATATTCTTTAACACATGGCATCTTCAGACTATTACAAAAATTGAAAGGATTTTACAAAAGATTACTTTTTAGGTGAGTATATAGCAATTACAAGAATAAGTTTAACTTTACTTAGCAAAGAAAATACAAAGATGAAAAACAATGCTTTTACAAAAGCTTTTCTAAAATGTTGTCAAAAGAGCACTTGAGCTTTTGAATGTTTATTCTATATCTCGTTTTTCTTTTCGTGTTGTTATTGCTTCTATGCTATCTTCTTATCTTTGTCTTCTTCATTTGAAGGATATATAGGCGTATGAAAGAAAGAAATTGTTTTGCATGGGTAGAGAGAGGTAATTTTTTCATTAAATGCCAAAGACGAACTTTTGTAAAGTTGTAGCAAAGTCTTTCTCTTCTTTTATGGTTAGAGAAAAAGTGTGGTAGCGAAGGCTTCCTTTTCTTTTCCTTAACCATGCTACCTTTGTTTGATATGAGACATTCATTTTGTTTGTTTCTATATTAATAAAGGCTTGATCAGAACTCTCTTGTGTTAAGGTTGACTTGTTTCTTCAGAGTTTAAAAAAGAAACCTTTGCTACTTTGAAAAACAAAGCATAATAGAGCATAACATATATATAGAATATGAGTGTTACACGAGACGTGATAAAGATACGTTATAGCAATTAAGCCATAGGTTAAAAACGATTTACAAGATATGATAAGCTTAAAGAATGAAACACTTTTTGCAAGGATACTATGTCCTTTTTTTTATCAGGTTTCATTAGTGGACGAGGTCCTTGTATGGACAATGAAAAATGTTTAGACGTGAGTTGATATACTTGAATGAAAAAATTATTTTTATATGGGCATAGTCCTTTTCTTTTATACTGTATTGACTTTGTTGTACTCCTGAAAAACTAAGTACTGAAATAAAGCATTAGTCATCACTCTTTAGTCATAATATTTGTCATCATCAAAATATCTAGGTTATTTTAGATGCATATAGAAAATGCTCCAACAATCTCCCTATTTTTTATGATGACAAAAATTATACTAAGAGAAAGATAGATAAAACAAAAAAGCGAAGTATACAAACAACTTATATATATGTATCAAAGTATATAAGAGAATATATGACATAAGGTAAAGATAGCTTAAGCTACCCCTAAGTTTCTAGATGGTAAAAAAAGACTTAGAAAAGAAAAACAAATGTATTATATAAGTGCAACTTTTTCTTTCTCTTTTACACTATCTCCCCCATTTTTGTTATCATACAAAAAGGAAAATGAAGAACACCAAAGTCAAAATAAAAATAGAAAAGAAAGACAAAAAAGCTTGAGATCAAAGGGTAGGTGGTAGAGGCGAAGGAGGTCGAGGGCCAAGGAGTTTAGAAAACATATAAATGAGCTTGGATTCTAATTGACCAATGTGTTGATCAATATAGGTTTTGTAACACCCTAGTTTTTATTCTATTTTATTACTAGTTATAAATATTATATTTTATTAGTTATTATTAATGAGTGGTTTTTAATGTTTTATAATTAAATAAATAATATTTTTGGAGAAATATATGTTAGGTTTTAACTAATTAAATTAAGAAAATAGGTCATTTAAATATGGTAAAAGTTTAAGTCCCACATCAAGCAACATAAGCTCATTCATCACCTCCTTCTCTTATATAAGGAGTAAGATAGCTCAAGTCCCACATCGAACAATATGAGCTCATGCATCATCTCCTTCTCCTATATAAGGAGTTGTATATCAAGCAATAAGGAAAGCAAGAGAGCCTTTAAACAAATTTGGTTTGATGCAAAGCATTGAACTCATGATAGTTTAATCTTTGTCATCTTACTATCAATTGACAAAGTGTTTAGTCATTTATTTGCTTGGTGCTTATGTTTCACTTCCTCTATCAATTGACAAAATGTTTAGTTGTTTCCGTTAACTTTCCTATGATTGACAAAGTGTTTAGTTATTTGTTTGCTGATTGACAAAGTGTTCAGTTGTTTGTCTGTTGGTTGTTTGTATTTGATTGTCCTATGATGATAGAGTGTTTAGTTGTTTGCCTATTGGTTGATTTTGTTTGACTGTCCTATGATTGAGCAGGTGTTCAGTTGTTTGTTTGTTGGTTGTTTGTGTTTGATTGTCCTATGTTTAACAAAGTGTTTAGTTGTTTGCCTATTGGTAATTTGTGTTTGGATTTCCTATGATTGACAAGGAGTTCAGTTGTTTGCTTGTTGGTTGTTTATGTTTGATTGTCCTATGATTGGCAAAGTGTTTGGTTGTTTTCCTGTTGGTTGTCTGTGTTTGACTACCTTTATGATTAACAAAGTATTTGGTTGTTGTTTCTGTGGCTTCTTGTCTTTATCAATTGATAGAGTACAAGACTTTTAACCTTGCAGTTGTTTTCCCCTAAACCCCAAGTTTTTATACCTTGGCTCCTTGAAGGAGAATCAAGTTAATGACTTTTACCTATTGTTAAAAATTGTATGTATTGGTTTCTTGAATGGGGAACCAAGTTAAAAGCTTATACTTTAAATTGTATGAAACTATGTGGTATGTTCGTGTATGTCATGATACATTGAATTCAAGATACGATGAGTCATGATATGCATTATAATAATAATTGAGAATGATGGTTTGTGACATGAAAATAAGTAATAAGGATAAATGTCCTCGAAAAGTGACTTAGTCTGTGAGAGACAAGAATGGACCTGGAGGACATTTGTCTAGTGAGTGACCTAGCTTGTGAGAGACAAGAATAGTACTCACTAATTTATGATGGGTTGTGAGATGAGATGCCTAGCTTGTAAGAGGCAAGAATGATCCTCATCAATCCAATTTTGAAAGTGGAATAATGACTAAATTGAGCTGCATTTCTGATAAGTTCGTTTTTAGTCATCTCAACGCGCATCAAATAAACTAAAGCTAACTATAGCATAGTCAACCTTAGGTCGAATTCTCTCAAGGAAACAATACGCTCAATTATGACTTTGTGTGCAAACTAAGTAGTGTAGAAACTCAAGTGTAGAATGCAGACTCACTCTCTGCTAGATGTTGAGTTGCTCTCGACAGAGACTAGCCCGATATGGTCTCCATAGGGACTTATCCAACACAGTCTAGGCTGAGCGCAAACAGAAGCACAGAATCAGACTGACTCAGTTTCGGACTAAAGTGTAGGAAACATGGGTTGGGGTTGCAGATTAAGTAACATAGCAATTAAACTAGGAAGGTGAATGCAACTAAGCTAAACTACCTCTAATGTTGCTATTGTGTTCATGCTAAGTCTCAACAATTAAGTCGATTTCGGTTCTTTCACCCAAGATTACATTCCATATCAACCTCATATTTTCCTTATGACGATCGCCAAACATTCGTCCATTGCCATACCGAGGATTTACACAACCGCTACCTCATCAGTTGGCAGGGATTAAGTTCAGAGTTGATTTTAGGTGCTCTAATCGATTACCTACTGAAGTCGTTAAACCAGTTCCAATCGGCCTAGTCTAACATTTGTCCACATTACTATATGCAATAACAACACAGTAAGCGAATTATAATGCAGGAATCGCAAACACGAGATTTAAATTAGAAATTACTCATATTGTTAGGAACGAAGTACAAACACTGGGGGTGAATTTGGTGAAACCGTCTTCCACGACGATCGCCATGGTCGAGTGGCGATGGTTCACCTCTGTTAACCACGGCATTGAGGATCAGGTCCACTAGAGTGCGATGGCAAGCCAAGAGGTCCCCTTTGATAACCTTCGACCTCTCAATCCTTGACCTGCACTACCTTGATCGAGAGAAATGCCACTGAAGAATCGTTCACCACCGTGAGGATGAAGAATGTACGCGAGAAAGATAGATGCAAGATATATGGAATTAAGTCTGAATTCAACAATGTTTATAGAGCTCCAGGCTCCTCCTATATATACACGAGCTGGACCTTGCTGTACAAGCTAACTAACGATTTCCTAACAGAATTATAGATTGCATTTCATATTCTACCCTTGTGTATCTTCTTCTTGCACTACAAGCTTCTCCAGGGGTGACATGGCAACTGATCTGGCTTGGGGATGCACCGGACGCCTAGATTGGATCGCTGATTAAATTGTATGATTAGGCTGCTCCAAGTGGTTGCTGGACTCGCAGAGTCAGCCGGTCCATGCACGAGTTGGTCTGGTCGGGACGACTCATCTGGGCCGAGACTCTCTTGATGGACTGAGATTAATCAGATTTATCCTGTAAAAATAGAATGAATCTTTAGCTAAGACTTGCAAATTAACACATATTTATACTTCCTCTAATTCTAGGTCCATCATATGAATCTTAGCTAAGACTCAATTATTAAACACCAAATGATCTCAAAAACACCCATCTTAAGTCCATGTAAGGTGTATAAAATATGACTTATCAGACCCCCACATTTACACTTTTGCACTCCTAGGCAAAATCATATTTCAATTAGCAAGGGAGATTTTTTTTAAAGACAAAGAGAATATTTAATAAATTTCTCAAGCTTTAGATAAAACAGAGTCAACATTCATTCACCCCATGAATTGAGATATTCAAGCAATCTGCGAAAATTACTTTCTCCACACCCAGGGCAGTTAAGTGACCTGCAAACATCCAAGGATGACCAAGAGTGACAGAGCTCTCTCATAGAATAATATTCTCTCAACCTCTCAAGTGTTTAGGTTTGTATATACACTCAACATCCCATGCAACTGGTATTACCAAACCTTGACTGGCCTCTCCTTCCACACCTTCTAAAACACATGCAAGCATGATAAAAAGGACTTCATTCTCAATTTGTATCATGGCCTGGGTTAAAAGGTGGGATACAGGATGGAAAAGTGAGTTTTCTAACCATAGGGAATAAAGGAGCAATAGGAAGTGAGTTCGCTAGTATGGGGGACATCCCCAGGATACTGTGATTCTTTCTGAAACACTTCTTGCTCACTTCTTTACTTTCCCTTTTTATATTTTTCTTTTCTTCTTTTTCTCACTTCTTATTTTGCAACTTTGTGTTGTGTTTTTGTTATAGCTTATGACTTTTGGATGCTTTCATCTTTTCTTTGCCTTCCTGCACTTGTTTCTTTCTTTCTTTCCTTTTTCAACCCTCTTAAATACACTACTCTTGCTTTGTCCCCTAGTGTCTCCCCCACACTTGATCATGACTTACTCCTAAAACAATTCCAAAGCTCCTTTGTCCCCTAAGGTTGAGGTTAATCATGGTTTTTCCAGCTTTGACTTGTAATGAGCTGTCAGAAAAGAATGGTCATTCAGGCTCAAAAAGGGTAAACAAGGGATAAGATTTACAAGGTAGGTCTATTTGACTCGAGGCTTATTAGAAACATGGCCTAGATCATCTCATTCATGCATGCGAAAACAGATATATCCAGAGAGTCAAGATAAAATCTAGAATATAAAGTTAATTATGAATGCAAAAATTACACAAGAGAGAGAAAATGACAAGATGCAAACCCATTATAAATATACAGACTCAAAAACTCTCACATGGTTAATTGCTCTGCCACTAATGGTTTATCATTTTTGTTTTTCAATCAGTTACTGCTTAAGGATGCAAAAATTTCATTCCCTATCAAACTTGAAAAATTTGTCCTATTGCTTAAGGTTCTGAATTGCTTCCTACTGCTTCATCCAATACTTAAAGAAATCATTTCAAATTCTTTTTCAAGGCTTTTTCTCAGCAATCAAGGTTCAAAATTCAGTTAGGAAAGACAAAATTAGAATTAAAAATGAAAATTGAAATTGGCTAGGCTGAACCGAAGTTGGTCCGAATCCGGCCAAGATGGAGTCGGAGTCGGCATGGACTCGGCTTGGACAGCTTTTTATTTAAAACAAAGGGAAATGGCTTGAAAAAGAAAAATTGATCTGAACTGAAATGAAAATGAAAAATAAAATTAAGACATAAAAAGAAAATTAATACTGAAACAGATATAAATAGACAGATATAGACAGTCAAAATTGAGTCAGCATGGAGTTTGCACTTTCAAGAGCAGAACAAAATTTTAAGCATGGAATTCAACAAGCCTTGGATGGATACACTATCCCCTCCCCCCCACACACACACTTAAATGTTGCATTGCCCTCAATGCATGGCATGAATACAAAGGGGGTTCATGAGACTGGCTCAGGGTGTGTCATTCGGTCGAGCTGTTCCATTAATGAGATGGTCTCCATGTTGCTTGCTATTAGTGCTAGTCCTTCATGGAATAGCTTAATTTGATGCCTATTGATCTAGAAGGTGTTGTTGGAGTTTTCATCCTTTAATTCGACTGCACCATAGGGAAAAAAGTTAGTGAGAACAAAAGGTCCCTCCCATCTAGAACGGAGCTTACTTGCGATGAGCTTTAAATGTGAGTTGAACAAAAGTACTTTCTGGCCGACTTGGAACTTTTTCCTTAGGATCTGTTGATCATGAAATCACTTGACTTTCTGCTTATAGATTCGATAGTTTTCATAGGCTTCCAAGCAGAGTTCGTCCAGTTCTTGTAGTTGGAATTTTCTTTGCTTCCCTACTTGGTCATAGGCCAGATTACATTGCTTAACTGCCCAATAAGCTTTGTGTTCTATTTCCACCGGGAGATGACAGGCTTTACTGAAGACAATCCAGTAGGAAGACATCCCCAATGAAGTTTGGTATGCAATTCTATGTGTCCAAAGAGCATCCTAAAGGAGTCGGCTCCAGTCCTTCCAACTAGGATTGGTCATCTTTTATAGTGACTTCTTTATTTCCCTGTTGAAAACTTCAGCTTGGCCATTGATCTAGGGGTGATAGGATATGGCAATTCTATGCATCACCCCATACTTGTGGAGTAAAGAGGACATGGCTCTGTTGAAGAAGTGACTACCTTGGTCACTTATGAGCGCTTTCGGCACACCAAACCGGCAAAAGATATTGGACTTCAGGAATCCACTACAACCTTGGCGTCATTGGTCTTGGTGGCTATGACCTCTACCCATCTTGACACGTAGTCTACGACTAGCAGAATGTATGAGTAACCATTGAAGACTGGGAATGGCCCTATGAAGTCGATACCCCAAACATCAAAAATTTCACAAAACAGGATGGGTTGTTAGGGCATCTCATGCCTTTTGCTAATGGCCACTCCAACTTTTTGCAATTTTTCGCAGGTGGCAACGAATTGATAAGTGTCCCTGAAAATGGTGGGCCAATAGAACCTATAATCAAGTACTTTCCTGGCCATCCGAGTTGATCTATAATGGCTGCCTCCAGGTACTGCATGACAAAACTGGAGGACTGAATTGGTCTCGGTGTCAGGAATGCACCTGTGAATAACTTGATCATTACAAAGTCTCCATAAGTAGGGATCACCTCATATGTAGTATTTGACATCATTTTGCAGTCTTTCCTTGTATAGCCGAGATGCCTCTGGTGGAAAGTGGGATGCTGCCACAAAGTTGCAAATGTCTGCAAACCATGGTGTAGGTGTGGTGATGTGCAATAGCTGCTCGTCTGGGAACTCGTCTCTGATAACCATCAGGTCATTCTCCCTTTCAATCCTGCTCAAATGGTATGCTACTAAATTCTCAACACCTTTCTTATCTCTTATCTCTATGTTGAATTCTTGGAGGAGAAGCATCCACCAAATTAGTCTCGGCTTTGCATCTGGCTTCTTCAGCATGAATCATAGTGCAGTATGGTCAAAGAACACAACTATTTTGGAGCCTAATAAATATGAACGAAATTTGTCCAAGGCAAATACAATTGTCAACAGGTCCTTCTCAGTTGTTGTGGTTTAACTAGGCTAGGTCCATTGTTCGAGATACATACGCAATTACATGCACTGGTTTTCCGACTCCGGCTCTTTGGCCTAAGACGGCTCCCAATGTCGAATTGGATGCATCACACATAAGTTCGAATGGAAACTCCCAATTAGGCGCTTGCAAAATAGGAGCGGATGTGAGTCGGTTCTTAAGCTCTTGAAAGGCTTCAATACAGGGCTGGTTGAATTTAAAAATTCCACATCCTTTTATAGCAATTTGGATAGTGGTAGGACAATCTTACTGAAATTCTTGATAAATCTTCTATTGGTCCTTGAGGTGCATTCGGGGTGGATCTGAATCGTTGAGCTGCATACGACCCTTGACTCGGCCCTGGCCAAAATGGTTACTTTCCAAACTGTTGATTATCAAATGGCCGACTCTGATATGGCTGCTTTCCGTACTGGTAACCATCTGTTGCTCAAACACTCTCTGGATGGTCCGACTTAGTTTCTTGCAATGTGGGAGAGATATCAGTAGGGTGCTCCACAGAAGTACATATGCCATAAACTCTAGCTACGATGCTTGGTTGGTGTTGTCCAACAACAAGTTACCTCACCAATGATGTCAACTCGGTCAGCTAGTTTTCCAGTCTCAGGTTATCTACTGCATCGATTTCATTCACCATTCAAGGTTGGCTGGCTCCTCTAATCCCAAACTGTTGTGTATTGCTTGCCATATTGAAGATCAGATGCCTTGCTATTGGTGGCATCTTATCCATCAATGCTCCTCAACTTGCAACATCAATCATGCTCTGGTCCATCATTGTAAGACCTTCATAGAAATACTGGATCAGTAATTGCTCCCTGATCTGATGATGTGGACATGTGGTACAAAGCTTGTTGAATCTTTCCCAGTATTCATGTATAGATTCTCCAGAATGTTGCCTTATCCCACATATTTCCTTCCTGATGGTTGCGGTTCTGGATGCCGAGAAGAATTTCTCCAAGAACATGCACTTTATGTTTCCCCAGGTGTTGAAGAGAACCGGCTGTAGATACAGCCAATCTTTTACTACTCCATCTAGGGAGAATGAGAACGCCTTCATTTTGATGTAATCTTTTGGTATCCCCTATGGCCTCATTGTGGAATAAACCACATGGAATTTCTTCAAGTGCTTGTGGGGATCTTCTCCTGCAAGACCATGAAATTTAGGCAACAAATGTATTAGACCAAATTTCAATTCGTATGTCTGAGCTGGTTCCAACTGTGGATATTGGATGCACCAAGGTTGGTACACCATGTCTGGTGTAGCCAGCTCCTTCAGAGTTCTATTGTTATTCTCCATCTGCTCCGACTTTGCAAAATTGTTAGTGCTACTATATTCAACAGAATCAGAAGTGTTAGTAATAGGACTACTATTGTTAGAACTAGAAATAGAATCAGAACTATTGCTTACTACTATATTCCTAGCTTTTCTCAATTTACATAAAGTTATCTCTATTTTAGGGTCCAAATCATACAATGGGTCAGAACTACTCCTAGTCATGCATTATATAAAATCATGCAAAAAATATGCAAGTTACTTATGCAGAAGGGTTAATGTTAGTTGTACAAGTTAGTAACAGTATACAACAAAACATTGGTAAATATCAAAATACAAACTCAAGTATGCAGTAAAGAAAATGAATGCAATCTTGTAGAAATGACGATTATTTTGTTGTTTTTTTTTTTAGTAGTGAAACTCACGCACCAAAAATTAACACACACTCAGCATGTTGTATTATTACAGGATCCAATTCAAAATAGACACGAACTCACTTTAGACTCTATGACTTGACTAACACAACAATCTACAGACTCGGGATTCAGCTTAACTCAGTTTTGGCACAAAAAGACACAAAAGAACTTGTCTCCCCAGCAACGATGCCAATTTGATAAGCTCATTTTTAGTCGTCTCAACGTGCATCAAATAAACTAAAGCTAACTATAGCATAGTCAACCTTAGGTCGAATTCTCTCAAGGACACAGTGCACTCAATTATGACTTTGTGTGAAAACTAAGTAGTGTAGAAACTCAAGTGTAAAATGCAAACTCAAGTGTAGAATGCAGACTCACTTTTGGCTAGATGCCGAGTTGCTCTCGGTAGAGATTGGCCCGATATGGTCTGGACAGGGACTTATCCGACACGGTCTTAGCTGAGTGCAAACAGACACACAAAGTCGGATTGACTCAGTTTCGGACTAAAATGCAGGAAATGGGGGTTGGGGTTGCAGATTAAGTAAAATAGCAATTAAACTAGGAAGGTGAATGCAACTAAGCTAAACTACCTCTAATGCCGCTACTGTGTTCATGCTAAGTCTCAATAATCAAGTTGGTTCCGATTCGTTCACCCAAGATTACGTTCCATATCAACCTCAAATTTTCCTTATGACGATTGCCAAACATTCGTCCATTACCATACTGAGGATTTACACAATCGCTACCTCATCAATTGGTAGGGACGACTCATCTGGGCTGAGACTTTCTTGATGGGACGAGATCAACCAGATTTGTCCTGTAAAAATAGAATGAATCTTTAGCTAAGAGTTGCAAATTAACACAGATTTGTACTTCCTCTAATTCTAGGTTCATCATATGAATCTTAGCTAAGACTCAATTCTTAAGCACCAAATAATCTCAAAAACACCTATCTTAAGTCCTTGTAAGGTGTATAAAATATGATTCATCAATTTCATGCATCATTTAATGAAGTAGACGTATAAGGAAGTAGAAACAAACCCAAGTGGTAAGGTCACTAGACCACCTAGGGGGGCTAATTGGTTTGAAAATTTCAATTATCATGACTAATCCCACGAGCTAGGATAGATGATGAAACCCAAGTAGTATCTGATGTGATTGTTTATTTTCTATCTTGGATTTAATTGTGTGATTGTGTGCTACTTACGTTGTACTCATACCATGAGCTTCAGTGAGGTATATTTCTCGCTTCCTTTTGTCATATTGTTTGTGTTTGAATTCAATGCCACCTTGTAGGCGATGATAAGCAACAACATAAGGATTAAGCTATGCTTCTCATTTTACTGCTTTTCTTCTAGTTTCATGTATTTTGGTATTTGATGCTCTGATAAGACATGTGACATCGGGGCAGATGTAATTACTTTATAATAGTATGTTTTTTGGTTTATATTGTACGACTCCAACGACATTAGAAATTTTCCATTTGGAGTGTTAATAGGGATACATGTTTGTTTTTAAATTATAGTATGTGAGAATGTAATGTGAAATCCTTTACCAATTGATGTATATTAAAAGTTTGAATTTTTTTAAGTTTTCTATATTATAATTATATAGCATTAGGGGTGAGATCAGGAAGAGGCTCAAAGACAAGTAGGTGATAAATTGTGAGGGCTTAAAAATAAGGTAAAGGTGGAGTAACAAGAGGGGAGGTAGGTTCAAGTGGTGAAAAAGTAGGTGATGTAGATGGTGCTGGTAGGTTGAGAATAGGTGGGGAGAGGAGGTAAACAACTAACGGAGTGGAGTCTAAGTAGCATTGGAAAACATCTACCAAGGGTGAGGATGTTGCATGTTCAATAAAGATATACCCAAGGAGGGTATGGAAGCATACATAGGATGGTTATTTTGACCAAACAACTTCAACTCTTCATCATCTTGAAACTTGAGAGGCACGTAGAGCCAATCATCAAAATGATATGAAGAAAGCTCCTTCAGCATAGAGTAACTTCCTTTGGATGTCATGAGGATGTCCATCTTTTGCTGATTAATTATTACTTACCTTCAGTGTACCCAACTTCATGCTTTTTAAAGTAACCTCACATACTAAGTTTGAGTCTCTTAAATCTCTATAACCACTACACTTCTATTGTTCCACTCTGATACCACTCAATCATACACATACGAAGGTGTTCTACTCAAGGCATTAACCACTACAATGGCTTTGCTTGGGTGATGACTATGATCGAAGTTATAATCCTTAAGAAATTCTAGTCGTTTACATTGTCTCATATTCAATTCCTTTTCTTTTTATTAACAAGTTCCTACATCTTTTATGATCACTAAAAGCCTTAAATCTAGACTCATCCACTAATGTCTCCAAAGTTTAAGCACAACATTATAGTCATTAACTCTAAATCACAGTAAAATAATTCCCCTTCACGAGTCTTAAGCTATCTAGATGCCTAGGTCACTACCAGATCTTTAAGCATAAGCACACCACTTAAAATCATCTTAAATGCATCATTATATGCTATAAAAAGCTCACTTCGATTGGGAAACACTAACATAGGTGCAACATCTTACAACTATTTGATATCTTGGTATATGACTACTTGCCCCTAAGGACTTGCAACACCATTCTTAGATGCTCAATTACAAATCTATCTAGGTAAAGGTAGAAGGTCATATTCTGGGAAGTCATCTAACCTCGAAATAAGGTATCTAATCTTAATCATAACCTAGTTGAGAACCTTATACTTTCATCCCTCTCCTCGACTAGAAAGATTAGTACTTCCACTATAACATGACAAACTGTTTCTCTAACAACTTCTCTAATTGTCTCTTAAGCTCGACTAATTCTAGGGGTGACATCCTATACGAGGTACTAAATCTATGAAAAACATAACTCCACTCTTCGACGGTAAGATATAGACATTAACAACAACAACCTCTTTCTTTGCCTTTAGGAAAACTAGTGTTACATACACTTAGGCATCTTCTCTCATGAATTTCTTCACTTGGTTGGCTTGCAAACTTTGATTCTTATTGTTCAACTCCGTCTTGGAATTAGGATGATCCTCTCATTGCACCCTTGCTTCCTATAATTGAAAAAAAATCACAATTTCATCCTTATATTTGCACACAGCATGTCCACATTGATCACACTTCTTACGTCTCTATGATAGAAAGAACTCTTTCTCTACTACCGTTATTAGCAAGTTAGCTTGTTGTAGTGGTTACCAGACAAACTAGATAGACTAAACATGGCTTCTTGCAATTCAATTGCTAAACTTCTCGTCCTTCATAAGGTCCACACTTTATAGTGCACAACCCTTTCCTTGTTGTCCTTGTCAAAGATCCTACATTTATTTACTAATGATGGACATTAGCAAATTTCTTGATAATTGACAACTTATTGTATCTCTGGTGGTAGACCCTTCATAAATCTTCATGCAATTGAAATACTCTACAACTTTAGTCCAATAATAAAGAAGGTATCTTGACGATTCTTCAACTTGGTTGCATAATCTGCCACGATCCTATTGCCATACTTGAGCTCTAGGAACTTTATTCTTTTGTAGTTACGAACGTTCTCCGAATGTTGGCTCGAAAGATCTTTCAGTTCTATGCAACCAACTTTGTGCACCTATGAAGTTATACACCTCACGAAGTGTTGACGGTTTGTTCTATTAGAACCTAATTAGTGCTTGAAACTCAACCACTCCATCATCCTTACTCAAATACCTCTCACTGGCCTAAACTAAGGCATGAAGAGCATCAAAAATAGTATGGTCATACCTACTATTAGCCATTACTTCTCGCGTTAACTAGACATAGCAAGTAATGCAAACAAACAAGACTTATACAAGCATTTCAAATAATATGCTAGTAGCACACTCTTTTCAAATAATATGCTAGTAATACAAACAAACAAGACTTATACAAGAATTTTAAATAATATTCTAGTAGCAAACTCTTTTTAGAGTACACACAAGTAGCAAACAAACAAGGTTGATACTAGCAATTCAATCAATATACTAGTAGAACACTCTTATCAAAGCACACACCAATAGCAAGACAAGCACATAACACAAAAAAGGCCAAATGAATCAACCTGAAAAAAGCAAAACAAACAAGGAATATTTAGCACACAACTACTCCTCAGAATACATACAACAACATCGCAAGAACATAACACACAAGGCCATATGGATCGACCTACTCTAATACCACTAAATGTGACACATTTTACCTTCGATTCTAACAATACTAATAAAATAACTTAGAATGAATTAAAATTCGAAAACATAGATCAATTGGTAAAGGATTTACAAACAATCGGATCATATACTATAATTAAAACAAACACGCATCTTTAATGACACTCCAAATGCCAATTTCTAATGTCATAAAATGTAAACCAAACTTAATTACAAAAAATGTCCCGATGTCACATGTCTTATTAGAGCGTAACAAAAAACAAAAATAACAACAAAAGAAAAACAGTAACTGAGTAGTCCTAGCTCAACTTTCACACTCTTACTCAACATCACCTGCAAATGACATTCAACCCAAACATAAACAAACACACAACAAGAAGGGAGTGAGAAATATACCTCACTTAAGCTCATGGTATAAACACAGAATAAGTAGGACATGTACAAATGCATAGGCATAATTAATCACAAGATTAGAAAATAAGAAAACTTCAAACACACAATGACTATGACAAGCAAGTATGCACATGAATGTTGTCAATGATGCACTCTTAGTACCAACTCTAAATTAGGAGGTAGGCTAGGCACAACCTTATTAATATTTGCCTCTACAATTAGTCATGCTGCTCTAGCGTGATGTCTTTTTTATAGCATGTCAGAAACTACTCAGCTTGCAACGTCAAGTGTAACATGTGGGACTAGTCATGACCATTGGAACAACATTCATACCGAATAGACCCTAGGAAGTCTAGTGATTTTATCACTCGGGTTTGCGTCTAAGTTCCTTTAACACCAATTTCATTACATGATGCATGATGATGAAGTTTAATTAATTTATCAGTTTCTCTTGTCTCAAATTGGGCTGATGACACTATTCTCACCCATTTGGGACTAGGTACCTCATCCACAACCTATCACATGCTCACATGAGTATTGGCCCCTCACAGGTTTCGGTACTTGCAGGATAAATGTCTGTCGGGGCCATGCTCGTCTGTCATAAACTTGGTCACCCTCCTCATTTTTTTTAACTATTTACATGAGTACCCTTCTAGCTTTTCCCAAGCTCAAGTACCCATAGGATAAATGTTGATCAAGGTCATTCTCGTTAGTCACAAACTAGGTCATCTTCCTCATTTTCCTTTACCATTTTTACATGTTATAACGTCATTATCAATGCAACAATAATTATAGCAATATAATTCACAAACAAATATGTTAATAGAGAAACAACAAATATAGTCGAACACTAAATATTCATTCAACATAGATAACATAGATACAGCAGCACGACATCCTCCCATTAGTTAGTGTCACTCTGCACGAGCGTCCATAGATTTGCATGGCATGCCATTAGTCAATGTCACACTGCACGAGCATGTGTAGACTTGCATGGGCATGCATAGGTTCTACACAGTTGTGCTCGGATTGCCTGCTATCGGAACCTCTTGGATTCTTGTCTGGAATTTCAAACTTAAGGGAAACCTATGGTTCTTCTACGTTTTGCAAACACACAAATAATTGCATAAACACAATTAATTACACAAACAAGACTCAATAAATTAGGGAGCCCAATCCCCTTTAGGGAACACCAAGAACAACACTTTGGGGTTCAGGAGAAACCTTCAACCCCTTGGCCACACGGTGTTAGTTCACTCTAACTAGAAGAATATACACACTTTGGGATCCTAGGAACGACCCCTCATACTTTGGGGTCCTAGAGATGACCTCTCTCCTACCCATAGTCATACCCAACCTTTAGCGAGGTTTCTCACTCCCCCTTACCTAGAGAAGCATAAACATAGAAAACACGTTCCTCAGAGTCGTACTTCTTGTTCCTTGGTGGCTTCCTCTAGAGGTTCTCCATAGTGGGAAACTAGCTCAACAACATAGATTTTTTAGTTCCTCTGTTCACTCCTTTATATAGCCCTAAAATAGACTCCAAAATGGGCATTGCAATTCCCATTAACAGCCCATGTAAAACCCAAATAAAGGGTCTCATGACCCTTGCAAAAATTTTATATTTTGATAGAAGATTTAGACTATCTGGGTTCAATGTTTTGCATCAATCCCAACTTATTTGGAGACTTTCTTGTTTTCCTTTGCTTGGTATCCAACTTCAACTTCTTATATAGGAGAAGGAGAGAATACATGAGCTCATATTGTCCGATGTAGGACTTAAGTTATTCCGCTCCTTTATATAGGAAAAGGAGGTGAGTCACGAGCTTATGTTGTTTGATATGAGACTAAAGATTTTATTATATTTAAATAGTCTATTTTTCTTAATTTAATTATTTAAAACCCAATCTATCTTTCTCCCAAAATATTATTTATTTAATTATAAAATAATTAAACCACTTATTAATAATAATCAATAAAATACAATATTTATAATCAATAATAAAATAGAATAAAAATTGGGGTGTTATATTCTTAACTTAGAAGATTACAAAGTTCATCCCTCAATATATTCACAAATTAAATTTTCATTTAAATCATGAATAAAAAATATCCTAAGGTTGACAAGGTCTCAAAAGAAACTAAATTTTATTAGTCATGCTTAACTATGTTTTTAGTTCACACAAAATGAACGAATTTTGATATTGATAAAAAAAATGAAATCATTGTTTTTTGTCCTTATTCTTATGTTATACACTTGTTAACAGCTCTCACATGTTTAATAAAAGGTTAAGTGACTATTTCAAGTGACACCCATTAGGATATGCACTATCTTGTTAGCAGTACCTCTAATTTTTTTTATAAAATATCCTCTAAAATAAATGTTATTTATCTACCTTAAAATGAATATTAAGAAAAAAAATAATGATTTTAAATTTTTGAAGAATAAAAATTAAAGAGAAATATTTTATAAAGACCAATATCAAAATTCACTTATTTTATAAGAATGAAAATAATGATTTCAAATTTTAGAAAGATGAAATATAAAAAAAAATATTTACTTGCATCGAAAGCAAATCTCCTTCATTTTATAGGTGATAAAAATATATTTAAATCTATTAACAACCAATGGAAAGATTTCTAAATTAAATTAAAATTTGCCCAACTCCAACTAAAAAAATATTTAGCTCGACATATAAATAAAACAAAAGAAAAAAAATAGAATGAAAACTCCATAAATGTGTAGAGAAATATGAACTTTCACCCTATTTTCTTCGGATACTCACATGGCTCTGACAGAAAAAGTTGCAAGAATGAATAAGAAATGAGACAAAAGATCCTCTCTAAATCTTCTTGAACCATTTTTATAGGGATTAGAAGTCCACTAATTTCAAGAAAGGGAACGCTAACTTATGAAAATGAAATGAAATGAAATGTTAACTTTTTCTAATCTGGGCCGACCAGTATTCGTAGGACTAAAACGAATATTAAGATTAGACTCTTTCTAATTAATAAATATTTTTTATCAAAAAATAATAACAATATTTTATTTACTTAATTATATTTTTATTGAAAATTTATTTTTCAAGCTTTTAGGTATGCAAAATTATTTATTTATTTATAGTAATTAATTTCGTTTAATATTTCTTTTTTAATAAAAAATAAAGTCGATCTTTTTCATTTTTGTTTGACATTGTTAAATTCAAATAAGATTTTATTAATTTTATTTTTGAAAAATCTCTTTCAGCGTAACACTTGGAGGTGTTTGATAGATGAGACATTTTTTATTTTTCGAAAATTCGATGTTGAAAAAGTTAATTTCTCTTATTTAATATACTATCATAAAAAATAATAGAAAGTATTTATGTTAATCAATATTATATTTGAAAAAAATAAAATTCTTTTATAATTAAGTATATCAAGTTATATTAATCAATCATAAAAGAATACAAGAAATTAAAGAAAAAACAAATCAAATATACCCTGCTCAATTGGCAGCCGTTTGGTATTAAATTAAATACACAACTACAAAACCAAAAATTATACATGACATAAAAGTGTTTAAATTTAATTATTTAAATGGAAAATGAGAGCTATCAACGTTAGAAAATAAAAAATTCAAAATAACGGACAGAAGGAACGTACTAGGATTTTAAAAGCAATAAGCATAAGTGCGTTTCAGGCGTAAAAGCTAGTATTTCGGAATGCGTGACAGTAAGCATTTTAGAAAACCGTGATGTATGGACTATTTTTTTCGTGGTTTAGAGATAACGACTTCTGATCTAATTTGTAAGAATGGATACATTTAAAGAGTAGTTTATAAGATAATTTTAATAATAATTGATATATTTAGGGAGTAATTTTTGGATTTTGAAATAATTTTAGTAATAATTGAAATATTTAGAGAGTAACTATTGAAATAATTTTGGTAAAATTTGATATATTTAGAAGATAATTTTTTATATAATCAATTAAAAGACAATCTAATTAATTGAAATTGATTCTTAATTAATTTTTAAGTGAAAGAAAATAATAAAAAAATTATGGACATTATAAAAAATAAAACTAAACCTTTTTTAAGCAAGGACTAAAAAAAAATAAAACTAACATTAAATAAAAAAAATCAGGGGCCCAATACATGGGTTTAGCATGCCTTACCTTGGGCCAGCCCTGCTATGATAAAAAAAAATGATAAGTGCCCAGATTTTTAATAAGTTGAGCGAAGAATGGTGACTTTTTTAGATATGATAAGGTCCATAAAAAGGAAAAGAATATATGAATAAAACAGTTACTAATTAAAAAAGAGAATAATAATATGAAGGGTTTATTTTTAGAATAAAAACCTTTACTTATTACCTACCAGCTAATTATTAACTTTCTTTTATTAGATAGAATATTAATAGTCAGTTGTATTTTTGAACCTTGGAACAAAGGTTTTATGGTGCCTTCTTGAAATGGTGTAGAAGAGAGACATACGAAAAGATCATTGATGTAAACAAACGAGACTAGAGAAATACAGCAAACAAGACTAGAGAAACACAGCAAACGAGACTAGAAAAACACAGTAAAGACAATTTAAAGAACCGGAGTTGCATTATTATTAGACTTTGGATTAGACTCCCACAAACAAGACTAGATATTATCAACAAAGGTTGACTTCAGGGAGTCGAAATGAGTTATCCAGTAAATATGAAGGATTAAGCTAAAGGAGTTTAAATTTAAATTAACCTAATTAAGGTTCTCAAAGTTCAAGACCAAAAATGACAAAAACAAAAGAAATAAAAAGCAAGTTCTAATTTTTATTATAATTAAAATATAATAAATTTGAATTTTTAATTCTGAAAATTGTATATATTCATATTTTGCGTCATATTGTAGAAATTTACTTCAATTGTACTTTTGGTCATTCAATAATTACACTTGTATGATTTTAGTCTCACAAGTTTTAATTGTGTCAATTGAGTCTCTTAAGTATTGCAATCGAATAATTTTGGTTCCTCAAGTTCTAATTATGTAAATTAAGTTCCTTAATAATTATACAATTTTAGTCTTTCCGTTAGTCTATCATCAAATATTTAACAAATTTTGTTAGCATAACACTAATGACTAAGATGACAAATTATGCCACACCGACTACTGCTTAGGTCATTAATGTCATACCAACAAAAATTCATTAAATATTTAATGATAGTCTAATAGAAAGACCAAAATCGCACAATTAAAATCATTCGAGACATAATTTACACAATTAGAACTTGAGGGACCAATATTGCTCAATTACAACCCTTAAGTAACCTAATTGGCACAATTAGAACTTGGAGAACCAAAATTGTACAATTGCAATACTTGAAGAACCAAAAATGCAATTAAAGAAATTTTCATGTTTTAAGTTGAGAAATGAGAACTCTCCTCCAAGAAAATATTAAATCCAACATAAATAATTACCGGCATAGAATATGAATAAATCATAAATGAATGGATTATTGCTTTCTATACAAACAGAATGGTTACTGAATATATGGTAGATAATACTGCCCTATACAATTTTTTGCAGCCATCAGATAAGCATTGCGAGTTATTACGGCATTTAAAGGAATGAAATAGAGACAACTTCAGCCAACAATTGAAAGCAAGCTTTGTCTGACAGCTGGAATCGAGCAAAGTATAGATCCAAATATACCATTCAGAGCATAAGCAATAGCACAAAATGGGAGAGCCTCAGGTTCCTTGGCAGACAAAGCAGCTGTTCCAAGCCCGTGGGCACTGAAAAATATTTAGTCAAGAGCAAGTAAATAACCATGCATGCATGAAGAAATGTTGTCTAACTACTATTGCATGTTTGGTATAGGTTATTTTTTGAGAAATAATCGCTTATTTCTCAAAAATCCTCTCATTAAAGTGGCAAGAAAATAAGCAATTGTTTCTTCAAAATAAGTTGAACCAAACAATGGGAATGATAAAAAGTCTCCACCCTGTCCATCAGAGTACAGAACTGAAAATAAAATGCTGGTAATGGAAGTGTGGATTTAGAATGCAGTGAAAATGAGATTTTGGTTTAAGTGAACTATTCATTTATTACAGAATATACCTAGAAGCAGTTGCTATTCCCCGAGCAATTGGATCACGAAAACTGAGTCTATCGAGTGTTGCTTGCACAAAATTTGCTCCAACCAGACCAGTTAATACGACCACAGCTGCTGTGAGAGATGAATTGGCACCTGCAGACAGGGAATTTTCAAAGATAGAACTGTGTACAAACAAACAATATAAATATTTTAGCATTGCTTTCTCTGTGTGAATATATTCTTTAAACAGATTAAGACTCCATGACCCTGGATTTGCTCCAAAATTCAGATCAAATTCCATTGTAAACAAGATTATGGGGATAAATGGTTGCAGTGTGGGCATAATATTTACCGTCAAATAAGGATACAATGCTGAGGGCTAATGCCACCGTGATACATCTGGGTAGAATGGACACGGTTAAAGATGGTTCTAATTGAACAAGACGTCCAACAAGGGCAGTTGAGTACAGTGAGAATACTGTTGAGATGATGACAGAGGTGAAAATCTCAGCTGCGTGTCTTTTCACAAGCTGAAAATGAATGACAAATTAGTTAATGATATAATGTTTAGCCATCATTTGATTATGGGATGCAAAAAAAATGTTGCAATACCATGTTTTGTATATGGGTATATATCAAGCTAATGACTGCCAAGTGGAACATTATGTGTATAGGAAATGAGAAGTTCATAGATCTATGCTCTTCAAGTTTGAATTCATATACATTCACGTAAAATCAAACTCCATAAAAGCCAATGACTATTCATTCACCTTTCACAGGTCTTTGCTAATTTAGCAAGAAATTAAAAGAAAATACCAGATAAAACTTCTAGTATAACAAAGTTAAATTACCTATCCAAACAAAAAACAGAATAAAGCTAGCATCAAGAAATCTATTCATACAATTTACCGGTCAAAGAAAGGTACCTATAACATCCTGCAAACTACCAAAACCCCTCTTCGATGGCCCAACCCCGGTGGCTTAGCATCATGGCAATAATATAATATTGTTATTATGTACTTGTACCTTGTACTCAAGTTTTATGAATGCTAGTCAAATTATTCAAAAGGAAATCATTGTCACCAATCCACACTCTTAATTTTGAGGAGGACAGCAAAAGGCTTAATGTGTGAAAAAAATTTGACATGAAGTACTGGTATACTCACTTCTTGAACTACTACTGTATATTATTAGCTACTCAGTGCTTTAATAACATATTAAACATTGCCTGAATATAAGTTTTGAGTGCAGTTTGTCTAACATCATAAAATATCAAAAGCAATTGACAGTAATGAGAACACTGTATTCATCTGCTTAATTTTTTTACAGCAGTATAGGATTTATTTACTAGGAAATTTAGATGGTTACCTTTCTTTGCTTGAACATAGAGAAGGAAAATGAGAGAATAACAGATCCCAAAAACCCCATTAAAATATCACCAGCTCCAGGATTAGAGGATGCCTTTGTAAGGTAATATCCTATGAATGTAAAAAGAAAAATTAGCAGAAAAAGGTCTAGATATGTTGCGCTGAAATGGAATTAATAAAAAAATTGCATAGCAAGAGGGGACCAGAGAGAAAAACCATATTGTGCATGACAGCAAAAGAAAAAATGATTTGAATCACATGCCCGGTGTACTCTCCCCGCAACTAGACAACTGAACCATTATAATTCATAATTATTCTTTAATTAAGATAACTCTCTATTGAGTTGAAAAGATCCTTTTGTCTGCTAATGGTTTCAGCTACATCCAAGAAGCACCATGAACACAAATTTTATCATGATAGTGATATATTACATGTGGGTGCTAGATGCAGAAGATGAGAGCTTTTTTAGGGCTGTTATGGACATAAGAGTGCATATTATCTTAGTAGGATTTAGTAGGGACTGTTCTTATTGATGTTCTTGCACAAACAAGGATTAAAACTATAAACTACTATGTCTTAAGCTAGACACGTATAAAGCCTCTTCATATTTTGTATTTTGAACCTTCTTAATATTTCCCCTTTGAAATTATTAATTTAACTACTGTGGAAACTGGAAGCTTTTTATGCATGAATCATTTCTGAAAATTCCAACCAAAATCATGCTAGCTAAACCTAACTGAATCCCATAAGATGATCATATTTCATGGAAATGAAGAAAATAACATAGCATCCAAATCCAAGGAATTAATGGTAGATTTTCCACCAAGAAGAAACCGTGACTATGCTTAGTTGACAAGAAAGTTTTAAAGAAATGCTTTAGAAATTTCATAGTTGTCACAAGCCAGGTCCAAATGAGATTAGGATTCCTGTACAATGCATATCGCTTTGAAAGGTTTTGTTTTCATTTTCTATTTTCACTTTAATTACAAATGCCACATTGTTTTCATTTTGTTTCTTGTTTTAAAAATTTGTATAGGAAATAGTGAAATTTTTTTTTTATTATTTCTGTTTTCATTTTTTATTTTTTGAAACCAGGAAACAATAGAAACAAGGTGGCACTTTAGTAATTAAAAGAAAAAACAAAAAATGTTTTCTCAAACCAAAACAAGTTTTCCATTCCCAAATAATCTTCCATTAGCTATGATCTATAGCAGATATATATGGGCAGAGCAGAACTCTCTCCTTAAAGAGTAAATAGCCAAAGCAACATTGCAACAATTAGCTTGGGGAAGAAATAAATAAGAATTTTTTTTCATCTCTCTTAAAGCAGGCCATTAGGGTAGTAGGGTTTTAGAGAATAACTCCATCCAAGTAAAAACTTTCCTAGTAGTAAGCAAGCATAGCACTTACAGTATATTAAGGATGTCAATCAAACAATGGTAGGATTAATAGAAGTTTATGATTAGTTTAAGAAATTTTAGGTGAAAGTATTAAGACATGATTACATGAGTTAGGAGTAATGACCTTTAAATGAATCCGTAGCTTGCAGAGCCAAAGTCAACCCGTGTTGCTTTAGAACAAGGCATATTAAAGAATATTTTTACACCAAAAATCATCTGCACATCCCCCTTAATTTGTGTGGCTAATCACAAAAGGTTCTTATTTCTTCATTCATGCTAGGATAGGGTTGTCGCACATATCCTCCTAGGGTCTTTGCTTTGACTTAAATTATTCTATTTCCTCTAGAAGTTATTTTCATTAGATCTATTGCATATATCATGTTGACTAGAGTGATCCAAGCACTCCAATAATGACATCTTAAAGGGGACCTTCATATAAAATGAAATTTTTATTGGCTCCTTCGTATTCACACAATAACAAAATATTTATAACAAATTTATGTCATTACACAGTATCTTGTGATAAATTTCCATTTCACTCTTTAGCTACAGAAAACAGAAAGCCCTCTAATGGTAATACTTTACATTATTATTATAATTATCAGGCTGTATATAAAATCAAATCCGTTGAGCTTGGCTGAAGATTACCTTAACCTTAGCAGAAAGTCATTTGATACCTCTTGTCCTAGTAAAAAAGGTTTTACAAACCTGATTTGAACAGTAATCAGTTCACTACTCATTACTCAACTTTCCAGCAGACTTTAAATGCTTATCGCAAATCATAAGGTATGTACACGGTACAGTGAGAATAAGTTTCAAACTAGTAATTTAAATCTCAAGTTTCTCTTCCTAGTTGAAGTCAGCAACCAAATTCAGAGAAACTCACATAATATAGTAATTAAATAGTTATCTTCTAATCATACCTAGCACAGGTTCAAGCCCTGACTTGGAAACATACCCAAAAGCTAATGCTGTCAGATCTGCTGATAATGCACAGCAAATTATAGGATGGAAGACCTTCTTCACATTTGATGGCAACCTGGAAACAATAAATAGTAAGAATTAGTGAATTTCTAGTAAAGATAAAAATTGCAAACCATAAAATTTTAATAGCATTAGCATGTAATATAAGAATACTCTTTTTTTAATGTTTTGTCATCAGAAACCCCATACTATGGAAAAGCAATTGTCAACATGGATATGAAGCAGTGAAAAGGAAAATGTTTACCCAGAGCCAACCATGTAGCCTAACACTGTGGCTGCAAGCAAAAATGGAAGGCATGTTCTGGCACTTGTACCCAGTGCTGTAGGGTAAAATAATGCAGAGACAAATGATATAAGGAGAACAGCAGTCCATGCCCACACTTCAAGAGAAGAAAATGGGGCAGGCTTTCCCATAGGCTCAGCTTCTACCAATTCTGTTTTCACAGCTTTTCTTACTGCTATAGCCGTGAAACCAGCTACACAAAGTGTAGCCAGCCATCCTCCAACTGAACAACATCATAAATATCAACATTCGAATATAAAACGTGTACCAACACAGGCTCATCATACAAAAGATGCAAAATTTCAAACGAAAAGGCAGAGATGGACAGATTTGTCACTTAAGAATTCTAAATGTAAACAAAGTTTATGAAAAAATTCTGAGATTATCTAATAATTAACTCTAAATAATAAAAATAATCCCTAAAAAAGGTAGGTCACTTATATTAGTCCCTAAATTATGAACATTACACCCATGGTTGCATTTCATCAGTCAAATTAGTCCTTTAATGTGTTTCCTAGGTCAAATCAGTCCCCAAAAAGTCCTAACATGGGGACTAATTTGACTATATACTCACTAGTATAATTATTTACATTCTACTAATCATCATATTCAAATGTCAACAGTAAACCACAATTTTAGTTCCTGAATTTGTAATGCGCTATCCTGATATTCCCTGAAATGGCCCAGTAATTAGCTAAATTAAAAAAAAAAAAAAAAAAACTCTCAATTCAAAATTTGACGTCGATCAGGTACTGGCGCTGATCGTGATTCAGTACCATGCAATACTTACTAGTCCCTCCACGTCTATGCACCAGTTTTTTGAACTTTTTGTTAGCTAATCTGAAAGACTAATCACATAGAGCATTACAAATTGAAGACCAAAATAGTAGTTTACTCGTAAATAGCGGACTACAATAAAGCAAATTTCAGAGGAAAAAGAAGAAAAAACGTGCCCCAGCTTCCGGCAACTTAAAACATGCACACTCTGAGCAACTTAGCGTGAGCAACAATAAACAAAATAAAGAAACAGAAGAAATAAGAAAGATGAATTGTACGTGGAAAGAGGAGGCAAGACAAGCATTAACCTAAAATAAAGCCAATTTTGATGCCAGAGGCAGCGGGAATATCTTTGACGGAGAGGGGCAAGACAACCAAAGAGGGAACGTAGAAGAGAGGGAGCCATCTCTGTATGAACATAAAAGCCGGCTCGAAAAAGCTAATCAACGCAGTAGCCGCAGAGGGCACGGTGGAGTCCAGAATCATCAGAACCGAGAATATGCAGAACATCCCAAACAACGCGCTCGGGAATTTAATGGCAGCAGCCACGAACGCTTTCTTCAGAAACTTATCCACCGCCAGAATAAGGCCCAGAGACACAACCAAATGGAGCACCCCAAACACCTGAAAAAACAGAACAGAAACACCCACTCAGAGCACGGTCATCGAAAAAATGACACGTGGAAAGAGAGACTCACGGTTTGGCCCAGCGAGGTGGAAGTGCTTCCGGTGCTGGTTTCGGATGATTTTGCTGTCACGTGTCTGCTTTTGCGGGTTCCATTAGTGAGCGTTAGAGAGAAAGTGGAGTTGAAGGTGGTGGAGGAAACGGTGCGTTCAGAGACGGCATTGAGAGTTGACTTGGGAAAGAGCGTGCGGCGGAAGACTGAAGGGGCGAGGGAGGGTGGTTTGAGATTAACAAGTGAAAAGGGTAAAGAATGCGTTGTGGTCGCCATGGAAACGGGCAGAGAGGTAGACATCCTGCTGCAACTTCAACAAGAGAAAGCATTCACATTTTTGTGGGACCTGAGAGATAGAGAGAGAAAGAGAGAAATTGTATGGACAAAAAGAAATAGTGGCGTTCAATGGGATGGGATCAGATTCAATGGGATGGGATCAGACATGAGTTTACATCCGTTGAAGTTCCCTGGGAATTTCTCTCTTTTAAAAAAAAAAACGCAAGGATTTGAATGATTATTAGATGACGACGGCTAACATGTGGATCATATGCCTTATGGATGATAAACATGTAATCATACGGCTAATTGGAAGACGCTGTAGTATTATTCATTGAATAGATCAAACGAAGAAAATGTAAATTAACAATCATTTTTGTATAGAATTCAAAAATATGTGTAATTAAAGTGATAATATTTCACAATAAAAAGTTAAGTCTACGAATATATTTTATATTTTAAGAATTTTTTTTAAACCTCCCCGATTTAAAAATTAATGTCACAATGTCTTTTCAATTTAGAGAGGAAAGTGATGATTTCCTCTTTATCAATATTATTTTAGATTGAGTAATACTAGATTTAAGAAACTTTATATTGATTTAATTAAATAATATAATTTATAATCTCTTTTATAAAGTAAATATTTCTTAAAGATAATATAAATAACAAAAAAAATAAAGATAATCATTAGAGATAAACTACAATATTCATTATCTCCTAATGAAATATTTAAATATTTGTAGTCTCTTAATTTAATTAGATATTTAAATATTTATAACATCTTAATGAATTACTTATCGTATATTATCATATATTTATAATATTTCCAAGACCCCCCTCAAATTGAGGCTTACTAAGCTTTTAATTTGTTACAAGAAAAAAAATTATTTTCCTATAAATAAAGAGAAAAGATAAAAAAAAATTGAGTTAAAAGATAAAAATTGAGTTTATTGAACAAACAATAATTTGAAAGACAGTTCAAGGATGCTAAAGAAGTTGAAGAAAGTTGGTAGAAATATAATTTAGCCAAACAAAGCAAAGTCCAACTTTTTGAAAACCACATTTGGAAGCTTCAAATTAGTAATATTGTTAGTAGAAAAAAAGTCACCACCGAAATAAACGTCGATAAGAAAGAAGTCATACTAATATGATTCATGTGTAAGAAAAAAGTCTCCATCGAAATGATAATTGAAAATTAGTAATATTGTTAGTGGAAAAAGAGTCAATACCAAAATAAATGTCGATGAGAGAAAAGTCACACTAATATGATTCATGTGTAAGAAAAAAGTCTTCATTAAAATAATGATTGAAAATTAGTAATATTGTTAGTGGAAAAAGAGTCAATAGCGAAATAAATGTCGATGAGAGAGAAGTCACACTAATATGATTCATGTGTGAGAAAAGAGTCTCCATCAAAATAATGATAAAAAATTAGTAATATTGTTAGTGGAAAAAAAATCACCACCAAAATAAACATCGATGAGAGAGAAGTTACACTAATATGATTCATGTATGAGAAAAGAGTCTCCATCGGAATGATGATCGGTAGGAATGAAGTCCCTATTAATATGACTCATATATGAGAAAATAGAACAAATGCTTAACCACCATAAAACAAAAGCAATAAAGCTTAACCATAAAGAGCAAAAGCCAAACACAATACTTAATCACTCAAGATAGAAACAAAATATATCAATGTGTAATCATCTCTGACAGAAGCTCAAACCAATGCTTAACCACTATATAACGAAGCTTTCATCAAAGAAAATTGTAAGAAATCATTGCAATACAAATATATCTTTTAAAAGAAAAATTTCACAAGCACCACGTGAGCAATGTAGAAACCACAATTGCTACTTAGCAAACTTATGGTTCAAAAGCCAAAATGAATTCAACACATTTCATCAAATAGTTGGTGTGTACAATAAATCTTGTTTATGGCTTGAGTCATTCCCTTTCCATATCAATTATGCTTTCACATTGTTATAAGGGTGAAAGAAGAGATCAAAATTAAAGAATCCAATGAGAAAGAAGAAGATTCAAATAAGGTTTGTATAGTGAATTTTCTAGGAAAAATAAAATAGAAAGGAAAATGTTGAAGATAAAAGAAAAAGAAAAACATGAACTTATAGCGGAAAAAAAATCATGATGGGTGTCAACGCTTAGTCCACACATCCTGTGGAGATGCACCAAAAGGAATGTGTTGAGAACCAATGGTGAAGTACAATTCTTCATAAATCCATTATAATGGCCAACACCAAGCAGAGACGCAATCGAGGAAACAAGCTTGACACATCCCAAAACCACAAGGGTAAAACCAAGGGAATTTATGGTAAAGTAAAACATAGCAAAGTTAGATTGCAGAGTTGCCTACCCCAAGAAAATAAACAAAGTAAGAAGAAAAATACTAGGCTCTTGCACAGAATCTCATAACTAAATAATGCTTTGTTTTGAACTTTCCAAAAACTCTAGCCTTGCAAAAAGAAGATTTGCTCTCTTGCTATACCGAACATAGGTTGTTCTTTTACAAGAACAACAACTGCAGGTGCTAACAATGGAAGTAATATTGTGACACCAAAAACAAACCATACTCCATATGTATCCAGCAAAGATCCACTAAAGTACAAGCTTACAATTCCTCCAAAAGGCTGAAGAACCCCAACATAAAGATTGAAGAGATCTTGAGGTGCTTTGTGACTCACCACGTCCCCTCTCCACAACTATTGAATCTACAACGACATTTGAGAAAGCGATAGAGAAAGATCCAAGAAGTATGTAAAAAACAACATTATATTTGTTGTCAATAAAAGTAGTCATCAAACTCCATGAGAACGCACTGATAAGCCTTGATAAAACTAGATATGACCTTCTTTGATAACCAAAGAGGGGGACAAAATCACTAATAAACTCATACAAAAACTCGACAAGCCATGACAATGCAAAAAAGCTAGAAATCACAACTGCCTTGGCAAGGTCCAAATGCAAATAATCTTTTAAGTAAAAGTTCACAACCAACCTTGCAAGTATTAAAACACCTTGAACAAAATATACCATCGCAACAACAACTTTACCATGGGACAAATCTACCCCCAAACAATTTAATGTTGCTTATACGATATTTGTGCTTTCTAGGAGTAGCTTTACTAGAGGAAGCAGCCTTCATATTTGTCTCAAATGTTAAAACAACCCTTTCTCCAACATCGATACGAGAATCCAAGAAAGGATCGTCATTGTCCCTATTGAGTCAAAGAGAGGACCTCGACTTGCTATATATTTTCATTTTTGGCAGATTCTAATGCATTCTTGGGCGAAATCACAATGAATGAGTGACAAAATAGGTCACGAAGGATGATACCGCTCATGTCGGGTGATCCTGAGACAATAGAAGAAGAAGGTGACCATATGGGCTATGATTTTGCGAACAAAGAAGAAGTTGTATATAATGTACAATTTCTTCCAAAACTTCACTTTCTTGTTCCTTACAATCCCCATTTTGCAGAACAAATTAGCAAGACCACAAGACCATCGGTATTGTTGGAATCTAAAGGCCCTCAAAGTACTGAGAAGCTTACTTTTTGCTTGGAGGTCTCCAAGGTACAAAAATTTCCATCTCTAGCATTCCATCTCCACCATTTGCTTGATGGTAAGGTCATTAGAATCATCTAACACTTGGATTATAAGACAATCTACAGGCCATGAAAGATTACAAGCTACTCCAATCGACAAATTGTACACCTCTTTCTCGTTAAACATCGAAATCTGCAACATCAAGAGGAAGCCAAACAACTTGTCACTCACTCTCTCAAACTTGAAATCTCTACCCTTCATTCCAATGCTTCTGCAATCGACGTCGTTGAACTTGTCATACGAGAACTAGAAATAGATCCCTTGTTCAACTCTGGGCGTGGATCTACCTTGAAAAAAAAGGGAATAGTGGAGATGGAGGCAAGCATCATGGATGGTTCCAAGAGACAACACGATGCCGTTTTAGGCCTCTCCATTGTCAAAAACCCCATCTCGCTTGCCTGCCTTGTCATGGAGAAATCACCGCATTCCTACCTCGCCTTTAATGGTGTCGAAGAATTTGCCAAAAAACAAGGTGTGGAGGTTGTGGAGAATGAATACTTCATCACTCCCGACAACATTGGTATGTTGAAATTAGCAAAGAAGGCAAACATAATCCTATTTGATTATAGGATTCCAATTGGTGATGGATTCGATAATTATGGTGCAGTGGTTGAGAATTCACTACAAATGAATGGAGTACCCATAAGCATGTATGTGCTCGAGACAGTTGGGTGCGTGGTGGTGGACAACGAGGGGAGGTGTACAGCTGCATGATGAACTGTGATTTTGTGACTTGTTGTGAAAATGTTGTTTTTGGTGAATGGGTTATGTTTGTGATGTTATATGATGATGTTATGGGTTGTGAATGACACATTACACATGTTTTAGTGCATTATATTTGAAAATTTGTACTAAGTTGTGGAGTTGTTACAAGTTCTCATTGAGCAAGTAACTCTACTCACCTAGCAAAGCTAGTTTTCTAGAAAACTTATAAGTGCTCACTAAGCGAGTTCTGTGTCTCATTGTGAACCTAATAAACAACACATGAAAATATGGAAAAACAACCACTGTCGTTAAGCAAGTCATGCATTCGTTGAGTGAAGGTCACAATCTTATGAATATGCATGAATACTCATTGCATAAGAGACACCTCTCATTAAGCAAGTTATCCCTTTTTAACTTAAAATCTGGAAAGTGATGAACACTAACTGAGCAAGTCATGTACTTGTTGGGCGAGAATCATACAAAACCCAAAAACCCATAAATTCGCTAGGCGAGTTGTATACTCGTTGAGTGAAAGCCTTAGAAACCCAAAACCACCTTGGTTCACTAAGCGAGTCATTTATTCGCTAAGTGAGAGCCAAGCACTTTGAAGTGCTCAATTTCCCACCTTGATTTGCTAAATGAGACTCATTGTCTTGCTAAGAAACTAAATTGAAAATTTAAGAGTAAACTCTCTATGCTTTCATTCATTAAGCAAGCCCAAGATATGTTTGGTGAATGCTAGTGCAAGACATTTTGTAGTCTCACTCGTTGAGTGGGAAGAACCCTTCATTGGGTGAGTGCAATGAGAGATTTGTTGAGCAAGCCTAGTGACTTGTTAAGTAATTAAATCAACTCTGAAAAGTCACACCCTTTTTATAGGTGGATTCATTAAGCGAGAATACCCATTCGTTGAGTGAATGCGTGAGGAACAAGGAAAGACCATGAGTGATTCGTTGGGCGAACCAAGTGGCTCGTTGGGAGAAAGTGAAGTATAGAAACTACCTTGGTTTGAATCATTTCCGTGAATTGTAATTAGTTAGCCTCTTCCAATCAATATTAAGGATTAAAAGAATGAAACTACACCAAGATGGAAACTTCAAGTCAAACTTTAAGGACTGATGAATTCATAAGACTTTTAAAAAGCAATCATTTGCCATAATGACAAATGACAAAGGGAAGTAGTGGACTAAAAGATTTTTTTTTAGTACAATGTGTGTTATTGCTTGTCGATGTTATGATTTGGTTTAATAAGGCATACTAAGTATGCAGGTTGGTAGTTATATATTGCTTGCGAGTAGGCATGTAACCTTGGTTGCTTATCCAAATTGGGCCTCCAAGCCTAGTGCCAAATAAGAGGTGGTGACAATTAGGTATTGAAGATAGGGAGATGAGAGATTCCATAAGGGGTCAAGGTCATTGCAAACCTTGAGTCGTGGCGACCCACTAACCCAAGCAAGATCACAATCATAAAAACGGATTAAGAATTGGAAAGACAAATAGTAGAAATTGCATAAGGAAGATAAAGAATCAAGAACTCAAACCCATTTGCATTCCTGAACCTTGAATTGACGAAGATGCTTAGCCTTCCATGGCCATTGTCATAGAAAACTCATTAGAATACAGAGAAGAAAATGCAAAAGAAAAATGCAGTAGAAGACAATGGAGAAGAGAGGAAAGCTTCCCATGCAAGAAACCCTCTAAACTCTTCAAAATTTGAAAAGTCTCCAAAACGTTTCTAACTAATTAACTAACTCCTTAACTACCATAACTACCAACTAACCTACTAATGATTGCATGTTTGAAAGTGCCAAGAAATATGGGCTCGGACAGAAGAATTAGCAGCCCAAAAAATCCACCAACCAATGCCTCATAATCTGGGCCAAAATCTACAAGGAAAAACCCAATCAAAGTGGTGTAGAGGCAGTAACTTCCTATCCACATTTAACACTGCAAATAGTTGAACTGGGTTGAATAGAGAGAAGTTGAAAATCTTTGTATTTTCTTTCCAAGGCTATCAAGATTGTCCAATTTGGAGGTCTGTAGCTCTAGATATGGCCTACACAAGATAGCAACCTCATAATGAAAATTAAGTCCAAAAATAAGCAAAGAGTAGTAACTAACCCCAATTAAGCTCAATGGCGTAAGACTCAACCAATGTGTCAATATTAACCAGAAAATAATGTCAAATATGTCTAGCATAAGTCACTATTAAGTTCTTAAAAAATGCACTATCAATAATCCATAGCTCTTTCTTCCATACTTTACAAGCTTCACCTTAATCTAGGACATTATGTAGATTTTTCTCATCAACGATAGGACATCCACTTGTCTATGATGTAGTCTTGTAGGGCATCTCAATCATCAAACTTCTTGCTTTCTCCTTTTTATACTTATTTAAGTCCAACATTGGAAGCCTTGGGAAGATTCTGTCAAGCTAAATAAGGACATAAGTTGTTGCCTTGATGAACTCGGATGGAGGAATAAATCTATGATCTTTCAGTTCATGACTTGCATAATTGTATGTGTGATACCCTCACCTTGTGATCTAGTTAATAATATTTAAGCAATTATTTAAATACAGATAACACTAAACTCTCTTGAAAATGTGACATCATGCAACTATCTCTCAATAAAATAAAACTTCATAAACATAAACTCAAGGGATAAAGAATTCACATGTCTCAAACTCAGCATCCATAATCTCAACATAAAAACTTCTCAAAATATAACCTATTATCACTCCAAAGGTCATTCAACTATTCAATATTCAAAACATAAAAACATAACCTAATAAAACTCAAATAATCACAATCCTATTAGAGTTAACAAAACCCAAACTAAAGCAACATAAAAAGACAACAACACTTAATCCATCACATATCGTCCTATACCTACTCTTCTTCACCTGCAAATGGCGTTCAACCCAAACGATAACAAACAAAACATATAAGATAAATGAGAATACATCCCATTACTATCAAGACAACCTAGAGGTTCAATGAAGCCTTTGGATGAGGGTCCCCTTGGAGGACCCCTTTGGTTAACACGTTTGGACACTAAGGCCTTTGGATTCTCCTATGGACCATTCTTGCCTTTGGATGCACAACCTTAGGAAGGCCTTGTTGGATGGATTTTGCAGGAGTTAACTTATGACTTGCGGCCTAAGGCCCATTTAGTTTAGTTTGACTATTTGGCATGCTTGCACTTGTATAAATAGTTGCACTTAGGCTTATTGTATCAGCTTGACTCAAATTTGAATGAAAGTTGCTTAGTTAAGCACTTAGGCTTTTCATGCAATGCTTTCATTAAATGAAAAGGAATATAACTTTGATTTTAGTATCCTGGAGAAATAGAAGCAAGACCGTGTATCAATGAGAGTTCCCATGATTCATAATAACAGGGACAAAGTAGAAGAGAACTTTCATGCCTTAGAAAAGTAAATTACATCTTTTAAGTATACTACATGTACCTTTGTTTACCACCTTACTCTCTCTTCTTCAAATAATACAAAACTTGTGTCAAGAAACATGAAAAATACCTCCATGCATTTAATGCAAGATCAACACGAAGGTTTATCTCTCTCAACAATTAATTTTTTGAGAATATAAAAGGAAGTCACCTTCAATAGAAGTAGAGAACTTTACAAGAATATTGCATACAAACAAAAGCTCTCTTGGATGATCTTCTTTTTCATATTTCTTTGTATTTACAAAGTTGTGCCTTTGAACTTAGCTTCAAATCCTCATTGTTTAAGTTATCTTTTGTAAAAACCAAACTTGCATTTTTGTGAAAGCCTGAAAAGGCTTAGTGTTAAAAGAATACTTATTTAGTAATATTGTATAGAGATTATGTTGTTGTAAGGTTTGAAGAGGCTATGAAGTATACTTGATGTAAGTCATGTTTTGACTTAGTGGACAATCTTCTACAGAAGATACTAGACGTAACTCTAAGTTATAAAGTGGAGTATAAAATTGCTTGTCTGGTTTTTTTATCCTTGTATTCGTTTATCATGTTTACAAAATTAGACACTTTGCACTTAATGCCTTATATTGCTTAAAATCTTATTTATGAAAAAGTTAATAAAACACATATATACACAATTCAACCTCTTCTTATGTGTACATTTCTTATTTCACTAATCATATGCATGTAAAGTGAAATTTGGTAGATACATACCCAATGTATCCATATTAGACACAACAAATGAAATAACACATCATTACAAGTTTTAAACAAAAAGGAAAAAATGATTTCTCTGGTACCTTTGAATTTGGGTGGATAATAGTACCTCGGCAAATATATTTTGAACATATGTGCAAATAAAATCTCTTAATCATTAACTTAGAAATACCATTTTTATGGTTAAGGTATATTCTATTTTTAATTTTTATTGATACTTTAGTATTACTTGAATAAAATTAAAGAAAATAAATCCTAAAATAAACTTTGTAAGGGCAAAGATAAATAACTCAATGTCAATGTGAGTTGGAACTTGTGACCCAACTTGACTTAACCGACTCACTGGCTAAATGGCCTAGAAAAATAGCAACCAATATTTGTCTAGGTCTTCTCAACCCAACTCACTTAACCTACGAGCCAAAACAAGTTCAAGTTGATTTGGTCTATTTTATTTAAACTAAAAATAAAAATATTTTGTATTCTTGTTCCATGCATGACTATGAACTACAAAGGCAACAACATGCCTTGTCAAAATAGAATATTCACACATTCATAATCCTAACTCCCTTAGTTGAGCTCTCAAGATACACTTCTTTCAGCTAGCTTCGTCGACGTCCACCACCAACCCTTCATTTTTAGTAGTCTTGCCAAAGGTTACTAGGTTTTGCTTGTTTGTGTTTTCTTGTTTGCTTCTTAAAACTCAAATCTCAAATGTCGATTTTCTAACTTTATCTTCATGTTATCATTCCAAAAGACAAAGGATGAACTTCTAAATTGCTTCTCAAATTTGCTTGCTTCACTTCAAACCATCCCATTGTCTCAGACAATGAATATCTTAGTTCTTTAATATTGGTTAAAATTTATTAAAAATATAAAATCGTAAATGAGGTTGATTAAATAAAAAGTGAAACCCATAAAATTTTGTTATTTCCAATAAATTTCAACCAATAGTAGAGTATGTTCAAAAGAGTGTATTGCTAGCATTTCTTTTTCTCTTTCTCTCTTTCTCTCTCTTAAAAACACACACACACATGCGCCCACATGCACACACACATAAAGCAAGAAAAATAATAAGGAGGGATCAAGTTACTCTAAGAGTAACTTTAAAAGAGTTTCTCTACATCTTCACCTTTCATTTTTCTTTAATCTAATGGTTCTAATGTGTAACTTATATTTGACCATTAGACTAAAATGTTAAGGATAAGTATGAGGAGTAACTCTTTTAGAGTTGTGATGATTTTCTAATAAAAAAGAGAAAATGTGATTTTAATTTTATTATTTTTTTAAAAAAATTGGTGAATCAACATACCTAACCCACCACCCCATGGTGGGTCAAGTCAGGTTGGCTATTTTCTACCTCATCAAAAAAGTGAGTCAAGTTAGGTTGACTCATTTTTTTATGCAACCTATGATGAACCTACTTGGGTGAGACAAGTTAGCTCACTTTGATACTCAATGAACAAATTCTTCTTATTTCTTAGTCAATAACTTGATATTGGAAAATGACAAGTTCATAACAATCGTGTAACTAAGTTGTCTTAATGTCGATTTTAGTTAGGTTTTTTTTAATACTTTGTATGACAATAATGAAGTGATACTCTAACAATCAATGATTTTAGTTCTCAATTTCTTATTTTTGTCATTATTTTTATTTGAGTTCTTTTGTATACTTTGATTGTTGTTATTTTAGAAAATTAGTATATTTGAATTAATTAATCCTTAATTTACATGGAAGGCTATATATATATATAAATTAATATTTTTTTGTGAATAGTTCTATTGTTTGATCCTGTACTAAATTGTAAATATTATGTTTGATGAAATATGACAATCGAAAATCATCAAGTGATCTACCATGTTGTGGGATGATTTTAATGAAATTTCTTGAGTCAAATTTTATTGTTCCAGATGTGGTGGCTACATTCGAGTTTAGGTAGTAATGGCATGGTTACAAAAACAAAGGTGTAAAATGCATACCTAGCAAGCGAATGAAGTTGGGTGATGAAAGTGGACCAATTCTCCTACATGTATTTATATTATTAGTGAATTTTTTGGTTTCAAATATTCAAATCGACTCATTATTTTTTTGTCCTAAGGATGGTTAGAGCCTCGACCAAAAACGAACTATAGTCTAACTCTCATAGCATATCATCTTTAACTAGGTGCACATAACAGTTAAAAAAAGCATTCTCCAACGCTTAAAGAAAATATTTACTACATGCATTTCAAGCTACAATGGTCATTGATATTAGAAAGAAAACTATTAGATGCAAATTGATAGGAATTGATTCATGTTAAAGAAACACTTGTAATTGACACTAATTCACTCGTTGGTTGAATGTATTTACATCTTGATTGTATAAATTATTTATAATTACAATGTTTTTTAGATAGATTGATTGAATTCAATGTTCAAATGATGAAAATAAGTAATTAAAGTTATGTCAATATTGCGATCACTAATCAATTGAATATATAAGAAATGATTAATTAATTTAATGTCATCACTTAATTTGAATAAGAATGTATTTGTGTTATTAATTTAAATGTTCAAATCATGGAACCATACTTATTATAATTATTTTAATTACTATAATTATACATTGTTATGATTTTAGCAATAAAATTTGAATGAAATGTCATGTGACGAATAAGATATATATATATATATATATATATATAAAAATAAAGAGAGATTAGGAATTCACTTACTACAAAAGTAAGTCTATAGAGTTACTCTCTATCCTTACTTTTTATTCTTTTAAAATCTAATGGCAAATAATACGATATATCTTGGATCACATGACTTTTCTTTTTTACCATTGTTATAATTGTTGCTACCATAATTTTTTGTTTCGACCATCTTTAACGATGACAATGGTGGTAGTGGTAGTGGTGGTGGTAGTAATGGTGTAATAGTGGTAGTAAAGATGACTATGGTGGTAGTTGTGACAACAGTGGTAGTGATCACATGACATAAGATGTATCTTATTATTTATTGTTAGATTTTAAAAGAATGAAAAATGAGGATTAGAAGTAACTCTAAAGACTCACTCTTTGCAAATGTGTCACAAGAATTGTGTAGTAAGGTGAAAAGATAAGAGTGTTGGGGAGAGAGCGGATAGGGTCACATGAAAGTTTAATGAAAAATTATACCAATATCATAAATGATTATTATTTAACTCTCTCACTTCTAGTAATAACACCTTTCTCTTAGTTGATATAACTCCAATATAATTTATAAGTGATTGGTTGGCATTTCATACATTAGTCATAAAAACAAAATAATGGAAGATTTCTCATTTAATATGCTTATTTCTCTCTTTCTAATTTAAATAAAAATGATGCATACATACATATATACACACATACGTACGTACGTATATACATACATACATACATACATATATACATACATACACACACACATACATATGTACGTATATACGTACAACATACATACATACATACATACATACATACATATATACATACATACACACACATACATACGTACGTATATACGTACAACATACATACATACATACATACATACATATATAAGCAACATTTCAAATGTGAAACTTTTATGATGGGAAAATGATAACCTTTAATCATAACTATTGTATTATAATTAAAAGGAATCTATCGTTGAGATTAAAATTGAATTAAATACCTCTTATGAAATTATCAATTTTGTTGCCTCGACTACCACCACCATTATTGTCCCCTACCAGTCATCATCATTGGTGATGGTGGCAGTAGCAATAACTATGGTGGTGGAGGTAGTGATAGTGATGACGACAGTGGTGATGACAATGGTGGCGATGGCGGTGGCAATGACGATGATGGTGGTAATGGTGGTGACGATGATGGTAGTGGTTGAGGAAGAGATAATGATGGTCTAATAAGGGGTGCTTATTTGAGTTTGAATCTCAACCATCATATTTTTCTAATTGTGATCCAAAGACTATGATTGAAAATTCTCATTTTATCATTTGAAATGCAACATATCTCTTTATATACATATGGAACGTATCAAGTGAGAAGAGTGTTTATACAAGAGGGTGAGAGAAGTAAATCTTGACCATACAACCATACATTAATGGTTTGGGTTGAAAGTTATTAAATGTTAATCTAATCATTTAAAAATGTCACACGATTTTTTGATTCAATCTTAACCTTCTATTTATGGATATATGATCCATATTTATTCATCCCACGTTCTTATTATAAATACTCATCTCACTTTGATATGCTTCTTCTCTCTCCCTCCCTCTTTATATATATATATATATACATATATATATAATGACTCCTCTTAAAACACTTGTTCATGTAAGAAGATAAGAACAAATAATAATAACCATTAAATCAAGATTAAAAATAAAATAAATCATTTGTATTAAAACCTAATTATTAATATAATTATCAATGTCACACCACCTCTATCTCTACCATCCACACAATAACTATTGCCACCACCACCATTGTAGTTACCGCTACTTATGAGAACCTGACCAACACCAAAGAAGATCTTTAAGAGGATAAAGAGATCAAGGACACTCAAGCACTTAAAGGCCAAATGACAAGAGGAAGACTAAAGAGATTACAAGAATAAGTGCTTCAAAGGATAGGAATGCTCAAGAGCTTGGAAGCCTCAAGCCCAAGCCCAAACCTAACTTTATACTTTGTATGGACTTGTACCTTGACTCCTAGAAGCATTTATACTTTCATTAGCTTGTCATTTGAATTTCTTTTGTATTTCATTTGTAGCACATTAGCTTAAGTCTCCTAAGTACATTAAGGCTTAAAAGCTTGTTCGGAATGCTACTTAGCATGTATAGTCTTAGTTTGTTTGGCTAACTAAATTAGATGTTTCCTTGCATGGAAGAGTGCTTAATCCTATGTCCAAACACCCTTAAGCGTGAGGAACCAAGCATATATAAGACCTCCATCCTTTGTAAAAGTAACTTTTTATTGAATGAAAATTAATTGTGTTTGCCACCTTTGAGAGATTCTTTTCTTTATATTGTTTCGTGATGAAAGTAGTAGTGGTGGAGGGTGATAGTAATATTAGTAGTCTATGTTGGTAATTGAATTTTAATCTTAACGTTCTATTATTTTTAATTTTGATCCAATCATTATTATTGTTTGTTTTAAAAAAAAGTGTTATAACAAAAATTACTCTCCCCTGTAAATGACAAGGGATTGATAGGTGTTTCATGCATTAATCTTCAAAAATAATTAATGAAAAAACTAATTGACGATAGATTTGTTGGTATTTTGAATGTTAATCACCAATTTTTTAATGAATGAATTTATAAGTTTACTCAACAATCCTAAATAATCCATGGAGAGGTTTGAATAACATGCATATCCAAGATTTTAATTTTTTTGTCAATTATAGTATTTTCTTAGTTTAAAAAAAGGTTTAAATATGTTTTTAATATTTACAAATATAATTCAATTTGATTTTAATTTTTGTAAAATTTTTTGTTTTTTTAAATCCTTGACATTTATCCAATGTTCTTTTTTAGTCCTTAGTATTAATTATAATTAGTTTAATGCTAACATGACTATTATATTAAATAATATTAATTAAGATAATAGAGATTTTTTAATTAAAAATAATTAGATTACTGTTAGGTATGTAATTTAATTAACTCATGTATTTATTATTTTATATAGATAAGATAATTATACATACTTTATTTTTATAACTTATTTTTTAATATATTATAAAGGGTGATCGTATTGCTTTTAATATTATTCTTAATTTTTAATTCACTAATTTACTTTTAATTTGTATTTTTTTGACAAGTTATTATTATTTTAATATTATTTTTATTTTTCAATTAACTAATTTATTTACTTAGATGCTTATGATTTAATTTTAATATATTATTTTTTATGTTATTTCTACATTTCAATTTATTAATTTTGAATGATTGTAATATAATTTATTTTTAATATATTATATTTCAATTTAATTTTATCTTTAGAGACAAAATCACTCCCTGAGATATATTAAGAAAATAAATCATATTACAATAAGTTAAAAATTAATAAATTGAAATGTAAAAATAACATCAAAAGTAATATATTAAAATTAAATTATAAGTACATAAATAAATTATATATTTTTTTAAAAGTATAAAATTAGAAGTAAATTAATTAATTGAAAAGTAAAAACAATATTAAAAATAATTTTTTTTTAAAATATAATGTTAAAATTAAATTAGTGTATTAAAATTAATAATATTAAAAATAATAAAATCATTCTTTATAATATATTAAAAAATAAGATAAAAATAAATTATATACAATTACTTTATTTATACAAAATAATAAATACATGAATTAATTAAATTACGTATCTAATTATAATCCAATTATCTTCGTTGAAAATAGTCTTTATTACCTTAGCTATCTTAATTAATATTGTTTATTATAACAATCATGTCTTTACTAAATAACTATAATCAGTGATAAAAAATAATGAATAATTCTGAGTAAATATTAGATATTTAAAACAACAAATTTTGTAATGACCACTACTAACCGTAGTCAAGGTCATATATGTATGAATTTAAAACGAATTTAAAACATATTTAAACCTTTAATATATCATTAACATTGATTTTATTTTTGTTAATATTATTTTTAATTTTTAATTTATTAATTATTTTTTAATATAATATTTTAAAAAAATATAATTTATTTAAATGTTTATATTTTAAATTTTAATATATCATTTTTATGTTATTTTTACATTTCAATTAATTAATTTTGACTGATTTTAATATAATTTACTATTAATCTATTATATTTCAATTAATTTTTTTAGAGACATTTTAATGAATTGAAATATAAAAATATATCAAAGTAATATATTAAAATTAAATTATTTTAAAAAATAAAAATTAAATTAGCTAATTAAAAGTAATAATAAATATTAAAAAATAACAATAACTGTTTATTATATATTAAAAATAATTTATATGTAATTATATTATTTATATAAAATAATAAATCCATACTTAATTGAATTATACATTTAAAAATAATTTAATTATTTTAATTAAAAATATTTTTATTATATTAATTATTTTAATTAATACCATTCAATTTATTAGTTATGACAGTATTAAATTAATTATAGTTAGCGGTAAGGGTTAAAAAAATAATAAGTAAATGTTAAAGATTTTATACTAAGAAATTTTTTACGAGTACAGAAACCAACTGGATGATATTTACATGAACTTCTAATATATTTAGACAAAAAAATAATGATGGAAATATAGATTCGATTTGGTTGCGGGTCGGGTTTAATAATCGATGATTCAGAAGACATAAGAAGATGGAAGAAACATTTCATTCCATTCACCCCCCGAAATAATCACAGTTGAAGCCATTGGAAGCGACGAAAAGCATTGGCATGGCTACCTCGCTGTGTACACCCAGCTACAATCTCAAACTGAAATTTTACGGTATAGATTCCCATAAATTAATCGCAAAGTCCTCTGCTCGCTATAGGCGTCGTTTGGCCACCACGACCAGAATCTGTTGCACCTCTAATAATTACAACGACAACAACCAACGACGACCCCAATCTGAAGCTATTCAAGTTTACACGCAAATTGAGAGGTTCTTTCTCTTTCACCTGAAAATTAACTTTTCGAGGTTTTTATATATTTGTCTCTGCCTCTATGCTACCTGAGTTCTTTCTCTTTTTAGGGTACCATACCAATACACTGAAGGAAGAGATTTGATCTAGATTTTGTTATATGATATTTTAAGTTTTCTCTGATGACTCCACCTGAGATTGAGTATAGTGTACACTAGAATTTCTCTTTGAAGTCTGGACCAGTAATAATAAAACTACGCTGCCAAGTTATCAATATCGCCCGGTTCAGTTGTTAGATTGCTGAGTTCTTCAACTATACTGATCAGAATTTAATCTCTGTCTCTGTGTGTGTGGAAAAAAACTTTGTTGGAAAATGTTGTACTTACGCCCCCGAAGCTGTTAAAGGAGAATAAAATAAGTAAAGAAATTGAATAAGTGAATAATTTATGCACTTAACTTTTACGTAAGCTCTCTCATTTAACTTTTTCAAATGGTGAAGTGCACAAGTTGATTTAGCTTATTGAAGGAACTCAATTTATATTTATATTTATATTCTTATCTTGTTAGTAATTATGAAAAAAATTATCCAAATAAGATCTTAGGTGATTTTGCTGCTTGGGAAGGCCTTAGAGAATACCTTTAGTACATAAAAAAAAAAAAGATTAAAATATGTTTTTGGTTTTTATAAAATTTCAGATTTTTAGTTTTAGTCTATATATAAGTTTTTTTTTACCATTTTAGTCTCATTTATTTTCTGTCATCAATATCAGTTTCTGGGTGGGACTTAAAATGGGCAAAATGGGGGCAAAAATTTTAACCCCCGTTACTGATATTGATGACAAAGTATAAAGTAACAAGACACTGAAAATGGACAAAAGAATTTAAAGGGTTAAAATTAGAAATCTGAAATTTTATAGGAACCAAAAACATATTTAACAACAACAAAACTAAGGTATCTTTTAATTTGAGAATATATTTTCTCTTGTTAATTTTAATTACAAAAATATCACATTATGTTTACTTTACTTCGAGTAGTAAAAAATTTATATATGAAACAGGGAAAACAATACTTTTTTTTTTTTACTGTTTCCTGGACAAGTCTTTAAAGATCCAAAATAAAGTAAAACCAAGGTGACATTTCTGTAACTAAAAGTGAAAATAGAAAATATTTTCTCAAATTAAACCACTCTTTATCTTACAAGTTTTGTATTAAAAACTGAATTTTGAAATTGTATACCTCATGGTTCATTTTCTTTCTTTGCAGATTACTTACAGATTCTGTTAGACAATCACAGGATGCCTGGTGGGGTTCCCAAGACTGGAGTGAAGTTGAGGTATACTATTTTGCATGATAATGATATCTTATTTTATATTCAATATTATACAATAAGAATTTTATTCATGTTGCTTGCCAATCTATAGTATATTTGGTACTAGCTTTAGTTATTTCGGACAAGGCTGTCCCTTTTCTGAGCGGTATGATGAAGATGATTCTTTGTTAATTATTACATATTAGAGAATAAGATTGCTGAAGCTGAACACAATTTAGAGAAGAAAGTTATATAATTATATGTGAGAGGAGCCTGAGTCCTGAAAAAGGTGTTTCTAGAATAGTCGAGGAGTTTTTATTCTATGATGGGCTTTTGGTTGACACCTTTGGGCATGAATGAAGCATATTGGAAGAGACAGTTATATGTTCCTATCCCTTTGTTTTGGAGTTATTCTCTATCTATCTACTTAGTACATACTCATTTTATAATTTCAGGGAGCTTGGATTCTCAAACCCAAAAGCTCCAAATCCAATTTCGTAGTACATTTTATCGGAGGCATATTTGTTGGAGCTGCCCCTCAGCTTACCTACCGTCGGTTTCTCGAGCGTCTCTCGGAAAAGTAAGTTCCTCTGTTCTGTTCTTGAAATCCTGAGTAACATTCTTGTCACAGAATTTGTTTGTGAAGTATAATAATTACTTAGTAGTGTGTCATGTGAAGCTTTTTATTATTATTTTCCTATCTAAATGCATGAATTGTTATGTTAGTCTAGAACCTTTTGGATATTCCAATTCCCTGACACACTTATTTGTTCTATGAAATATACTTACATCTGGATCATTTTTAGACTCATAAATCTAGGATCTACCAATGAAAAAGACTAATAAAACCTTTTCTGTTACTAGGGGTATATTGATCATTGCAACGCCATATGCTAGTGGGTTTGATCACTTCCTCATTGCAGATGAAGTACAGTTCAAATTTGATAGGTGCTATCGCACACTGCAAGAAACAGTTAGTTTCAACTTATGATTTAAGGACTGGTTTCTTTCTGTTTCCAATTTTCTTTTTTAAAGGAAAATGTTAAAGATACTCATTTATTCAGATCCAAGACCTTCCTATTTTTGGCGTGGGCCATTCCTTGGGATCAGTGGTCCACCTTCTGATTGGTATATTAAAATTCTTCTACTAAACTTGATAATACAAAGTAAATTGATTTGATTTGTGGAACTCAACAAATTAATTATTTTACCAGGATCAAGATATGCAGTGCAAAGATCTGGAAATGTTCTCATGGCATTCAATAACAAGGTATGCCATCCAGCAAGCAACTTATATATAATCTGCCTTGGGTAAAGACATATTTTCTCTGTACTTCCTATGTAAGAATTTACTATGTAGTCTGATCATATGATTGACTAAAGTTTGTTTCATCATTACAGGAAGCAAGTTCAGCTGTTCCTTTGTTCTCTCCTGTGCTTGTCCCAATGGCTCAAACCATTGGTCCACTTCTATCAGATATTTTTTCTTCACCAACTCTACGAGCTGGGGTCAGTATTGCTATATAACTATCTTACCCAGAAAGGGGGAATACATCTATTAATATTTTCTAGTAGAAATATAAATAACCTCCTTCCAGGTATGTCAAATAGAATTTATTATTACAACAACCTTCCCTTCAGATTGTTGGAAAAGATAGAAAGTAAGACAGTCATGTCCAGATGTAGACAAATTCTAGTTGTTGGAAAGTCTCCTTAATTGCGGTGTCAATGTCTCAGAAAGGGCCACCTTGAACCGTTGTAGTGTGTAGCTACCTGGACATTAGCTCTTAGGCGTTGAAATCCCACATCAATTAGAAATCTGGCCTAAGTAGTGCTTATAAGGCTTGAGTAGTCCTTACTTTACAAGTTGGTTTTATGAGATTGAGTTAGGTCTCAAATCCAAATTCTAAGACTAATTATTTTATTTGGTCTATTTTTTTTTTCTTTATTGTATAATTGGATATATTTAGGGGTGGATTTCGAAAAGCTTATTTAGACTTATAAAAGTGGCTTACTATTCCTATAAATTATTTTTAGCTTATTGCAATAAGTTTCATAGTTAAGCTTATGAATAAGGTTTCATTTAACGAGAGTTTATTGAATAAGTGCTTAACTAATTTGTCTACCCAAATGCATTTATATGTTTATTCAGTCAAACTCTGACACCTTACTCAAGGTGTTCTTTCTTTATGTGAAAGACAAACTGGCAACTTCAAATAAAAAGGCTTTTTAAGGAATTGATATTTATTTCTTGGCATGAAACATTATTACATCTCTCACATTTGGTTTTTCTTGCTAAATGCTTTTGAAAGAGAGAAGTGGGAAATCCAATTGAAAAGTTTCACCAACAAATTAAAAGATGAAGTTTAGGATATCTAAAGGGACATTGTTGCTATATAATATTAAAAACTAAGGGAGTCAAGTGCTATATTAGACCATGTGTCGAGAGAGCTTACTGTAATTTCCCTAAAGTGCAACTTGTGCATCACAGTAATTGCATAGTAGAATTTAACTATGTTTCATGGCTAGGGAGGTTGTTGCAGCAAGGGAGTAGTCAACTACAATATTGCAAAAGAAAACTGGATGGTCTCTTTCATTTGACCATACCTTAAGGAATTTGCTTTAATGTTCCTCTTTTTTCTGCAATTCTTGTTCTGCTAGTCATTGCTCTTGTATCTAGTCTGGAGAAATTTTTGGATAGATTTATTGTTTTCAAGCACCAACAAATACATCTTTGCACAGTATTCGTTTTACATCTTTGGATGGCTAATCTTAAATAATTGCAGGCAGAGATGACTTTGAAACAACTAGAAAACGTTAGCCCTCCCATTATGAAGCAGGTTCTTCCTTTAGTTGAGCAGCTCCCTCCCTTGTACATGGATTTGATCAAGGGAAGAGAAGACTTTTCTCCAAAGCCCGAGGAGACACGTCGACTTGTATGTGACATCGCAGATTTCTAATATTCTCTGCAGTTAGCATATTTATTTGTTTAGAATAGAGTTAGAATTAGAATACTCCTCTTGCATAAATCTTATTTCTAATTAACATTAGTGTTGCAACTACTCTCTTAACTGCATCAAATTCTTAGGCTGCAGAATTTATAGATCGTAATCTTTTCATAGTTTATATAATCACCCTTTAGAAGACAAATTTAATTGAATGTCATTTTAGGGTCTAGGTTCTTTATATCTATTACAATTATTCTCATGATATCTTACATCTTATCTATAGTGAAGGGGAGAGGGGGGTGTTTTATCATGCAAACCAGGGATTGCATGAGGTATTGACAAACAATTTGATACTGATATAAAATTAGCATGCAGATTCATTTCCAACTCAATTTTATTACTGTTAAGCTTGTACCTCTCTAAAATTAGGGTCGAAAACGAAAAGTTGTGAGGGCCTTTTTATTGAAATTTCCTGTAATTTCTCAGAGCACCAACTACTTTTTCTTAATTTTTGTATTGAGTTTCTTTCTTGGTTTGCATTTAACTTCCTCATCTATTGTTTTCTAATTTTTCAGATCAAATCATACTATGGCATATCCAGAAATCTTCTGATAAAGTTCAAGGATGATTTAATAGATGAGACTTCAACTCTAGCTCAGGTGCTTAGTTCGGAATCAGCCATTAGCTCAGTGCTAGACATGTCAATACGCAAGTTGCCTGGAGATCACGGTCTTCCATTGCAGCAGGTATTTCTAGCAAAAATAACTTCACTTCTCCCAATGATGCTATTATCCATAATTTGTACTATACACTTTGCAGGCCCTACCAGATGTTCCACCAGCTATGGCTGATGCAGTTAACCGTGGAAGCGAGCTTTTGTCAAATCTTACTGTAGGAACACCGTGGGAGACAGTTGCCAAAGAAGTAGGGAACTCACTGGGCATGGATTCTGGAGTTCTACGAGCGGAAGTATCGAAGGACATGGATATGCTCGTGGATGTGATCGCGTCCTGGATAGCCTCCAATGCTGGGCCTAAACTTCTTAGGCCGTAAGGTCACGACTACATATGCATATTGCAAGTAAAAAGTCATGTGCTGTAGAAATGTATAGTAAAATCATTGTTGGCACTGACACTTATTTCATTCCTTCTTGGAGAATGCCAATCATATGAATCCATACAAGTAAAGCATATAGAACTCTGCCAATCACCCGTTGCTGTAAAAATTGATTTATATTGTTACAGAAATAGTTATATATTGAAATTATTAATTTCTCAGTATGTTGCCGTTCAAAATAGCTGTTTGTCTCAATTCAAAGGCACGATAGTGTGTTAACCTTGAGTTGATTTGATATTCTTTTAGAAGCATCTGTAACACCACTACGGGGCCTTGAGGGTGGTGACTAGATATTTTTCTTTCTTTTTCTTTACGATTACACGTATCCTTTACTAAAAATAATTTTCTTGGAATCAAGAATATCCGTAGCATGATGATCTGACTCTGACAGCAATTTATTTACTACACACAATGTTTAAATTGAAAATTTTATTCTAAGAATCAGACATTTAAGTTGACTGAAACTCATAGGGGGTTTTATGATGGGGGCTAGGTTGATTTTGAAATCCTAATGATGTAAGTTGAGTGCCTAAACATTCACTTCAATTTTATTCAATTTGAACAAATTTAATTTTCTTCCCATTTTAATTATTTGAAGTGATAATTGTACAGTGGTTAGCTGGTTAGGTTATTCAATTGATTTAAATTATGGCAATCGTCAAATAGTAAAAAATTAAAATGGAATTTCATTCTCAATTAAAGTAACCATTTTATTTTGACCTTATAAAAACATTATTGCATTAAATACTATGTACGTACTTTATTTTCTAATAATGTGTAAGTACATTATAATTAGACAAAAGAGTGATGTAATGTGACTAATGTTTCTTTTTAAAAATAGAGTAGTTTGATAATAGTAGCCAAACCTCAATGAAGTTCATGTGAACAAATGCATCTAGTTTCACAATTGGGGGAGGAAGAGGTAGGGTTAGTTATGCTTCAAGGAAAGGTTGCAACAGCTAGAGTTTTTATGGCTTGGATTTCACGCACACTGTTGCAATGTGTAGCTACCAAAACGCGTGTGAAAGAGATTCTTTTATACAAAAGTTTCTTAGTGTCTTAATCTAGTAATATTGGGCCTTTGCATTAACTTAGCCAATAATATTGGGCCTTTGCATTAACTTAGCCAATGTGCAACATGTTCATTTGTCATTATTTTGATCTTCCCTTATGTGAGCTCATACATTGAGATCATCCCAAAAGAAATATAATAGTCATACTTTAATATTTCTTTTCTCCTTTAATCTATTTTATGCATGAGACCCTATAAGTTCATATTACATTGACAATAATATTAAATATTTATTTAATATTATAAACAATGAGCAATATCTAGTAACACATCATTGTTATGTTATCCAAGTAATAAGAATGTCTAGTTATCATAACCTTTTTGTGACATATGTTTTTGTGTAACTGAGTCTTTTTGTCCAAATATCATAACTGGACACAAGACATAGAAATTCTTGTATGGTCCAATTTATTTATCCCTTAATGCTTAAGTAGCATAAAAATAAATAAGATCAATATCCTATATTGATTAATCCTAGCATGGTTATGCATTTTTGTCTTACTCTAATAAGAGGACCCATAGATATTACTTATGTTATGAAAGAAGGACAAATCACATCTCGATCACTCATGTCCTACTTCATAATTTGTTCTATGTATAATCACTAACTTTATAATCACCTTATATAATGATATTTTATGGTATTAAAACATACAACTCCTCATGTTAGGAATCATAGTGATTTCAAGTCAAAGGATTATATATACTGTAGTCACCTTGAGAATCTTTTATGCTACTTTTGTAATCCTTTTGTGTAGCATTCTCATAATGAGTCAATCTAGTACATCATTACACTAATCATGTACTCATGTGAAGGCTTGATATCTTATATTCATGATCCGTCCTACACAGTCATCAATCTACTCACATGCTAGTCTTAATACACTATTATTTTTCTTGTTAACAATAACATCCAGTCATGAATGTTTAAGAATAGTATTAAATGAACTATATTACAAACTTTATTATGTTCAAATACACACATAATAAATGAAATGCTTTATATTATTAATAAACAAAACAAGATATAAAAGTAAACCATAATGTATTAACCACTAGGGCTTACACTAAGAGATGATTATTTCTCTCTTGATGGGAATGATGTCAGTCAGGGGTGTGCAAGACCCAACCCAACCTAGTGACTTTTTTCAACTCGATAAGTTTAGGTCGAGTTAAACCTTGTCCCATAAAAGAAAAGGGACAAAATGACTATCCTTATTGCTTAGCCAGCTTTAGGTCAGGACAGGGTTTGAGTTGACCTTTAGGTTACTTGACCCAACCCAAAGTCTATAAACTTATTATTTTATTAGCTACTAGTTAGGCTAGCCCAAGTCCATTGTCTTTTTCTTCTTTTTAGTCTTGACTCCCACAAAGTTAGAGTTCACTTTCCTTTTTTCTCTTCCCCCTTCTTAGCTCCCTCTCTTCTTAGCTCCATTATCTCTAATGTGATGTACAACAATGTGGAGGAAGTTGTAGAACTTCTCTTCCAATGTGAAGACTTCGAAGTCAAGTTCCTTCATTATTTGTTAGTTCAATTACTCGCTATTATGTGCTTTGCCTTTGTTCGGTGCTACTCCTCTTTGATGTTGGTGTTGCTTTGCTACTCGTCATTACTTGTTGCATGATTGGTGATTTAGTCAATGTTGCTCCCTAATTTGTTGTGTGCTTGCTTTTTAGTGTGCTCTATTGCTCCTCCTATTTGCTTCTAAGGTAATTGCCTAAATACCTTTTAGTTTTGTTTTGCATTATTTCTTATAATAAACCTTATACACTATTATTTCTTGCTACATTTATTTATTTATGTATAATTGTATATGTATGTAAACTTTTTCTTCTTCTTTTCCTTTTTTAACTATTAGTCTATTAGTAATGTTAATATACTATACTAAATTTTATTGTGTGTCATTAGAGTTGGTAAAATAGGTTTGGCCCAATGGACCAATTCGAACAATTCGCTAATTAGGCTGGGCAAGGCCTTTAAAAGAGTGGCCTAAATAAAATTACTCTGTTTTGTCTTGTTTGTTTAGCTTGACTGGCCAATTAGACCAAAGTCAGGTTGACTCATATGTTATTGTATTGGCCCCATAGAAAAATTGAAAATACAAATGCCTAGTAAACAATAGTAGGTAGTAAATCAATAGTCTAGTAAATAAGTAACCTAATAAGTACTAAGTAATTCATTAACACTCACGATATGTTGCTCTTCTAAAAGGACCAAACTCAGAATGACAAAATTTCAAAACCTAATTTCTACTGTGCTATGTCCGTTGGTGCTTATTGATATGCTCATTAGTAGCATTGCTTTGCTCATTTGATACGATCCTGGATCCCCGAAGCTCAGTTTGGATTGAACCTGCACCGGAAACCCTTATGTGCACCGTGTTCTTCTTAGATCAAGCTACTATATGTAGCATGCTCTAGATTTGGATATCGAAATCATCTAAGAGGAATCAAGATTTGCCACAAGCCTCCTGAAGAGCTTGATGAGAATAAAACATTCTAATCCAAGAACAAGTTGGGAGAATCCTCTTTGATATGCTTAACAAAACAATTCTATTTCTCAAATGAACCAAAATTGACAAAATGATCCAAAGTGATACTATTTATACAGGGAATTGGTGCGTAAAAATAAGAAACTATCCTATGTGGACCTTGAGCTACGAATTGTAAGAGAAGCTTCACGAATATTCCAGAAGTGCAGCTTTTGTCCATGCGTACAAAGGCAGAGTGGCTTGAGTAGTTGTGCCCAAGGACGGAGTGGTTACTGTAGCCACATCCAAAGACCCTCAAGCTTGGTTTAAGGACCAAAGTGACTTGTGGAGTCCGCGTCCAAAGGCACTTGGACTAAAGGAACAAGGGAATAGAAGGTAGCTTTCATGCGTCCAAACGCATGCTGGCTTTCACAAGTGTGTCCATTAGACTTAACATGTCCAAACGGAGCTCAAACATTCTTCCACCCATACGAGGCTATCCTATTTATTACAAAGAATAAAAAAATGCTATAAAAAAGTTCTTATTTAAACGAGGGCAATAAAAACATGAGATCCCTCTTTGGATGCTCCATGTCCTTTAAGAAGTACCATGTTCTTCTGCACTTCAGCTTCTAGCTTTTTTAGCCTGCCCCTGGTTAAGGGTCCTGATAATGTTGTCGAAACACTATCAAAATCACTAGATTTTCTTTAATTTTATAGTATATGGACTAAGCTAGGTCGAATCTCTCGAGGATACAATCATGCAATGCCTAACCTTGTTGAACAAAAATCAATTTGAATGCAAAAAGGGGGGTTTGTATGTAAAACAAAATTATGCAGAAAATAAAATTATGCAAAAAACAAAACAGATTTGAAAACAAAATTATGTAACATCAATCAAAGGATTCAATCATGCAGTTTGTTATCATGGTTGTAATAAAGATGCAAATTCATATCAACCCAAGATTCATTAGATAATCATCTAAAATTCGTCCATATAGATTGAGATCACAATCGCAGTCCCTAATTAGCATGAGTTCAAGCACATAATTGGTTGATTTTAAGTGATCAATCGATTACTTAACCTTGATTAGATTGAGATTAATCAATCCTAACCTAACACAATCCAAAATCTCATACAAAATCATAGTCATGAAAATAGATCAAAAATTGGAAAAAAAAAAAAATACATAACAAAATTTGTATAATAAAAAATTCAAAAACTCAAACCTAACCACAATCATGGAACCTTGAATTGATAAAAGAGTTTAGCCTTCCATGTTAATCTTCATAGAAAACGCAAAACAAAATACAAAGAACCCTAGAAGAGGAGAAAGGAGATAGAATAGAGAGAAAACTTGTGTTCCAAGAAACCTCCTAAATCTAAGTGTATAAAATTTAAAAACATCTCTATAACCCTACTAACCAACCACTATTCATTACATGTTCTAAATGCCAAGGAAGGTGGTTTGGACCAGAGGTATTCGCAATCAAAAGGCCCACCAATCAAGGTCCCAAAATTGGACCAAAATATATAAAGAAAGGCCTAATAGAGTGGGTGCATAGGGCGCAACTTCATATAGACTTTTGACACTGAAGACGGTCGAACTAGATTTCACCCAAAAGATAGAAGTTATATATCTTTGTCTTAGCTTTCCAGATCCATCAAGATTGTCCAATTTGGAGTTCTTTAGCTCTAGATATGGTCTACACAAGATAGCAACATCATAATAAAAATTAAGTCTGAAAATAAGAAAGATTAGCGACTAAACCCAATTAAGTTCAATTAACCAATTTGTCAATATTAACCATAAAATCATGTTAAATATGTCCAACATAAAAGTCAATATTAAGTGCCTAAGAAATGCTCTATCAAATTTCCCCACACTTGAACTTTTACACTACGAGCAAAATCAAATAACAAAAAATTTAAATTAAAAGGAAATGAAGCAAATGAACTAAAACAAGTACAAATAAAGTACTACACTTTCCAATGAATCCTTAAGTTAATAAAAGGAATAAGAGTACAAGCATCATAAAATCTAGGTACCTAACAACCTATGAATTTACTTCTAACATCTAAAGCAAACAAGAGAAAAATAAAACTTAAAGAATGACCCACAAATGATAGAACTCTCCTAAGATACATACTCTCAATCTCTTAAATGTTTATGTTTGTGTTTACACTCAAGCACCCTATGCTAGCTAGCACTACCAAGCTTTGAGTAGCTCTAATTTCTACAACTCGAAACACATGTACAAATGATCAAAAAGACTTTTATTAAGGTTGTAATGTGGTCAAGGACAAGGTAGGATATGAGAAGTAATTGAAGGTTACATAAAAGAGGGAAGAGGAACAATGGGGAAAAGTCAATAAGCATGAAGATTATTCCCAAAACAATACAAGTCACCAAAAACAATGCAAAACGATACAAGACAAGTAAGGTTCACTTTGTCTCCTTTCCTTTTATTTTTTTAATATTCTTTCTTTCTACTTCAATTTCACTTCTCTTTTTGCACCACTACAAACTTTTGTTGCATTTTTTTATTTCAACCTTTTTTTTTCTTTTTTATTTTTTTCAAAAAGAAATCAACCCAACACCACAATTACCACTTGTAAAAGTCAAATTATCAAGGTTCCACTTGCAAAGCCTTGGGATATCACCCCTACACTAATTTAGAATTCATTCCTCAAACAATTCCAAAGCTCCTTTAATCCCTAAGGTTAGGGTGATAATGATTTTTCACTTTTAGGCTTGTAATGAGCTATAATATCAAAGAAAGGGTTAGATAGGCTTAAAAGGGGTAAGTAAGGGATTTAATGTAAGGCAAGTCCATTTGGCTAGTGGTTATAAAGAAAAGAAGGCTTAAATACTATCACTAATGCATGTGAGACAAGAGGCATAAAAGAGAGTCAAGGAAAAATCTAGAGTAACTAGTAACACATGTGCAAATCACACAAGAAAGAAGAGAATGGCAAGATGCAAGCCATTGATATACAAGACTCAAAATCTTACAAGGATATATGCTCTATCATCAATAATTCAAACTTCAATTTCCAAGTCACTCATTACACTAAATATGCAAAAGTGGTTCCATATCAAGTTGTGAAATCTCTCAATCAAGAATGATGCAACTATTCACAAGTTATACAATCTAGAAATCCACTAAAAGATACTCAAAGCTGCAAAATATTTTTTCCTTCTTTTTTTTTTAGCAAAAATGAATTTGACAACAAACAGCAAAAATGAAAACAACAAAAACAATAAAAATAGAAAACAACAAAATAGCAAAATAGAAAAATAGAAAACAGAAAATAGCAAAACCAGAAAACAATAACAGTAAAATAGTAAAATACCTCCCCACAAACACTTAAAATGAGCATTGTCCTCAATGTAAGCATATAGGAGCACAACACATGCAATATTAAGGAAAGGGGGGGAGGGGGGTAAAACTCTTTCAAGGTGCAAATATTTGCATTTTCGGGAGGATAGGCTTGACCAAAGAAAGGTTCTCCACATTGCCCTCCATCATTATTGGACTCTCATGAAATGACTTGAGTTAGTGCCCATTGACTTTGAAGATCTTGTCGATAGTCTCGTCTCTTATTTCAACTATGTCATAAGGAAAGACGTTAGTAATGACAAAAGGTTCATCCCATTTAGAATGAAGCTTACATGTTATTAGCTTAAGGTGAGAATTGAACACAAGCACTTTTTGGCCTACTTTGAACTCCTTTCTCAAGATCATGTTATCATGGAAGCACTTCACCTTTTCTTTGTAAATCTTAGAGTTCTTATAGGTCTCCAAGTGAAGCTTATTAAGTTCTTGCAATTGAAGCTTTCTTTCCTTGCTCGCTTGGTTAAAGGCCAAGTTACATCTCTTCACTGCCTAATATGCACGATGCTCTATTTCTACCAGAAGGTGACATACCTTACCAAAAACTATCCGATGAAGGGACATTCCTAGTAGTGTTTGGTAAGCCGTCCTGTGAGCCCAAAGAGCATCCTCTAGCAACTGGCTCCAATCATTTCTTTTGGGGTGCTTAATAATGTTATCGACACACCATCAAAATACTAGATTTCCTATGATTTTAATAGCATAAGGGTCAATCTAGGTTGATTCTCACAAGGACACATTTTCATCATGCCTAAGCATGGATAGCCGAAACTAAATGCAAGAATGCAGTAGAGTAACATGCAGATATACATAAATGTAAGGATGCAGGGATCGGAACAATAATGAAAAAGGAAGGTTTTGGTTGGAGTCAGATCACAAAGTAAATTGACAAAACTAACTAGAGTTAAGTGTATTAAAAAGAGCATCAATTCAGGAATTTAGTCATGCAGTTTAGTATCATGGAGTTTAGTATCATGGCTCTCCTAAGGGATCATGCATTTTCATATCAACCAACCTAAGAATCAGATATTCATCTAACATTTGCTTATGTAGATTGAGTTCGCAATTGCGGTCTCGAAGTAACATAGATTCAAGCGCATGTTGGTTGAATTCAGGTTATCAACTGATCACCTTACAAGGAATGTAATCCAAAACGCAGCCAGCTCAAAATCATGAAAACAGAATGAGAAATGGAAAACATATCAAAAGAAATTGCATGAGAGTGGGGAACAAGGAGCTCAAACCAGTCGCAAACATGAATTTCGAATTGAAAGTAGTTAGCCTTTCATGTTCATCACCATGGAAGACTTAACCGCATTCAAAGAAAGGGAAGAAAGATAGAGAATTAGAGAGAAAGTCACACTAGAGAGAAAGTCACACTAGAGAGAGTGCAAATGAACCAATGATTCAACAGTGATGGAATACTGAACAACAAACACCAAATAGTACTAAACGAAAAACGAGCCAACATCAACAAACAGGATTCTCTTCCTTTTATACACATTTTACCAACGACTAACTAATTGACAACTAACAACCAACTAACTAACTAACAACTAACTAAAATACCTAACTAACTACCTAACTGCTTCTTGATAACTCGTTTTTAGTCGTGTTCCATTTATCAAATAAACTAAAGTTAACTATAGTATAGCTAACCCTAGGTCGATTCTCTCAAGGACACAGTGTTTTCTAATATGGCTAAATGTGAAAATCAGAGTTAATGTAGAAAATACTCAAGTGTACAATGCCAACTCACACTCAGCAAAGACTAATCCGATTTGGTCTTGATAGAGACGAATCCGACACGGTCTCGGCTAAGCGCAGACTTGGACAGACGTGACAAAGTTGGACTAACTCGGTCTTAGACTAAAATGCAGTAAACAAAGGGGGGGGGTTTGCGTTGAGTGTAGAGAAATAACTAAGGACTGAAAGTAAACTAAACTATGCTAAGCTAACTATTGTATCAAATCAAAATTCAACACACAGTCAGTCCTTAATTCCTTACCTAAGATTATATTCCGAATCAACCTAAAACTCTTACGACAATCGTCGAACGTTTATCCTTTGTCATACCGAGGATTTACACAATCGTTACCTCATCAATTGGCAAGGAGTATGTACTTGATTGATTTTAGGTTCTCTTACCTAACAAGGTTATTAAACCAGTTCCAATTGGTCCTAGTCTAACGTGATCCATTTCTTACAATGTGCAATCGCGACAAAGAAACAGTAGATTAAAGCACAGGTATTAAAATCAAAAGACAGAATTACAAACCAGTTATGTTATTGAAAACATCATTGAATACAAGGTGAGAATTCAGAGATTCTAGAGAATCTGCCTTCCACGACGATCGCCTTGGAAGGATGGCAATGATTAACCACTGATGGCCAGACGTTGAGGTTTCTACCCACCAGAGTGCATCGGCTATACCAAGCGATCACCTTCGATAGCTTCCAGCTTCCCAATTCTTGGTCCTGCACCTCTTCGATCGAGAGAGACAACTTACTGAAGCTTTATGCACCACCGTGTTAGCTAGGACGAATTGTAATTACTGACGACGCTAGGTCTAGGTTCTACTGAAATTCCACACCCTATACTCGTGCCTTACGTGCCTTTATAAACATGTAGGGTAGCTGCGACTAAATCTAAATCTAATCCTACAAAATCAATGATTCCTTGATCCTAGCAGATTTCTAGCTGATAAATATAATCATACAAAATCGATGATTCCTTGATTCTAGTAGATTTCTAGCTGATGAATCTAATCATACAAAATCAATGATTCTTGATTCTAGTAGATTTATAGCTGATAAATCTAATCATACAAAATTGATGATTCCTTGATTCTAGCATATTTCTAGCTGATAAATCTAATCATTCAAAATCGATGTTTCCTTGTATGCTAGAGTGTTTGTCGTCGCTAATGTCGGTCCTAGCCAGCTGGTCTGGACGGGACTGCTTCTTCTAGGTTGAGATGTTCCTTTTGGGCCGAGATACTCTCAACTTTTAGGCCTGCAAAAAAAGTCCAACCTTTTTATCAGTTAAAATCCTCGTTTTCGCATAGATTTATATTTTTCCTATTTTTAGGCCCATAATTCGAATCTTAACTAAGACATGGCTCTTAATCACTAAACAGTCTTAATAATACCCATCTTAAGCCCTTGTGAGGTGTATGAAATATGACTCATCACTTTCTAAATGATCACGTGCTCAAAGTTGCTGGAGTACAGTTCGCTCAGCCTTGTTGTCGGGATGGATTCAGATGGCCGGGATGAAATCAGTAGGCAGAGACGGAGTCGCCATGTGGAGTCTCTAAGTTGATGGATATGTAGGCACTTGAATTTGTCCGGCCCAATAAACAGGTCCATGAAAAAAAATCCAAAAATAGAAAGATCTAAGTCTTAAATCCTAAAGGGCCGGGAAAGGACCCATCTGGAAAAGTAGCTGACTCGGCCTTGTTCAAAGAAAGGGGCCAGAGGCAGCCTATAACACACCTGACCCCAACCCAGTGGGGTTGAGCCCAACAACACGCTCGATCTGACTCGTGACCTGGAAGAGACCCAAGAAGGCTAGTGTCCAACCCTTCTTGACGGTAAATACAAAAAGAAAGCCCAAGTGCAGCCCAAATGACCAAAGGGTCAAACCGGCCTGAACCAGGTATTCAAGTTCCAACTTAGCGCTGATAGAATCACCCAGCTCAGCAGAATCAAATGAAATCATCCACACCAACAAGAAGATACAGCTTCACCAAAATCAAAGTGCTTCGAGCATGGGATTCACCCCAAAGAGGGGAAGGCTATTGGTAAAGCCACATCAGTGAAGTAGAGGTCCCATTATCCCTAGTAAAGCAAGATCCTCGCCAATCACAACGAGGAAACACGCTAGGTCAGCCACTACTCGTGAAAGGCATCGCAAATCCAGGGAGAATGTGTCACGATCAAGCGCGAGAATCAACGAGTATCAATCTAGGGATCGCCAAAGCTAACAAACTAAATTAGAAGGTTGGGGGTAGCTCCATGTGGTGAGATTAGACGCGCCTTCATTCCCCGCCCAAAAGCTATAAAACACCTCAACGCGAAGAGCTCAGGGCCAAGAGTTGAATAATAGAGGAAAGAGAGCAAAATCGCTGGAGAATTGTTGCACGAACTACAACCTAAAGTGACGAGAGGACCAACTGCGAGCGAAAGCACCAACCAGCTCTCTAGATACCTGGTAAGTCTCTTGATCAAGACTTCATAAAAGTCGTAGGCAACCTCCCTAGACATACTTCAAATGGCAAACCTGTAGTCCGCCACTGATTAGAACTGAGTTGGTCTCGGTTTGTCTTCCTATCAAGCTCAATCCCCGCACCCTTGAGTCTCCACAACCTTTACACTTCTGATTACAGGTATATAACCCTTCTCGATACTAAGCCGAGTCTATCACACTTTAGATGGTAGGCTCGCAGCTCACCTAGACCAAAAACTGAGTCAGTCTCAGTCTCTATATCTCACCTCTCAATGCATTCCATTTGACCCTGAGTCACCATCTCTACCTAGCATGCATGTATACAAACACTCAATCCAGCATCGAGACAGGACGCCTAGTGGATAGTCCCGACTTTGAATCTAAACCGCGAGAGCTGAGCGCCTAAACGGAAAGTTTAGCTCCCGTATTCCAAACCCTGACGGACACCTAAAGGAAAGTTTGACCACGCGGGGACCTACACCCCACACTTGTACTATAGTCCACAACCGAGAGGAAGGATGCCTAGAACTACGTTAACTTTGATTCCTCCCAACCGTGAGGTACATAGGAGCAAGAGGCCTACTCTTGTCAAGTTAAACATCACACACTGTAATCCTTCCCCTGTATCATCCGCCAAAATAGTAAGGGTTATATAGCATGCAATTCATAAAGTAACTACCAAATGGTAGGCAGATGGGATGATGTGTCACTCCCATGCGTAACTGACTCCTTACCCGGATTCTCTACCCCAAGACCGAGCCTTATCCACCCCCCCCGATTTTCAACGTACCATTAAATACTGGTGGCGACTCCAGGGAGAGGTAGAGAAATGGCACCATACCTAGAAAGAGTGCATGAAAGAGAGAGGGAGAGAGTGCACACAAGGGAGAAGGAAAGAGTATAAGAGAGATGGAAGAAAAGAGTGTGCAAGAGAGACTAAGAAAGGAGAGAGTATTGTTGGTGTGTACAATCGTGCAAGGCTAATGGCCTTAAGTAGGTGTTGGGATCATGTCATGTTCACAGTCGTGCTATTGTTGTGCATAGCGATGTTGCTCAACAATGGCAGCTAAAATACACAAGATGAGTAATGCATGGTCATGCACAGGTCATTAAATGAAGTTCTGCCACTCTACGATCGTGCTAGAAGTGGGATGCGCATTTAATGAACCCCTGCTCCTACACAAACGTGCTAGAAGGTGAGCATAGTGTGTTTAATGTGTGCATGGTTGTACTGAGTCTGTGCATGGTCGTGCTCGATTAGAATTTCTTTTTTAAAGAAAGGATAGATCTAAAATACCAAGTTTCCAATTAAGAGTGCTTGTTTAACATCTCGAGCTTGACGGGCCCTGGTTGGTTATTTTGTGAACTGGATGTTGGTGATTAGAAAGGCCTTCAAGAGTCCTTTTTCATCGTGCTTCACTCGTTGGCCATTCACCTTAAAATTGGTCATGTTTTCAATCATGACTTCCACTATTCCAAGCATAAACACTTTGCTTATTGTGTAGGGACCATACAACCTAGATCATAACTTACCTGGGAATAGTAGCAACTGTACAAGAGTACCTTTTCCAATTCTTGAAATTCTTGCTGTTGAATGCGTTTGTCATGCCATTTCTTCGTCTTCCCTTTATACAGCATGGGCCTCTTGTATGCTCCAAGACAAAGCTCCTCTAGCTCATCCAACTGCATCAGCCAATTATTTCCTGCAAGCTCACAATTAAAATTTAGAAATTTAAAAGCCTATAAGGCCTTGTCCTCCAATTGAATAAGCAAATGACAATTTTTTCCAAATACTAGCTTATATGGGGACATTCATATGGGCGTTTTAAAGGTTATTCTATAAGCCCATAGATGCATTCACTATCTTTTCTAGAATCCTCTTTAACTCCCTGTAAGAGATTTCTACTTATCTGCTAGTTTGAGGGTGGTATGGGATGGCCACTTTGTGTGTCATGCCATATTTGCTTAAGAGCTTCTCGAACTGTCTATTGCAAAAATATGTGCCACCACTACTAATGATTACTCAAGGTGCACCAAAGCTAGTGAAATTTTTTTATTTTTTAAGAGCTTAACAACACTTTGAGCATCATTAAAGGGTAAAGCTATCATTTCCACCCATTTTGATACATAATCCACATCCAGCAAGATATACTCATTAGCTAATGATTTAGGGAATAGACCTATAAAGTCAATTCCCCACACGTCAAATAATTCACATACAAGTAGACCTGTTCAGAGCATCTATTGATGCTTAGAGATATGGCCACTCCTTTGACAATTGACAATTGTTACAAGATCTTATAAAATAGTTTGCATCTTTAAAAATAGTGTGCCAATAAAACCCATTTTGTAAAACCTTGTAGGTAGCTTATGTGGGCCTAAAGTGGCCTCTAGCCTCCATAGAGTGACAGTGTATGAGTATAGAGTGCACTTCACCAATTGGGACACATCTTCTCACCACTTTGTCCCCACAAACCTTAAAGAGTTATAGGTCATCCCATAAGTAATGTTTCACATCCAAAAAGGAGCTTCTTTTTTTCCTATAGGGTGAAGTTAGGTGGAAAGACCTGGCTAGTGATGTAGTTGACTGTGTCTACAAAACATGGTATTGGGGGATGAGGTGATAGCTAAAAGACGCTTGTTAGGGAAAGGTCTCCTTGATATCTCCATCATTTGCAGGTTGCATAACCCTCTGGTCTAGGCAAGACAAGTGGTCTACCACTCAATTCTCTGTCCCTTTTTATCTTAATTTCTAGGTCAAACTCTTGAAGTAATAGGACCCATTTTATCAAATGTGGTTTGGTGTCCTATTTTTCAAGAAAAAACTTAATAGCATTCAATATAAACAATAGCTTTTAACAAAACTAAGTAGTGCTTGAACTTATCAAATGCAAATATAACTATTAATAGTTCATTCTCTACGGTGATCTGGTTTCGTTAGGCTTCGTTCAAGGTACAACTGGCATAGAAAATGGTGTAGAATACCTTGTCCTTCCTTTGGCCCAACACTAACCACACAACAATGTCACTAGCGTCACATATTAATTCAAATAATGAGGTCCAGTCAAGGCTACTACCACAAGTGCACTAGTGAATTTCTCTTTTAAAAGTTCAAATGCCTTTAGGCAAGCATTAGAGAATTCAAACTCAATATCCTTATCTAAAAGCTTTGCAATTACCTCCACCTTGGCGAGGTCCACCTCAATCTCTTTCAAGAATACTTTGTGTCCTAATATGATGCATTCTTGCACCATGAACTGGCATTTTTCCCAATTTAGCACTAAGTTGGTGTTCCTGCATCTTTTCAACACTAAATCCAAATTACATAAGCATTTATCAAAAGATGGTCCAAAAATAAAGAAGTCATCATAAAAATTTCTACACACTTTCATAGTAGATTTGAAAATATGGACATCATACACCTCTAAAAGGTAGCAAGAGCATTGCATAAACCAAAAGGCATCCTTTTACGATGCAAGTGAAAGTAGTTTTCCCTTTATCTTGGGCTGTCACAAGGATTTTTATATAACTAGAATACCCATCCAAGTAGCAGTAATATTCATGTCCTGAAAGCTTTTCAAGCATTTGATCAATGAACAACAAAAAGAAGTGATATTTCTGGGTGGCTTCATTTAGTTTCCTATACTTTATACACATCTACAACCTGGTTGCTTTTCTTACTACTATGAGCTCTTCCTGGTTGCTCTCCATCATTGTGGTTCCTCCTTTCTTGGGTACGCACTAGACAGGGTTGACCTACTTGCTATCAAAGATATGGTAGATGATTCCTACATCTAGTAGCTTGAGTACCTTACCTTTCACTACTTCCTTCATGTTTTGATTGAGGGAACATTAAGGTAATGCTCGAGGTTCATAATTGTCTTCCGTATAAATCCTATGGGTGCATACGGTACAATTGATGCTCTTTTATGTCATGAATGGTCCACCCAAAGGCTTCTTTATTGTTTCTTAGCACTCTTAACAGCTTATCCTCCATTGGCCCTGTCAATGCTTAGAAATAATCACAGGTAAAAAAAGTAGAGGTTTAAAGAAGGCATACTTCAAATTAGCAGGAAAAGACATTAGCTCCAACTGGGTTGCTTCCTCCAAAGAAGGTTTTCTCTTGGACTTCTAGCCTTACTCTAAATCCTCAAACTTTTGATTTCTATAAGGCCTTGTTTTTTGCGAAGGTTGAATATACTTGGGGAGTTCTTCCTCTTATTCACCCATGAGTACTTTTTTAAGGGGGTCTTTCCCCCTTCTCATGGAAGCATGCTTGTTACCAATGCTACCATCGGGTCAATCTTTTGTATAAAGTTGCAAGAAGTTAAGGTAGAGAGGCTCTTTAAATAGTCAAAGACTCTAAATTCTACCTCTTCATCACCTAGTTTCAGTGTTAGCTTTCTCTATCTGACATCAATTAGAGTTCCTCCTCTGTTTAGAAAGGGTTATCTCAAAATGAGTGGGAAATCCTTATCTTCCTCCATGTTTGAGACCACAAAATATGCAGGGAAGATGAATTTGTCAACTTTTATAAGGACGTCCTCTATTACTCCTCTTGGATGAGCTATGGTTTTGTCTACAAGTTGAAGCAAAATGTTAATAGGTTGAGGTTCTTGCATCCCCGACTTTTTAAACACAAAAAAAGGCATTAGATTAATACTTGCATCAAGACAGAGCTTTTTCAAAAGTCGGAGTTTCCTATGGTACAGGAAATTGTGAAAATCCTTGGGTCCTTAAGCTTTGGTGGCAACTGTTTTAGTATAATTGTTGAGCAATTCTCATTAAGTTCCACTAACTCAAACTCCCCTAGTTTAATTTATTAGAGATGAATTCTTTAAGGAATTTAGCATACTTAGGCATTTGGGCTATGGCCTCAACAAAAGGAATATTTATATGCAGATGCTTAAATATTTCTAAAAACCTAGCAAATTGCTTATCTTTCTTTTCATCCTTTTAGTCTTTGGGGGAAAGGAACACTTAAATGTTATGATGTTACCGTGTATTTAACTTTGTAAAAGGTGTTAGTTGAGCCTTGAGTGATGGTTTCATGTTTTAGGGGTCCTAGTTGGGTCTCCTTTCTTTGAGGTCTTGAAAGTTTCTTCCTACTCCTAAGTATGATGGCCTTTATATCTTCCTTCAAGTTTGGCTCAATTTGGACCAGTGGTAAGCCCTGAACCTGTTGGGTCATGAGGGTGGCTAGGGTGGAGATTTGAGCCTCCACTACTTTAAGTATTTCATTGTTCTTGCCCATGTACTAAGTTGTCATGTCTTGCAGTCTTTTCCTCTTATCTTTGTCCATAGTTCTAATGTTGCATGGTAGAGATCTGTAGACGTTTTGAGCTTGACTTGCGGCTGACCTCCCTAGATAAGTTAGGGTGCTCCCTCTAGCCTATATAATAGTGAGAGGAATACAAATTATTTCAGTTTCGGGCGATAAAGTTTGCCTCCTCTGTGGCGTTGGTGAAGAAGTTCCCCATCTGGTAGTCTTTTCCTTCATGGTTTGTGGTCCCAGATTGCTCACAAGTGGGAGGAGGGAGTGGCAAGAATTATGTGTGTGCCTACATTAGAGACTCAATCTGCTTGGTGAGAACGTCTAGCTTTTTCTCCATCACCCTTATTGTTTCTACCTAGTGTACCTCAATTGGCTTCATGTCACATGCTTATCACTTGAGGAGTAATGATAGGTGTTGGAAGTTATATCCTCTATGATAACATATACTTCATTTGGGGATTTCTTCCTAATCGTCCCTCCACATGTTGTATCAATACTGGTCCGATTCAAGGTGGAGAAACTGTTGTAGAAGATTTGGATCAACTATCCTTTTGGGAAGTCATGATGGAGGCACCTGCGAAGTACCTCTTAGAATCCCTCTTAGGCTTCGTCTAGAGGTTCCTACTCAAACTGAGAGAAGTTTATAATGTCCTTCTTCAGTTTATTAGATTTAAACAAAGGGAAGTACTTGAGTAGGAACTTATATGTTCACTCGTCCCACATGGTGTTGGCTCCATCTAAAAGGATTGAGTCATTTGAGTGCTTTATTTGCTAATGAGAATAGGAAGAGCCTCAAGATGATAGTGTCCATGAGGATGTTATTTATTTTTACCATGTTAACAAAGCACAAGAACTTCTTCAAGTAGGCGAAGGGTGCTTTAGTAGGTAGCCCTTTGAATTGGCCTAAATTCTACATCATGCTTATTAAGGCTAGCTTGAGCTCGAAGTTGTTAGTCCTTATCGAAGGACGACAAATGCTGTCACTCACCCCAATCATTGGGATGAAGTAATCTTGTAATGTCCTCTCTAGTAGGTCCTTACCTATATATATATATATATATATATATATATATATATATGAGATAGTCTTTGAACCACAATTAAAAAAAATAATGATTAAAATTAAAACTCAATTATAAACACCTATTAATATATCATTATCAATACCTCCACCACAATCACCACCATTGTCTTCACGTTTACTACTGCTACCGTCACCAACACTAGCAATAGTGGTAGCAACAATGGCAATAGTATACAGTAAAGATGATGGATGACAACAACAATAGTGAAGAGGTTATAACAGTAACAGCGATGAATGTGACAATAACGGAGACAATGACAATAGTCATAATTGTGATATTTATAGTTAAATTTTAATCTCAACTACACTTTTTAATTGATATAAAGGCTATTATTAAAATTCTTATTTTTTTAATTGTATTATGTACTGTTCTCTCTCTATATATGTATATATAAAAGGGTGTGAATCAATTTAGAAAAAAAAGGTCATGATTTGATAGAATGATATGTACTGTACTGAAAAAAAAAAAGGAACGGTATTATGTACTGTTTACTTAAATGATTGAACACCTCAGTATTAATAAATAAATCAACCTCAGAATGCATTTCAAACTCAGTATTATTTCTGATAAATAAAATCCCTCAGCATGTGGATTGAATCTTAAACTGTATTTACAATTCCTTCACATGGTACAGTAAGACATACTGAGTTATGTATATACAAGTATTGTTACTAAAAATACAAAGTAAAACTAAATTCAATTCTTTACTGTTGCTGCCCCGCGTTGGAAGTTAAACAGTTGCTGTTATATAAGAAAATCCAGATCAAAGTAATCACCAAATGCCGTTAAGTTTAGACTTCTGGCGGAATTGCTTTTTTGTGGTACACCACGGACCAGGAAAGGTGCTCAACTGTACATAAGAGAAAACATTCAACCTGAGAGACACAAACTATCGTGTAACTGAAAATCAAACTGAGACAAGAATATTTAAAAAAAGAAACAATACATCTGAAAGACAATACAGTTTTATAGTAAGGTTCAAGACTTAATTGACATAAACGTGACATCCTCTGCAGCAAACGAAATTTGAACATTTATCACCTTAGTGGATAACTTACACTGCCAATAATCTTTCCACCAAACCATGCAGTATCCACACCAAATGGAGGAGGTATGACTCTAATTCCATTGGATATAAAAGGAGGAAGCATCGAATGAAGTTCCTTTTCTAATCTTTCTGAAACAGAGCAATCCCAAAAGTAGAATTAGAAATCTTAACTCTTTAAGTAGTTCCATTTCATCTTTCGGCCCTGTTGCAAAGATGTAAAGTGCCCACTGCCCAGACAGAGAGAGAGAGAGAGATTTACCTGCTAAACCAGGTAAACATGCAGTTCCCCCTGATAAGACAACAGTCTTATACCAATCATTGTTGCCTGCTAATTCTGCGGAATAGCAATGATCCATACAAAGTGCGATGGCCTGCTGCAAACCCATTGCTAGCCTATACCAAGAAGTGCAAAATACACTTGAGCTTCAGTTCTGGGAAAATATAAGCAAATAAGACCTGGGTATGTGGAGGGCTCATAAGAGTTATGCATTTACAAAACCCTAACACGTGTATAGCTTTCCTCCTATTAAATTGACCAAACTCAACCCCACCAAACCAATTTATAAAATAAGAACTGTCCAAGCTTTATAAGTTTATTTAAGTAATATCTCTAGTCAATGAGAGACTAAATACTACCCTTAAACTGTACTTAAGGCAGCCTCCAAAGAGACCACAATTGAGACGAGTTAAAAATGATCGCAATTAAGGTAGCTTTCCAACACCTCCACCCCAGTTTAACCTCATGTTACCTTCAATTTTGTAGAAGGTGGAGTGTACTCGTTCATTTTCCTTTTGTCAAATACACAAGGTTTTCTATGTACAAGACTTCAAAAAGAGAGTAGAATTTAGGATAAGATATATATCATCCAATACAATAATCCATCTAGTTAAACAGACCACTATATTGAATTGAGTAGTGTATGTAATACAATTTTTAATCTTCCTTTTATAGGGTAAACATCTAAGCCTAAAAAAAGGAAATAAGGAAACTATATTAAGAAAATACAGAGAAAATAAAAGTCATATCAGAAAAGATACAGGAAAACGGTAGTATATTTAACACTCCCCCTCAAGCTGGAGCATATAAATTATATACTCCAAGCTTGGAATATATAACTTGTATATGTGGTCCCCTTAAAGATTTAGTGAAAATGTCAGCAAGTTGATTACTCGAGTTGACAAATTTTGTACTTATTTCTTTGGCCAGCAACTTCTTCTCCTGTACAAAGTGATAGTTAATCTCAATGTGTTTGGTTCTCTCATGAAATATAGGATTAGAAACAATGTGAAGAGTCGTTTGATTATCACAATACAGTTTCATTGGTTGGACATCAGCAAATTTCAATTCTTGAATAAGTTGTTTTACCCATATCAATTCACAAGTGGCTGAAGCCATAGCCTGATATTCTGCTACAGCACTAGAATGAGCAACAGTATTTTGCTTCTTACTTTTCCAAGAGACCACATTTCTCTCGATAAATATACAAAAACCTATAGTAGATCGTCTATCAATGGGAGATCCTACCCAATCGGCATTACAATAACATGATATATGGGTGTCTCCCTTATCCTCATATAGCAAACCCTGTCCAGGTGTCTTCTTGATATATCTAAGAATACGGAGGACTGGTGCCCAATGATCAATGCAAGGCCTGCATAAACTAACTTACAACTCCCACTGCAAAGGAGATATCAGGTCTAATGATAGTGAGGTAAATGAGTTTACCCACTAGTCTTCTATACCTCTCTGGATCAGAATAAGGTTCATCCTGTTTTACCATTAGCTTCATATTTGGATCCATGGGACTGTCAACTGGCCTGCAATTACTCATACTAATCTCTTGTAAGATATCAAAAACATATTTTCTCTGAGAGATAACAATGCCTTCCTTGGATTGAGCCACCTCTATGCCAAGAAAGTACTTCGGGTGGCCAAGATCTTTGGTCTGGAAGTGGCTGAATAAATACTGCTTAAACTGGGAAATTTTGATATCATCATTTCCTGTAATGACAATATCATCCACATACACAACTAGATACGCACATTTACCAGAAGAGGAATGACAATAAAATACAGAGTGATCTACTTCACTTCTTGTCATCTCGAAGTTTTGAACAACTTGGCTAAACTTTCCAAACCAAGCTATTGGGGACTATCTAAGTCCATACAAGGATCTACGAAGCTTGCATACTAAACCAGACTCCCCCTGAGCAACAAAACCAAGAGGTTGCTCCATGTATATTTCTTCATCCAAGTCACCATGTAGAAAAGCATTTTTTATGTCTAATTGATGAAGAGGCCAATGACAAATACCAGCCATTGCAAGTAAGAGGCAGATAGTAGTGATTTTAACCACAGGAGAGAAAGTATCTCCATAATCAAGCCCATATACTTGAGTATATCCTTTGGCCACCAACCAAGCTTTGAGGCGATCAACTATGCCGTTAATAGAAAATACCCACCTACAACCAACTGTCTTCTTGCCTGAGGGAAGAGAAACTAACTCCCAAGTATCACTTTGTTCTAGCACTTGCATTTCGACTATCATGGCTTGTCGCCATCTATCACAGATTTTAGGAATAGTAATGGACGAGACAGAGGAAACAAAAGAAAATTACGAAGGAGATAAACGATGATAACTAAGGTAAATAGGATGAGGATTACAAGTGGAGCGAATACCTTTTCGAAGAGCAATGGGCCAACCAATGTTAGAATCATGGGAAGGTGAGGATGGAAAAGGATCCGGTGTGGGGTCAGTTGAGGATAAAGGACATGAATCAAGTGAATCTTCACATACTGGGGTACCCATCTCTTGTGTCCTGCTTTGACATGTAGACATTGAAGGTGTTGATAGTTCAGCTTGAGAATGAACAGAAAAGGAAGGTTGCAGTATGTCTTGATTATGTGTTTCAAGGGATGACGACTCTATTGGACTAAGATATGGAATTGGTAGTGCCTGTTGGATAGAGTCACAATCATCTTTGGTGAAGAACATAGTTTTCTCAAAAAATGTAACATCAGCTGACATATAGTGTCTTTTTGTAGATGGAGAGTAACATTTGTCCCCTTTTTGAAGACGAGAATATCCAAGAAACACACATTTGATTGTTCTTGCAGAGAGTTTATCACGACCTAGAGAGACATCATGAACAAAACATACACAACCAAAGACTTTAGGAGGCACATGATATATTTTATCTTTAGGAAATAAAATTGAATGAGGGATTTGATTCTCAAGTGAAGCAGATGGCATTTGATTTATTAAAAAACAAGCAGTAAGAATGGCTTCACCCCAATGATTAGTTGGGTCATTTGCACTTAAAAGTAAGGTGCGGATAGTTTCAACTAGATGCATATTTTTCCTTTCAGCTATACCATTTTGTTGAAGAGTATGAGGACACGTGGATTGATGTAAGATTTCTTTTGAGGATAGATATGAGTTTAGTTCGGAAGAAAAATATTCTTTTGCATTATCACTTCTCAATATTTTAATGATTTTTCCAAATTGATTTTCCACTTCTTTAGAGAAGGACATTAAAATGGACAAAAGTTCAGATCTTTCTTTCATCAAATAGACCCAAGTGCATCGTGAGTATTCATCAATGAATGTGACGATATAGTTAAAACCAAAAGATGTTACTCGACTTGGTCCCCAAATATCTGAATGGACAATAGAAAAAGGCGAATTACATCTTTTGTTGACTTGGTTAAGGAAGGTGGATCTAACATGTTTGCCTAATTGACAGGACTCACACTCTAAGGTAGACAGTTTATTGAGACTAGGAACCATTAACTTTAGTTTTGCAAGACTATTATGCAAAAGCTTTGGAGATCAAACCGCAAAACACAACGTAGAGGGATTGTTGAATAAGTAATAAAGTCATCTTGATTCATGTCCTTTGTCAATCAACTAGCCCGTATTCCGGTCCTGTATAACAAAGGAATCAACATAAAAGGTTACTGAACAATTCAAAGAACGAGTCAATTGATTCAAAGAAATCAAATTGTAGGGACATTTGGTAATGTACAACACAGAGTTTAAACTAATTGATGAGGATAGGGAAACTTGACCAACACCCTAAGATACCATTTTGGAACCATTGGCTAATGAAATGAAGTGAGGAAGCTTAGGTGAGGAGATAGAGGAGAATACAGACTCATTACCATAAATGTGATCTGAAGCACCTGAATCGATTATCCATGGACCTTGACTCCCCATGGATTGGGAAATGCATGCAGTTGAAACACTTGGTGGTGCAGATGATTGGGTGTGAATTGTTGGACTTGAGCCTTAGGAACTCTTGATACTCTTCATCTGAGATTAATTGAGAATCAGTCCTTTCGTTTGAAGGGGTATCACTTGAAAATATATTTGTAGTTTTGTCTGGCCAACCAATCAAATCATAACATCTATTTTGTAGGTGTCATTTTCCACGGTGTGAGCAGATAAGCCTACCACGACCACCTTTACCATTTCGTAATATTCATCTGGTACCTCGACCACTTCTTCCTCTACCACAAGAGGCTACCATAGCAGAGTTTTCAACAGCGATACCGATAGATCCTTGTGAAACGAAACTGACAGTGGCCATTTTTACCTTCAAACAGTGAACAGAGGAGGAGAGGTAACAATTCTAAACACTTGCAATAAAAAAAAATAGCAGCACGGTAACTTAGATCTATCAGCTACAGTACTTCCCACCAAATTTATTTTTTTTTTGGAGTTGGAATAGGTAGGAGATGAGCCAACGAACAGAACGGTGGGCTTATGGCAGAGAACGGCGATCTGATGGTGGCAAACAACAGCGGACAATGGCAACGACAACGACAGACGACAACTCTCAATCACTGGATACTAAGACAAAACTTTTCAGTGGCGGTCAGCAACAGGTGGCGGTCGACGGCGGCAGCCGGCGACCAACGGTGGCGATCGACGGCAGAAGCACAAGACACAGGCAGAGCAAAACTCTATTCTGATACCAAGTTAAACAGACAACTATATTGAACTGAGTAGTGTATATCATACAATTTCTAATCTCCCTTTTATAGGATAAACATCTAAGCCTAAAAAAAAGAAAATAAGGAAACTATATCAAGAAAATACAGAGAAAATAAAAGTCATATCAGAAAAGATATAGAAAAACGGTAATATATTTAACACATCTAAATATAGAAATGTCTAACACACCACAAATTATTGAAAAGGGTTAGAAGTTGGGAAAAAACAACTGAAATGAGAAAAGGTCTAGTCAATTATCAAGATGAGCTCATAAGTATAAATCAAAGAACACTATCATATTTTAGATAATACCCATCTATCCAACAAAATGTCCTCACTTTTTCTGAGAGCAAGATGAAGGACCAAATTAGTGGCTTTTTATCTATTACTTCTTTAAAAAAAAAAAAAAATATATATATATATATATATATATATTGAAAAATAATCAGTTTCTTGTTATGATTAACAAAATTACAGAAAAAAGAAATGCAAAAGAAAAACCACAAAGTTTATTGAACAAAATCAAGAGAAAATTGCAATTTTAATTTTATATTCAAAAAATTGCAATGCACTATTTTCAAACAATCCATTCAATCATGGTGATAACAACATGCTAATTTATGAATCACACCACAGTCATCGTAGATATGAACGTAATCTGTGAAGAAAATATGTACACTTGTATACTGAATCTGACCATATTGCAAAAAGTACTAAACTTACACCCCAAAAAGACGTGGCTGGAATAAGATCTCTCCTGTTTGAAACCGCTCTTTTGAAAGTGTAAACAACCCTTCTACAGCTTTAAATGATGCTTGTGTATCTTTCAATAGCTCAGCTTCATAGTCAACAGCAACATAACATAGCTTCTGTTGCCATGCAACTAATGAAATATCAGACGACTTAATTCAGATGATTCTGAAGGAAAAGAAAAATGTAAGTACTGTACCAATCACTCTCACCAGACTTTAATGGAGAAACAAAAAAAAAAGAAAAAAAAAAGAGAAAAAAAAAGAGAAAAACACATAAAAATAATAAACTAGACCACGAAGGATTTGATCATATTTCAACAATTTCTGAAGTGTCTAAAGAATATATATCTTAGAAGTTCCCTTTGTTTTTGTCCTTGTCATGAAAGAAGTCATTTGAATCACGCTGGCACAAATGGGACAGACTAAATACCTTCAATCCCATGGATGCTACAAGCTTCTTGGAAATAAAATTATAGGTTGCCCCACTATCCACCAAGATGAGAATAGGCACCCCATTGATCTTCCCTTTTAGTCTCATAGTTTGAGGTCTCCATCCTTTCCCAATAGACAAACTTCCCATCACACTGCATTCACCATTTACCTCCTCTGCCCTCGACAGCTAAATATTTCTTTCAATTTCCCCCTCATATACATCATCTAGCACCATCACCCTCATTTGCTTGTCCAAGCATTGGTGACGAGGGTGAAATGGGTCTCCATACTTATAAAAAAGGCCTTTTTGTTTCCTCTCCATAAGTTCTTGATATGTTAAATGTGTCACCCCCTTGTCCTTTGGGCCCATTCTCTTTTTCTCTGTACTAAAACCTTGTCCTGTTCGTGGACCATATAGTCTCTCCTTAGTTACATTTCCTCCCCCAACATCGACTTCTTTACCCCCTCAAACAACAAACCACTTGGACCCTAGGTTTCAACCCACATGGTTTCATCAAAAACCCGACCCCAACCCAAATCCACCCATAGTTCCCATATTCTCCGAGAAACCTAAATCCTCACTCCCTCCATGTATTTGGGTCACATTCATCAAATGAAAATGCGACAACGATCCAAGAGCTATGAAACTTTGAACCCAACCACGAATCTCGTCCTTCAAGCCATGTAGAAAGTATGCCACATACTACTCATCTGGTAGCGTCACACGTGTTAAATGTTCAAAATTCTGGATATATTCCTCGATTAATCCCCATTGTTGTAGGAATGCTAGCTATTCAAAAACATTACCCTCACCCCTTCCACCATATCGTTCTAGGAGTTCAACCTTTAGTTGCTCCCACGTCAATCCCATTTCTTCGTCGAGCAAGGAATTAAAGAAATGGATCGTGGGTCCCTCCATACATAGTTGTGCCAAGTTCACTCGTACTTATGTGCTTGTCTCAGATACTCAAAAGTATATGTCTACTCTGGTAATCCATCCAACAGGATCCTCAACATTTAACATCGATAACTCTACTTTCTTCACTGATTGGCAAAACTCCTCCAACGCCTCCCCTTTAACTTCTTCAAGCTTGTTTTTGCTGTAGGTAATGATGTCTTCTTCGTGTTTTCAACTTCACTCTTCACCTCTTCCTCCTACATTGTCTGAGCATTTTGCTATAATAGCTATCAAAGCCTCTTGGTTTTGATCAATCTTGGTTTGCATTGCCGCTAAAGCTGCTTTGATGCTAACCAACTCATCCTCTAAAGTTGCTACCTTAGCCTCCATTTCATTTCTTTTGTCAACCTTTTTCTTCAAAACCATCCACTCTTTGTCTCCTCACAATGTGGTCCCTTCGCAAAGAAAACTCTTCTCACATATCCAACAAGTCGGACCAACTTGTTACAAACTAGAACCGGGACTAAAATATGATAGTAAATACCAACAAAGAAGAGAAAATTGTATGATATTGCAAGAAATGAAACAACTTGTTACAAACTAGAACCGGGACTAAAATATGATAGTAAATACCAACAAAGAAGAGAAAATTGTATGATATTGCAAGAAATGAAACGATTAGAGAGGATGAAAGATGCTACTGCCATGAAGCTAGGCTCCTACGAAGAGCTATTGCTCTCCATTCATAACTAACAAAAAGATTCCCCCAAAAAAATCCCCTCCCAACAAATTCAATAAAATTTAATAACAAAAAGTCTCCTCTACCGCTACTGTCCTCTCCTTTTTGTTCCTTCCCTCACTGCTAGCTCAACATTCTCCCTTGTTTCCCTTATTCCTTCAAGTATAAAACTTCCAAATCTTGGCCCCATGTGATAAATGGTGACCAGCTGCACACATGGACCCAATGATTTGTTTCGAGCTCTTTTATAGGGTAAAGATGAACTATTAAAAGATAAAAGATAACTATAAAAATAAAATGAGATATTCATAATATCCTAATGAGATATTTATGACATTTACAACACTCCCTCTCAAGTTGGTAAATGAAAATCAATCATTTCGAACTTGCCATTGAGTTCCGAAATCTAGTTTACAAGGAGCCCTTTGGAGAAAATATTTGCCACTTGGAGCCCCGTAGGAACGTATATAAGTCCACTATCCAACTTCTCTTTAATGAAATGTCTATCAATCTCTATGTGTGCTTTGTCTTGTCATGTTGGAGTGGATTATAGGCAATACTAATAACTAAGTTGTTGACATAGAACAACTTCATGGATCTCTCATATTTTACTTTGAGGTCATCAAGAATAATCTTCATTCACAATCCTTTATATATACCATGTGTCATGTCTCAAAATTTTGCTTCTTGCTCCTCCATGTTACTAGAATTCCTCCCATAAATATGTAGTATCCAAAAGTGAATCTTCTATCTACAACAGATCCTGCATAGTTTGTATCTATATATATCTCCATGGATAATATACCTTATTGGACTTGCCTTCAAATATTGGAGGATCCTTTCAATTGCCTCAAAGTGCCTTCCCCAGGATCATGCATACTTGGTTAGGACATCCTTCTTTTGAAACCATCAAGGTTATGTTTCCATCATTGTTTTCTGAGTTAAATGTTGAAAGTTTTCAATGTGATGTATGTGAAATTGCAAAGCACAAGCGTATATTATTTCCTTTAATTAACAAAAGAAGTACATTTTTGTTCTATCTCATACATACTGATGTTTGGGGTCCATCTCCTGTTCCAAATGTGTCTAGGGCTTAATGGTTTATAATTTTCATTTATGATTACACTCACGTTACTTGGGATTTTCTTCTTAAACACTAGTCTAAAGTGAGTTTTGTTTTCCAAATTTTCTTCTCCATAATTAAAAATCAGTTTGGTGTTTCCATAAAACGACTTAGGTCTGATAATGGAAAAGAATATTTCAATCAAGTCATTACATCATTCTATCTAAAAGAGGGCATAATTCATGGATCTCGTGTCAAAACACCTCAACAGAATGGGAGTGCAGAAAGGAGAAATGGGCATCTCTTAGACCAAACTCGAGCTTTATTGTTCCAAAAAAATGTCAGAAAAATTATTGGGAGAGGGTGTTCTCACAGCTACATATCTTATTAATAGGTTACCCTCTAGAGTCTTGGAATTCAAGAGTCCCATGGAAATTCTTTCTTCTTTCTATCCTAATGTATCTACTACTAATAATCTTACACCAAGGGTCTTTGGGTATGTCTCATTTGTTCATGTTCATAGCCAAGGCAGGGGGAAACTTGATCCTAGATCCTTAAAATGTGTTTTTGTTGGCTACTCTTCTACTCAAAAGGGATATAAAATGTGTCCTAAAAAATTCTTGGTGTCTTGGGATGTAACCTTTCATGAAGATCAAGCGTATTTCAATCAACCTTATCTTCAGGGGGAGAATTTACATGAAACTCAACTTGAAACTTTTGTCCTTTCATGTACCTGAGTCAAAACAAACATCTCTTTCATCCTCATCAACTAAAAATGTTCCTGAAGTTGATAAAAGATTTGAAAAAAATTTGGTGTACCAAAGGTCACTCCTAGATCAAAACATGTTCAAGAGCCCAAACCAATTCCTTCATATCAAGTAACAAATTTTGACCTTGTTTTACAAAATAATTCCATTATTCCTACCTTACAGGATAATAATCCTGTCTTTAGAAAAGGAACCATAAAATGCACCAAAAAACCATTTATCCTCTCTCAAATTACCTCTCATTTCATAAATTTTCTCCAACTCATAAAACATTTCTTGCCAACCTAAACTTTATCTCAATTCCCACCAATGTTTTTGAGACATTATCTGATAAAAATTGGATGCAAGTCATGGATACAAAAATAAAGGCCTTGGAGAAGAACAAAACTAGGAGTTGGTTTCTTTGCCATAAGGAAAGAAATGTTAGTTGTAAGTGGGTATATACAGTAAAGTATAAGGCAGATGGGGTCAATTGAGAGGTACAAGACAAGATTGGTTGCTAAGGGTTTCACTCAAACCAATGGGACAAATTACTTAGAAACCTTCACTCCAATTGCAAAGATGAATATAATTCAGGTAATACTATCCCTAATTGTAACTATGGTTGGGAATTATAGCAATTTGATGCGAAGAATGCTTTCTTGCATGGGGAGCTTGAGGAAGAAATCTATATTGAGGTCCCACCGGGATATGAAGTTGCTGCCAATTCTGTTTGCAGACTAAAAAAGGCTTTATGTGGGTTGAAACAATCCACTCGGGCATGGTTTGGGAGATTCACCAAGGTCATGACAACTTTGAGGTACAAACAAAGTCAAGGAGGTCACACTTTATTCATCAAACACTCGACCTCAGGGGAGTGACTATATTGTTAGTGTATGTGGAGTGACTATATTGTTATTGTTACTAGTGATGATCGAAAGGAACAACAATTCTTGAGTCAACATTTGGTAAAGGAGTTTGAAATAAAAGCTCTTGGGAGGCTAAAATATTTTCGAGGAATTGAAGAAAGGTATTTTTATATCTCAGCAGAAATGTCACAAATTTGCTTAAGGAGACAGGTATGACAGCTTGGTAAACCTTCAAGTACTCTCGTGGATTCAAAACTTAAATGCAGATGATAGTGTAACAATGGATAAGGAGATACATCAACGTCTAGTGGAAAAATTAATTTACTTGTCTCACACAAAGTCAGATATTGCATTTTCTGTAAGTTTGTTTAGCCAATTTATGCATTGTCCAAGAGAAGTCCACTTACAGGTCACTTATAGAATTTTGCAATACCTTAAACGGACACCAGGTAGAGGAGTTTTATATGAAAGAACTGGGAATACAATTCTTGAAGCCTACACTAATGCTGACTATGCAGGGTCAGTAATTGATAGGTGATCCACTACTGGATATTGCACCTTTCTTGGAGGAAACATCGTAATGTGGAAAAGTAAAAATCAAAATGTTGTAACTCAATCTAGTGCTGAAGCTGAATTCCAAGCTATGGCACAAGGTATTTGTGAATTGCTTTGGTTGAAAATTATCTTAGAAGACTTGAAGATTAAATGGGATGGACCTATGAAACTGTACTATGATAATAAGTTAGCAATCAACATAGCTCATAATCCTATTCAACATGATTGAATGAAACACATTGAAGTGGATAGGCATTTTATCAAGGAAAAGTTGGATAATGGTTTGATTTGTACTCCATATGCACCTCCACAAGGTCAACTTGCATATATTCTTACTAAAGGATTGTGCAGTCCAGATTTTGAAAGAATAATATGCAAGCTGGGAATAGAAAACATCTATTCTCCAACTTGAGGGAGTGTTGGAAATAGGAGCATTTAAATGTTTATTACCTTACCAAAGAAACTTAGTTAATGTTTAGCCAAGTTCAATGTATCTTAGGAAGTTATAGTATTTTAATTGTTCTCTTGAAAATAGTAGTTATTTATTCTCTTTGTAAATACTCTTATTATAAATAGATCAATATGTTGAGTGAATGATTCATTCAAGCCCATTCAGAAAAATTTCTTTCTCATTTTTTCACAAATTGAAACCTCAACATTTTTCCAAAATCATCAAATGGCTTTCTCTACCATAGAGAAACCCAATTAGTTGGCTTCAATGACTACATTCCTAAAGTCTCCCTTCCACTTATATAACTCCTTGGCAATATATTCAAAAGAGTGAGCGAAAGATAGGGGATTAGGAAGATAAATTGCACCAAAAACTGAATCAATTTAAAAGCTTTATAAGGTGGATGCTAGGCTTTTATATCTTTAAAAATATTGTATAGCAGGAATCAGGGCACATGGAGCTGCTTTTTTCTTGGTGAACAGAAATAGCGTAAGAAAGGAACAAAGAATTTGAAATTTATCTATTTGCCAATGAATTAAGATTCAAGAGGTGTCAAAGAAGTGAAAATTTAAAATCAAAATCAACTTAAGAGAGCTTAGAAGGAAGCAAATATTCTGACTAGATTAAAGATGTTCAGGTAAACTAAATATAATAAGTAATCAAGGGGATCCACTTCTGTCTTCACAATAGCACGACAGCATAAAATCTAAGTAAAACCTCATCAATCAATATAACTATTTCAGAACAGAAAGGACAATATTAATACCTCTTTCAGTTTGCGAACAGTGTACATAGATTCAAATCTTATGTTGTTTTGTTGCATTTGTTCTCTAAGAAATCCAGTGAGTTTTACTGCTCCCAGCCCCACAACCTCCACGCCCACCTTTCGCATAACTTTACCATTTAAAACTGTAAAACAGCAATGCAGATATGCTCACAACGAGGGGAAAGAAGATACTGACCATATACTCATTTTCTTTAGACAAGTATGGATTAGAATAGAAGAGGTAATGTTCAAGCATTGACGACCACTGAACCCAACAAAGACAGCAGCAGATTAAGACATTTCATGCAAGGAATTTATTTTTATGCATAAATTAGGAAACATAAGACAGAATAAAATTTTGAGCATACTTGGAACTATAGATGTGACTTCAAAACCTATATTAACAGCTATCCCAGAAGTTTGTTCTGCAGCATACAGGGCTAATGTCCCCTGCATTTACAAAACAGAAAAGAAATAAGTAAATATGGTAAAGATGAGCAATGCCAACCAAAAAATGTAATTGAAAGAACATAAATTCCCATACTTGATTGTGCAAAAGGGATATATAATTATATTCACGGAAAAACATAAAAATCTACCCTTGATTAATTGTAGTTCATTTTTTACTTAGGTTAATTGAAAAAAATTCCTTTGCACCTAGGTCTAGATTCTTATTTTGACATAGAACTATGATTCTACTCCACTCAATCTGTCAATGATTTTGCATTTTCACCTATGACCTAACAATTATGTTGCAAAGATGTGGATACAGTCCAGGTACCCAACACCTCACATGGATACGAATTTCTAAAAATAAAAGATATGGTTCATCATATAAATGTAAAACTTAGATGAGTGTAAGATTGAATTTCATATAATAAAATTGCATAAAAGACAGAAACTCAAAATTTAGAACATAGCTTAAACATAAAGGGAGCCAAATTTGAGTAAATTTTGTGAAAACAAATATATAAATCAACCAAACTCAAAATATTAAATGAAAAAAATATATATACACATTGTTGTTGGCCAATATAAATGTGTAAAAATTAGCTGAGTGTATGTAAGATAGAGAATTTCATATAATAAAATTGCATAAAAGAGAGAAACTCATAATTTAGAACAGCTTAAACATAAAAGGAGCCAAATTTTAGTAAATTTTGTGAAAACAAATATATAAATCAACCGAACTCAAAATATTAAATGAAAAAAATATACACATTGTTGTGGCCAATATCAAGTAATACCAATAATAGAGGAATAACAGCAATGCCAATAATTTACTAACAAACCAAATCAGACATGTCTCTAACAACCCACAACCCATCTAGCAACTTTTTTTATTTACTTTTCTCTTGTTCTCATTCGCGGGGTATTTTTTCCTGTTTTCTCTTTTTCTCATTGTTCTATTTGTTCCATCAGTCCATTTTCTCTGTTTATTGTCTGTCTAGTCTGTCTCTCGGGTCTTTTTTTGGTCATCTATCTCCCAGAGACCCAAACTCATTCACTCCTTTTTTTCTCTATCTCTTTGGTTAGTCATGGCATCCTTTGTTACTATAATACTATGTACTTGTATGTTTGTTTAACAGCTAAGATCTATAACATTTTATTGTTAATAATGAACATGCCATTCTTTGTTACCTTTTAGTATGCACTATACTGCTATAGCGTTTTTCGGGTCAGCTGCTATGCACTGTTATCCAGGATTATAACCATGCATCACACCAACTTGGAATTAGAAAGGTTATTCCAGACCACATTACTATATTGTACCATCAACACTATGAAAAGGACAAGCATCTAGAATTTATAGTATTATTTGGAAGATGTGGTAGAACAGAATAAAACATGAGTTATATTCTATGTTTGATGAGCATCTTAAAAACAGAGAAAAACAGGACATGAAGAGAATGCGGGTACATTTTGGTTTCCAATTAAAATGGTGTAAAGCAGGTGAAGAGAATAGAATGATCTATTTTCTTTATTTTGCATGCCAAAGTTTCCTGCGTGAACATGGGGGATAAAGAATCTGGTTGACCATCATAAATTCAATTAACATGTGGAAAATGGGGCTAAGCTACATTTTTTTTTACAAGAGACGAAGGAAGGACACATGTATTCTCTTTATTGAAGGGGATGGAAATATAAAGATAGCAGAACTTGCATATAAGCCCGTGAAAGAGGTTATCAATATTAAAACAAAAGGAAGTGGGTTACACACACGGTTAGGAAACCAGAAAATTACACAAAACAAGTATCTAAATACTCAAGAACAGAATATGTATGTATATATTGATATTAGGATAAATGCATACAATGCCCAGAGCTTATGGCTCCTTAGAGAAAAGTTCTCTGTCCACCTCTAAGGCTTTGACCAACAACCTCCTTTTTTCTCTCCTACTTTTTCCTCCCTTTCATCACTGCCCAAATCCCTGAATATTCCCTGAATCCATTTCCTCTAGTAGACATAACAAACTGCCAGCTCATCCCACATGTTTAACAATCTCTCCCATTCCCTTACTCTCCTTTTTCCTAGTGTAAACCAGGATAGTTGAATCGGGATTCAAATCATGAATCGGGATTCAAATCATGAATCGGAAGACCTATTTCTCGAATCATTAATCAAATCGTATCATGAATCGTAAGATTCATGGTCAATAATAAAACAGAGCATATACAACTAACAAAGACAAAAACCCAAATTAATGAACAATAGCTAAAAAATATAAATCTAGAAACATTTTAACATAAAGAATTATATTAGAAGTCAAAACATACTTTAAATTAAATAAAATATTAAAATATATCAGACCCATTTATTTGAATATTTAATATACTTTGAATGTAAAATATATATTAAATTTTTTAAGCTGGATGTTTGCTAGATTCTATGTCTATCCGCAAACCTTTTCATGTTCTCTTGCGCCCTATTCAGATTGTATTTGAGCTGATTGAAGGTTTCATCTCGAACCATAATAGTCAATACTAAATGGCATAGCAGTGCCGCCAATCCCAAAAATGGGATTGTAGGATGACCGCTATTTTAATTATAATCATATATATCTATTATTTGACAATATATATATATATATATATATATATATATATATATATATATATATATAATAATATTTTTATATTCTTTTAATTTCTTATTATATATTTTTATTATTATATTAATTGTATTAAATTATTATATTTTTTATTTATATATATTTTGTTTATATATAGTTAAATAGACAAAATATAGTGAATTGAGTGGTATCAATGATACACACTTTGAGTTTTATTTATATTAGGACCTTGCTTACACAACTCAACAAAATACATCAACATATACCCAGTAAAGTTATGCTTACAAGAAAAGTAACAATAGAGAGAAGAAAGACTACTGTAGAAAGCAATCAAAAAAATAGTAATAGGGAAAATAGGGGAAAACAGCTATACACAGAAAATATATTCAACACTCCCCCTCAAGCTAGAGCATATAGATTATATGTTCCAAGCTTGGGACAAATAGCTTGTATCTGTGGTCTCCTTAAAGATTTAGTGAAAATGTCAACAAGTTCATTATTCGAGTTGACAAATTCTGTACCGATTTCTTTGGTCAACAACTTCTCTCGTACAAAGTGACAGTCAATCTCAATGTGTTTGGTTCTCTCATGAAATACGGGATTAGAGGCAATGTGGATAGCCGCTTGATTGTCACAATACAATTTCATTGGCTGGACATCAGCAAATTTTAATTCTTGAATAAGTTGTTTTACCCATATCAATTCACAAGTGGCTGAAGTCATAGCTCGATATTCTACTTCAGCACTAGAGCGAGCAACGGTATTTTGCTTCTTACTTTTCCAAGAGACCACATTTCCCCAATAGTTATACAAAAACCTGTAGTAGATCGTCTATCAATGGGTGTCTCCCTTATCCTCATATAGCAAACCCTGTCCAAGTATCTTCTTAATATATCTAAGAATACGAAGGACTACTGTCCAATAATCAACGCAAGGTGCCTGCATAAACTGACTTACAACTTCCACAGCAAAGGAGATATCAGGTCTAATGATAGTGAGGTAAATGAGTTTACTCACTAGTCTTCTATACCTCTTTGGATCAGAATAAGGTTCACCTGTTTTACCATTAGCTTCATATTTGGATCCATGGGACTTGTCACTGGCCTGCAATTACTCATACTAGTCTCTTGTAAGATATCAAGAGCATATTTTCTCTGAGAGATAACAATGCCTTCCTTGGATTGAGCCACCTCTATGCCAAGAAAGTACTTCAGGTGGCTGAATAAGTAACGCTTTAACTGAGAAATTTTGATATCATCATTTCCTATGATGACAATATCATCCACATACACAACCAGATACACACATTTACCGGAAGAAGAATGACAATAAAATTCAGAGTGATCTGCTTCACTTCTTGTCACCCCGAAATTTTGAACTTGGTTAAATTTCCCAAACCAAGCTCTTGGTGACTGTTTAAGTCCATACAAGGATCTACGAAGCTTGCATGTTAAACCAAACTCCCCTTGAGCAACAAAACCAAGAGGTTGCTCCATGTATATTTCTTGATCCAAATCACCATGTAGAAAAGCATTTTTGATGTCTAATTGATGAAGAGGCCAATGACGAATACCAGCCATTGCAAGTAAGAGGCAGATAGTAGTGATTTTAACTACAGGAGAGAAAGTATCTCCATAATCAAGACCATATACTTGAGTATATCCTTTGGCCACCAACTGGGCTTTGAGACGATCAACTGTGTCGTTAGGTCCAACTTTAATAGCAAACACCCACATACAACCAACTGCCTTCTTGCCTGAGGGAAGAGAAACTAGCTCCCAAGTACCACTTTGTTCCCACGTCTGCATTTCAACTACCATGACTTGTCGCCATCCAAGATGATCAAGTGTTTCACAAACAAATTTAGGAATAGTAATGAACGAGACAGAGGAAACAAAAGAAAAATACGAAGGAGATAAACGATGATAACTAAGGTAAATAGGATGAGGATTATGAGTGGAACGAATACCTTTCCGAAGAGCAATGGGCCAACCAATGTTAGAATCATGGGAAGGTGAGGATGAAGGAGGATCCGGTGTAGGGCTAGCTAAGGATAGAGGACATGAATCAAGTGAATCTTCACATACTGGAGTACTCATCTCTTGTGTCCTGCTTTGACATGTAGACATTGAAGGTGGAGACAATTCAGCTTGAGAATGAACAGAAGAGGAAGGTTGGAGTATGTCTTGATTATTTGTTTCAAAGGATGACGATTCTGTTGAACTAAGATATGGAATTGGTAATGTCTATTGGATAGAGTCAAAATCATATTTGGTAGAGAAGAACATAGTTTCCTCAAAGAATATAACATCAACAGACATATAATGTCTTTTTGTGTATGGAGAGTAACATTTGTAACCTTTTTGAAGACGAGAATATCCAAGAAACACACATTTGATTGCTCTTGCAGAAAGTTTATCACAACCCGGAGAGACATTATGAACAAAACATACACAACCAAAAACTCTAAGAGGCACATGATACATTTTATCTTTAGGAAATAAAATTGAATGAGAAATTTGATTCTCAAGAGAGGGACATTTGTAGGGACATTTGCACTTAAGAGTAAGGTACTGGTAGTTTCAACCAGATGCTTATTTTTCCTTTCAGCTATACCATTATGTTGAGTATGAGGACACGTGGATTGATGTGAGTTTAGCTCAGAAGAAAAATATTCTTTTGCATTGTCACTTATCAATATTTTAATGGTTTTTCCAAATTGATTTTCCACTTCTTTAGAGAAGGACATTAAGATGGATAAAAGTTCAGATCTTTCTTTCATTAAATAGACCCAAGTACATCGTAAGTATTCATCAATAAATGTGACGAAGTAGTTAAAACCAAAAGATATTACTCGGCTTGGTCCTTAAATACCTGAATGGACAATAGCAAAAGGAAAATTACATCTTTTGTTGACTTGGTTAGGAAAGGTGGATCTGACATGTTTGCATAATTGACAGGACTCACAGTCTAAAGTAGATAGTTTATTGAGACTAGGAACCATTAACTTTAGCTTTGCAAGACTGGGGTGTCCTAAACGATTATGCAAAAGCTTTGGAGATACAAACGCAAAACATAATGTAGAGAGATTGTTGGATAAATAATAAAGTCCTCTTGATTCATGTCCTTCACCAATCAGTTGGCCCGTATACCGGTCCTGTATAACAAAGGAATCAGCATAAAAGGTTACTGAACAATTGAAAGAACAAGACAATTGACTCAAAGAAATCAAATTGTGGGGACATTTAGGAATGTACAACACAGAGTTTAAACTAATTGATGAGGATAGAGAAACTCATTTTGGAACCATTGGCTAATGAAATGAAGTGAGGAAACTTAAGTGAGGAGATAGAAGAGATCACAGAGTCATTACCAGAAATGTTATCAGAAGCACCTGAGTCAATTATCCATAGACCTTGACTCCCATGGAATGAGAAATGCATGTAGTTGAAACACTTGGTGATGCAAATGATTGGGCGTAGTGGTTGGACTTGAGCCTTAGGAACTCCTGATACTTTTCATCTAAAATTAATTGAGAACCAGTCTTTCTATTTGAAGGGATATCACTCAGATATATTTGCAGTTTTGTCTAGCCAACCAATCAAATCATAACATCTATTTTGTAGGTGTCTTTCTTTTCCACAATGTGAGCAGATAACCTAAGAGGCTTTGCTATCTTCCCATATCCTACCACAAACTTTTGGTAGTATCTCATTAACCTAAGAATCCCTCACGGCACATTTTCTGGCACTAGTCAATCCAGAACAACTTGCATTTTGGTAGGATCAACAACAACTCCATGGATTGAAATATGTGCCCAAGACACTCCACTAATTTCCAACCAAAGTGACATTTTTTCCTATTGGCTACAAACTACTTGGAAAAAACAGCTAGGACATATTCAAGGTGTTGCAAGTGGGTATGCAAATCTGAGCTATAGTTCAAATGTCATCAAAAAATACTAGTGCAAAGTTTTTGAAGAAAGACCAAAACAAGTCATTCATGGCTGCTTGAAAGGTAGATGGTGCATTAGTGAGCCCAAAAGGCATCATTAGATACTTGTATTGACCATTGTGAGTGCAAAAAGCTATTCTAGATATATCCTCATCCTAAAGTCATATTTGATGATATCCTGACTTTACATCAAGTTGAGAAGAAAAATGCCCTATTTAGCTCATCCAGTAACTCATCAACAACAAGAATAGGGTATTCATCAGGTATAGTGTAGCTATCAAGGGCTCTGTAATCCATACAATCTCCATTTAGCATCTTTCTTTTTTACCAATATGACAGCTAGAATAGGGACTGGAACTTGGTTGAATGATACCAGATTGGAGCATTTTAGCTACTTGTTTCTCAATTTCCTCCTTGTCGTGATGAGAATATCAATAAGGCCTTACACTGATAGGCCCTTGTCCTTCTTGTAGCAAGATTGAGTGCACATTATTTCTTGTTGGAGGAAGCCCTTTTAGTTCTCAAAAAACAACTACATATTTATGAGTACGCCTTCTATTTGTTGTTATTCTGCATTTAATTCCTCCTCCACTGCTATCATGGTCATGGAGTGCAGCCACCTCAAACCACCCACCTTAAAAGGACTCATAACCTTCAAGGAGGCTATGCAAGAAAATTTTCCTCCAATAATCTGGTCAGCATTGGCTTGCAAAAAGAACTTTTCTTCCCCCTTGTTGGAATCCCATGGCCATGGCTTGCCAATCCATCACTTCCCCAATATTTTAAGCCAATCAATTCCCATTCCTCCCAAGTCCAAAAACATAAGCATCTATGTGCAAATTGACACCTTGGAATCGAATCATCAACCCCTCACACTTCCCATGAGCCATTACTTGATGATCATCTGCAAGTCGAATACCCAATGTTATTGTGTTTTGAACTTCCAACCCCAAAGCATATGTTAACTCAATCGAAATGAAATTGTGGGTCGCCCCACTATCAGTCAATACCACCACACACACCCCTTATAACACACCATTCCCCCTCATGGTTTTATTCCCTACTGTTTACTTTTTCGCCAACCCAAACAACACCATCACCTTGCACTTTGGTTTGTCTTCCTCCTCTGAGTCTTCCTTCTCCATGGCAACAATCTCTTCAACAAAATCTAGGGTCTTGTTTTCATCAAGCACTAGGAAGCGAAGCTGCCTCTCTGAACATTGATGCAAGGGATGGTATCTTTCCCCACAATGAAAACATAGCCACTTTGCCTTCCTTTGCATCAATTCTATGAAAGAGATATTGCACAAACCCCTCGTCTTTTCTAGCAATCTTTTCTAGCAATCACTATCGATCTCCTTCTTTGCATTTGGATGGCATCCTCAAAAAGGAATGGCCTTATGTCTCACCAATCCCAAATTGATGGCAAGTGCAGCCATGTTGGATTTTGCATGTTTGGCCATTGGGCCCAATGAATTAAAAAGGCTCAATTCGCATTGGGTTGGGTTAGAACATGACTCACCATCCCAAGTGATTTCTCTACCTCTCAAAGCCCACACATGACCCTGCATAGGCTTCTCCCTCGTTTCATCTTCTTCATTCAGCTCCTCCTCTATGTCTTGCGCCATTTTCATGCGTTGTAGACAAGTAGTCGAATTAAACATTTGAACACACCTCCATGTTGCGTACTGCAGGTTGTAGGTCGCTCATGAAATATCCCACATACTACTCCTCGAGCAATCTGCTAACTTGAGATGAGATTAGCTTAAATAGCTCAATATATTCATCTATCGTCCCTATTTGCTGCAGTTCCAAGAGTTCCTCAAAAAGGGTTCTCAAATTTCCTTCTGTGTAAAGCACAATCATCACCTTCTTCAACCTTTCCTAAGTCGGGTTATCCTCTGTTTCATATAAGAGGTTGAACCAATGTATAGTTGCCCCCTCCATACTAAGTCAGCCTAGCTCTTAATATTGATCGTCTCTAACATGTTTTGTACCTCAAAATAAACTTCGACTCGCATTATTCAACCAACTAGATCATTTCCGTCAAACATGGGTAGCTCCACCTTGCGAATGGACATTTGATATTCTTCTAAATGATCTTCACCACTATTCCCCTCATCAAATGACATTAGTCAAGTAACATGGTCATTTCCAACAATAGAGATTGTTGGAATTCCTCCATTGAGAGTTTGAAGGAATCCTCCAATGCAATGACCTTTACTTCTAATGAATCCACTATGTCTGTCATCTTGGGTGGCATGAGTGAGCTCCCCATAATATCCAGCAGGTCAAACCAATGTTAGGAAACTAGAAAATTACACAAAACAAGTATCTAAATACTCAAGAACAGAATGTGTATATATTGATATTAGGATGCCCAAAGCCTATGGCTCCTCAAAGAAAAGTTCTCTATTCACCTCTAAGGCTCTAACCAACTAATCTCCTTTCTCCTCTCCTATTTTCCTCCCTTTAATCACTACCTAAATCCCTGAATATTCCTTCAATCCATTTCCTCTAACAGACATACAAACTGCCAGCTCATCTCACATGTTTAACAATCTCCCCCTTTCCCTTACTCTCCTTTTCTCCTAGTATAAACCCTCCACACCTTGGACCTATTAATTTCCAGCCCACTAATTAGCCCATTATCTGAACCATGGGCTCTATTATATACTCATTAAACTGGTGCAAGTACCAAAATCCATGTGTCTCTTGTAATTAAGTTAAAAGAGGAAGAAGATGGATTCTCCAAGTCTAATGCTTAGAGCCAATAAATCTTATTCAGGATAGGTAAAATGATAACTAGAACTGATTATTTTTTATTCCCATTAAAATATATTACCTGATTGAGAGCACAAACAGCAGGAACATTCATATCAAAGAAGGAGGCATAGATTGCTTCTTTAAGCTGCTGTCTTGATGCTTTGGCTGACTCAGTATCTGCAATTAGGAAACAGAACATTACACAGCTAGAAATCATATAAGTATCAAATGAGAGTACAAGAGAATAATTTCAACCACATAACCAAAATGGATGGTTAAGAAAGAAAAAATTTTAGCAAAACAATCTTTGACCATCCATACATGGTTGTATGGCCAAGATCAACACCACTTGCCTCTCACAAGTAGTAGCCACACCCTATGTGTGTGGAGATCAAATTAAAAATTTGATCCTTATATACAATATTTCTTGTTTTGGTCCCGGCTTAAAAAACTCTACATTTTGGTCCCCACTATGAAAGTGTTTACAATTCAGTCTATACCATTTGCCATAGTTATGATGGTGTTAGATTTTGCCAAAACAAAACATTAGCTAACTCAGCAAAGTCCAACACCATTATAACTTCAGCAAACAACAATGTTTATAAATGTTTTTTATGTAGGAACCAAAGCAACCAAATTCTTAATTTATCAATGTGTGTATATAAAAATTAGTGTATTACCACATTTGTCCTTGTGGAAGACTGAAGTGGTGACACAAAAGGACGTACTTGATAGTTAGTTTGTTTCTTTGAAAGACTAATTTGGTGACAAAATCCTTTGAATGACTAACATGGTAATACACTAATCTTTAAATGACCAATGTAAAATATTGATCCATACATATGCAAGCAATATTATCCTTCAAACACGAAAGTATCAAACAATAATATATTACACATAGTAGTTAATCCCAAATAACGGAGCGGAGCGGCTGACCCCCGAACTGGGATAGCGGGATAACCACTATTCTAATATTATATATATATATATAAGCTCAAAAACATAAATATTACTCAAAATCCATAAACTAACAAGTATCATTAATAATAAAAATTCATAAAAGGCTTAAAATTCAAATAGTAAAAACAAATACTCAAAATGTCAAATACAATAACATCTTAAATTAGTAATCTTCTTCGTCCTCTTCAAGTTCTATGTCATTGTCTTCATCACTCCTATTACAACTAGAATTGTAGTCTTCCTCCCTTTCATCTTGACTTAATTCATCTGCATCCTCTTCTTCAACCACTCCTTTTCCTTTTTTTAGATATAGATGCAACCACTGTCCTTTGCATCTGTGTTTGCCTCCTAGTGTACTTCAAAGGTTTAGCAGCCCCAGTTGCACTACCAACATCTCTCCAAGTCAAAACATCATCATCAAAAATCAATTCATCTTTAGAGAACAGACGACTGGCCGGAGAAGAGACGTTGCTAGAGGAGACGCGTCACTGGAGAAAGTGCGTCGTTAGAGAAAGCAAGTCACCGAAGAAGAAGAACGAAGGTAAAAAAAGAACAATGAAAACGCAAGGGTAGAGAAGGAAGAGGGAAAACTAACTGGAAAAATTATTTAAACTAAAACCCTAAAATGCAAAAAGTCAAAAATGACCTCACTAACGTTTCAAGCAGGAGGGCATTTTTGACTTTTCCCCTTCATGCGGACAGTAGCGGTCCGCTCCACCACTATTTCCCGCTATAGCGGCCGCTCCGCTGCTATTGCGGCCGCTACAACCACGACATTGAACTGCATCGCGCCACTGCCGCTCCGCTACGCTGCTATAGCGGTCACTATTAACCACTATGATATTACATTTAAAATTTCTCAACGTACTCTTTTACTTTCCCCCTCATTTTAACAACTGCTGTAAAACCATAAAATTTAACTTACCATCATAGTAGCATATTGGTATAGAAACAATAACTGGTTGAGAACTTGGTTTCACCTGCATCCTACAGAGAAAGCAACCAATACATTATCACCATTAAGCACAGAATTAAGCAGTCAATAAAAACAACTCCCCCTTCCACAACTTGGCCGCTCTTGTTTCGCACTAATCATCTACACACACTTTGCTTCAATGATTATCAACAGTAGTGAATTGCTCCACCAACAAGAAGAAAAACACACAATGACTCAGGCACCTGTTATAGATTGTCCCAAAAAAATGTCGAAGTCGAGTATACATAGGCGTTTCAATGTTACCAAATTCCTGCAAAATCAAAACCCAATCAAGACACGAAACACATCAATTCCAAAACCTTCACTCCAAGCAGAGAGCCTCACCAAAAAAGTTGCGAATCGCCCCGAAGGAGATGCGTCTTTGGTCCAACCGAATTTGCAATAGCCAGAACCTCCTACAGTAAAAAGAAGAAAAAGAGGGTTAAAAAAACGACAACAACAGAGAGAACGAAAGAAAGCTAAGGGCAGAACTAACCGTCAATGACAACTGAAGGAGGGAGTCGTTCACGCAGGGCATAAACATGCTGGAACGAGACAGGTGGCACGTTCTGAGCAGCCAAGGTCCTGCAATTTTAATTAGGATTGAACCAAAGCAAGTGCTAGGGAATGAATGATTATTGATTGATAAATGATAATGTATATATGTGAGTGAGCGAAGAGTAAAGAGGTTAGTTAACATACGGAAGAGGGTAGCCAGAGCTCAAAGCGGTTTCGGCGAAGTGCACGGAGTGGGGGTGGTGGGTTTGGAGGAAGTGAGTCCAGAGGGCGTTGTCGGAGACAAGGGATCGCCAGGACTTGGAAACGAGGCTGAGTTTGGCGGCGTGTTTGGGGCCCAAGAGTCGCACGATTTGCATGAGTATGTCGAGAGGGAGAGGGTCGAAGGCGCCCAGAGGGGAGGGCGCACGTTCCGAGGATGGGGTCGGATTCGAATTGGAGCCGGATCGCTTCAGTGACGCCGATTCGCACAGTTTTCTCAACAGCGTCGCCGATTTGCACAGTTTTCTCAACAGCGTCGGCATGACGACGACAACGCAAAACGCCCAATTGAGCCAAGGATGTTTCTAGCAGCAAGAAACGAGAAGCTGTTGAGAAAACGGTAAGTAAAGTAAGGACTTTTTTTTTTTTCTTGGAAGATTGGTCCAGCTACATAAGTCAGTGACGACTGACCGTTTGTGCTGCTACAACCTGACATTTTGATATGGAGTATCATGGACACATTTTAACTTGTTTTTTTAATAATTTTTTATTATTAGTATTAATTAAAATTTATAAAAAATTATAAATAAAATTATAAGAGAGATTTATTAAATAAAAAAATAGATTATGTCCCAGTATAAAATAGTTTGAGTTCAATGGTCATGTCCTAATAATATAATATTATCATTCAATTATAAATTATCATTAAGTGATTTTTAATATATTTATTATAAAGGTTAACAAATTTAATAGATTGAAGAAGAAAAAAAATATTTTACAATGTCGGTATGATATATTTTCTTATAATTTTATATTATTATTCAATCATAATTCGTCATGTATGATAAGTTTATTATTTTTCAAAATAGATATATTAAAGTCATTACCAATAATAATTTGTGATTAAATGATAGTATAAAATTGTTCTATATTATCAATGCATAATTATTAAATTCTACCTAAAATATAAAATTTATAAAATTTTATAATTTTTAATAAATTCGAACTAATAAGATCAAATATGTTCAAAATAATATGTAAAAAAATATATTGTTAACATTTTTTATTATTATGTATTTTAAGCTTGTGTGATAAAATTAATAATGTGTGTTCAAAATAACCTAGATGCACCTATGTGTGCTTATGGTTATGTCATATTATGAATTTGTGTGTAATGTGTCGAGTTCTACTACATTTTGTTGTACTGATTTATTGAACTTATGCTATGAATATGTGTTGTTGAGTTTTCTAATGAATGCATTGCATTATATTGAGGATTGTAGACATGAAATTAAGAATTAACTAAACGAGGATTAATATTATGACGGATGACCTAGTCTACGAGATGGAAAGGATGGGCTCAAGTGACATTGTCCAAGTGAATGAACTAGCCTATGATAGGCGATAATAGTACTCGCTAATTGTGGAGGTTTATGAGATGAGTTGTCTAGCCTATGAGAGGTAAATAAGGTCTTCGTCGGGCCAATTTCAAAAGAGTAATAAAAGAGTTGTTTTACATGCATCATACAATAAGATTAAGGTGGAAGGGAGTAAATGTGAACCCAAGTAGCAAGGTCACTAAACTTCTTGACTAAGATTGATCCCACAAGTTAAGACACACGATGCAAATCGAGTAGTACTTGATATACTATTAGAGGGCAACATTCTAATGTGGTATGATTAACTAGAGATGGTTAAACAATGTTGTATGTAGACTACTTCCAGAGTTAGAATTGTTACCACATTGCATATGGAATAAAAATGAAAAGTGCATTTATTGTCATATCATATGCATTGTGGAGTGTTATTATGTTTTGCTTAATGTTATGTGTTTTGTATCTACTACCTAGCCTTATACTTATACCATGAGCTTGTTCTAGTGAGATATATTCTTACTCTCATGTTTTTTTTATTGTATTTGAGCTAATCGCCAATTGTAGGTGATGTAGAGCAAGAATATGAGGATTGAGTTGGGGCTCCTTTCTACTTGTTTTCGCATATTTAATGTTTTGGGATCATGAACTCTAATAGAATGTGACATCGAGGATGGACTTGCGAGTTTCATATTATTAATGTTTTGTTTAGTTTACTACCTCACTCATTTTAATTGACTTTTGAAGTGTCATTAACACATTTTAATATTTAGTATGTTTCATTCAATGAATGTGAATCCTTTGTCTTGTGCATGAAGTTGAAGAAAGAAAATTTTCTCATATTTTATTCATTTAGTTGTAAGTAAATATAGTTGGAGGTAACGAGTGTTACAATAATACGCTTTAGCTACTAACATTTATTTGTTTCTTACCACTTTACCATCTTTATTTAACTTGTTTCTAAACACACGTATAGTTCCTATGATGCTTTCTGTAATATCTCAATTTTTGTGTTATTAAAATTATTATTGTTATAATTATTCTATTAAGGTATTGGCTATTATATTTTATCACCTTTTAAAATAACTATATTTTGGTAATAATTAAATAGATTATATTTTTGAGAAAATAAGTATTATTTAAAGATAAAGTAATATTTGAAGTCAAATATAATTATCAATTTTTAGATATTTAAAAAGATATTTATATTATCTTTATGTTCAAAAGATGTTGAACAAACTTTTAGATATAGTTATAGATATTTGAATGTTTAAGAAAGATATTATCTATATTTGAAAAACATTATCTTTAGATACAAGAGATATTTAATAGCATTTAAATATTAAAATAATAGATATTTAAATAATCTAGTCGACTCATTTTGATGCTATAAGAAAGGGGAGCTCATACAACCCTTAGTGTGTCAAAAACTCTTCTTCTAAATCTCGTGTTACTACAATAGTGAACAAAGAAGGAGCACCATGAGGACATATCAAAGTCTTTGTTTTACACCTTCCAAGTAAGAGGGGAAGTGAGATTATTTCACTATGGGGTGCCAATATGCATTATGGGTAGTAAGATCATCCCTTGGACCTTGGTGTTTTGTATGTTTGGAAGTTAAGATTACAGGGTCAAGTCGTCCCTAGGACCCTAATGTTTTGTATGTTTGAAAGTTAAGATTGTGGGATTAAACCCCTACATTAGTGTTCATCTTTGTATATGGTTTTTGTTGACTTTGCTAGATTACTTGTTATTTTGGTCGAAATCCCTACTATTAGGATTTATCAATGTTGCTATGTGGTTAAGAGATCAAACCCTTAGATTATTGAGTTTGACATGTGATTCTTGCATGTCTTAGAAAGATAACCTTCAAGTAATTGAATGAATCTTTCGTTCTTGAAAATTATGGTTAGAGAGATTGTTCTTAGAATCCCAATATTTTTTATTGTTTTTTATAGTATTTGAAAGGGGATTAAACCCCCATATTAAGCATATTCTCTTCTAATCCACTATGTTGAAAAATTTGTATGCCCGTGTATTGAAATGTTGAAGTTATTATGTGGATTGTGTTATTGTTATGAATTGAGAATTGAGCATATAATAAATTGAAACAAACATGAAAACACGATTATGGAGCTATGTGCACCACAACGAGTGACCTAGTCCTAGCAAGGCGAGAATAGGCTTGGTGGCACTTCTCAAGTAAGCTACCTAGGCTTTTAAGGGGGTAAGAATGATGTTCACTAATTTGTGCGAATTGTTAGATGAGTTGCCTAGCCTTAGCAAGATGAGGACGACCTTCATCGACCCAATCTTATGACAAGAGAAACTAAGAAAATGACTATGTGACATGCATCATGTAATGAAATGATTGTGAAGGAAAGTAGATACGAACCAAGTGGTAAACTTAAAAGCGATTGAATAATTAAAGTAAAATTTTGTTAAAAAGAATTTAAAAAAAAATGTTATGTTGTTCTTTTTTCGAGAAAACCCCAAGAAAATACCAAAATGACCAAAAGCATGCTTACCAAAGTAAGTCTTCCCTGAAAGTGGTTATCTAAGTTGGGTTGTCACTTGAGTTGATAAATAGTGACCTTGAGTACTTTCTAGTTTAATAAAGTCAAACCAATGATGTTATCATGTTTGTTTGTGCAATGACACATTTTTCGAGATAAAACACATCAAACGACCAAAATTTCGAAGAAACCTCGAAACCCCACAACTATCAAGTTGACCAACATCCTTTTAACCATTGGGTAAAGAAACTCCTAAAATACAATGGTCAAAGAAACTCTTTTAACCTTTGATCCATAATAACCCTTATAACCCTTGGACAATAGGTTACACCCTCCAACCTTATAAGTAAGCCATGCAAGGACTGATTGGAGACTTTTTTTTTTTTTCAACTAATCCTCATCCTCCAACCTGCCATTTTTGTCAACATTCCTTCACTAAGCCTTAAGGCTCCTTTGTCGATCAAGAACATCAAGTTTTCACTAAAGTTTTATATCCTAGGTCTTCCATAAGTAAGGGAAGCTAACCTTGTGTGATTTTCATGGATTGTATGCTATTATTGTAATATTATCATGTTTTTTAAATACCTAGAAATGCATGATAGAAATCTATTGTGAATTTGATAGTCATTATTGTAAGTTTGGCAATCATTGTTGGGTTTTGAGGTTTTTGAGAAAATTGTTAAATTGAGAATGAAATTGTGGTTGAGTGTTGGTTTTTATGTTATTTTGATGTTTAGAATTTGATTATATGTTGATGTGGAGTTTTTGGTTGAATTATATCATGATTTGATTATGTTTTGATGATTTTTGGATGATTTGCATGTTATTATCCTGTGGCTCTTATTGGGTGAGCCCCAATTTAGCTAGGCAAATGCCTATTTTTTAGGTTTTTGTTGAACATTTTCTAGGTGAGAGAAGACTCTTGTTAAGCAAACTTGCACTTTTTGGGCAATTGAAAAATTATACACAATATGCCCTTCTTCAAGTGTTTCCATTGGCCTTAGAGCATCGTCAATTCTTTGTGCACTTCTTCTTCCATTCTTTTGAGTCTACCCCTTGTCATAAAGCCTTGAGGTGTAGGGGAAATCTTCTCCTTCATGTCCCCTAAGTTGTGCAAATTCGTATCTACATCATGAACTCATAGGTTGATGGGTATGCAATAGTCACAAATAAAGAAAACTACATGGATTTACCCTTGTGTAAGTAATTTAGAAACCAAAATTCAATTATAGTTTATAATACTTACTAACTTTAATAGTTACTAATTATATTTAAATTCTTTATTTTGTAGTCTCCAAGACAACCTAAGAGTTATGAGTGTGAATATTATGTCTTGAAACATGTGTTCACCAATGTTTCCACAAATGTTCTAGATTCATGGAAGAAGGTAATAAAACTTTAACAACTTAGATAAAAAAAAATTTAAGTTCATGGCCTAATGTTTTAATTTTTTATTTTAAATTTCAGTTATTTAACAATGAAAATTCACTAATTGAAGATGAATATAAGGACATTTGGGTATGATGCTTATTTCTGTTAGAATGTTGGTTTAAAATGTATAAATTTTATAAGGTATAAAATTTAGAATGTATTATACTCCATTTGTCTAACCAATTTTACAAGAAATGAACAAAAAATAATTATTTTTTAAAAAGATCCACATTTTACATGTGTGGCATAGAACTTATGTAGAAACTCCACTTTCTATGTTGATTCAATTACTAATGTAAAAGATGTCACTTTCTACATTGATTGTATCTATAATGAAAATTTAATCGATGTAAATAGTCATTTTTAATTATATAAAAATCATTTATGTTGTAATGATTAGAGAAACTAAAGTGAAACAAAAAATATCAGAAGCAAAAATTTCTTTTCTTAAGAATTAAAATTCACCAAATTTTTTATAGGGCCTAAAACTAAAATATTGTAAATCATAAAAGAAAAAATATTGTTTAATCCCATTAATAATTACACAATTAATTCTAAAACAATCATTCTTATAACAAAATGTATTAATGAGTTTAGCTTTTTTTTTTTATCTTTTCTTACACTTCTCAAATTAGATCTCAAATGTGACATTGTGTTTTTATGCTTTGTTTAAATAAAAGTGATTGAATAATTAAATTCAATTTCAATTGAAAAAAGACTTAATAAAAATGTTGTGTTGTGCGTTTCTTGAGAAAATCTCAAGAAAATGCTAGAATGGCCGAAACATGCTTATTGAGGTAAGCCTTCCTTGAAAGTGGTTATCCGAATTGGGTTGTCACCTTGAAATGATAAATAATATCCTTAAACACTTCCTAGTTGAGTAAGTCAAACTGGTGTCAACATGCTTTTTAGTGCAATGACAAGTTTATCGAGACAAAACATTAGACGACCATAGTTTTAGAGAAACCCTTGAAACCTCAAGTTGTCATTTGGCTGCTACCTCCTCTTGTCCAAAGGGTACAAAACCCCTAAGATCCAATGGGTATTGGAGCCCCATGGACCTTTGGTTCACAAAACCCTTAGTGACCCTTGGGTAAATACTTATACTCCAATCCTTATAAAAGGCTAAGCCTTGGTTGATTTAAGGACTTTAGAAACTAGAAGCAAACCAACACCCTTTGATTTTTGTTGCCTTCTTCTCCAAAGCCAAGTGAATCACTATTGTTGATCAGGCTACAAGCCTCTTCCTTAAAGTTTTCTATCTTGTCTATAACAAGTAAGGGAAGTTAACCTTGTGTGATTTTCATGGATTGTATGTTGTTATTATGATGTTGTTATGTTGTTATGTTGTTTAATTACTTAGGGATGCATGGTTATAATCTACTTGGAATTTGGTAGCTATTGTATAAGTTTGGTAGCCATTGTTGAGTTTTGAGGTTTTGAGGAAAATGTTGAGATGACATTGAATCTATGGTTTCATATTGGTTTTGGTGTTATTTTGATGTTTAGATATTGCTTATATGTTAATCTAGAGCTATTGGTTAAGTTACATGTTAATTTGATTAAAAGTTTTAATGAATTTTGATGAATTTGCATGTTGTTGTTTAGGGGCTCTCACTAGGCGGGCCCCTTGTCTAATTAGGCGAATGTCCACTATTTAGGTTTCTATTGAAGGTTTGTTGAGAAAAAGACAACTCTCATTGAGAGACCTTGCATTTTCTAGGTAGATTGGAAAACATAAATTTTCATTGGGTGAGAGCTTCTCTTGCTAGGTAAAAGCTCGAAAACACATGAACACGATGAAGTCTGGTTAAATGAGTTTGAAGTCTAGCTAGGTGAGTCCAGCGTCTGGCTAGGCGAATCCAATGTTTGATTGGACAAATCTAGAGTTTGGTTAAGCAATTGAGTCATAGTTAAAAGTGTGAATTCACTATGATTTCATTCGTTGGGCGAGACCTCCCACTTGCTAAGCAAATAAGACATGAGATTTCAAGGAGCTCTATATGGCTCCTCTTGTTGAGCAAAGAAACACATTTGCTAAGTGAGATAGGTACATTGGTGAGTGTGAAGTCTTTGTGGCTTCACTTACTAAGTGAACAATCCCACTCGTTGAGATAATAGGTGAGGGTTCCTAGGAAATTCTCTTTGTGGCTTCTTTGGCTTGACTTGCTGGGCAACTAAACATAATAAGAGCTCTCACTAGCTCCATTCGTTGGGCAAGGCTAGGCTCTCACTGAGTAAATGCACATATTTGAGGAAGAACCCTATTAGAGGTAGGATTTGCTAAGCGAATGATCCCTTTCGTTGGGTGAATCCACTGGTAATGAGAAAACCTATTAGGTTGGAAAACTAGAATATTTGATTTAATCTATGTATTAAAGGCTTGATTGGGATGTTGTAAAAGATGAATTATGGATAGAAAAGGTATAAAAGACTAAAGTGAAATACTGATCAAGATGAAGTTCATAAGACTTGAAAATGTCCCTTATCTGTAAATAACAAATAATGCATGATGTTTGGAGTAGGGTATGCTTGTGACCTTTACTTGTATAGTTGGTTATTAAACCTCTACCTTGTTGTGTTATTGATGCATAACACTTTGAGGTCAATAATGATAGGTAGCGACTACAAGGGAACTAAGTGTTGATGTCCTTTGCACGAGTTGAAGTTGTTGTTGATGATGATGTGACATGCATGCACTGTACATAAGTTTGGCAACAATAATTGTATTGTGAGTTGGAACGTAAGCTTGGTTGACTGTTTAGATTAGGCCTCTTAGCATAGTGTCAAATAAGAGGTGTGTGACAATGGGGTCTTAGGGATAAGGAGATGGACAATTCCACAATGATCAAAGATCATTGCAAACCTTGTGTAGTGGTGAACCATTACTTATACATTTATTCTGATTAACCACCTTTCTTATCTATTGACCATGGCATGACTCCCCCAATAATCGGTAGTAGAGACCAAGAGGGTCCACTATGAACGTTCACAATTATGTTAAGGAATGCGTCAATACTGATCGCTCAGTTAGTGAAAGTCTCTATGGAGTTGGGTCAGCATAACATTACATGACTAACATCATTATTGCATGATGACAATTAGTTATTGAATTGTAATGATATTGAGATGATGATTATTCTTGTATAATCGTAGTTGAAATGATATATATATATATGTGTGTGTATGAACTATAATGTTTTGATTGTGTATATGATGAATGTTGCTTTATTACCATGTTGCCTAGATATAAGGATAATTTTGCAATAACTTATCTTTATGTTTGTGTGTTGTATGTATATGATTGTGATGTTCTCGAACTACACGTTTGTGGGAGCAGATGCCGAGGCTTCCAAAAAGATGGTGCATGCACGTCATGCTAGTGATTCTAGTGCTTGTGGGCCCCCCTCCTCTATACCTCTCGTCATAGTAGTTGTATGTTTTGAATAGTTATCGGTAGTTGTTGTTGACCAGCTCGGGTACGTGAGTGTTGTATCTCTCATCCTTTTATATATGTTTGGACAATTTGATGTGAGTGTTAGGTGACATAAACATCTTTATAATCCACATGTGTAACTAAACTCTAATTACATGTATGTTGTTTATATTTTCAGTATATGTTTTATGTCTTTATGTATAAGAGTAGGTTGTGTATGATATTGTGAAAAATTATCCTTCTTTTTATAAGCAAATTAAATACAAGATTTTCCTTAAAATCAATTTCCACATGTTATTTTCTTTTTTATGTTTATTATCCCTTGTAGTGAAAGTGGATAGTTACAATTAATATCAAAGATCAATTTGCAAATATAAAGATTTATTTATTTTTTAAATAAAAATTGGTGATCACTCTATCTATTTTTACCATTTTAATAAGTTTTCAATTATATCTCATTTCACTTTCCTCTCAACATTAGAGCTAACAAAAATTGTTTAGCCTAATGGATAAGGCTAGACTAAGCTTTTTAATTTGAGACAAAAAAGGAACTAGACCAATTTGGTTGGGTTGAATGGGCTAAACGAGTCAAAGTAAACTTGAGAAGTGTAGGAAAAAAATTATCAGGTTTATTTGGTCTGGTATTGTTTTTTTTTATAAAAATATAGTGTAAATTTATGCAAAAAAAATAAAATGAACTAATTTGACCTTATCCAATATGTTATATTAGACTTGCATTTTGTGGCTTGAAAAGAAATTGACCCAACCCACTTTTCATGCTTTGACCTACCGAGAACTATTTTTTGAGTTTTATTTTATATATTATCAAAAATAATAATACAATTTTTTTTATAAAAATACATAAAAATAAAAATTTGTGAATAATTGGTATTAGTTAATAAAGAATAATTTTTCTTATTAAATAATTGGTTAAATCAATTTATAGATCCTGAAATCATTTAAATTTTTTTTATTTATAGAAATAAAAAACAATATTGATGAATTTACAATATTCACCTACTTTGTTTCAATCATTTGAGTTTTTTTTTAAATAAGTCTTCATATTTTAAAAGTTGTGAATTATATCCTTAATCATTAATAATTAGGTTTCTGGAAATATTTTCGGGACTTACCTAATTTTTTTCAAAAAATTCAGAGAATGAGTTGAATAATTAAGTTAGTGAGTAGTTCCTAAATTATTTAAAAATTTCAATTAAGCTCGTATACTTAACGGGACCCTAACAAAATGTGGCTAATAATCTGTTTTAAAATAATTTAAAAGTTCAAAAATCAAATTACAATTATTCAAAGTATAAAAGACTTATTTAAAATTTTTCAAGAGATTTATAAATTAATTTAACATAAATTAAGAAAATTTAATAGTTCATCTAAAAAAAAATTATATACAATCCTGTTTTTATTAACTTATTTTTTATAGCCTTTATAACTAAATGTTACTACTTCTTAATCATTTTAATAAATTTTGCCAAAAATAAACTTGTATTCAATTTTCATATTTTTCACTCAAATGAGTACTCGATGGCATAAGAATATTCTAACGCATAATAATCTTTAGTGGTAGTTGCTTGAACTGAAACGTGGAACCAATGAAAAATGGAAGAGGAGCCATTATGGGGGAGATAATTGTAATAATAAACTTTATGAAAATGATTGATGCGCATATTCTTTTTACATCATTTTCTAAGATTCCTTTCAAATTTCTAGGAGTGACTGGTGGAGAAAACATAAGGAGAGTAGGTATTTGGCACCCATTCATTAATCATTTGGAAGGCATATATTATTTTAATTAATTGAGTGTTCTCTAACTTAGAAGTTATGGTGGCTGGGGAATAAAATATCTTGAGTTATTTACTCTTAACTCGTTAGCTAAATGGATATGGTACTTTTTGGTTGATAAAGGAATTAAATTGTTTGGTTTAAAAAAATTCTTTTTTGTTATGTTTTACATGAAGCAGTTCAAACATGGAGGAAATATTTGTAATATTAAAAGCAACGACGTCCACTTCTTTTGTGGTTTTCTTCGACCTTGACTCGAAAAGTAAGACATGAAAATAATTCTCGGTCTAGAAATTTTAGAACCTTTAGGTTAAATAAGATTGTTATAGTGTAAGAAGTTATAATTGAAATTATTACTTTACTTTTAAATCAACTAATGTGGAGGGAAGATGATTAATTAAATATAAAAATAAATTTCAAATATTTTTGTCTTAAAAAATTATTTTAGTGTAAAGCAAATTATTAATGCTTATTATTCTTTTAGTTTATTGAACTATAAAATTATTTATTAAAATTTTATAATTAAGTAATTTTAACATTTCATTCTTAATATATAATATGATTAATCTATTAAGTCAATCTTATAATATTGAAGATCAAAGATAGAATTTAAATAAATTTAATTTTAAAAAAATATCTTTTAAAAGTTGCAATTGTTACTTGTATTATCAATAATATTCTATAAACAAAATAATATATATATGTACGTACGTGGAAACAAAGATAGTTTCTTCTTTTCTTTTCTCTAAAAAAAGTAATTGGTATGGACACAAATCTATGAAGACGATTATTTGAAGTTATCTAATTTTATTTTTGAAAATAACATTCTTAAAAATACTATAACTATGAATGTTATTTTTTAATGAATTCAAAAATTTGTTTGGTTAGATTTTAATATACTAACAATATTTTTTAAAATTTAAAACGATTAAAATAAAAAGTAAGCGAAGAAATATAAGTTATAATTAGATCAGAAAATAACTTCTCATACATTTCTAGGAAAATAATTTTCCCAACCCTCATTGTGAGAAATATAATAACTGAAACAAGGTATTACTATATTTTCAAACATGAAAAATACTCAAAAATAATTTTTTAAAATTTATAATAAACATGTTACATTCTAAAATTCACACTTATAAGTTTTCTCCTGTATTTTCTTTTTATTATAATGTGAAAAAAGGCAGTTGCTTTAACTGCCTATCTGCATACACAAGGGGATCAAATAAATTCAATTTTGACATGATACTTATGTTAGTTTTATTACTGTTGAAGATTCTTATACTAGGCTGCTTTTGGTCTATAAGGAATGGATAAAGATGCTTTTATGGTTGAAATGGTCTGCGACACAATGACAAATGAATTTGTAGCTGACATCATTTTTTTTTTTCTCTTGCCCGATATCCCTTCAACTGTACACAATTATAATTATCTGATATATTAACGTGTACACTCTAAAAGTAAATATGTCTAATTTTGTATTATCACGCCAAATATTATAGTTCTTTTATGTTTTTATTTAGTAAGTAAGAAAGAAATATAGTGATGAAAATAAGGTAGATAAAAATAAGTAAAAATTGGAATGAATTTTAAAAGTGTTTGATTTAAGAGAAATAAAGAAAAAAATAAAAATATTATCATTTCATAGGATGCATTTTAAAATTTTAAATTGACAAAAAATACTGAAAACCGTCCATAAATATATAATTACTAGTAGTTTTTAACAAATAAAAAATAAATACAAATTACGTGTTTTAGCTCATTATCACTCCCACACCTTTTTTTATTTGTCTCTTTTCTTAATTCTACCTCATTAAACAACTTCAAGTTTCCCCCCTCTTTTATATCTATATCATTTCTTTTTTAGCAGATGAAGTGATATTGTTATAATTCAAAGTTTTTTAACAAAACCTTAGGGAAGAAAAAAAATGTCTTATTGAAGCACACAGTGTAAGTGTCAGCACATATTTTTTTTAGTAATATAATAATAATATTTAATCTAATGTAGGAATATATATTGTAATTGAAAATGTAACAAATGGTGCGCTAAGATCGAGAAGGACGACAATACGTGGTGGGAGGAGCACAAACGTAGGCTGAGACACATGAAGGCCCAGACTCAGGTAACAAACCTCACTTTCCTAAGTTTGGTATTCTATTCAACCTTCTTCTGTTCTGTTCATGCATCTTTCTTCTACGCATCTGCAATCCGCAACACCCAGAAACTACTTCTTTTTCCTTGTCATTTCAGGCTCGCGGATTTGAGTTGTTGGATCTCCACTGCTTCTCCTGATCCTGTTCAATTTCAATCCAAGGAGCTTGGGAACTCCTGCTCCTTCTTCTCACTGGTCATAGGGTACACTTTGTACTTTTTTGTCTTTGTTTCTTCATTTCATTTTAAGTAACTTTCTGTCTTTTATTATTTATCTATTTATTTAGTTCACTTCTAGGTAATATCCCTTTTAATATTTGTGATATCGCAATTTATGTTGGCTCTGATCGAAGAAGCCCTTACGCTCCTCTTTTTGTAAGCTTTCAAATTCGGGAGCAAACTGGAGAGAAAATCCCTTAGTTTTCAGCATCACATCCCATCCCATCCTAATCATCAGCGCCTTGAAATCTTTGATTGAATATGAGATTATTAGTTGAATTTATTTATTTGCATGTATTTCTGATGTAGGTAGGTTAAATCTATTAAATTATCAAAATTTTCAGTTTAGTCTCTATCAAGCATATTCTTGAAAGAATCGACTCTAATAACATGCCCCCAAACTATTTCTCTCTCTTTGTGTTGGTAAAAACTGATTATCTCCTCACTACCCCATTTTGCTTCTCTGTTTTTTTCTTAAAGAAAAAGATATATTTCGTTTGTTAGACTAATATCTTGCATGTTGACCAAAGATACTTAATAGATTATGAGGGGCTTAGATTAGAAACTTGCTAAAAAAATGGGGGCTAAAATTTGCTACATCACAATTTAGGACACTTGAAATTGACACTTACGATGGATGATATACTTAAAGGGATGTTTGGTCTTATCCTTTAAGGGTTCTAGGATAGGGACTTGGGCTTTTCCCAATACACTCGTTCACACTCAGCACGATTGGGCTTTAGGCCCAAGAATATGATCCTTTAATGGTTTTAGGATAAGCTCTAATACATCTTAGAAAGTGAGTTTGAGCCTAACTCAACTCCAAAAGCTAGTGAGTTTGGTCTTAAAATTTTGCTACATCACAATTTAGGACACTTGAAATTGACACTTAGGATGGATGATATACTTAAAGGGATGTTTGGTCTTATCCTTTAAGGGTTCTAGGATAGGGACTTGGGCTTTTCCCAATACATCCCTTCACGCTTAGCACTATTGTGCTTCAGGCCCAAGAATATGATTATTGGTCCTTTAATGGTTTTAGGATAAGCTCTAATACATCTTAGAAAGTGAGTTTGAGCCTAACTCAACTCCAAAAGCTAACTCAAGAAATAAGGATTGCTCCCCACTTATAAACTCTTATCAGGCTCTATCTCTGGTCAATGTGAGACTTGAGTTTTTACCAATATTTTGATTCCAAGAAAAGTTACTTTTCTGATCAAAGGATCAAGAAAAGGGTCCAACAATTTTTCTACTTTGTGAAAGAACTTATGTGTAGTTGATTATAGTAAGAAATATAAATAATCATGCATAGAGAGACAATGAGTGAGCATTCATTTTATTTTTTGTTCAATTTTTTTCACTCTTACATTACAGTTACCAGAGGCACCATTTCTGGTTTATTGATTGGCAATGGGAGCTGCACTGGGAAAGAATGAATCACCCAAGAAGGGTTGGATAGCAGAAACCAAGCTTGAGGCTAAAATGGTTGAAGCAATGCAGCGGAGGGAATCTCAAGGAAGTTCTGTGAAATCATTCAACACTATAATCTTGAAATTCCCAAAGATTGATGAGAGCCTCAGAAAATGCAAAGCCATATTTGAGCAGTTTGGTAGGTTTCCACTTCAAATTTATGGTTTTGATAATTGGTATTTTGATTTGATACCTTCCAACAAAAGCCTCCAAATGCTGTAAATAAAATATATGGCCCTGAAAGTAGATACCATGAATGTCATTTCAAAGTAAAACTGGAGCTGTAACTGTCTTCTCAAAATCATTTTTATTGTGCTTATGTCATGAAAGGCTGTAGCTAATCCCATGTTTAAACACTTCAATATTTATTGAAATTCAATTAGATTTTAGTATACACTAAAACTGATAAATACTGCTTATTTTTGTTAAAACTGTTATTTATTAAGCTCATTCATAGGCTTTACCTGTCAGCAAAAATTTCTAATACAATGTTTTTTTGTCACCATTTCGTACCCACTCTCTAATTGACTTATTGACATTTATATTTATTATAATGTCTAAGAGTTTTGTTTATCACTTTTCTTATAGATGAGGATTCTAATGGGGCAATAGATCAAGAGGAGTTGAAGAAGTGTTTCAGTAAGCTGGAAATTTCTTCTACCGAAGAGGAGATAAATGATCTTTTTGAAGCATGTGATATTAATGAAGATATGGGAATGAAGTTTAGTGAGTTTATTGTACTTCTTTGCCTTGTCTACCTTCTCAAGGATGACCCTGCAACTCTCCATGCTGTATCCTAGCACACATTATCTGTGCCATTTAGTTTCATTACTATACGAGGCTATTTGTGCAATATAGGGAAAGATTCTTAAAAAATTCAATTTTGAAAGATAAACTAGTAACCTGTTCTTATGTGCTCTGCTCTAATCTCTGATTGATATTTGAATTAGTTGGGGTTGTTATAAACTATTGAGAATTGAATCTAGATTCTTTTGTCTTTTTGCAGCTGTTGGTCCAATCATTTATATAATTCAGAAGATATTTGGACTTAATGAACAATTCAGTTCTATATGTTCATTCAATGTTTTTCTTCAATGGACTTGCTTTTCTAATTCATGGGACACCCTAGAATTTTGTCATGCTTGCCTTCATGTTTGCTTTGATGACAATAAGCCTTGAATTTCCATGTTTTGCTTCCTCTTCAAATTGTTTTTCATGACTTCCCCAGAAATCACGAATTGGGATGCCAAATCTGGAGGCCACATTTGAGACTTTGGTTAATACATTTGTATTCTTAGACAAGAACAAGGATGGATATGTCAGCAAAAATGAGATGGTCCAAGCTATAAATGAAACTACATCAGGGGAGCGTTCTTCTGGAAAAATAGCCATGAAAAGATTTGGTCAGTTGTCTCTCCCTCTCCTGTTGTGTCTAAATAACATGCATATAAACTCAAATGGGCGTTCAGGCTTGCTTAAAAACAGGCATACTCATGTTAGCAGGGTGCGTTATATTTTAATATTTTGAAATATGATTTAATGTGCTTTCACAAGAAAAGTGAGTGCCTCTCGATCACAAACAAAGAACACCTATTACATTTAGTCTTCAAGTTAGATCAGAATCACTCCTTGGAAAACATTAGCAGAAGGGAACATTTAAGGAACTCAGGTCATGGTATGCATCTTGTATTCCTTCTATTGAGGAGAGGTTGTCTATTATCTGTTATATTCCTCTATTTATAATCGGTAGTATTGCATGAAATATAGAACTAACTTTTAAAATGTCAATATGTATTTGTTGGTATCTTAGTTTTTTAATTGACTTAATGTAAAAATGAAAAAAACTACCATTGCACCAAATTCATTCTAAAACTTCATTCCAAGATTTCTATACAGTGACAACTCAAGCAATCTTGTCTTTATTTTTTTTTCTTCCCAAGTAGTATTTTATTTACTAATATGTATTTTGTTTTCTCTGCAAAATTCTGCAGAAGAAATGGATTGGGATAAAAATGGAATGGTGAACTTCAAGGAGTTTCTTTTTGCTTTTACAAGTTGGGTTGGAATTGATGACGTTGAGGATGAGGAAAATGCGGAGGCCTAGATCATGTCATCTAAATATCTGACTGCCTCTTCAGCCCAAGCAAAAAGGCTTTTCTGGTTTTCACTTAATAAAGGCCAAGTTGCTACACGTTGAATTTTAATGAAACTATCATTCCTGAAGTTCGCTATGTAAATATTAAGTGTAGAACAAAGTGCCATATTGAAGAAATATTCAAATTTACGTGTTAAATGCTACCATAATGATTTTATTGGTTGCTTCTTTCTCGCTGAATTCTCATTTCTGCTATGTGCATATCTACCCATGGATTTATTAAATTATTAATAAGACTAACATTTTTTTGGGGCTATACAACAATAGTAACATTCTAGTGCTAGTAGCGCTGGTACTAATTCTGCCCCCGATTTAAAGATAATATGCAACTGATAGGAACTATAAATGCAACTATATTCAACTGGAAAAATGGAATAACTTCCTTACAGCTGATGTAAAGCTGTCGGAAATCCAAAAACATCACATAGCAGGAAAAATGTAGAACAATGAGAGAAAAACATAGAGATGTATACTAAAGGATAGTAAACAGTTCTTCCAAGGCCAAGTACTTCCTCACTCCATTTCTAATTCTCAGAATACCTCTTCAATGTCCCTTACGCAGCGTAGATAACCTCCACTACCCTACACTCCCATCATAACATATTCCTCTTATTCCTTCGTTGTTAGGTGTTCATTTCCATACGCCCTTCCTTCTCTCTAATTTTATTTTCTACTGTCAAATATTGCCTATCAGTAGCATTTTTCACATTAAGCTCGTCCTTTTTTAGCTTATCCTTGTACTTGAAAAAGAACTGAAATTGTATATTATTTTGTAATGATTGTTACAACAGCTGTATACTACATATGTTTACCTAATACTCAATATTAACATGCTAAATAGGCTACAAATCTGTAGATAATGAGCTACTAATTTTAGTAAGAAAATAAGAAGAAATCTATACAAGCAAGGAAATAAAATAATTTGTTACGATACACTCCTTCAACAAGTGAATGAATATCTATCCTTCTTAGCTTAGTAGTGATATATTGAAATCATTACGTGGGAAATCTCTTATAGTTAGTGCATGAAGCCCTCAAGAATATTTTGAAATCATTATGTAGGAAATCTACGTAGGAAAATCTCTTATAGTCAGTGCACTTGTTATTTGAAGCCCTCAAGTGACATGAGCAATAGTTATGAGTTCACTATCTAATTTTTCTTTAATAAAATGTTAGTATATTTCTGTGTTTTGTTTTGTCATTGTAACCATCAAGAGGTTGCTACAACCTTTATATAACCCATAAAGCTACAACCTTTATATAACCCATAAAGCTACAACCTTTATATAACCCATAAAGCTACACTAAAGGCGGAAGGTTAATTTTAAGAAAATATTTAATTAATTTAATTTCAAAAATAATGATAAACTTTTTCGCACGTCAATCATGAAACAACATAAATAACAAGTGATATGGATATAACCATGCATCATATCATAAACTAAACCAAAATATGTCGAAACACTAAAGCAAAATTAGGTTTTTACATTGACATATTTACCTTAGTTCAGGAGGAAACCGATGTAAATAAAAACACAACAGTACTTTTGTAAATATTTTGAAAATATTTACAACGATTGCAATTTAATTTATGTAAAACGTCACTTTTTACATCGGTTAGAATGTAACCAAGGTAAAAATTCACTTGTTACATCGGTTGGAATTGCATTCTATGTAAAAAGTGACATTTGACATCGATTGGATTTTCAACCAATGTAAAATGTAAAATATAACACCTTTGGGCATATTAACATTTCATCTTCTCTAACATCGAAAGTTGAAGTTCCTATTTTACTTTCATTTTTCTCTGTGTTTCTCCACTATGCCACCACCATTTTGTGGCTGCCATCACCTTGCCAAGACCAAGTCATCCAGGTACCTTCCTATGCCACCACCACTCTATGTTTTCTCTTGTTTATTTTTGTACATGAGTGTTTTTGCCATGGTCGCCACAACATTGTGTTCATGATGATGGTGATTTTTTGTGCCATGGCCACCACTACATTTCATTGGCCACCACTGCATTTCATTGGCCACAATGATAGTGATTGTTTTTGCCATGACCATTGTGGGAATGATTGTTATCGTTGTGCTCACCATGGTGGTTTTCTTCCTTATTTGTTTTCGTTTTTCTTTCAAGACATAGTCACGAGTAGAGTGGAAAAAGAAAAAAGTACATGTTATAGAAAAAGCCACAAAGAATGAATACATGAGTGTAGAGCATAAACACTTATGAATGACGAGGTTTGCCTTTTATTACTCACATTTTTGTGAGAAAATTTAGTATAAAGAAAGAATAGGTGCAATTATGGCATATAACAGTAGCGAGGAAGTAAACGGTTACTCTCACAAATCTCGACGCATGATAAGGCAAATGGCCAGGTTGGAGGAGCAGTTGGCAAAATTGGGGGGAGGACTAGAAGTTGTTAAGGTAGACACGACAAGTGTCCAGGCTAAATTAGAGGCACTTAGTAGAACAAAGGAGAAGCCTGTTGCATCCACACATGAGATGAAGGAAGCGAGATTGAGGGTTCAGACAAATCGTCCATAGAGCCTCATAGGTTGCACCACAGTAAGAGGAGCGAGCGACCACAAAGAGAAAGAAGATAGGAAGAGGAACCTTAGAGAGAAATAAGAGAAAGGAGGCAAGAAGAAGAGCCTTATAAAGTAAGATAGGAAAGGAGTCATGAGGAGGAACCTCGTGAAGAGAGAAGAGGAAGAAGGTATGACGAGACACCACGTCAAACCTAAAGAAACACAGAGGATTACTAGATAGCTCCTTTGGACGCTCTCAAGTGTTGAATTCCTCCATTTGCATGAGATGGCGATGCAAAAGCGTTCCTAGATTGGGAAATGAAGGTGGACCAGGTTTTGGACTACTTTGACTATAGTTACTACCAGAAAGTTAGAATGGTTACTTATAAGTTCATTGGTTACGCATCAGTGTGATGGAACCAATTCTATAGGGAAATTAGAGAAGGCAGGACGAGGCATGTTGATACATGGCTTGATCTTAGGAGAGAGATGAGGTCAAGATTTGTGCCTACATCATATGCAGGACTTGTACAACATACCACAAAGGTTGTAACAAGGGTCCAAAAGCACTGAAGAATATGATAAAGACATAGAGGTTGCATTGTTGAGAGCCAATGTACTAGAGTCCAATGAAGCCACTATGGCTTGTTTCCTACACAAGTTGAACGGAGAAATTTAGGATGTAGTGGAGTTGTACCACTATACCTTTATGGATGACCTAGTGTATAAGGCAACACGAGTAGAGTCTCAACAAAAGAGATGCATGACCTCGAAGAAGGCTTACCATAATGATCTTAGCAGTTGGAGGGGTAAGGAGAAAAAGAAAGACTGGCCAAGAAAGGACAAGAGTTTAAAGAAGGGGAGCTTTCCACCTCAAGGCCGAAAAGAAGAGAGAGTAGTGCTAGTTCCAATCTCAGCATCCAAAAGCAGCAACATCAAGTACTTCAAGTGTTTGGGTAAAGGGTACATTGCCTCCTAGTGCTCCAACAAGAGGAACATGATTATGAGAGAGGACGAGACGATGGACAACTAAAGTTCTTGGAATGAGTCATCGTCCATAAGTGAGGAGGACTCATCATGTGACTACTTACCTAATGAGGATGATCTTCTCATTGTGTGACTTTTGATGAGTGCTTCGGTGGGAGAGGATGATGATTCCAAACAGGAAAACATATTCCATTCATGTTGCCAAGTTTTAGGGAAGCTATGTTCAATGATAATAGACGATGGCAACAATGTTAATGTTGTTAGCATAAGGCTAGTAGAGAAATTAAATCTCCCTACTTTGGCACACCTAAGGCCATATAAATTGTAGTGGCTAAATAGTTAGGGGGAGATGGTGGTAAATAAACAGGTGTCCCTAGCCTTTATAGTGGGGAAGTATCGTGATGAAGTACTATGTGATGTAGTACCTATGGAAGCTATACACATCCTTCTTGAACGGTCATGGCAATTTGACCACAAGGTGACCCTTGATGGAGTTATGAATAGATTTTTGTTCGTGCACAATGGGTAGAAGGTTACCCTCAAGCCTAAGGTGAATAAAGATCAGTTGGAAATGAAAATGAAGAGGGAAAAGGAGAGAAAAGAGCGAAAGGAAAAATAGCAAAAAGAAAAAGAGAGAAAAGAAAAAATGATGAAAAAATAGGGATTGAACATCCAAAATGGACGAAGCATCCAAAAGGGACTAAGCGTCTAAAGAAAAAAATGAAAAAAAGAGGGTGTGAAGAGCAATGATGGCAAATATGGGAGTGGTAAAGAGAGTGTTGTTAGCTAAGCAAGAGCCCTTATACCTACTACCAACTAACATGTGTTTCCAATTGTCTACTCAACTTCCTAACTTGCCTCCAGGTTTTCAAGAAATGTTGGAAGGCTTTCAAGAGCTATTTCCCAAGGACATTCCACGAGGATTACCTCCCATCAAGGGGATAGAGCATCACATTAATTTTATATTGGAAGCTACCTTGCCAAACAGAGTTAACCCTGAAAATAGCAAAGAGATTCAACAAGTGGGCAAGCTTAGAGGAGGGCTAGGTACGGGAAAACAAGAGTCTATGTGTTGTACCTGTGATACTCGTGCCCAAGAAAGATGGGTCCTGGCGTATGTGTATGGACTCTCATCCAATAAATGCGATCAATACTAGATATAGGCACTTCATTCCTCGTTTGGACGATTTATTAGATGAACTGAATGGGTTGTGCATTTTCTCTAAAATTGATTTGCATAGCGGATACCATCAAATTTGCACGAAAGAAGTAGATGAATGGAAGACAATCTTCAAGATCAAGTTCAGTTTATATGAAGGGCTTGTCATGCAGCTTAGGTTAACCAATGCTCCAAGTACGTTTATGAGACTCATGAACCACATTTTGAGAAGTCTCATTAGACAGTGCGTGGTCCCCTACTTTGATGACATATTTGTCTATTCTACATGTGTAGACGATCATGTGAAGCATGTTAGAAAGGTACTACAATTGCTGAAAGATGAGTCCCTATATGTAAACCTGGAAAAGTGCACATTGTACACTTAGGAAGTGATCTTTTTGGGATTTGTGGTAGGATCATAGGGGGTTCGAGTAGATGAAGAGAAGGTGAAGGCCATCCAGAGCTGGCCAACACCCTTGTGAGCGATGCGTGAAGTTTTCATGGACTGGAAAGCTTCTATAGATGCTTTGTCAAGGACTTCAACACTATTGCTACCCCCTTGAATGAAATAATTAAAAATGATGTCGGGTTTAAGTGGGAAGAACCCCAAGAAAAAGCCTTCCAAACTCTGAAGGATAAACTATCAAACGCCCCTATTCCAACACTCCTAATTTTTCACATATCATTTGAGTTGGAGTGTGATGCATCCAATGTGGGCGTAGAGGCAGTATTGCTTCAAGAAAGGAATCTCATTTCCTGTTTTAGTGAAAAATTAAAAGGTGCCCAACTTACTTATTCTACATATGACAAGGAGCTCTACACTCTTGTCTAGGCCTTATAGGTTTGGTAACATTATTTGTTGTCCAACGTGTTTGTCGTCCATAGCGACTATGAGTTGTTTAAATACTTGAAAGGCCAACATAAATTAAACAAAAAGCCTACTAAATGGGTTGAGTTCTTGGAACAATTCCCAAACGTTATTAAACACAAACAAGGAAAGGAAAATGTTGTGGTTGATGCCTTGTCCACAAGGCATGCTCTGCTATCCATGTTGGAAATGAAACTATTGGGCTTTGAATGCCTTAAGGACTTGTATGTGAACGATTATGACTTTAAAGAGGTATATGGCAATTGTACCCTTTCGGCTAATGGAGGCTTCTTTAGGCATGAGGGGTCTTTATTTAAAGAAAAACGTTTGTGTGTGCCAAAGAGCTTGATTAAAGAATTGTTGGTTTAGGAGGCACATGAAAGTGGCTTGATGAGTCATTTTGGTGTACGAAAAACATATGAGGCCGTGCATGAACGTTTCTACTAGCCTTAGATGAAGAAAGACATGCACCACATATGTGATAGGTGCTTGATCTACAAGATTGACAAATCAAAGGCATCGTCCATTGGCTTGTATACCCCTCCCCTGACTCCTACTACACCACAAGTGGACATTTCTATGGACTTTGTGCTTAGACTGCCAAGGTCTCAAGGTGGTAGAGATTCCATATTTTTCACAATGGATAGATTCTAAAAAATGAGTCATTTTATACCATGCCATAAGAGTGATGACATTTGTCACATAACCAACCTTTTCTTCAAGGAGATAGTGAGGTTGCATGGACTGCCTAAGTCCATAGTCTTGGACAAGGACTCTAAATTCTTGAGCCATTTTTGGAGGACCTTCTAGGGTAAGTTGGGTACAAAGCTGCTATTCTCCACCACATGCCACCCCCAAACGGATGGCCAAATGGAAATGGTGAGCAGGACATTGTCACAACTTATCACGTGCTTTGTGGGGGAAGAATATGAAAATATTGGAAGCTTGGCTACCTCATATTGAATTTTCATATAATAGGGTAGTTAACAAAAAAAACATCTCACACGCCTTTCCAGCTATTACATGGTTTCAACCCCTATCACCTTTGGACTTAGTACCCTTACTTGTACCATCCATAGCCAATCTCGAAGGCCTTTCCAAGGCCCAATCGATGGTTAAGTTGCATGAAAGAGCACGACACTACATGGAAAAGAAGGGTAAGAAGTACACTGAGCAAGCTAATAGAGGCAGGAGGGAAAGGTGTTTGTGGAAGGTGACCTCGTCTAGGCCTACCTTCAAAAGGAGAGGTTTGATGAGTCAAAAATCATACATTAAACATGGACCTAAGAGTGGTGTCAGTAGGCAACTCATGCACTTAAAAGATGATTGTTAGCTAAGATCTAGATTAAGAGACTAAAACCAGAGAAAGACGCAAACCTGTGCTAAAACAAGGTATAAGCTAACAAATCCTTCATTGCAAGTCCAGGCGAATTCTTAGCCCATCCAAAGGAGGTCTAGCCGGAAACACCTCTGACTTGGCTGACTCCATCTCGGCCTAGTAACGCAGAACAACCCAATTGGGGGAACGACCCAATGAAGAGCGAGGCCTAGTGGCGCCCCATGTCAGCGACCCATTATGAAGTCACACTAGTTCCAGCTTAGTAGCCACGTCACCTCTTGGAGTAACTTGCAACGCAAGTAATAGCAAGAGTAGAATAGGGATTGCAAATGTAATTCTGTTAAGTTAGTTAGGGAAGTTAGATTTCGCGTCCTGTATATATAGGTACAACTATGAACAAATCAGCATTTTTTTGGCTTCATAATCACACTCACGCTTTCATCCACGTCTTCTCTCAATTCCATCCTCTCTCTCTCACGGTGGTACATGGTGTTGCAGTGGCGTTCTCTCAATCGAAGAACGTAGGCTAGGAACTGAGAGGCCGTAGGTTGCTGGAGGTGACCGCTTGGAACACCAATGCACTCCAGAGGACTTGATCCTCAATGTTCTAGCTACTCGAGGTGAACCATTGCCGTCGGCCATGGCGATTGTCGTGGAAGGTGGAGCCATCAAAGCCAAATCCCTATGTTTGTATTTCATTTCCATTAATGCGAAGTGATTTCAAATTCTGATTTTTGTTGCATTCCTAGACTTTAATTCCTTATCTGCATTGCAATTGCACAAGTGAAGGAACCATGATTTAACTAAGTCGATTGGAACTGGTTTGATTAGAAATAGTAGGTAATCAACTAGATCACTTAATTGAGAACCTAAAATCAGCTCGAACTTAATCCCTGCCAACTGATGAGGTAGCGATTGCGTAATTCCTCGGTATGGCAATGGACGAATCTTTGGCGATCGTCATAAAAATATCGAAGGCTGATATGGATTGTTAACCGAACGAATGAACCTGAAAGGACTTGATTATTGGTCTGAAACATGAACACAGCCATAGCAGTAGTAGTAGTGTAGTTGGTAGCTGCATTTACACTTTGTATTTTACTGTATTCTACTTTACTCGCATTCCAAGCCCCCATTTACTGTTGTCCTAGTCTGATACAGAGTTAGTCCGACTCTATAGCGTTTGTCTGTATTTAGTCGAGACAAGTCAATACTCTACACTCAGATTCTGCTTTGTTTACTCCACATTGAAACACACTTCGAACGCACTGTGTCCTTGAGAAGAATGACCTGGGGTTGACTATACTATAGTTAGCTTTAGTAATTTGATATGCCCGTAAAATGACTAAAAATGAGCCTTATCAAGGTTCCCTACCTTGAAGTCCAAACTACTTCCACGAGGGGATGAACCTTTCTAAGTGTTGAAAAGGATCAACAACAATGCTTATGTCCTAGATATACCCCAAGAATATGGTGGCAATAATACATTTAATGCTTTTGACTTGTCTCCTTTTTGTTGCGGTATGGATGACCCAAATTCAAAGGAAAATTCTTTTCAAGAAGGGGAATCTGATACGAACCAGGGAGGCCAAGACAAATAAGAAAGGGACATTAAACATAAGGTACCTGAAGACTTCAAGGTCCTTAACCAGTGGTAAATTGAAGAGGTTGGAAGCTGACATCCAAAAGAATGCGAACCTCCTTAGAGGGCAAGGAGTGTCCAAAGCGAGATCAATATTGTTTACATTTTGGATGAATGTCCTCACATAGTATAGGATCTTTGTATGTTTTTGGTTACATTGTTTGTAATAAGTAGGAAAGCATAGTTTAGGCCTTTGGACGTGCTCAGTGCCTTTGGATGCACTCAACGTTTTTTGGATGCCCTCGTGGATGATGGGTATTTGTTGAGCCTTTTGGACACTATACGTCTTTAGACAGTCTCCTTTGGACGACTTGTTGGATGATGGTATCCTTTGGACAACTGAAGGTGCTCTTTGGACGATGGACCTCTTTGGACTTTTTCCCTTTGGACGATGACTCCTCTAAGCAACTCTAGCCCTTGGATATTGGTTGGAGTTCATTGGACACATCTACTAGAGATTCCCTTTATGGATGCATGACTACTAGGTAAGTCTCTACTGGATAGTTTGCAAGAGTTCCATTATAGGTCGCAGCCCAAGGCTCATTTAGGATTATTCAAATGCTTTTGCACTTTATACATGTATAAATAGCTGAGCTTAGGCACTTTGTATCAACTTTGGTTCATTTTATGAAATTGCTTGGATAAGCATTTGAGAGAGTTTTCTCCACTTGTTCTTGGATTAGAACACTTAATTCTCATCGAGTTCTCTATAAGGCTTGTGGCAAATATTGATTCCTCTTATTTGATTTCCTTGAAATCAATGACAAGTTAACTCTAAACCTTATCCATTTTATCCTTTTCGATTCTCTTTATCTTAAGTTTAATTCTGCATTCCTACTTCAAAAATCATCTAAATTTTGTTCTTAATTTATGCACAATGACAACAATTGTGTTAAATGGGAGATCCAGGTTTCATTTAAGACGATCCAATCATACATTTCGAATCAGGTGCTATCAAGAGCCAGTGGACTACAATCGACCGTATCAAGTGGTGTAATAGTTAAGAGCATAGGTCAAGACGAAGTTCTGTAACCGATGTAAAAAGTCACACTTTTTACATTGAATAATTATACATGGACTATAGAACTGATGTAAAAGGCCAATTTTAACTAATGTAAAAGACCTTTTTTGCACTAGTGAAAGAGAGCCTGTGCACACACATCATAATTGTGAAAGTAAAATGTGCATGAAGCTAGGGCTAAAAAATGCCCAAAAAGATGTGATAAATACAATAGAAATAAGGGACATGGATATATAGAACACCCTATAACTGGTTCTTGTACAAACTAACTCAAAAGCTACTATAGTGATGATGGTGGCGTGGGTGGAGGAACTTTGGTGCTCCTCCTAGGCCTAAAAGATATAGCCATGAAGCGTTAGAAGTTGGGACTAGGAGCAGTGGGGACGCAATAAGGAAAGTCAACCATATTTTCTTTAGACATCCCCACAGGAGGGCTCCACATAGATTGAATCAAGAGTAACATCTTTATATGAGTGCAGAAGATGATAGTCGATTTTAGGACTCCACCAAGTGCATACTTGATGGTCATGTCCTATCATACCACATGTGTTGGAATTCATCATGTATCCTTCATGTCCTACCCAGACCCACTAAAGTATCTCGAAAGTGGATGTATAAGGGTCCAAAGAATGTCATGATTATCAATATGCTTGGGCGTCTTGCTCCTTTAGGAAGCCTTAGAATTTGCTCCCATAAACATGTCATTTGGGATCATTGTAGTTATACACATATACATACAATGTAAGGGTATGCTACATCAAAAGAACCTTACATGTAGACAATAAAGTAATCACAACACAATAATCACCAAGTGAGGCTTCTACCCTTCAACATACAAAACCATCAATCAACAATATATTAATCAACATAGATACTCATACATATATTTATAGTCATAATTACTACTATTACTACTACTACTACTCCAAGGAGATTTATAACCCAAACGATCACCCTTGACACTTCCTTAAAATTGGGAAAATAGTATGTGATCCTTGGATTAGAGTGTGTCAATCAAGATAGCAATACGTGGGTAGTGGCATACCACAGTCTCAAGTTTGTAATACCAGCACCCTTTGTGGGATATGTTTATCAACTACCCCAGAGGCCCACCTGGCCTCACTCCTCCGCTCTAGCACTAGTTGTAGGCTCTTCTCATCATAATAACCCATCGACTTACGTGCCTACTCGTCAATAACATCCTTAAGGGGCTCAACACAATATAACAACTATGATCCTTACATCACTTTCAACTTTCTTGAACACATGGACACCAACAACATGTATCCACCATCTTATCATTGCCACCTTCAATACAAGTTGAAACTCATCTCAACAAGGAATCGTCTATTGTCTATATTCTTAAGAGTAAGGTAAATCCTCTTACTCCTTAAACAAGTGTTCTATCTTTCAAGATGACAACATTTTACATCTTATGTATTTATCTTTGATTATATTTCCACTTTCAAGATTTTAACCCATCCTACCTATAATCATGATTTTACAATAATGTTGACAAACTTTTAAAAGTCATACTTAGTCACTTATACAAATTTTGTAACTTAAACATTTCCTAGCTACCAATAAATTTCGCTCAATGATAGGGATAGCTCGTCCAACGCATCTTATCCTTCAGTAAGGGTACAACTCAAATGTTTGCACTCACTTGACAAGAGCCTAGCCTTGCCCAATGAATAGAGGCATAGAGAGAGTTCATACTACGTTCAATCGCTTAGTGGATGAATATCTCACCCAACAATTTAAGTTACAAGGACTTAACTTCTTGCGGTCTCGCACATCTTGCTCAATGAGGCTAACTCCTTGCCTAACCCATGGACTAATAGAAAACACCTTAATTTGTCACCTCATCTTCACTCAACAAGTTGGAAGGCTCACTCAACAAATGAAGTGACAATGACTTCACGTTCTTAGCTACATTCACGTAGCCCAACGAAGACCACACCCCACCCAATGAACAACATAACAACAACATTTTAAATCACAAAACAATTATGAAAATATAGAGTTAAGCTTCCTTTACTTGTTCTAGCTTAGGAATAAAAAAATTTAATGAAAAAGGTAAGGTCTTGGATAAATAATGGTGAGCTTATAGTTTGGTGAAGGAAGTAATGAAATTTCAGAAGAGAAGGGAGTGTTTTTGGGTTCTCTAAAAGCTCTAACCTTTACTATATAAAGTTTTAAATAGGTGGGATTTTGTGGGTATTTTGGGAAAAGGAAACATGCGTAATGGTTGAAGGTCAACAACCATCATGAGGGGAAAATGGGGTTTTGGGGATGACGGTTAAGGGATTCCAAGGTTTTTTTGGAATTCTGGTCAATTGGGGTTCCATGTCAAAAAATATGTTATTGCACCAAAAATGTGTCAATGACACTAGATTGATTGAACTCGATTGGGACATATCTTTAACCACTATTTATCAACTTTCTATGTTTAACTCTACTCGATCAATTGTTTTCAAGGAAGATTTTCCTCGGTATGTGCACTCTCAACCAATTTGGCTCATTTTGGGAATTTTCTTAGAAAACGTACAACATAATGTTTTCTTATTTCTTTTTCAACAAAAAATAATTTAATTAACTTTTTAATTACACAATCACTTAATTAAACTCATGTATAAAATAAACGATGTTACAATGCTCCCCAACAAATAAGAATTTTCATCCTAAAAAATTGCTTACCTATGAAAAGCTATGGAAACTGCTTCCTCATCCTACTCCCCAACTCCCAAGTTGTGTCTTTAGTCACCTCACTTCAAACTACACGAACCAAGTTGATGTCTTTACCCCTAAGTTGATTCAACCTTTGTTTAACAATCTTAGCTAGTTGAACCACATTGGTCAGATCTTCTCTTATCTATATCGAATCTGGCTTTAGAACATTTATGGGAGCCTGAGTATATTTTCTCAATTAAGAGACATGAAAATGTTTGAAAGAAAAGGAGGGAAAGCTATCTGGTAGGAAACTAGACCAACATGACTCAATTTTGGTATGGTCTAAGGAATTTAGGAGAGAGATTCTTGGATTTTATCACATAACTCACCATAGTCACTAGTATGACTCTCAAGAATACATGGTCACCTACCTCAAACTCAAGTTCCTTTCTTCGCCAATTGGCATATGACTTATATAAGCTTTAAGCAATCCTCATTTTGTCTTAAATTTTATTGACATTTTTTGTTGTCCGCTATACTAGCTTTGGCCCAACTAGCAACTTTTCATCGCCTTGATACCAATACAAAGGCATCCTACATTGCCTATTGTACATAGCTTTGAACAGTTCCATACCAATTCTCACATGATAATTATTATTGTACGTGAATTCCACCAATAACAAAATTTCATCCCAACTATTGAGATGGTCCAACACATATGCTCTTAGTAAATCTTCCAACGATTGAATCGTTCTCTTAGACTACTCATCCATTTGCGGGTGATATGTTGAACTCAACTTTAGGCTTGTTCCCAAAGCTTTGTGAAGACTTTGCCAAAATTGGGGTGTAAACCTTGGATCCTTATTGGAAATAATGCTTGACAATACTCTATGCAATCTCACAAATTCCTTGATATGGACTTGTGTAAGATTTTCTAGAGAATACTTAATGTTGATAGGAAAGAACTGAATGCACTTCATAAATTTATCAATAATGACCCAAATAACATTTACTCCTCTTGCTGTCCTTGACAAACTTACTACAAAGTCCATACAAATGTTGTCCCATTTCCATTCTAGGACTTCCAACGGTTGCAAAGTCCTACAAGTCATTGATGTTCCACCTTTACCTTCTAATTAGTCAAACATGCTGCCACATACTCAGCCACTTCTCTCTTTATGCCCAACGACCAAAACATCTTCTTGAGATCTTGATACATCTTTGGTTGGATAGCTATGGATCTAACGTAAGTAGAAATTGTTTTGTGGTGGGAACATCAGAAGATAGCTACAAAAATTAGGAGCTTTGTGGGATTGATTGGATATTATCAAATATTCATTGAAGGATTTTCAAAGATAACTACATTGCTAACCTATCTAACTCGAAAGGACCAACCATTTGCATGGATCAAGATATGTGAGTAGAGTTTCCCCGAGTTGAAGAAGAGAATGACCACTTCACCTATTTTGATTCTCCCAAATCTTAGTAAGTGTCTTGACGTTTACAATGATGCTTCACATTGGGGATTGGGATGTATGCTTATGTAGCAAAGGAAGGTTATGGATTACGTGTCAAGGCAGTTAAAGGTCCATGAGAAGAATTACCCCACGCAATGACTTGGAGTTGAGTATAGTAGTGGTTGCATTGAACATATAGAGACACTACCTTTATGGAGCAAGATTCGACCATAAGAGTTTGAAGTAACTATTTGATCAAAAAGAGCTCAATGTGAGGCAGAAGTGATGGGTGGAGTTTTTGAAGGACTATGACTTTTAGTTGATGTACCATCCTAGAAAAGCTAATGTAATGATGGATGCCTTGAGTAGGAAGACCGTTCACATGTTAGCTTTGATGGTGAAGGAGCTAGAACTTGTAGAGAAGTTTAGAGATATTGACCTCTATGTCGTGGGAAGTAGATACCATATTAGTTATGGGATGATCATGGTGACTAGTTGTTTCATGGAAACCATGAAAGAGAAGTAGTTGATAAATCCCATGTTGTGTAGGACCAAGGAACTATTGGGAATAAACAGGGTCAAGTATTTCAATTCGGTAGAAGATAGTATCTTGAGGTACAAAGGTAGGATCTGTGTACCACAGAACCCGAAGTTGAGAAGACTCATTTTGGAAGAAGGTCATAAGAGTAGACTTAGTTTGCACCCTCGGATGAAAAAGATGTATCAAGATTTGAAGATGTTCTGGTGGTCAGGAATGAAGGCAGAAGTGGCCAAATATGTAATTGTGTGCCTAATCTATCAAAAAGCTAACATAGAACATTAGAGACTCGGGAAACTATTGTATATGATAGAGATACTTTAGTGGAAGTGGGATAGCATCGCCATGGACTTTGTAGTATGTTTACCAAGGATGGTAAAGGGATTTGATTCTACTTGGGCCATTGTTGATAGGTTAACACAATATGCTCATATTTTGCCAATCAACATCAAGTATTCCTTAGAAAAGCTTAGATAGTTCATCTACATGGAGTGCCTTCAAGCATCATATCTGATAGGGACCTCTGATTTACATCACAATTTTGGCAAATCTTGCATCAAGCTTTGAGGACTAAAGTGAGACTCAATTTAGCATACCACCCACCAACAGAAGGCTAATCCAAAAGGATGATTCAATCTTTAGAAGAGTTGTTGAGAGCTTATGTGTTGGATCACCTTGGAAATTGGGATGAAGTTTTATCCTTAGTTAAATTCAACTACAACAATTATTATTGCGCAAGCATAGGGATGGAGCCCTTCGAAGACTTGTATGGAATGAGGTCTAGGACAAATTTGTGTCGGTTACAAGATGGTGAACACTTGATAGTGGGACTAAAGTTGGTGTAACAAAAAATGAAGAAGATCAAGAAAATCCAAGACAACATGAAAACTTATCAAAAGCGAATAGAAGTCCCATAACTGAGGTAAGCAGAGTGATAAAATCTATGAAACTCACCCCAAAGTTCATTGGACCATACCAAATTTTGCATAGAGTCAACCCTAAAACCTACCAAATGGTCTTACCTCCTTTCTTGTCAAATATAAATAATGTGTTCCATGTTTCCTAGTAAACAAAGTACATCCTAATTAAGAAAGTACACTTGAGATGCTTCGCATGTGTTAGAACTTGATAAAATGTAGATACTATAACACTCTAGTTTATATTCTATTTTATTATTGGTTGTAAATATTATATTTTATTAATTATTATTAATAATTGGTTTAATTATTTTATAATTAAATAAATAATATTTTAGGATAAATATATGTTGGGTTTTAATTAATTAAATTAAGAAAAATATAGGTCATTTTTAAATATGGTAAAAGCTTAAGTTCCACATTGAGTAACATAAGCTCATGCATCACCTCCTTCCACTATATAAGGAGTGGTAAGCTATCCCACGTTGAGCAATATGAACTCATACATCGTCTCCTTCTCCTGTATAAGGAGTTAGATACTAAGTAATAGGAACGACAAGAGAGCCTCTAAACAAGTTAGGTTTGATGCAAAGCATTAAACCCATGATTGTTTAATCATTCTCATCTCTTAGAGCTTCCTCAAGAGATGTGGGGACCTTTTGTTTGGATTTTACATGGAAGCAACTCGTGCTCATCATGGGCTGTTAAAGGGAATTGCGAGACCTATTTTGGGCTATATAAAGGAGCGACCTAGAGGAACCATAAAGATCTTCTATTGCTGAGTTAATTTTCCTAAACACGTGATTTCAAACTAAAGAACGAAGGAAGGAGAACCTTTAGAGGTAACTGATGAGTCATCAAATGTACATCTTAAGTGGACCTAAGAAGGGCACCATTGAGCAACTCACGAGCTTAAAAGATGACTGTTAGCTAAGATCCAGATTAATGGCCTAAACTTGAGTAAAACACAATCTGTGCTTAATCAAGGTTTTTAGCTAACTATCTCTTCATTGCAGGTCCAGCCAAACTCAGCCCGCCATCAGAAGCCCAGGCCGAGAGCCTCTCGGCCAGGCCGAGACTCAACCCACACAGGGAGCCCAGTCAGGTAGGTCTAGGTGGAACTCCACGTTAGCAATCAAAACCACCTTGGGTCCAGCTCAGCTTCACGTCACCACCTGGAGTAGCTTGCAACGCAAGTCACAGCAAGGGCAGAATAGGAATTGTACATGTAATTCTGTTAGCATCGTTAGCTGTGTCCACTCATGTATAAATAGATAGAGCTCTGAACGAATAGGGGCTTTTGGCATTCAAACTTTCCCGCGTTCATAATTCCGAACTCTCTCGTTCTCTTCTCCTTCGCTCACGGTGGTACACAGTGCTGTTAATGGTGTTTCTCTCGATTGAGGAAATGCAGGCTAAGAACTGAGAGGCCGAAGGTTATCAGAGGAGACCGATTGGAGCACCAACGCACTCTGGTGGACCTGAACCTCAGTGTCTTAGCTAGTTGAGGTGAATCATCGCCGTCGTCCATGACGATCGTTGTGGAAGATGGACTCCTCGAATCCAGGCCCTGTGTTTGTATTTTGCTTTCAATATTATGAGCATTTTCTGAATTCTGCACTCCATTGCATTCCTGAAATTTAAGTTCAATTACTGTGTTGCGATTGCACCTGGTAATGGAACAATGTTAAACTAAGCCGATTGGAACTGGTTTGGCTAATTCAGTAGGTAATCATTTAACGATTGTTGATTGAGAATCTAAAATCAGTTTGAACTTAATCTCTGCCAACTGATGAGGTGGCGATTGTGTAAATCCTCGGTATGGTAAGGGACGGACCTTTGGCGATTGCCATAAGAACACTGGAGGCTGATGAGGACTGTAATTGGAGTGATTGAACCAGAAAGACCTTGATTATTGGAACTAAACATGAACACAGTAATAGCAATAGCATTAGGAGTAGCGTAATTGCATTTGATTATAGTTAAGCTCTGTTATGATTCCAATTGCATTCCAACCCCCCTTGTTTACCGCTTTCTAAGTCCGAGACAGAGATAGTCCACCTCTGTAGCGTCTGTCTGCACTTAACCGAGACCAAGTCGGATCGTCTCTGTTGAGGTCGACTCGGCTCAGTTTCTGTTGAGAGCAACTCGGCCGTTGCCAAGACGAGTCAGTACTTACATCTCAGCTTCTACTCCACTTCACTTTGCACCAATTCACAACTGAGCACACTGTGTCCTTGAGAAGAATGACCTAGGGTTAGCTATACTATAGTTAGCTTTAGTTATTTGATAAGCGCGTAAAACGACTGTAAAAACGCCCATCATCAAATTGGCGCCGTTGTCGGGGACACAAGTTCTTTTGTGTTTCGATGTGCCAAGTAAACCGAGTTGAATCCGAGTTGTAAGAAGTTTTGTTTAGAGTTGTTGAGTTTGAATCTGTCAATAAATCTCCACGTGAATTCACTGATAAAATAAAAACAAATATATACATATAGATATAGAATAAATTCTTAATTCTGCATTGCATACATTAAATTTTCTAACTCTGCATTGCATTCAATTCAGCATTACATAGTGACCACATTCTGCTTCAGTAATCGTTGTTTTAGTTACTTTAAATCCAGCATGATGCATGACTAGGAGTAGCACTGACCCACTGTATACTTTTGATCCAGAAATAGAACTAACTTTACGAAGACTGCGAAAAATTAGAAATATCACAGTAAATAGTAGTAGTAGTGTGAATTCTGCTATTAACTCTGACCAGTTTTGTACTGACCATTTTATTGCGAGTACTAACAATTTCACAGAGCCAGGGCAGATGGAACACCAAGACAGGACGTTGAAAGAGCTAGCCACTCCAGATGTGGTGTACCAACCATGGTGTATCCAGTATCCACAACTGGAGCCGGCTCAGACATATGAATTGAAGTCTGGTTTGATACACTTGTTGCCTAAATTTCATGGTCTTGCAGGAGAAGACCCCCACAAGCATCTCAAAGAATTCAATGTGGTTTGTTCCACGATGAGGCCGCAGGGAATTCCAGAAGATTACATCAAGATGAAGGCATTTCCATTCTCCCTGGATGGAGCTGCAAAGGACTAGTTATATCTGCAGCCAGCACTCTTCAACACCTGGGGAGATACGAAACGGACCTTCCTAGAAAAATTCTTTCCAGCCTCTAGGACTGCGACCAACAGGAAGGAAATATGTGGGATAAGGCAGCATACAGGAGAAACTCTGCACGAATATTGGGAGCGCTTCAACAAGCTTTGTGCCACTTGTCCCCATCATCAGATCAGCGAACAGTTGCTGATCCAGTACTTTTACGAAGGACTATCAATGATGGACAGGAGCATGATTGATGCCACCAGTGGAGGAGCATTAATGGACAAAACACCAGTAGCAGCAAGGCATCTGATCTCGAACATGGCGAGCAACACTCAACAATTTGGGATCAGAGGGCCGAATCTATCTCGGCCAGTGAATGAAATCGGTGCAGCCTCCAACTAAAGGATGGAGAACCAGCTAACCGAATTGACATCTCTGGTGAGACAACTGGCTGTTAGTCAACATCACCCAGCCATGGCAGCAAAGGTCTGTGGCATATGTACTTCAATGGAGCATCCAACTGATTTGTGCCCCACTCTCCAAGAGATCGAGTTTGCAAACAGAAAGTGTTGGAGCCGTAGGAGGATTCCAGTACGGGAAGCAGCCATACCAGAACCGGCAGTTCGATAATCAACCATATGGGAGACAACCATTTCGGCCCAGCCCACAACAAGGACCATATGCAGCTCAAAGAGCCAGATCCATGCCGAATGCACCCTATGGAGTATCTGGTTACCAACAGCCGAGTCCGCAATACCCAGCACCATCCTTCCCACCATAGCAACAGAGAACTCCTACTCAAAACAACTCTCCATCACTAGAAGATTTAATGAAGCAGCTGGCAACAAGCAACCTAGAATTCCAACAGTCAGTAAGTTCCAACAACCTACAATTCCAACAGAATATGACCGCCACCATCCACGATCTCAAGATGCAAATAGGACAGCTAGCAAATACTATGAGCGAGTTATAGTCAGCCAGCTCAAGCAGCCTTCCCTCCCAACCCATTCTGAATCCGAGAGGGAACGCCAATGCAGTAATACTTAGAAGCGGCAAAGAATTACCTCAGCCTGCACAGCATCAGGAACTGCAGCCAACTGAAGCCGACTCTGAAACAATGGCCGACTCACCGTCTCACCCACAGACAACTGTCCTATTGCCATTTCCATCCCGGACCGTCTCAACACGAAAACCAGATTCTGATGACGAGCTGCTGAAGATGTTTTGGAAGGTGGAAATCAACATTCCACTTCTCGACGCGATCAAGCAAATTCCGAAGTACGCGAAATTCCTTAAGGAATTGTGCGTACACAAAAGAAGAAAGCTAAAGGGGAATCCAGAACTTGGAGGTGTGGTCTCAAGTTTATCAAGGAACAGTCCCATTGCAAGGATTTCACAGGTCTTACCAAAGAAGTGCCGAGACCCCGGTATCTTCTCGGTCCCATGCACTATCGATGATTGCACATTCGCTGATGCTATGCTGGACCTGGGAGCGTCAATCAACGTCATGCCCGCATCAACTTATAGGTCCCTCAATTTCGGAGATCTGGAACCCACAGGGATGACCATTCAGCTTGCTAACAGAAGCATCGTGCAACCCCTGGGAGTTCTCGAAGATGTCCTCGTCCAGGTGAATGAACTAATATTTCGAGCTGATTTTTATGTGCTTGACATGGAGGACGAAGCATCCGGAAAAGGATCAACATTGATACTGGGGAGGCCATTTCTAATGACGGCAAGGACGAAGATTGACGTACATGCCGGAACGCTCTCTATGGAATTCGGTGATACGTTGGTGCAGTTCAACATTTTTGAAGCCATGAAGCACCCCACCGAAGATCACTCTCTCTTTGGCATAGACATAATGGAACAGTTGGTGGAGGAATACTTCCAACTAGACAGTTGTAGTGAGGGAATGGAAGATCTTGCTAGAACTGCAGAAGCCAGTAGCTGCTCAAAGGCTGACCATAATGAAGTACTAGAGTCCCCAGACTTTGAGGATGATCACAGTGACGTCAGCAACTTGGCATTTGAAAAAGAACTAACCAGGTTAATAAACCAAGTCTGCTACCCTAACCCCTCAAAGAGTGAGAATAGTGTAGAGATAAGAGTTGCCGAGACTACGAAGCCTCTACTTGCACAATTGGCAACCATATTCACGGCCGAAATGAAGTCGGCTAAAGAAGATCGAGTCAACACAAGGTCAAAAGTCAACTCGGCCGAAGAGTTAACCACGCAAACCGACACACTTGCCGAAACCATCTCGGCCAGTAAAGACCAGACTCAATCCAAGCTCATTGTTCTGCCCGGATTCGAGATCGAAACTGCACAAGCAGTCAGAGTTGACCTCAATCCGCCAAGAACCGAAACCATCCTTCCGCGTCGATCGACGCAGCACAAGGCCGAGATTATGACGGCAATCCTAATGCCGAGTCTAGAACAAGCCGGCCAGACGGATCCGAGAGCTGTAACTCAGGAATCTCCAGTTCCATCTCCACCACCCACAGAGCTGAAACCATTGCCTAGCCACCTGAAATATGCCTTTTTGGACAATGAACAGCAGCTCCCGGTCATCATTGTAAGCAACCTCCTCTCGGAGCAAGAAGACAAGCTGCTGGAAGTCCTTAGGCAACACAAACAGGCAATTGGATGGAAACTTTCTAACCTTCCAGGTATTAACCCATCCATATGCATGCACAGAATATTAATGGAGGAGGACATTAAGCCCATAAGGCAACAGCAACGAAGGCTGAATCCCACCATTCTAGATGTAGTCAAGAAAGAAGTCACGAAGCTGCTCGCTGCAGGCATCATCTACCCTATCTCAGACAGCCAATGGGTGAGTCCCGTGCAAGTAGTGCCAAAGAAATCTGGAATGACCGTCATGAAAAACCAACAAGATGAGTTGGTACCTACACGGATTCAGAACAGCTAGCGGGTGTGTATCGATTACAGAAGACTCAATCAGGCAACCCGCAAGGATCACTTTCCTTTGCCTTTTATTGACCAGATGTTAGAGAAAATAGCAGGGAAATCCCATTACTATTTTCTGGATGGATTCTCAGGATACATGCAAATACACATAGCACCGGAGGATCAACATAATACCACTTTCACATGCCCGTTTGGCACTTTTGCGTACACCCGCATGCCATACGGCCTGTGCAACGCTCCGAGCACATTTCAACGTTGCATGATGAGCATCTTCTCGGATTTGCTACAGGACTGCATGGAGGTGTTTATGGATGACTTCACGGTGTATGTAGAATCATTCGATGCATGCCTGAATAACCTGTCCAAGGTGTTGAAGAGATGCATTGATAAGAACCTGGTTCTCAACTTCGAAAAATGCCATTTCATGGTGACTGAGGGAATAGTGTTGGGACACCTAGTCTCTAACAGAGGCATCAAAGTGGACAAGGCGAAAATAGACATAATCACCTCCCTTCCAAACCCCGCTTCTGTGCGGGAAGTTCGCTCATTTTTGGGACATGCAGGTTTTTATAGAAGGTTCATCAAGGACTTCAGTAAAATAGCTCTGCCTCTATCCCAACTTCTACAAAAGGATGCAGATTTCAACTTTGACCAGCCTTGCATTGAGGCATTTCAGGAGCTGAAGAATAAACTCACACCTGCACCTATCCTGCAAGCACCAGACTGGGCCCTGCCATTTGAGCTCATGTGCGACGCATCCAATTCGACACTAGGAGCTGTTCTCGGCCAGAGAGCACGAGTCGGCCAACCAGTCCATGTTGTTGCATATGCGTCTAGAACCATGGACTCGGCCCAGCAAAATTACACGGCGACTGAGAAGGAACTTCTGGCAATTGTGTTTGCCTTGGATAAGTTTCGCTCCTACCTTCTCGGTTCTAAGATAGTCATGTTCTCCGATCACTCGGCTCTAAAGTACTTGCTGAAGAAGCCGGATGCCAAGCCGAGACTGATCCGGTGGATGCTTCTTCTCCAAGAATTCGACTTGGATATTAGAGATAAGAAAGGTGTGGAGAATTCTATAGCGGACCACCTCAGCAGGATTGAAAGAGAAAGCAAATAATTGCCTATCCGAGACGAGTTCCATGACGAGCAACTCCTGCACCTCAAGACAGCCACACCATGGTTTGTAGATATTTGTAATTTCGTGGCAACATCTCAATTTCCACCTGAGGCATCTCGAACGTACAAAGAGAAAATCAGAATTGATGCTAAGTACTACGTATGGGATGACCCCTATCTATGGAGATTATGTAGTGATAAGATCATCCGCAGGTGCATTCCTGATGCCGAGATCAAGTCGATCCTCCACTTCTACCATTTGGCCCCTGGAGGAGGCCACTACGGCTCATCTTAGACTGCCAGGAAAGTGCTTGATTGTGGCCTTTATTGGCCTTATATTTTCAGAGACGCTCATCAATTCGTCTCCTCCTACGACAGATGCCAGAAAGCAGGGATGGCCTTGAACCAAAGACATGAAATGCCCCAGCAACCTATCCTATTTTGCGAAGTCTTTGACGTCTGGGGTATCGATTTTATGGGGCCATTCCCAATCTCCAATGGCTATTCATACATCCTGCTTGCCGTCGATTATGTATCAAGATGGGTAGAAGCCATTCCCACCAGAACCAATGATGCCAAGGTAGTAGTGGACTTTCTTAAGTCCAACATTTTCTACAGGTTCGGTGTTCCAAAAGCGCTCATCACTGACCAGGGAAGTCACTTCTGCAACAGAGCCATGGCCACCCTTCTTCAGAAATATGGGGTAACGCACAGGATAGCTACAGCATACCACCCCCAGACAAATGGGCAAGCTGAAGTGTTTAACAGGGAAATCAAGCATACTCTGCAAAAGATGACAAATCCCAGTAGGAAGGACTGGAGTGGACTCCTTGAGGATGCTCTATGGGCTCACAGGACTGCATATCGAACACCACTAGGGATGTCTCCCTATCGAATTATGTTCGGGAAAGCCTGTCACCTCCCTGTGGAGCTCGAGCGCAAAGCTTACTGGGCAGTTAAGCAATGCAACATGGCTTATGACCAAGCAGGAGAGCATAGGAAGTTCCAACTTCAACAATTAGATGAACTTCGCATGGAAGCCTATGAAAACGCCAGGATCTACAAGCAGAAAGTAAAAAAGTTCCACGACCACAATATCCTGAGGAAAGATCTCCATATTGGCCAAAAAGTGTTGCTATTCAATTCCAGGTTAAAGCTCATAGCAGGTAAGCTTCGCTCCAGATGGGATGGACCTTTTGTTATTACTGACATATTTCCCCATGGTGCAGTGCAGCTAAGGGAAGAACGGACCAACCGCACCTTTCAGGTCAATGGGCACCAAGTCAAACCTTTCCTCGAAGGTCCGACACCAACAGGAGAGAACATGGAGAACATTTCCTTAGTGGAACCGACTCCACCAGATGGCACAACCTAGGCCAACTCGGCCACCCTCTTCACATTGAGGACAATGCCGAAACTAAGTGTAGGGGGGGTTCTGTCCTTTCGGAAACTGATCATTCACGTCATATCTGCCCTTCTTTTCTCTAACTTTTTCATTCCCTCTAACTTTTTCATTCCCTCTAACTTTTCCATTTCGTTTCTTACATATCTGGTATGCCATTTTAAGTCTCATTAGTATTTTTGCTGCTTAAGTTTGTGTTTAATAAAAGAGTCTCCACTGCCGAGTCTGTGATGATGTGCGTTTTTACAGTCGTTTTACGCGCTTATCAAATAACTAAAGCTAACTATAATATAGCTAACCCTAGGTAATTCTTCTCAAGGACACAGTATGCTCAGTTGTGAATTGGTGCAAAGTGAAGTGGAGTAGAATCTGAGATGTAAGTATTGACTCGTCTCGGCAATGGCCGAGTTTCTCTCAACAGAAACTGAGCCTAGTCGACCTCAACAAAGACGATCCGACTTGGTCTCGGTTAAGTGCAGACAGACGCTACAGAGGTGGACTATCTCTGTCTCAGACTTAGAAAGCAAGAAATAGGGGGGTTGGAGTGCAAGTAAAGCAGAAAGTAAACTAAGACCATGAATGCAGTAAACATATACTACTATTACTAGTTATCTATTATTATTACTATATAATTGTGTTCATGTTCAATCCTGTATGTTCAAATCCAGTCCAATTTCCACACTCCAGTTCTCAGTCCATATCAGCCTTTGGTAGTCTTATGGCGATCGCCAAACATTCGTCTGTTGCCATACCGAGGAATTACGCAATCGCTACCTCACCAGTTGGCAGGGATTAAGTGCAGAGCTGATTTTAGGTTCTCGATCAACAATCGTTAAGTGATTACCTACTGAATTAGTTAAACCAGTTCCAATCGGCTTAGCTTAACATTGTTCATATTCAAATGCAATCGCAATTCAAACATGAATTAAAGAAGAGGAAGGAGAGAGGAGATATGAAATGCAGAATGAAATTGATTAACAGAAACATAATACAAATACAGTGGTCCTGAATTCAGGTGAATCCATCTTCCACAACGATCGCCATGGTTGATGGTGGTGGTTCACCTCCGTTAGCCTGAGCGTTGAGGATCAGCTCCACCAGAGTGCGTCAGTAGTCTGATCGGTCCCCTCTGGCAGACTTCGGCTTCCCAGTCTCAAACCTACACTTCCTCAATCGAGAGAAATGCCAATGTAGCACCGTGCACCACCAGGAATAGAAGGATGAGGGCGAGGAGATGGAGTAAATGAAGTGTATTAAGAGTGAATTCAAAGACAGAACGTGTAAAAAGTGCACAGCTCTTCCTATATATACACCAGTTGAGCAGCTAGATGCTAACAAAATATCCTAACGAATCCTAACAGAATTACACTATGAATGTCCTATTCTACCCCTATGGAGATCTTCTAACGTGACATGGCAGATTTCCTAGGAGTGACATGGCATTTGAGCTGACGCTGAGATGGCCTCCGAGCCGGATAGCTGATGTGGTCAATACAACTGGGCCTCTCTATTGGGCTGCTGAGCTGCATGGCATGGGTTGCCGGGACGACTCTGTTCCTACCGAGATGGAGTCGGTCTGGCCGAGACGACTTCATCTCGGCTGACACTCCTCTATTGACCCTGGTCAACTCGGCTTGACCTGCAGAAGAAGGAGTGATACTTTTATTAGCTAAGAAATCTGAATTAACACAGATTTGTATTTTCTCTGTAATCGAACCCATAGAATGAATCTTAGCTAACAATCCACTCTTGAGCACAGAATAGTCTTGCAAACCTCCTTCTTAGGTGTCTAAAAGATGTATAAATTGTAACTCATCACACCCCCACACTTACCCTTTTGCACTCTTGGGAAAAATAAAATGAAAATCATCAAGGGGAAATATTTAAAGATAGAAAAGAATTTTCTTCACTTGGCTTCCTTTAGTTCAATCGAGACAGAGTCGGTACTCATTCACTCTGAGATCGAGATACTCTAACAATCCGGAAATTACTCCTTCCGCGCTCTAGGCAAATTCATGACCTGCAAACAAGAGAAGGTAACCAAGAGTGACAAAGCTCTCTTTTAGGCAAATAACTCCCTCATTTCTCACGTGTCTGGGCTTGTATTTGCACTCAACATTCATGGAACTGATATTACCATACTTTGGCGAATCTCTCTTCTTACACCTGCAAAAACACACACAATTATGATCACTAGGACTTCTTTTCGGCTTGTAGCGAGGCTGGGTCACGGGTAGGATAGAATATGGGAAAACTAGCTTCAGGACCCACGAGGAAGAGAGGAGCAATAGGGAGTAAGCTTTATCAGCTTGAGGGATAACCCAGGATGCTGTCAATTCCTCCTTCTTGCTGCTACCAACGCATTTTCTTTTCTTTTTCTTATTATACAACTCATGCAGCTGTTTTCTTTCTTTATTCTTTTCAGCTCAGATTTTCAGCTACTGCTTCCTCTTTTTCTCTTTCCTTTCTTTCACTTGCTTTTATTCTTTTTCTTGCATTTTCAAGCCTTAGAGGGTGCTGAACAACCTTTTGCTTCCTGGAGTTCCCCCACACTTGATCATGATTTACTCCCAAAACAATTCCAAAACTCCTCTGCTCCTCGAAGGTGAGGTTGGTTCATGGTTTTTCTGGCCTTGGCTTGTAGTGAACTGTTAGGAAGAATGGTTACATTAGGCATAAAAGGGGTAAACAACAGACACATTTGTTCAAGTAGGCTTTATTTGGCTCAGGGCTTATAAGAAACATGGCCTAGATCATGTCATTCCTTCATGTGAGAACAATTGTATCCAGAGAGTTAAGGCAAAATGTAGAATATGCAGTTGTCATGAATGCAAAAATCACACTAGAAAAAGAGGAGAAATGGCAATATGTAAGCCATCAATGTTTACAAGGCTAAAAATCTCACACAGGTTGTATTTGCTCTGACACAGGGGGATTCCTTCTTAGATTCTCAATCAACTATTGACTAGAGCTCAAGAGTTTCATTCCCCTCAAGCTAGAGAAATCTCTTGCCACAGTTGCAGAGTTACTTCCCACTGACTTATTCAAACTTTCAAAAGCCAGTTCAAGATTCTTTTCAAAACAATTTTACTTTTGACAATCCATTTGAAAATTCTAATTAGGAGGAAAGATTAAAGGTAAATGACAAAATTGAAACTCTGCCAGGCCGAAGAGGTTCCGGATCCAGCCGAGATGGCACAGAACCGGCATGGACTCGGCTTAGGCAGCTTTTATTGAAAAACATGACAAAACGACGCAACTGAAAGAAAACAACAAAGTGATTAAAACTAACAAAACAAAAATTAAAATTAGCAGAGTTCAGGAGAGTGGGAACAGAGTTAAGACACAACAATTGAGATACTGTATATTTATGCCCCCCTCCACACTTAAAATCTGCATTATCCTCAATGCGAGGCAGGGTCATCTATAGATGCTGGTTCCATCAATGATATTATCTCCATGTCATGAGTGATAGGCGCTGGACCTTCATGGAATGGCTTAATCTGATGCCCATTGACCTGGAAGGTGCTGTTGCTGTGTTCATCTTTTAGCTGTACTGCACCATGGGGAAACACATTAGTGATAACAAAAGGCCCATCCCATCTAGAACGTAGTTTACCTGCAATGAGCTTGAGGCGTGAGTTAAACAAGAGAACTTTCTGGCCCACTCGGAATTCTTTTCTCAGGATCTGCTGGTCATGGAATCGCTTGATTTTCTGCTTGTAGATCCTAGAGTTTTCATATGCTTCCAAGCAGAGTTCATCTAACTCTTGCAGCTGAAATTTTCTCTGCTCTCCTGCTTGGTCATAAGCCAAATTGCACTGCTTAACAGCCCAGTATGCTCTGTGTTCTAGCTCCACAGGAAGGTGACAGGCTTTACTGAAAACAATCCTATAGGGAGACATCCCTAAAGGTGTTCGGTATGCAGTTCTATGAGCCCAGAGAGCAACCTCAAGGAGGCGGCTCTAGTCCTTCCTGCTGGGATTGGTCATCTTTTGCAATGTTTTCTTGATTTTCCTGTTGAACACCTCTGCTTGGCCATTTGTTTGGGGGTGGTAGGCAGTAGCAATTTTGTGTGCTACTCCATATTTTTGAAGAAGGGAAGCCATAGCTCTATTACAGAAGTGACTGCCTTGGTCACTTATGAGTGCTTTTGGCACACCGAACCTGCAGAAAATATTGGACTTCAAAAAGTCCGTAACCACTCTTGCATCATTTGTTCTGGTGGCAATGGCTTCTACCCATCTTGATACATAATCCACGGCCAGCAGAATGTATGAGTAGCCATTGGAGACTGGGAATGGCCCCATGAAGTCTATTCCCCAGACATCAAAGATTTCACAAAATTGGATGGGTTGCTGGGGCATTTCATGCCTTCTGTTCATGGCCACTCCTGCTCTTTGGCAATTCTCGCAGGTGGAGACGAATTCATGCGCGTCCCTGAAGATAGTTGGCCAGTAAAGGCCACAGTCTAGTACTTTCCTGGCAGTCCGAGTTGATCCATAGTGACCGCCTCCAGGTGCCGAGTGGCAGAACTGGAGAACCGAATTGAACTCGGCTTCAGGAATGCACCTGTGGATGATCTTGTCACTGCACAGTCTCCAAAGGTAGGGATCATCCCAAATGTAGTATTTGGCATCGCTTCTGAGTTTATCTTTGTATGCCCGAGATGCCTCTGGTGGAAACCGAGATGCTGCAACAAAATTACAAATGTCAGCAAACCATGGTGGAGACGTTTTTATATGTAGCAATTGCTCATCAGGGAACTCGTCTCGGATAGGCATCGGTTCGCTTTCTTTCTCAGTTCTGCTCAGATGATCTGCTACAGAATTCTCAGCATCCTTCTTGTCTCTGATTTCCAGGTTGAATTCTTGAAGAAGAAGCATCCATCTAATCAGTCTTGGCTTAGCATCGGGCTTCTTCAGCAAGTACCTCAAGGCAACATGGTCAGAGAACACAATTATCTTGGAACCGAGAAGGTAGGAACAAAATTTGTCCACGGCAAAAACTATTGCCAAGAGCTCCTTCTCAGTTGTTGTGTAGTTTTGCTGGGCCGGATCCATAGTTCTGGATGCATAGGCTACCACGTGCGCTGGCTGGCCGGCTCGAGCCCTTTGGCCGAGAACGGCTCCCAATGCCGAGTTGGATGCGTCACACATCAATTCAAAGGGGAGGTCCCAGTCTGGTGCTTGCAGGATGGGGGCGGATGTGAGTCTTCTCTTCAACTCCTGAAATTCTTCCATACAGGGTCGGTCAAAGTTGAATTCCACATCCTTATGTAGCAGCTTGGACAGAGGCAAGGCAAGTTTACTGAAATTTTCGATGAATCTCCTGTAGAAACCTGCGTGTCCTAAGAATGAGCGAACCTCCCGCATAGAAGCGGGGTTTGGAAGGGAAGTAATGATATCTATCTTTGCTTTGTCTACCTCGATGCCCCTGTTGGAGACCAGGTGTCCCAACACTATTCCTTCAGTCACCATGAAGTGACATTTTTCGAAATTGAGCACGAGATTTGTGTCAACGCATCTCTTCAACACTCTTGATAGATTACTCAGACATGCATCAAATGAATCGGCATATACCATGAAGTCATCCATGAACACCTCCATGCAGTCCTGTAGCAAGTCCGAGAAGATGCTCATCATGCAACGTTGAAATGTACTCGGAGCATTGCAGAGGCCAAATGGCATGCGTGTGTATGCAAAGGTACCAAATGGGTAGGTGAAGGTTGTCTTATGTTGATCTTCAGGGGCTATATGGATTTCCATGTAGCCTGAGAATCCATCCAGAAAGCAGTAATGGGATTTCCCTGCTAACTTCTCAAGCATCTGGTCAATGAAAGGCAGAAGAAAGTGATCCTTACGAGTTGCTTGGTTTAATCTTCTGTAGTCAATGCACACTCGCCAACTGTTCTGAATCCTAGTTGGTACCAGCTCATCCTGCTGATTTTTCATGACAGTCATCCCGGACTTCTTTGGCACCACTTGCACAGGGCTCACCCATTGGCTATCCGAGATGGGGTAAATGATCCCTGCAGCAAGGAGTTTGGTAACTTCCTTTTTAACCACGTCCAGGAGTGTTGGATTCAGTCTTCTTTGCGGCTGCCTTATGGGCTTGATTTCCTCCTCCATTAATATTCTATGCATGCAGATGGAGGGGTTTATGCCAGGAAGGTCAAAAAGCTTCCACCCTATTGCCTTCTTATGTTGCCTTAGGACCTCCAGCAATTTGTCTTCTTGCTCTCGGTTGAGATTGCTAGCAATGATAACCGGGAGTTGCTGTGCCTTGCCCAAGTAGGAATATTTCAGATGACTCGGCAATGTTTTTAAATCTATGGGTGGTGACGGTGATGGAGATTTGTCAGTTTCTGAGGTTGGATCCGACTGGCCGACTTGATCTTGATCAGGCACCAGGTGTGCCGACATGATTTCGGCCCTTGTCTGCTTTGGCCGGCTCGACTTCATGGTTTTGGCAATTGTCGGAATGGAGTCGGCATTGGCTTTAAGCGTTCCTTCTGAGTCGGATCCGGATGGACTCCTTATTTTTACTACAATATGAGTTAGGTCTTCTGTGGCCGAGATGGTCTCGGCAAGCTTGTCGGCTTTGACTTCTTTGGCCGAGTTGACTTTGACTTCTTCATTGACTCGGCCTTCTTTGGCCGACTCATTCTTGGCCGTAAAAATTGTCGCTAAGTGTGCAATGGGAGACTTTTCAGCTTTAGCGACTTTGTTTTCTGCATCATTTGAATACTCTGAGTGTTCTGTGCTACAGACTTGCTCTAACAATTCGGACAGTTCCAATCCAAAGGCCAGGTCAGCAACATCACTATGATTGTCCTCAGAGTTGGAGGGGTCTTGTACTTCTTCATAGTCGGCCTCTTCATCTGTAACTCCTGGGCAGCTGCTTTCATCGTCATTCTCAGTAGACTCTTCAATGTTTTCACCACTGCCATTTAGTTGAAGATATTCTTCAACTAGTTCATCAAGTATATCAATGCCAAAGAGAGAGTGGTCTTCGGTTGGGTGCTTCATAGCTTCGAAAATGTTAAATTGCACCAAGGCGTCACCGAATTCCATGGAGAGCGTCCCTACATACACGTCAATCTTTGTTTTGGCTGTCATCAAGAAAGGTCTTCCCAGAATTAAGGTGGATTCCTTCCCGGATGTTTCATCTTCCATGTCTAGCACGTAAAAATCAGCTAGAAATATTAGTTCATTGATTTGGACGAGAACATCCTCGAGAACTCCAAGGGGCTGGACAATACTCCTATTTGCCAACTGAATGGTCATCCCTGTGGGTTCCAAGTCACCAAAATTCAGGGATCTGTAGATTGATGTGGGCATGACATTAATTGAGGCTCCCAGGTCCAACATGGCATTGGCAAAAGTGCATTCGCCGATGGTGCATGGGACCGAAAAGACTCCAGGGTCTCTGCATTTTTTTGGCAGAGTTAAGGAACTTGTAGTGATTGCTCCATTCTGTGTCAGAGCCGACACCACACCTCTAGTTTCCTTGCTCCCCTTTATTTTTCTCCTTTTGTGTACAGACAATTCCTTGAGGAATTTTGCGTACTTAGGGACCTGTTTAATAGCATCGAGGAGTGGAATATTGATTTCCACCTTGCGGAACATCTTCAACAATTCTTCATCCGACTCTGGCTTCCTTGCCGAAGTGGTCCGAGGTGGAAATGGCAATGGGACAATTGTCTCTAGCCGAGACTGTAAGTCGGCATTTGACTCGGAGTCGGCTTCTTTTGATCTCGGCACCTGCTCCAATGTAGGTTGAGGTAGTTCTTTTCCACTTCGAAGAGTGACTACACTGGCGTTACCTCTCGGATTTGGAATGGGTTGAGAGGGAAGGTTGTTGGATCCTGTCGACTGTAATTGGCTTACAGTGTTGGCTAGCTGTCCAATCTGCGTTTTGAGGTCCTGGATGGTGGCAGTCATGTTCTGCTGGAGCTCACAGATTGTTGGAATTCCAGGTTGCTGGTTGCAAGCTGCTTCATCAGGTCTTCCACAGATGGAGAGTTGCCTGGAGTAGGCATTCTCTGCTGTTGTTGTTGCTGCTGGAAAGGTGGTGCTTGGTATTGCGGAGTCGGCTGTTGATAACCTGCCTGCCTCTGATAGGTGCTCGGCGTGGATCCGAATTGTTGGGTTGCATATGGTCCTTGATTCGGTCCTGGCCGAAATAGCTGTCTTCCCTGTTGCTGGTTATCAAATGGCCGATTCTGATACGGCTGCTTCCCGTACTGAAATCCACCTATGGCTCCAACATTTTCTGGCTGGTCCGACTCGGTTTCTTGGAGAGTGGGGCACATATCAGTGGGGTGCTCCACGGAAGTACATATGCCACATACTTTTGCTGCCATGGCTGGTTGGTGTTGCCCAACACCAAGCTGTCTCACCAATGATGTTAACTCGGTCAGCTGATTCTCCAACCTCTGATTGGAAGCTGCACCGATTTCACTCACCATCCGTGGTTGATTTGGCCCTCTGATCCCAAACTGTTGTGTATTACTTGCCATATTAGAAATCAGATGCCTTGCTGCTACTGGCGTCTTGTCCATTAGGGCTGCGCCACTGGCTGCGTCTATCATGCTTCTGTCCATCAGCGATAATCCTTCATAAAAATACTGGATTAGCAACTGTTCGCTGATCTGATGATGTGGACAGGTGGCACAGAGTTTGTTGAACCTATCCCAGTACTCGTGCAGTGTTTCTCCTGTATGCTGCCTTATCCCACATATTTCCTTTCTAATGGACGTAGTGCGGGATGCCGGAAAGAACTTCTCCAGGAAGGTGCGCTTCATGTCTCCCCAGGTATTGAAAAGTACTGGCTGAAGATACAGCCAATCCTTCGCTGCTCCATCCAGGGAGAATGGAAATGCCTTCATTTTGATGTAGTCTTCTGATATCCCTTGCGGCCTCATTGTAGAACAGACCACATGGAATTCTTTTAAATGCTTGTGGGGGTCTTCTCCTGCAAGACCATGAAACTTAGGCAACAGGTGTATAAGACCAGATTTTAACTCATATGTTTGGGCTGGCTCCAGCTGTGGGTATTGGATGCACCAAGGTTGATACACCACATCTGGAGTGGCTAATTCCTTTAGTGTCCTATCGTTTTTCTCCATTCGTCCTGATTCTGCAAAGACGTTAGAACTAGAAACAAAATTGTTAGTGTAAAACTGGTTAGAGTCAGCTACAGAATCTATATTGATACTAGTATTTACTGCAGCGTTCCTAATTTTGCGCAATCTTCGTAAAGTTAATTCTATTTCTGGGTCAAAAACATACAATGGGTCAGTACTACTTCTAGTCATGCATTGTACATATTATGCAGAAATTTCAGAATTAGAAATAGTATTTGAAATAGTAAATGCAGAATTAGAAACTACAGCTATCAGTTAACTAACCAATGGAACTACAGAATGGCATACAGAAAGAATGCAATCAAACTAGCACGAATGCAAAACAGAAAACTAGCATGCTTTTTATTTAGGATCCATAAACAAAATAGACAGACATAGACAAGTTCAAAAGACTCAAGACTGACTTGACAAACACACTTTACAGACTCAAAATTCGATCCCACTTAGCTTGGCACACAAATACACAAAAGAACTTGTGTCCCCGACAACGACGCCAATATGATGATGTGCGTTTTTACAGTCGTTTTACGCGCTTATCAAATAACTAAAGCTAACTATAGTATAGCTAACCCTAGGTCATTCTTGTCAAGGACACAGTATGCTCAGTTGTGAATTGGTGCAAAGTGAAGTGGAGTAGAATCTGAGATGTAAGTACTGACTCGTCTCGGCAATGGTCGAGTTTCTCTCAACAGAAACTGAGCCTAGTCGACCTCAACAAAGACGATCCGGCTTGGTCTCGGTTAAGTGCAGACAGACGCTACAGAGGTGGACTATCTCTGTCTCAGACTTAGAAAGCAAGAAATAGGGGGGTTGGAGTGCAAGTAAAGCAGAAAGTAAACTAAGACCATGAATGCAATAAACATATACTACTATTACTAGTTATCTATTATTATTACTATATAACTGTGTTCGTGTTCAATCCTGTATGTTCAAATCCAGTCCAATTTCCACACTCCAGTTCTCAGTCCATATCAGCCTTTGGTAGTCTTATGGCGATCGCCAAACATTCGTCCGTTGCCATACCGAGGAATTACGCAATCGCTACCTCATCAGTTGGCAGGGATTAAGTGCAGAGCTGATTTTAGGTTCTCTATCAACAATCGTTAAGTGATTACCTACTGAATTAGTTAAACCAGTTCCAATCGGCTTAGCTTAACATTGTTCATATTCAAATGCAATCGCAATTCAAACATGAATTAAAGAAGAGGAAGGAGAGAGGAGATATGAAATGCAGAATGAAATTGATTAACAGAAACAGAATACAAATACAGTGGTCCTGAATTCAGGTGAATCTATCTTCCACAACGATCGCCATGGTTGATGGTGGTGGTTCATCTCCATTAGCCTGAGCGTTGAGGATCAGCTCCACCAGAGTGCGTCAGTAGTCTGATCGGTCCCCTCTGGCAGACTTCGGCTTCCCAGTCTCAGACCTGCACTTCCTCAATCGAGAGAAATGCCAATGCAGCACCGTGCACCACCAGGAATAGAAGGATGAGGGCGAGGAGATGGAGTAAATGAAGTGTATTAAGAGTGAATTCAAAGACAGAACGTGTAAAAAGTGCACAGTTCTTCCTATATATACACCAGCTGAGCAGCTAGATGCTAACAAAATATCCTAACGAATCCTAACAGAATTACACTGTGAATGTCCTATTCTACCCCTATGGAGATCTTCTAACGTGACATGGCAGATTTCCTAGGAGTGACATGGCATTTGAGCTGACGCTGAGATGGCCTCCGAGCTGGATAGCTGATGTGGTCAATATAACTGGGCCTCTCTACTAGGCTGCTGAGCTGCATGGCATGGGTTGCCGAGACGACTCTATTCCTGCCGAGATGTAGTCGGTCTGGCCGAGACGACTTCATCTCGGCTGACACTCCTCTGTTGACCCTGGTCAACTCGGCTTGACCTGCAGAAGAAGGAGTGATACTTTTATTAGCTAAGAAATCTGAATTAACACAGATTTGTATTTTCTCTATAATCGAACCCATAGAATGAATCTTAGCTAACAATCCACTCTTAAGCACAGAATAGTCTTGCAAACCTCCTTCTTAGGTGTCTAAAAGATGTATAAATTGTGACTCATCAGTCTACCACAGCCAGAATGACCTCATCCTAGCAGAATTACGTGTCCAAAAGAAGAGAGGAAATTCCTTGCTGAGTCCAAGAGTCTGACGAGCCAGTAGAAGGAATCTCTTCATTCCCGAGCAAAAGCTGCTCTGCCTGAGGGAACCAAACCTTTGGGTCCTAAGTGCTAAGTGGCGGAAATGGGAAGAGGGAACCTTTAGAGTGAAGGAACAGAATCAGCCAGCGTGAGAATTTGAGCCTTGCAACAGAGATGGCTTACACTCTGCCATCTCCCTTCTTTCTGAGTAATTTTGCAAGCATGATAATTGTGTGTGCTGAATTTTGCCTTAACTCTCTGGATACAATTGTTTTACACATGCAGGAATGAAATGATCTAGGCCATATTTCTTATGAACTCAGAGCCAAAATAAGCTGTCCAAAAACAAGCTGACCCTTGTCACCCCCTTTTGAGCCTAAATTGACCACTTTTTCTTGCAGCTCACTATAGGCCGAGGCCAGAAAAAAACCATTCTTACCATACCCTCGAGAAGCTGAGGAGTAGTGGAATCGTCTTGGGAGCGAGCTAGAATCAAGTGTGGGGGAACTCTAGGGAGCGGAATTCGGTCAAAAGCAGCTGAAGATTTAGAAGAAGAGAAAAAGGAGAGAAAATGGAATGAAAGAAAAGAAAAGAAAGTACATAAAAACAGAAAACAAGCAGCTGAAATAAATAAGCTGAAATAAACAAAATCAGCAAGCTGCATGAGTAGAAGAAAGAAAGAATGTAAAACGGCGAGTAAATAAAGATTAAAGGAGACCACAGCAACCGGGACTGCCCTCATACTGGTTACACTCACTCCCCATTGCTCCTCTCCTCCCCGTGGGTCCTGAAGCTAGTTTTCTTAGATCCATTCGATCCATAACCTCAACCTCGCTACAAGCCAGAAAAGTCCTAGTGATCATAACTGTTGTGTTTTGCAGGCGTAAGAAGAGAGTTCTGTCAAGATATGGTAACACCAATTCCATGCAATGCTGAGTGTAAACACGACCCATACACTTGAGAGAAGCGAGAGAATTGAGCACATGAGTAAAAGTTCTATCACTCTGGGGGCACCCCTTCCCAATTGGAAGCCATGAAGGCCCCTGAGAACCAAATGAAGTAGCTCCCTGATTGCATGAGTGCCTTGACTAGGATGAAGAGAAGCCGACTCTGTAGGGTCAACTTAAGGAAATCAAACAGAAAAAAAAAATTCTCACTATGGTCACCCTTAATTGAGTCATATGTTTTGCCCAAGAGTGCAAAAGGCTAAGTGTGGGGGTTTGATGAGTCATCAAATGTACATCTTAAGTGGACCTAAGAAGGGCACCATTGAGCAACTCACGAGCTTAAAAGATGACTGTTAGCTAAGATCCAGATTAATGGCCTAAACTTGAGTAAAACACAATTTGTGCTTAATCAAGGTTTTTAGCTAACTATCTCTTCATTGTAGGTCCAGCCAAACTCAGCCCGCCATCAGAAGCCCAGGCCGAGAGCCTCTCGGCCAGGCCGAGACTCAACCCACGCAGGGAGCCCAGTCAGGCAGGTCTAGGTGGAACTCCATGTTAGCAATCAGAACCACCTTGGTCCAGCTCAGCTTCACATCACCACCTGGAGTAGCTTGCAACGCAAGTCACAGCAAGGGCAGAATAGGAATTGTACATGTAATTCTGTTAGCATCGTTAGCTGTGTCCACTCATGTATAAATAGATAGAGCTCTGAACGAATAGGGGCTTTTGGCATTCAAACTTTCCCGCGTTCATAATTCCGAACTCTCTCTTTCTCTTCTCCTTCGCTCACGGTGGTACACAATGCTGTTAATGGCGTTTCTCTCGATTGAGGAAATGCAGGCTAAGAACTGAGAGGCCGAAGGTTATCAGAGGAGACCGATTGGAGCACCAACGCACTCTGGTGGACCTGAAACTCAACGTCTTAGCTAGTTGAGGTGAATCATCGCCGTCGTCCATGACGATCGTCGTGGAAGATGGACTCATCAAATCCAGGCCCTGTGTTTGTATTTTGCTTTCAATATTATGAGCATTTTCTGAATTCTGCACTCCATTGCATTCCTGAAATTTAAGTTCAATTACTGTGTTGCGATTGCACCTGGTAATGGAACAATGTTAAACTAAGCCGATTGGAACTGGTTTGGCTAATTCAGTAGGTAATCATTTAACGATTGTTGATTGAGAATCTAAAATCAGTTTGAACTTAATCTCTGCCAACTGATGAGGTGGCGATTGTGTAAATCCTCGGTATGGTAAGGGACGGACCTTTGGCGATTGCCATAAGAACACTGGAGGCTGATGAGGACTGTAATTGGAGTGATTGAACCAGAAAGACCTTGATTATTGGAACTAAACATGAACACAGTAATAGCAATAGCATTAGGAGTAGCGTAATTGCATTTGATTATAGTTAAGCTCTGTTATGATTCCAATTGCATTCAACCCCTCTTGTTTACCGCTTTCTAAGTCCGAGACAGAGATAGTCCACCTCTGTAGCGTCTGTCTGCACTTAACCGAGACCAAGCCGGATCGTCTCTGTTGAGGTTGACTCGGCTCAATTTCTGTTGAGAGCAACTCGGCCGTTTCCGAGACGAGTCAGTACTTACATCTCAGCTTCTACTCCACTTCACTTTGCACCAATTCACAACTAAGCACACTGTGTCCTTAAGAAGAATGACCTAGGGTTAGCTATACTATAGTTAGCTTTAGTTATTTGATAAGCGCGTAAAACGACTGTAAAAACGCCCATCATCAGTAACCCCTAAGGAATAAGAAGAACAACCCTTAGGAATGTGTTTTCTAAGTCTATACTAGGTAAAGGGGGAGTGAGAAATCTTGCTCAAAGGTGTGTGTATGTCTATTAGTAGAGGGGTTGGCCCCAAACCTTGTTGATTGCTTATGTTTGATTGCCTTTGTCAATTGATAGAGTGTTTAGTTGTTGACCTATTAATTATTTGTGTTTGATTGCCTCTTTTGATGATAGAATGTTTACTTGTTTTCCTAGTTGGTTACTTGTGTTTGACTGCCTCTATGATTCACAGAGTATTTGGTTATTTGTTTATGGTTTCTGGTATTTGTCAATTGATAGAGTACAAATCTTTTAACCTCGTGGTCTTGGACTAAGGGTTTTCCCCCTAAACCCCAAGTTTGTATGCTTTGGTTCCCTAAATAGGGAATCAAGTTAATGACTTTTATTGATGGTTAAAGATTATATGTCTTGATTTCCCGAAAAGGGAACCAAGTTATGTACTTATACTTAAAAATTGTATGGAACTATGTGATATGTTTGTGTATGTCGTGAATTCAAGACATGATGAGTCATGATGTGCATTATAATAATAATAATTGAGATATACATTGAGAAGATCAAACAAAGATAAATAATAAGGATGAGTGTCAACGGGTTACCTAGGCCAAGAGATAGTGAGAATAGGCATGGGTGGGACTTGTAAAGTGAGTGGCCTAGCTTGTGAGAGGCAAAATGATCCTCGTTGGCCTAATGTTGAAAGTGGAATAATGATAAATTAAACTACATTTTATGCATCATTTAATGAAACAAATGTGTAAGGAAGTCGACACAAACCTAAGTTCATTATACCTCCTTAATAGTCATGATTAATCCCATGGGCTGAGACAAATGATGCAAGTCGAGTAATGCCTAATGTGCTACCAAAGAGTATCATGCTAGTGTGGGATGACCAAAAAAGAGGTTAAGCTAAGTGCCCTTATATTATTGTTGGTACCATATGGCATATGGAGTAGTACTAGGAGTACAAAATTGTCATTCATGTGCACATGTGGATTGTGTGATTGTGTGCTATTTATGTTGTGCTCATACCATGAGCTTGAGTAAGATATATTTCTCACTCTCTTTTGTTATTGTTTGTATTTGGGTTGAATGTCAGCTTGTAGGTGACGATGAGTAGAAGCATGAGAATAGAACTGGGCTCCTAATTTTACTACTTTTTCTAGTTTCATTTATTTTTGGATTTAGTGCTCTAATAGGACATGTGACATCAAGGCAATTGTAATTACTTTATAATAGTTTATTTTGGTTTATATTTTATGACTCCTATGTTGTTAGAAATTGGCCTTTCGCAACGCTAGTAGGAAAATACATTTACTTAAAATTATAGTATGTGAGCAAGTAATATGAAATCCCATACCAATTAATGTATGTTGGAAGTTTGAATTTTTTTTAAGTTTATTTATTATAATTATATAACATTAAGGGTAAATGGTGTCACATTCAGTGGTATCATAGTAGGTCAATTCATTCAGCCTTTATGTGTTGTGGTTGTCTTGCTACTAGTGTGTACTTTGATAAGAGTGTTTTACTAGTCAATTCATTCAACCTTTGTGTATTATATGGTTGTCTTGCTACTGGTGTATACTTTGATAAGAGTGTTCTACTAGTATATTGATAGTATTTCTAGTATAAGACTTGTGTGTTGCATTACTTGCTACATTTGGTTAGCGCAAGAAGTAATGGCTACTACTCGGTATAGCCATGCTATTGTCAACTCTTTCCATGCCTTAGCCTAGGTCGTGGAGTGGTGATTAGAGTAAGAATGGTGAAGTGATTGAGTTGCAAGAACTAGTTAGGTTCTAATAAAACAAACTGTCAATAGTCCATGGGGCATACAACCTTATAGGTGCACAAAGTTGGTTGCGGAGAATTGAAATATCTTTTGAGACATGTCATGCATAAACACTCAAAAGGTGACCATTATTATCTTCATGTTAGCTGAAGAAGTCGAGTGTTGGTGGGAGAATAACCGTTGATACTTGGAAGTTAAGGCCAGGGCAATTGCTTAGGAGAATTTTAAGAGATATTCTTGAAAGAAGTGCATTAGCATGACGTTTGTAACTACAAAGGGATAGAGTTCTTAGAGCTCAAGTAGGACAATAGGATCGTGGTAGATTATGCAATCAAGTTAAAGAATCATTTAGATACGTTCTTCATTGTTGGAATAAAGTTGGAAAGCATTTTAATTGCGTGAAGATTTATGAATGATCTACACCACAAATATAGCAAGCCATCAGCTATCAAGAAATTTGCTAATGTCCTTCATTGGTGAATAGATATAGGAACCTTGACAAGAATTATAGGGCAAGGGTTATGCACTACAAAAGTGTGGACCCTATGAAGGACAAGAAGTTTAGCAACCGAACAACAAGAAGCCATGTTCAATTCCATTGAGTTGGGTAGTAACCACTACAACAACTAGAAGGCTACAACAAGCTAACCTAATAGTGATGGTAGTAAAGAAAGAATTCTTTCTATCATAAAGAGGTAAGAAATGCGATCAACATGGATATACCATGTGCAAATGCAAGGATGAGACCATGATTTGTTTTAGCTGCAAGAAGCAAGGACACATTAGGAGCGATCATCCTAATCCCAAGGGGGAGCCAAATAGTAGGGATCAAAGTTAGCGAGCCAACCAAGTGAAGAAGTTCTTGAGAGAAGATATCTAAGTGTACATAACACTAGTTTCCCTAAAGACAAAGAAAGAGATTCTTGTCATTATTGTCTGTAGCTTGCCCTCGGAGAATGGAGTTCCACTTTCCATAGATTTAGTACCTTGTAAAGGACCCTTGCGACAACACTATTTAGATGCCGCCCTTAGAATTAGTCGAGCTTAAGATACAATTAGAGAAGTTGCTAGAGAAAAAGTTTGTGAAGCTTAGTGTGTCGTAGTAGGAGTACCATTCTTGCTTGTCAAGAAGAAGGACGAGAGTTTGAGGTTGTGTGTAGATTATCATCAACTAGGTGACGATTAAGAATAGATACCTTCTTCCAAGGTTAGATGATCTTTTGGAACAGGACCTTTTGTTTCTACCTAGATAGATTTTTAGTTGTCTAAATAGATGACAACCTAGTGTAATCTGAGACTTGGGAAAAACATGTTAAGCATCTGAAAGTGGTTTTGCAAGTCCTAAGTGACAAGTAGCATATTCCAAGATGTCAAGTGTGAGTTTTGGTCTAATGGATGAGTCTCTAGGTCATGTCGTATCATAGAGATGTATAGTTGTAAGTTGTTTCACCTATGTTAGTGTTTCCATACTTAAGTGATCCTTTTATAGTGTATATTGATGCATCTAAGATGAGTTTAAGTGATGTGTTTATGCTTAAAGATCTGGTAGTGACTTAGGAAACTAGACAACTTAAGACTCGTGAAGGAAAACTATCTTAACGTGAATTAGAGTTAGTAGTTGTAGTGTTGTGCTTAAACTGTAGAGACATTAGTGGATGAATCTAGATTTGAGGGTTTTAGTGACCATAAAAGATTTAGGCACTTGTTGATAAAAAAAGAGTTGAAAATGAGATAGTGTAAATGGTTAGGATTTCTTAAGGATTATAACTTTAATCTTAGTCACCACCCAAGCAAAGCCAATGTTGTGGTCAATGCCTTGAGTATGAAATCCTTGAATATGTCTACTTTAATGGTTATAGAGATATTAGAGACTTAAGCTTAGTACATGAGATTACTCTAGAAAGCATGAAGTTGGGTATCTTGAAGATAACTAGTGATTTGATAGAAAGAAGTAAGGAAGGTTGCAAGCAAGGCTTATATTTGCTAGATTAATAGAGTGATAACTCATGAAAAGAAGATTGATAAGATAAGAACCGATGAGATAATGAGATTTTATGATAAAATTCATGTGATGGGTGTAACCAAGTGATAGTACGTATTTTATACCCCTTACAAGGTCTTTAGATGAGTAAGGTAGACTATAATTTGAAGTTAAGAATCATGTATTAGCTAAGATTTAGAGTTCCAAGGTTAAACTAAGGAAAATGCAAATCTAGGCTAAGTTACTGATTTTAGCTAACAAAAATATAAGTCTTGTTTTGCACATCAGAGGAGAGACCAGATGAAGTCAAAATTAGCTAGAGGAAGTTGTCCAGACTAGACGAAACCCTTTAAGCTGACTCCTCCTAGTTAGAATGAAGTCATCCCAACTAAGGCCGGATGTGTCCCGATCGGATGAAGCCGACTCTGTGATGCCGACTCTATCATCAGCAGTCAAGATGCTGACTCCGAAGCCCGACTCCATACCAAGGTGACATTCGCATGCCAACTCCAAATCGGGAGCCGATTCCAGATCGGATGTCGACTCCATACCGGGAACTGACTCCATAGGACCAATTCCATGTCTGAGTCTATTCGGATGCCGACCTCCAAATGAAATGCTGACTCCCATCCAAAACCAAATCCATCCCGACATCAGAAGACCGACTCCACTTTGGAAAATCAAGCACGTGCATAAAATGTAATTTAGCACGTGGTAGTAAGGAAAGTAGTTAGGGTAGCTAATTCTGGTATTTTTGTTAGATCAAGTGATTAAATCTATTATTTCAGTTAATACGGTTATAGAGTTAGTTAGGATGCATGTATAAATAGGAAAGCCTAGCTAAGTTATGGGGTTAGCGCAAATTACCAATAAACATGCTCAATACGCTTACACCTCCATTTCCATTTCAACACCTTTGTTCAACAGTGCTTCAGTGATGCTCAATCGGTTGAGTAGGCGTAGGGCAGAGTTTGAGTTGAGTAGAGTTGCTAGAGGGGATTGACCAAGAATCTGGCACAGTCTAGAGGTACGGCCTCTCATGTTCACTATTCTTATTAGGTTGAACACTACAATTACCATTGGTGGTCATTGTGGGAAGCTGAGACCATCTTTTTCCATTAACTCACTACATGTATCGATATTTTGGTTAATCAATGAATGACTAAGTTTTCTCTTGCTTGTATGTTTGTACTTTCTACTAGCTAAATCTATTCTTGCCTGTGTTACGATAATGCCTAGTAAGACTAGATCACTTAGATTAGGGGCCAGTTAGAACCTGTCTAAGCAATATTATAGATAATCATTAGATAATCTACATCAACTAAGGGCTCAATCCCTGCTACCTCGAGGTCATAGTTGTGTAAGCCCTCAGTTGGCAATGGATGAATGTTAGGCGGTCACCTTAGGAAGGAGGTTAGTGAGGAAGCGCTTCATGCTAGGAATCGGAGGCAGAACCATTCTTGATCCCATTGTATTTGGTACCATAATTATACATTTAAATAGATATAATCGTAATTCTTTACTTAGCCCGTAAATCTTTACTTTCTTTAATTGCCTTAGTTAATCTTTATGTTTCTTGCAATTTACTTTTCCTGTTTAAAACCCCCAGTTACAATTGCTTGTTAGAGTCCGCATTCTACATAATTAGTTTAGTAATCTTTTCCAGCCTTGCACCTTAGAAATATTAGAACCAAAGTATCCTTGAGAAGAATGACCTAGGTTGACCCTATGCTGCTTTAGCTTAGGAAATCTAGTATTTTGATAGAGGAAATAACAACTAATCCTTTAGACTATCACCAAGCTCATGAAGTTGATTCTAGAAAGAGGACTTAGTAGTGGTTTGAGTATTCGACCAAGAGTCGCGAGGACGTATCAAAACCTTAGAGAGATGTTTAAGTGGCCTAGTTTAAAGGAAATGGTAACTAAACTTATGTATGGTGGTTAGTTTCAAGAAGCTAAGATAGAGCATTAAAAACCTTAGGTAGGTTGCAATATTGAGTATTCTAGGATGGAAATGAGATAGTATTCTTATGGACCTTATAGTAGATTTTGCCTAGAATCCCTATTAAGTTATATTTAATTTGAGTAGTAGAGGATGAATAAACAAAATTGTCTAGCGTATCCCAATCAACGTTAAATAACCCTAGGAGAAGTTCACTATGCCTTACAAAATTGTTGTAAATATTGTATTTTATTAACTATTATAATTAAGTGGTTTAATTATTTTATAATAAAATAAATAATATTTTGGAAGAAAAATATGTAAGGTTTTAAATAATTAAAGTAAGAAAAATAGGTCATTAAAATATTGTGAAAGCTTAAGTCCCACATCGAGCAACATAAGCTCATGCATCACCTCCTTCTCCTATATAAGGAACAGGATAGCTCAAGTCTCACATTGGCAATATGAGCTCAAACATCGTCTTCTTCTCCTGTATAAGCAGTTAGATACAAGGCAATAAGGAAGGCAAGAGAGCCTTTAAACAAGTTAGATTTGATGCAAAGAATTGAACCTATGATAGTTTAATCTTTCCCATCTCCTACAACTTCCTCAAAAGATGTGGGGGGCATTTGTTTGGGTTTTACATGGGAGTACACCCATGCTCATTGTGGGCTATTAGAGGGAGTTACTAGACCCATTTTGGTGTTATATAAAGGAGCGACCAAAGAAACTGTAAAGACCTTATACTATTGAGTTAATTGTCCTAAACACGTGAATTCAAACTAGAGAGCAGAGGAAGGAGAACCTCTAAAAGAAACCCCTAAGAAACAAGAAGAACAACCCTAAGAAATGTGTTTTCTATATCTAAACTTTTCCAAGTAAAGAGGGAGTGAGAAATCTAGCTCAAAGGTGTGGGTATGCATGTGGGTAAAGGGGTTGGTCCCGTACCCCGTTGGTTGCTTGTGTTTGACTACCTTTTTCAATTAACAGACTATTTAGTTGTTTGCCTAGTTGGTTACTTGTGTTTGACAATCTCTTTGATTGACATAGTATTTAGTTGTTTGCCCAGTTGGTTACTTGTCTTGCCTCCATGATTGACAATGTGTTCGGTTGTTTGTTTGTGATTTCTTGTCTTTGTCAATTGATAGATGATACACTTCCAGAATCAAATTAAAGGCAAATGACTCTGTCTTATACTTTAGTAGGTGTAAAAGCTATGTATAAAAGGGAAAGGGTAAAGAAAATGTAAAATATGAACGAGAAAGGGATGAAAAGGTAACTCGCCACTTTCTCTTAAGAACAAGATAATAGTTGTATGAGATTCGCCACAAGCCTCTTGAAAGCATGATAAGAATAAAAGCTCACAAACTCTATTGAATTCAAAGATATATCCAAAGTTATGAATACAAGGGGTGAAAGGGCCCTTATATAGGCTCACCTTCATGCCTATGCATGTTTGGATGGTGGGATAGGATATCATGCTACTTAAACTTGTGTTATCCTTGTCCTAGAATAGAAATAAGACTATCCTAACCCATATACAAGCCAAACAGTCATATAGCTAGTAGTCTCAAACTAAAAAAATACAAATGAAATCCAAATGAAATTTAAATGATGTCTTCATGCTTCTAAGAATAAAAGGAACAAACCCATACAATGTATAAAAAGGGTCTTGGGCTTGGGCCTGGGCCAAAGTTGTCCAAGCTCTTGAGAGATTATACCTTTTGAAGCATTTTTAGTTGGAGTCCTAGTTTTCCTCTAGTCATAAGTTCTATATATGCTTGTTGATCCTTTTATTTTTATAGGCTTCCTAGATCCTTTTCAGACTCCCCTTCCTTAAAAGAAATTTCCCTCTAATTTGAAAGGTCCATCACCATGAGGAAATAATTTATATTTTCTTAAGTTATGAAATCTTTCCTTCCTTAAGTGTACCCAAAAAATAAAGTTCATTAAAGACCTTTTGTTTTTTTTTCTTTTATTGGCTTTCTTTGCAAATTATTCTACTCTTTTTTCAATGTGATATTTTACCTTAGCAAGCAAATCTTTACAAAATTTAGCCTTACTAACACCATCACAATTAATCATACAACTAACACTCAGCAAAGGCAATAAATCAAGCGACGTAATAGGATTAAAATCATAAACCAGCTCAAAAGGGGTATGTGTGGTTAAAGAGTTAAGTACACAGTTTTAGGCAAACTCAATATGAGGCAACCAATCTTCTCATGATCGTAAACTTTTACCAATGAAACAACTCAAGAATTGGGTTAAGGTCTTATTCGTGACTTGATTTGTCCATTAATCTATGGGTGACACACTATTGAGAAGATAAGCTTTGTTCCTAGTTTATTCCACAAGGTTCTCCAAAAGTAACTAATAAACTTAGAGTCCCTGTCAGACACAATAGTCTTAGGTAAACCATGTAACCTCACTACTTCCCTAAAAAACAAATTGGCTAGAATGCAAGCATCATTAGTTTTATGGTAAGGATTAAAATGAGCCATTCACGAAAATCTATCTACTACCATGAAAATAGAATCTTTTCCAACTTAGATCAAGGTTAACCCAAGATGAAGTCCATAGAAATATCTACCCAAGGCATAGACGGAACAGGCATAGGGGTATAATGTCCATGGGGTTGAACCTTTGACTTCGCATACTTACAAACTAATCACTTGTCACATACACTATGAACATCACACTTCATGTGCCACCAGAAGAAATGTTTCAACAAAGTTTTGTAAGTCTTATATTTCCCAAAATATCCCATGACACCACTTTCGTGAGCCTCTTTTATCAGTAGCTCTTTGACTAAACTCTTAGGGACTCACATTTTTTGTCCTTAAAGAGAAACCCTTCATGAATGTAGAAACCTCCATTTGCTTCTGTAACACAAAGTTCATAGATTTTTGCAAAAAAGTGATCTTTAAGGTATAATTTTTTTAAATGCTCAAACAAAACAATTTATTCTCAAGCATAGAAGACAAAGAATATCTTCTTGACAAAGCATTAGCAACAATGTTGATTTTACCTTGTTTATGCTTAATGATGTAAAGGAATTGTTCTAAGGATTATATCCGTTTTTCATGTCTTTTATTCAACTTAATTTGATTTTTAAGGTGCTTAAGGGCTTCATGATCACTATGCATTATAAACTCTTTAAGAAAAAGATAATATTGCCACACCTGTAGTGCTCTAAATAAAGAATAAAACTTTTTATCATATATGGATAAATATATTTGACTATTTTTAAGTTTTTTACTAAAATAAGCAATGGGAAGACCCTTTTATAACAAAATAGCTCCTACTCTCACATTGGAAGTGTCGCATTCTAGTTCAAAAACTTGACTAAAGTTATGGAGTACTAAGAAAAGGGCATGGGTCCAACTCTAAATGGCTTTCACTTTTTCAAGATCTACCTTAACTCATTGAGAACCAACTACAAATCCTAAAAAGATCAGTTTTGATGTACAATAGATGCATTTTTCAAGGCTTACATACAAACACTTTTCACATGCAAAACATGATCATCCATACAACTAGAATAGACCAAGATATCAAAATATATGACAACATATTTACCAATCCATGATATGATTCATCAACCTCATAAAAGTACTTGGGATGTTAGTCAAACCAAATGGTATAACCAACCATTTATAGAGTCCGAGTTTAGTTTTAAAAGCGGTTTTCCACTCGTCTCCCTCTTTCATGCAAATTTCATGATAACCACTTTGTAAATCAATTTTGGAAAATATACACACTCCATGCAATTCATCCAATAAGTCATCTAAGCATGGAATATGATGTTTATATCTAATCATAATAGAATTAGTAAGGCGATAATTCATACACATACGCCATGAACCATCTTTTTTAAGGACTTAGATTACCAATACAACGCATGAGCTTTTGCTTTCTCTTACCAAACCTTTTTCCAACAATTGCATCACCTGTTTCTAAATCTCTTTGAATTCCTTGGGATTCACTATATATGCAAGTCTATTAGGCAGAAACAAACCAGGTACAAAATTAATTTGATGTTTGATTCCTCAAAGAGGCGACAATCCTCTTGGCATCTCTTGAAAGAGACTCAAACTTGTTAAGCATCCTTGAAAAAATTGCAGGTAAACTATCTAAAGGAGAACTTAACACAAGGCATATGTTAGTTGGCCAGAGTAATAAAGGTTCCTTATTATTTTACAAAACTTTTTTAATAGCTTTTTTATTAACTAACATACTCTCATTTTTATCTTTTTTTCACTTCTTTAATCTTCTTTTTTTTTATTTTTTTTTCTCTTTCTCTATTTTCTATAATTTTTCAATTTCTTTTCTTCATCTCTTTTTTTCTTCATTTTTATTTGATCTCTTTTTTCAACTAGTAAAAGACTAGCAACATTGACATTGCTACCACCATCAATAATAAATGAACAACAACTACCTTTAACCATGCAACAAGAATGAAAGATATTTTCTCTTTGTGAATCATCTTCAATGAATGCGCTTATGAGTCGTCTTACGGTAAGAAGATCACTTTCAAATGGAGTTTCATTACTTGATTAATCATCACTTTCAAATACATTATCTTGAGAACTTTCACTTTCACCGTTATCATCATCTTTAAGGACCATTGTCCTATTATTGGGACATTAAGAAGTGATATGCCTTTTACCTAAACAATTGAAACATTTAATATTACTAGATTTGTGAGTGTTAGAGTTAGGGACGTATACTTGACTTACCTATGCTCTATGGCATTTTAATGGAGCATTCCTTTTCCTAGGACTTTTGTCCCATGTAAGGATATTCCTTTCCATGCCTTTTAAGTTGAGATTCAACTTTAGAAGCTTTGTGTACAAGCATAGAAATAGAAGTATAATCATATAACTCCACAATGTCTTGAATGTCTCTATTAAGTCCACTTAAAAATCTAGTCATTGTGGCTCCTTCAGGCTTAACAATTTGAGCCCTAATCAATGTCACTTACATTTCCTTAAAGTATTCATCTACTGATCTCGGACCTTGATATATTTTTTGTAACTTTACAAACAAATCTCATTTATAATACAATGGTACAAATTAATCTCGCATCTTTTTCCTAAGTTCCTCCCATGAGTCAATGGATTCTCTCTTCAAGCCTCTACACTGCAAAGAGATCTCATTCCACCAAATTAATGCATAACCTTTAAAAGACAATGCTATTAATCTTACCTTTGTATAATCATCACAATTAAGGCAATCTAGATTTTGCATTACTTTTAATTCCCAATCGTAATATTTATCCGACATTTCCATTACAACTAAAAGGTAGGATTTTACCTTTTATAAAACTCCAAGGATATTTTTTTAATATCATGAATATGAGGTCTCTTATTCCTCCTCACTATTTGTTCATCACCACTATTCTCATCACAACTACTACTTTCTTTTTTCGTTTTCTTACCATATTTACTTTTCAAAGATCCCAAGAACGAATCTTTACATTCACACTATGTGAATCAACCTTTATAGATTCCAATCTATCCCCCTATTTTCCTAGCTTTTCCTCAAGCTTCTTCATATATACATCATCATGTGAGATTTAAGGAAAAGATCTTCCAAGTTAAAACTAGTACTTGCCATTACATGACCAACTTCTTAATATTTCTTTCCACCAAGCCTCCCCCACCCCCTTCAAACTTGAAAATGAATGAAGAACAAGCAAGAAAGACGTTCTTCACCTCACTCCCTATGTGTATACACTCACACTTGGGTTTACACTCTTAGAGGCTTTGTCTCTATTGTACACTCTTGTCTTTTACCACTCAATCTCAATTCGAGGTTTGTAAAAGAGTTTAAGTTTAATATGAAGCTTTTAAATGCAAGTGAAAGACAACAAATCTCAAAGGACTCTTAAGAATTCCAAAAAAAAGAAAAGTCTAGGACAAAACTCAAAGAGACTAAAAAAGACAATCAAGAAAAGGTATCGAAATAAAAGCTAAACTAAAAGATTTGGAATTTTGGCATGTAGAATATGTAGAGATTTTAACATACTCATCACAACATTTACAAGAATACAAACCAAAGATTACAAGGCAAATCATATGCCAAAACTAAAAATTACCAACCAAATGTTACTAGCATTACAACTTTTTTTCAAGTACTTTTTTTCATTCTTGTGCACAACTTTACTCTTTTTCTTGCAGCATTTTTCTGCACTTCTTTTAGAACTTCTTTCACACTTTTGATACACTTTTTCATGTAATAACAAAACTGTTTTTAAAGCTACACAATTTTCTTTCTTGTGACACAAGTAACACATAACAAACTCAAAAAACATTTATTTTTACAACATAATTTTCCAACCACCATTAATGGAAATTTACGTGAACTTTTCCCACAAATAAGGCATGCAACTTCAAGATTAAACCAATATAGTACCTCACTTATACAAGATTAATATCCAATTGGAAGATTCATTCCAAAAATGCAAGGAAACTCACAAAACTCAATCAAGAAAACTAGCCATTCATGTGACATCTATGGAGTTTCAGAGGGCAACAAAACCCTCATGCCAAATTTAATATAGAACAACATAACACCTTGAAAATGGCATGACCAAGTTGTATACACATGGGCAAACAAAACCCAAGCAAGACGAAACAGATAGATGCATAAAGCAAGCAAAACGAACAAGAAAAGGGCTACGAAAGCTTAATGGAAAACTACACTTACATGAATATGTGTTGTGAGCTTTCTTAAGGAAGAAGAAGATTGTATGATCCTTCCAAGGAAAATAATAGGCATGGAACGAATGCTTTCAATGGCTCTTGATACTACTTGATACACTCCCAAAATTGAATTGAAGCCAAATAACTCCTCCTTGGTCTTGAGTAGGCCCAAAAGCTATGTATAAAAGGGAAAGGGTCAAGAAAAGTGTAAAACATGGAAGAGAAAGGGTAACTCGCCACTCTCTTCTAAGAGCATGATAAGAGTTGTAGGAGATTCGCCATAAGTCTCTTAAAAGTTTGATAAGAATAAAAGCTCTTATACAAACAAGAATATGGGAATCCTCTCACAAATTCTATTGAATTCAAAGATATATCCATAGTTATGAATAAAAGGGGTGGAAGGGCCATCATATAGGCTCACCTTCACGCCTATGCATGTTTGGATGGTGGGATAGGATATCTTACTACCCAAACATGTGTTATCTTTATCTTAGAATAGGAATATGACTATCCTAATCTATATACAAGCCAAACAATCATATAACTAGTAGTCTTAAACTAAGAAAGTACAAATGAAATTCCAATGATGTTTTCATGCTTTTGAAATGAAAGGAACAAGCTCATACATTGTATAAGATGGGTCTTGGGCTTAGGCCTAGGCTTAAGTTGTCCAAGCTCTTGAGAGATTTCACTTTCTAAAGCATTTCCAATTAGAGTCTTCTTAATTTTCCTTTAATCATAGGTCTTGTATATGCTTGTTGATCATCTACCTTTTGAGTGTCTTCTTATAGGCTTCCTAGATCCTTATCAATAGAGTACAAGGCTTTTAATATGAATATGGGTCAACAAGTAAAGGAAACTCAAGAGGGAAGAGCACTGCCTTTCAAATCCCCTTAACAAAGGGAATGATGAAGAGAATCAAAGAGGAAGTGTACAAGGAACTGGCCTCCTTCAAGGCTAAGGAAGGCGTACTAAAGGCCCAACTTTGTATAATTTGTTTGGTTGCCACATTAGCCTTGTATAGTTCATTTAAGACATGTACTACTCTGTATTTTCATATTAGAATGCTTGTATTTCATTAGCATAGCTTACTTTTTAGGCCTTTGCGCCTAACATAGACATTTTCCTTATAGACCTTTGCGCCTTCTGTTAACTTATATTAGGATTAGCTTAATGGTAATTAAAGATTATGGAAGACTTATAAAAATCCAAAATGTAATTAAGCTAATTATTTTTTTTATGGAATGCAAAATTGTGCTTGCGCACTTGTAAGAGTTCACCCTCTTCTCTTATCTTGAACAAGAACCCTAGCTCTCATTAAGCTTCCAAGTTTCTTGTGGAAAATATCCTTTCCTCTTATCTAATCATGATTGATTAGTGGCGAGATCCATTCCATTCTCTTTCCATTTGTCCCTTTAATTCTTCTTTTAATTTTCGGATTCCAAAATTCTAATGTTCTTAAACCTTTTGTTGGAGGATTTATTGATTTATAGATTCGTGGGCTTACCAAGTGGTATTCAAAGCATTTAATCTTCATTTCCTTACTGAAATTAATGTTTTAATGGAAGAATTCATGAAGAACTCAAGCAATTTGGGCATGCCAACCTAGTAAGTTTTAGATCTTGATTTTTGCTTCAATTTTTGATTGTTTTCCTTTAATTTATGTTAGGTTTCCTTCGCTTAGCATAGATCCTTATTGTAACAGTTCAGTTTTTTCAAATTCAATTCCGAGTTCTTGATTGTGTTCTTGAGGTTTTATGGTTTGATCCAAGGAAAGTTTGAATTACTAAATGATTTATGTTAACTAGTTGAAATCCTTGTTGAATTGTGCACTAGTTTTGTATAATATTGTTTCGTTTGATCATTTTGTGTTGATTTTTACAAGTTCATATTGTGTATATGATTGATAAGTCATATTTTATACACTTCACAAGGGCTTAAGATGGGTATTATTAAGACTGTTTAGTGATTTAGAGTCCTGTCTTAGTTAAGATTCGAATTATGAGCCTGGAAATAGGAAAAATATAAATTTGTGCTAAAATGAAGATTTTAACTAATAAAAGATTTGACTTGTTTTGTAGGCCCAAAAGCCGAGAGTATCTCGGCCCAAAAAGAGCATCTTGGCCCAGAAGAAGTGGTCCCGGCCAAAACCGATATTAGCGGCAAAAATCACTCCAACAAACAAGGAACAACATGTGATTACAGGAAGAGTAAATTAGGAAATATGTAATTTGGGTAACTTAGCAAGAAATCTGTTAGAATCAAGGAAATATGTAATTCAGGTAACTCAGCAAGAAATCTGTTAAAATCAGGAAAATATGTAATTCAGGTAACTGAGCAAGAAATCTGTTGGGATTGAGGAAATAGCGATTCTGTAGGATTAGATTTAGATTTAGTCAGCTTGTGTATAAATAGGGCACACCAGGCCACGTCTTAGGGGTGGAAAAAAACAGTGGAATTCTAGATCTAGCACAATCAGCAATTGCAAGACATTCCAAGCTAGCACGGTGGTACACGACGCTTCAGTAAGGTGTCTCTCTCGATCGAGGAGGTACATGATCAGGATTTGGGAAGCTGGAAGCCGTCGGAGGTGATCGCTCGGTATAGCCGATGCACTCTGGTGGACGAAAACCTCAACGTCTGGCCATCACTAGTGCACCACTACCGTCATTCCAAGGCGATCGTCGTGGAAGACGGACTCTCTAGAGAACGCTGAATTTCTCACCTTTGTACTCAATTCTAATTTCAATATTATAACTGGTTTGCAATTATATCTCTCGATTATAATTCCTGCGCTTTAATCTGCTTGTAACTTTGCCGTGACACATTGTTAGGAGTAGATCACATTAGACTAGGACCGATTGGAACTGGTTTAATAATCTGATTAGGTAGAGAACCTAAAACCAACCAAGTACATACTCCCTGCCAACTGATGAGGTAGTGATTGTGTAAATCCTCAGTATGGCAATGGACAAACGTTCGATGATTGTCGTAAGAATCTAAGGTTGATTCGGAGTATAATCCTAAGTAAGAAAGACAAACTGTTATGTGTTGATTCTTGAATTAGTACAGTAAGTTAGTATAGATTAGTATAATTTACTTTTTGCAATTAGTTTATTTTCTGCACTTAAAACTCAAACCCCCCTATTTACTGCTTTTCTAGAGTCTGAGGCCGAGTTAGTCCGACTCCCTCGCGTCTATCCAAGATCGAGTCAGCATTCTGCACTAAATATTTTTCTGCATTAACTCTGATTTTCACACTTAGCATAATCTGAGCACATTGTGTCCTTGAGAGAATCGACCTAGGTTAGCTATACTATAGTTAGCTTTAGTAATTATTTGAGGCGTGTAAAACGACTAAAAACCCGCTTATCAAATTGGCGCCGTTGCCGGGGACACAAGTTCTTTTGTGTCTTTGTATGCCAAAACTGAGTTTAAGCCGAATCCTGAGTCTGTGGAATGCTATGTTTGTTTTTGAATTATAAGGTCTGTCTTTTAAGTAGTGGGTATACCGAGTCTGTTTTTCTTCCTCACTGCATCTTGTCTTTTCTATTTTTTTCCTCTACGTTCTATTTTGCTATTCTGTATTTTGACTTACATTTTTAATGTTCTCCCTGATGCATGACTAGAAGTAGTTCTGAACCATTGCATGTTTATGATCCTGAAATAGAAAGAACTTTACATCGTTTAAGGAAAGCTAGGCATATCGTGGCATCTGATAGCAGTAGTTCTGATTCTATTTGGAATTCTAAGGATAGTAATTTTACTACTGACAAATCTATTTCTGTTAAGTACCAAGAGGCAGGATCAATGGAAAACAATGATAGAACTCTAAAGGCGTTGGCCACACCGGACGTGGTGTATCAACCATGGTGCATTCAATGCCCACCACTGGAGCCAGCTTAAAGTTATGAATTAAAGTCCAGTCTGATTCATTTGTTACCTAAGTTTCATGGTCTTGCAGGTGAAGATCCTCACAAGCACTTAAAGGAATTCCACGTGGTTTATTCCACGATGAGGCCGCAGGGGATACCGGAAGACCATGTCAAAATGAAAGCGTTCCCATTCTCCTTGGATGGAGCTGTAAAAGATTGGCTGTATCTGCAGCCGGTTCTCTTCAATACCTAGGGGGATATGAAGCGCATGTTCCTGGAGAAATTCTTTCCAGCGTCCAGAATAGCGACCATAAGGAAGGATATTTGTGGGATCAGACAACACTCCGGCGAGACGCTGCATGAATACTAGGAAAGGTTCAACAAGATTTGTGCCACATGTCCACATCACCAGATCAGTGAGAAGTTACTGATTCAATATTTCTATGAAGGTCTAATGATGACAGACCGAAGTATGATTGATGCTGCAAGTGGAGGAGCACTGATGGACAAGACACCAACAGCAGCACGACATCTAATCTCGAACATGGCCAGTAATACGTAGCAGTTTGGAACCAAAGGAACCATAGCACCCAGAATGGTGAATGAAGTCAATACAATTGACAATCCGAGACTGGAAAATCAGTTGACCGAGCTGACATCATTGGTAAGACAGCTTGCCATCGGCCAACACCAACCCATTGCAGCAATAAAAGCATGTGGTATATGTACTTCGATGGAGCACCTTACTGACATGTGCCCCACATTGCAAGAAACTGAGCCGGACCATCCAGAAAGTGTTGGATCAATAGGAAGCTACCAGTATGGGAAGCAGTCATATGCAAATCGACCGTTTGAAGGCCAACAATTTGGACGACCACCATACCGACCGAATCCAAATCAAGGGTCGTATGCAGCTGAAGGATCCAGTTCAAACCGGAACATGCCTCAGAACCAAGGCAACTATCAAGAACCGAATCCAAGATACCAAGTGCCACCGTTCCAACAACAACAATAGCAGAAAATGCCACCACAAGGGGACTTACCATCTCTGGATGATTTCATGAAGCAGTTGGCAGCAAGCAACCAAGAGTTCCAACAGACCTTGAGCTCCAGTAACTTACAATTCCAGCAAAATATAAGCGCTATTGTTCAAGACCTCAAGACGCAAATGGGCCAGCTAGCCAATTCAGTAAGTCAATTACAGTCAGCCGGATCTGGGAACCTTCCCTTGCAACCAATTCCAAATCCAAGAGGGAATGCTAGCGTAGTATCATTGAGAAGCGGTAAAGAATTACAAGCAGCACCGCTGTAGAAACCGAGATCCGCCAGCACCGAGTCAAAATTGGATGCCGACTCACAACCACCACAGCAAGCTAGTCCCATCCCAGTCCCTTTTCCAAGTCGGACACTCTCAGCAAGGAAGCCCGAATCTGATGAAGAGCTACTAAAGATGTTTCGGAAGGTGGAGATTAATATCCCACTCTTGGATGCCATAAAGCAGATCCCCAAGTACGCAAAATTCCTTAAGGAGTTGTGTGTGCACAAGAGGAAAAAGATGAAGGGAGGAGTAGAACTAGGAGGGATAGTGTCGGCCCTAACCAGAAATGACGACCTCATTACTGGCACGAGACAAGCCTTGCCAAAGAAATGTCGAGACCCTGGAATCTTTTCGATCCCATGCACCATTGGTGACTGTACTTTTGCCGATGCCATGCTAGACTTAGGAGCTTCAATAAACGTCATGCCAATGTCAATCTACAAGTCCTTGAATTGTGAAGACCTGGAACCCACCGGGATGACCATACAGTTGGCAAACAGAAGTGTCGTCCAGCCCCTAGGTGTTCTTGAAGACGTCTTGGTCCAAGTTGATGAACTAATTTTCCCAGCCGACTTCTATGTGCTGGACATGGAGGACGAGACACCAGGAAAAAGGTCTACCTTGATCCTAGGATGACCATTCCTAATGACTGCCAAGACCAAGATTGATGTGCATGCTGGGACACTCTCAATGGAGTTTGGTGACACTCTGGTGCAGTTCAACATTTTTGAAACCATGAAACACCCTATGGAGGACACCTCACTCTTTGGCATTGACTTGATCGATGAACTCGTCAAAGAATACATGCAAGCAGACACTGGCAATACAGAATCCTTCCAAGTTGCTGGAAACACTGATATACTGGATTGCCTCAGATCTGTGTTCAAGGAACCCAACCATGATGAACCCTGGGGAGTACATGATGCAAAAGTTACTACTACCCTTGCACACTTGGAGCACGAGTCTAAAGGTATCGATTCATTTGACCAACTTTGCAAGAATGAGAAACCAGAGTGTTCGAAACATTTAGAAGTCCAAGTTGTTGGGACCAACACTTTTGTTGAGAACGAGTTGGCCGACATAAGCCGAGACTGGACGAAGACCGAAAGCATGTTGGTCATGAAAGCCGATACCAATGCGGTCGAAGAAGACTGGAAGCAAGCCAGAATCAAAGCCGAAACAAAGTCAGCCAAACAACATGAGGAGCAACCAGAAGCCAGAATCATGTCGGCAACCCAAGTACTTGACTCCCAACCAAGTTGACCAAACAGCTTCCAGACCAATAGGTGAGGTCTCGCCACCAAAACCACCCATTGAGTTAAAGCCATTACCGGACCACCTGAAGTATGCCTACCTAGGCGATGAACAACAACTCCCGGTCATAATTGCCAGCAACCTTTACCAGGAATAGGAAGAGAAATTATTACAGGTCCTCAAGCAACACAAGAAGGCTATAGGGTGGAAATTATCTGACCTCCCAGGGATAAATCCCTCTATTTGCATGCATAGAATCCTGATGGAGGAAGAAGCACGCCCTATAAGGCAACAACAAAGGAGACTAAACCCAACCATCTTGGAGGTAGTAAAAAAGGAGGTGACTAAGTTACTCGCTGCTGGAATCATTTATCCAATTTCAGATAGCAGTTGAGTTAGTCCAGTGCAAGTAGTACCCAAGAAGTCTGGGATGACTGTGATGAAAAACCGAAATGATGAATTAGTACCAACACGGGTTCAAAACAGTTGGGGAGTGCGTATTGACTATGGGAAACTGAACCAAGCAACCCGCAAAGACCATTTTCCTCTACCATTCTTAGACCAAGTCTTGGAGAAGCTGGTCGGGAAGTCCCACTACTGCTTCCTAGACAGATATTCCGGATACATGCAGATACACATTGCACCTGAAGATCAACACAAGACAACCTTCACCTATCCCTTCGGCACATTTGCTTACACTAGGATGCCGTTTGGACTATGCAATGCTCCAAGTACGTTCCAGAGATGCATGCTGAGCATTTTCTCAGATTTATTGAAGGATTGCATGGAGGTGTTCATGGATGATTTCACAGTATACGCAGACACTTTCGATGCATGTCTAGGAAATCTGGCCCGGGTGTTGAAGCGATGCATAGAAACCGACCTGGTGTTGAACTTTGAGAAATGCCATTTCATGGTGACAGAAGGGATTGTGCTCGTCCACCTAGTATCAAGTCGAGGGATCGAGGTTGATAAAGCTAAGATTGACATCATTACATCTCTCCCTAACCCCGCTTCTGTGCGGGAGGTTCGTTCATCAAGAATTTTAGCAAGACCGCCTTACCACTATCCAAACTAATACAAAAAGATGTGGAGTTTGTATTCAACAAAGAGTGCATACAAGCCTTTAAGGAGCTAAAGACCAGATTGACATCCACACCAATCCTTCAAGCACCTAATTGGGAGCTCCCGTTCGAGCTAATGTGTGACGCATCTAACTCGGCCCTTGGAGCCGTTCTTGGCCAACGAGATAGAGTCGGTGGACCAGCACATGTGATCGCCTATACATCTCGAACCATGGACCAGGCCCAGATAAACTATACGACCACAGAGAAAGAGCTATTGGCAATAGTATTTGCCTTGGACAAATTTCGCTCCTATCTACTTGGCTCCAAAGTCATCGTATTCTCTGATCATGTAGCCTTGAAATACCTACTGAAGAAGCCAGATGCCAAACCACGACTTATTTGGTGGATGCTTCTCTTGCAGGAATTTGACATAGAAATCAGAGACAAGAAGGGTGCCGACAATGCAGTAGCCGACCACCTAAGTCGGATTGAACGCGAACCTGACCCAATGCCAATCCGAGACGACTTCCCAGATGAGCAACTGCTGCGCATGGACATATCTACACCATGGTTCGCAGACATATGCAATTTCATCGTTGCATCTCAATTTCCACTAGAGGCATCCCGATTGTATAAAGAGAAGATCAAGAGTGATGCCAAGTACTATATATGGGATGATCTGTATCTTTGGAAGCGTGGCAGCGACCAAGTCATTCGCAGGTGCATTCCGGACTCCAAGATCAGCTCAGTCCTCCACTTTTGTCATGCAGCAGCCGGAGGTGGCCATCATGGATCAACTCGACAGCTCGAAAGGTACTAGATTGTGGGTTTTACTGGCCCACCATTTTTTGAGACGCCCACCAATTCGTCTCGGCCTGCGAACAATGCCAACGAGCAGGAACAGCCATGAGTCGCCGACATGAGATGCCCCAACACCCAATCCTATTCTGTGAAGTCTTCGACGTTTGGGGAATTGACTTCATGGGACCGTTCCCTGTCTTTAATGGATACTCATACATTCTGCTAGCCGTAGACTACATGTCAAGATGGGTTGAAGTAGTGGCCACCAAGACCAATGATGCCAAGGTAGTTGTGAATTTTCTTAAGTCTAACACCTTTTGCAGGTTTGGTGTGCCAAAAGCTCTGATCAGTGACCAGGGAAGCCACTTCTGTAATCGAGCCATGTCTTCCCTCTTAGAAAAGTATGGGGTGGTGCATCGGATTGCCACAACATACCACCCCCAAACAAACGGCCAAGCCGAAGTATTCAACAGGGAAATCAAGAAGATTTTGCAAAAGCTGACCAACCCGAGCCGGAAGGACTAGAGCCACCATCTTGAGGATGCACTTTGGGCACACAGGACAACATACCGAACTCCGTTGGGAATGTCTCCCTACCGGATTGTTTTCGGCAAAGCCTGTCACCTACCAGTTGAACTAGAACACCGAGCTTATTGGGCAGTCAAAAAGTGCAACATGGCCTACGACCAAGCTGGGGAAGAAAGGAAACTCCAATTACAAGAGTTGGAGGAACTCCGTTTAGAAGCTTACGAGAACTCTCGCATCTACAAGCAGCGAGTCAAACAATTCCATGACCGCCAGATCTTGAGAAAGGAGTTCCAAGTTGGCCAGAAAGTGCTCTTGTTCAATTCAAGATTAAAGCTCATTGCGGGTAAGCTCTGTTCCAAGTGGGACGATCCATTTATTATCACTAAAGTTCTTCCATATGGTGCAGTAGAATTACAGGACAAACTCACAAGAAGCACCTTCCAAGCCAACGGGCAGCAGCTCAAAATTTTTCATGAAGGCCCAACAACAGTAGGCGAGGTGGAGAGTATCTCCCTAGCAGAACCGGCCACGGCGGCCGGGACACTCTGAGCAACACAACAACAACACCACCTCTATATTCTTATCATGCATTGAGGACAATGCATCATTTAAGTTGGGAGGGGGGTGTTCCATAGGAGGGTGGCGGTTCGTTTTGTTTTTAGTTTTGTTATTTCGTTTTTATTTCGTTACTGTTCTATTTTGTTTCTTTTCTTTTTATTCTGATTCTGCTATTTTTTGTTCAATTTTGGTTTCTATTTTGTTTTTACTAGCTGACTTCTGATTTCGAATTGCCAATTACTGAGAAAACTATTTTGAAAAATTTTGAATGAATTTCTTTGAGTAAGATGAAACAGCATGGAGCAATGCACAACCTTGGATGAGAGATTTTTAAACCTGACAGGGAGTAAAATTTTTGCATCCTTAGGCAGTAAGCAAGTGAAAAACTGAAAAGATGAACCATTAGTGGCAAAGCAATTAACTGTGTGAGAACTTTTGAGCCTTGCATAAATGGCTTTGTATCTTGCCATTCTTTCATTTCTTGTGTGATATTTGCATCCATGTTGCTGGTTACTCTAGGTTTTGCCTTGATTCTCTGGATATAACTCATTTCACATGTAGGAATGATATGATCTAGGCCATCTTTCTTTACAGCTACTTAGCCAAATAAAGCCTACCTTGTGAATAATTCCTTTGGTTACCCCTTTGAGCCTATAACTGTTTCTTGATATGATAGCTCATTATAAGCCTAAAGCCGGAAAAACCATGATCAACCCAAACCTTAGGGAACAGAGGAGCTTTGGAATTGTTTTGGGAATAGATCTTGAATAAGTGTGGGGGTGACACCTAAAGGCATTGCGAGAGTAGTATATTTGGAAAAATAGAAAAGGGTTGATGAAAAGAAAAGAAAAAGGATACGAAAAGAAAGAATAAGTAGCGAAAATAAAAAGAAAAGATTGCAAGTGAGATTACAACACAAAAGTTGCAAGACAAGAAAAGTGAGAAAAAGAAAGAGAAAAATACAAATGGAAAAGTAGGACAGTGAACAAAGACGCTTTCAAGAAACTGGTAATGTCTGAAGGAGATAATCTTCGTGCTTACAGATTCATTCCCCATTGCTCCTCTTATCCCTCTGGTTATTAAAGCTCACTTAATCATTCTATAATCCTACCCTTCCCTGGCCACGTTACAAGCCCAAAATGTCCTTTTGATCATTATGCGTGTGTTTTTTGAAGGTGTGAAAGGAGAGGATAGTCAAAGCTTAGCAATGCTAGTTGACATAGGATGTTTGAGTGAATATACAAACCTAAACACTTGAGAGATTGAGAGAGCTTAGTCACTTCTCGGTTACTCTTTAATGTTTGCAGGTTACTTATTTGCTTTGGGTGTGGAGAAAGTAACTCTCATAGATTGCTTGAAAATCTGAACTTTGGGATGATTACATGCTTGATCTATTTGTCAAACTTGAAAACCTCATTTGAAAACATATTTTCTCTTTCAATTTCCTTGAAATCGGATTTTGCCCAGGAGTGCAAAAGTGTAACTGTGGGGGTCTGATAAGTCATATTTTATACACTTCACAAGGGCTTAAGATGGGTATTATTAAGACTGTTTAGTGATTAAGAGTCCTGTCTTAGTTAAGATTCAAATTATGAGCCTGGAAATAGGAAAAATATAAATTTGTGCTAAAATGAGGATTTTAACTAATAAAAGATTTGACTTGTTTTGTAGGCCCAAAAGCCGAGAGTATCTCGGCCCAAAAAGAGCATCTTGGCCCAGAAGAAGTGGTCCCGGCCAAAACCGATATCAGCGGCAAAAATCACTCCAACAAACAAGGAACAACATGTGATTAGAGGAAGAGTAAATTAGGAAATATGTAATTTGGGTAACTTAGCAAGAAATCTATTAGAATCAAGGAAATATGTAATTCAGGTAACTCAGCAAGAAATCTGTTAAAATCAGGAAAATATGTAATTCAGGTAACTGAGCAAGAAATTTGCTGGGATTGAGGAATTAGCAATTCTGTAGGATTAGATTTAGATTTAGTCAGCTTGTGTATAAATAGGGCACACCAGGCCACGTCTTAGGGGTGGAAAAAAATAGTGGAATTCTAGATCTAGCACAATCAGCAATTGCAAGACATTCCAAGCTAGCACGGTGGTACACGACGCTTCAGTAAGGTGTCTCTCTCGATCGAGGAGGTACATGATCAAGATTTGGGAAGCTGGAAGCCGTCGGAGGTGATCGCTCGGTATAGCCGACGCACTCTGGTGGACGGAAACCTCAACGTCTAGCCATCACTAGTGCACCACTACCGTCATTCCAAGGCGATCGTCGTGGAAGACGGACTCTCTAGAGAACGCTGAATTTCTCACCTTTGTACTCAATTCTAATTTCAATATTATAACTGGTTTGCAATTATATCTCTCGATTATAATTCCTGCGCTTTAACCTGCTTGTAACTTTGCCGTGACACATTGTTAGGAGTAGATCACATTAGACTAGGACCGATTGGAACTGGTTTAATAATCTGATTAGGTAAAGAACCTAAAACCAACCAAGTACATACTCCCTGCCAACTGATGAGGTAGCGATTGTGTAAATCCTTAGTATGGCAATGGACAAACGTTCGACGATTGTCGTAAGAATCTAAGGTTGATTCGAAGTATAATCCTAAGTAAGAAAGACAAACTGTTATGTGTTGATTCTTGAATTAGTACAGTAAGTTAGTATAGATTAGTATAATTTACTTTTTGCAATTAGTTTATTTTCTACACTTAAAACTCAAACCCCCGTATTTATTGCTTTTCTAGAGTCTGAGGCCGAGTTAGTCCGACTCCCTCGCGTCTATCCAAGATCGAGTCAGCATTCTGTACTAAATATTTTTCTGCACTAAATATTTTTCTGCACTAAATATTTTTCTGCATTAACTCTGATTTTCACACTTAGCATAATCTGAGCACATTGTGTCCTTGAGAGAATCGACCTAGGTTAGCTATACTATAGTTAGCTTTAGTAATTATTTGAGGTGTGTAAAACAACTAAAAACCCGCTTATCAATGATGCTATATTTTTCATTTTTAAGATACACACCAAGTGTTTGATCAATTTTTTAGTCAAGATATGCATTATTTCTTGAAAGTTTGTAAGGGACTAGTAGTGTTGTTGTGAGAAAAATAGTGTGGACCAAAAAAGTTTGCATAGAAAAGTCGGAAACATGATTAGTGGAATTAAGAGTTTCTGGAAAAAATAGCATAATGGCAAAGAAACAAGAAAAGAAAGTTAAAGAAAAAGAGTGCATGGTCTAAAAAAAGTAAGGAATACACACCTAGTTTTCCTAGAATTTTAGTGGTTCAATTTTGATGAGTTTTTGGTGCATCTTTGTGTTGAATTCACTATGGAAAAAACCTATTTATTTATATTCCCTGCATATTCCTTTAATTTCTCATTCATTTAGTGTTTTCTTAATGTCTCATTAAATTCTATTTAAGTTTAGCTTTCTTTCTTAGTTATTTTGCTTGTTTGTCTTGACTTCCTAATTTTGTCCTGGAGTTTTCTTATTCTTGGAACTCTTTGAGAGGTTTGGAGATTTTTTTATCTTTCACTTGCAGATTTGAATCTTTGTTAAGAGAGTGTGATTCTTGTACAAGCCTTATAAAGAAGCCATGAGTGGAAAAAGGCAAGAGAATACACTAGAGAAAGAGCCACTACGAGTTAAACACGAGTTGTGAGTGGATACACTTAGGAGTGGTGAGGTTTGGTCATAGGTTAGTTTTCAATTTTACTGCAGTATTGGAAGGTTTAGGTGTTGTTCTAAGTGAGTGGAGAGTGAAGAAAACACTATGAGAGAGTCTAGTGAAAAGATGAAGAGTTTGCCACCCAAAACTAAGATAATGGTGAAACAAATTAAGAGGTTAAAGGTTAAGTTGGGTGAGAGATTTGAGAGGATGGAAAAAGAGAATAAATAGGGCTTAGATTTAGTAAGAAGAGACGCTTAAAGTGTCAACGCAAAAGCAGAAGCCTTAAGTAGAGGGAAAGAGGAAAATAGGCAACCATCCATGCATGAGAGTGAAACTAGTCATGGTGGGGGTCATATGAGTGGGTCCTCTAGTTCTCATAGGAGCCATAGACATGGGGATCATGGGATTATAAAGAGACATGAGATACATAGGATGAGGAGGGAATAGTCTAGAAGTGATGACTTGGAGAGTATAAAGTGCAAATTTTTCCCTTTCCTAGGAGAAAATAAGTTAGATTCCTACCTAGATTGGGAGATGAAGGTAGAGAAATTATTTGCATATCATAACATCCAAGAGAATTTGAAAGTGAAATTTTTAACCCTTGGAATCCAATGCATATGCCTTGGTGTGTGGTACCAAATTATATATGATGTTAGGAACATGAGAAGGCCTCATTGTGAAACATGAGCTGATTTGACAAGAGAGACAAGGAATAGATTTGTGTCATCCTACTATGCTAGAGACATATTTGTTAAGTTGCAAAGGTTGTTTCAAGGATCTAAAAGTGTATAGGATCATCATAAAAAGATGGAAGTATGTATAATGACGGCACAAATAATGGAATTCTAAGAGGCTACAATGGTTAGGTTCTTACATGGGTTGAATACAAAGATCCAAGATATAGTAGAACTACATCATTATAGTTCCATTGAGCACTTAATTCATCAAGCCACTAAGGTTGATTCCTAATTAAAGAGGAAGCTTTCCTCTAGGAAGTCTTATCCTAATGCTAGTTGGAAAGGTAAGGACAAAGAAAGAGAGGGAGGCCTAAAAAAGACAAGAGTCCTAAGAATAGAAGTGAGATATCCCAAGGCCAAAAGTTAGAGTGTACTCCATCTACCTCTAGTTCTCAAAAGTCAAGTAATATCTAGTGTTTTAATTTCTTGGAAAAGGGCATATTATTTCTAATGCCTAAATAGGATGACTATGGTGCTCAGGGACAATGGTGAAGTTGATAGTGAAAAAAGTAGCACCCAAGAGGAAACTTTTCCTTCTTCTAGTGGAAGAGAGTCCTCAAGTGAGACATCTCATTGTGAGGGAGATCTCTTAATGGTAAAAAGGTTAATGAATAACTTAGTGGGAAAGGAAGTTGAAAGTCAAAGAGAAATTATCTTCCATTCTAAGTGATTGGTGTTGGGTAGGTTATGCTCCCCCATTATTGATGGTGGGAGTAGTGTGAATATAACTAGCCTTAGGCTAGTGGAGAAGTTAGCTTTGGTTATTATGTCTCATCCTAGGTCTTACAAGTTGCAATGGTTGAGTGAGAAGGGTGGGATAGTAGTAAATGGGCAAGTGTCATTGACTATTACCCTTGGTAGTTATAATAATGATGTGGTATGTGATATGGTTCCCATGGAAGGCATACATGTCAAATTGGGTGTGCTATGACAATATGATAGGAAGGTGACCCATGATGGGGTTACAAATAGGTTCTCTTTTGTACATATAGGGAAAAAGGTGGTGCTTAAGTCTTTGTCTCCAATAAAGGTGTGTGAGTACCAAATAAAATTGAAAAAAAAGAGAGGAGGGAAAGAAAGAGAGTGATAAGATAGAAAGGGCCAAAAGAAAAAAGAGTGAGAAAATCAAAGAGAAAAACAAGAGAGTGAGTGTTAAAAGAAAAGAAAGAAAGAAAGAAAGTGTGAAAAAGAAAAGAAAGAGAAAGTGAGGGGGTAAAAGTCCTTACTTTTAGGTAGGAAAGAGGTGAATTCTCCTAACTAGGAAGGAATCTCTATTTTATTGCCTACTAATATGTGTTCTCATGTTGTTTCTCCTAGGATTGATTTGTCCACAGGGTTTTAAGACATGCTTGTAGGTTTCCAAGACTTGTTTTCTGAGGACATTCCTTAAGGCTTGCCACTATTGAGGGGGATAAAAGATCTTATAATTGGAGCCTTTTTGCCCAACAAGCTAGCTTATAGGTGCAATCCTAAATAGTCCAAAGAAATCCAAAATCAAGTAGATAAACTCCATGAAAAAGGATGGATAAGGGAGAGAAAAACCCCTTGTGCAATGTTTGTGATCCTTGATCCTAAAAAGGATGATGCTTGGAGGATGTGTATGGACTGTAGACCTGTTAATGCTATCACGGTTAGATATAGACACCATATCCTACAACTAAATGATTTTCTTGATGAGTTACATGGGTCTATAGTTTTTTCTAAAATTGATTTGAGAAATGGCTATCACCAAATTAGGGTAAGAGAAGGGGATGAGTGGAAAACTACTTTCAAGACCAAGTTTGGTCTCTATGAGTGGTTAGTCATGCCGTTTGGCTTGGCAAATGCCTCTAGCACTTTTATAAGACTTATGAACCATGTTCTAAGGAGTCTAATAGGAAAATGTGTGATTGTCTATTTTGATGATATACTTGTTTACTCTACTTATGTGGATGACCATGTGATTCATGCTAAACAAGTGCTTGAACTCTTAAAAAAAGAACCATTGAATGTTAATTTGGAGAAATGCAAATTTTGTATAAATGAAATATTTTCTTAGGTTTTGTAGTTGGCTCCCATGGAGTCAAAGTAGATGAAGAAAAACTAAAGGTCATCCAAAGTTGGCCAATACCAAAATTCATGAGTGATGTAAGGAGTTTTCATGGGACAATAAGCTTTTATAGATGTTTCGTGAAAGACTTTAGCATACTTATTGCCCCTTCTCGAAGGATAGGCTTACTCATGCCCCCATCCTAACACTCCCAAATCTTGCCAAATCTTTTGAATTGGAGTGTGATGCTTTCCATGTGGGAGTAGGTGATAAGCGGGTTTTTAGTCGTCTTACATGCCTCAAATAAATACTAAAGCTAACTATAGTATAGCTAACCTTAGGTCGATTCTCTCAAGGACACGGTGTGTTAAATTGTGACTAAGTGTAGAAATTAGAGTTTTATGCAGAAACGTCAAGTGCAGAATACCGACTCGCTCTCGGCAAAGACTGATCCGATTTGGTCTCGGTAGAGACGAATCTGACACAACAGAGTCGGACTGACTCGATTTTAGATGGACGCGACGAAGTCAAACTGACTCGATCTTAGACTCTAGAAAGTAGTAAATAGGGGGGTTTTATGTTTAAGTAGAGAAAATAAACTAAGTGTAGAAAAATAAGCTAAACTAATCTATACTAACTACTATACCAATTCAGAAATCAATACGCAACAGCTTACCATTCTTACTTAGAATTATACTCTGAATCAACCTTAGATTCTTACGACAATCGTCGAACCTTTGTCCATTACCACACCGAGGATTTACACAATCGCTACCTCATCAGTTGGAAGGGAGTATTACTTAGTTGATTTTAGGTTCTCTACCTAATTAGATTATTAAATCAGTTCCAATCAGTCCTAGTGTAACGTGATCTACTCCTCACAATGTGCAATCGCGACAAGGTAATAGTAGATTAAAGCACAGGAATTATAATCAAGAGACAGAATTGCAAACCAGTTATAATATTGAAAATAAAATTGAATATAGAGGTGGGAATTCAACGTTCTCCAAAGAATCCGCCTTCCTGATGATCGCCTTGGAAGGACAGCAGTGGTGCACCAATGATGGCCAAACGTTGAGGTTTTCGTTCCACGGGATGCGTCGGCTATACCGAGCGATCACCTCCGATAGCTTCTAGCTTCCCAAATCCTGGTCCTGTACCTCCTCGATTGAGAGAGACACCTTACTGAAGCTTCGTGTACCACCGTGCTAGCTTGGAATGTATATAGTTGCTGACGGTGCTAGGTCTAGAATTCCATTGTTTTTCCACACCAAAGATGTGGCCTAGCCTGCTTTATTTATACACAAGCTGGCTAAATCTAAATCTAATCCCACAGAATCGTTGATTCCTTGATCCCCGTAGGTTTCTTGCTTAGTTACCTGAATTACATATTTCCTAATCCTAACATATTACAAATTTGAATTACTGATTACAGATTTCTCAATCCTAGGAGATTACAGATTCCTCAATCCTAGGAGATTACAAATTCCTTGATTCTAGCATAATCATATCTACATTACAGATTCCTTAATTCTAGGATAATCAAATCTGCATTACAGATTCCTTAATTTTAGCATATTCATATCTGCATTCTTGCCAGAGTAATTTTGGCCACTAACATCAGCTTAGGCCGGGATGCTCTTGGTAAAGCCAAATCTGAGAAGCTGCTCAAGTTTCTGAGGTTGCCCGTTGACTAGAAGGCAATTCTTCCTTATTGGTGTTGTTGCCTATCTTTGTATGTTGTAAGTAGTATAACCCACCCTGCTCTTTAGCAACTTCAATCATCCTCCCCATTGTAAGTTCCTGAATAACACAATGAGAATGAAAAATATGTCACTATACAGTTCCAATCTTGTATAAGTCTATGAATGGAGATAAAATTGTTAGCTAGTTTTAGAACATGAAGAACATTGTGTAGAGATAAAAAGGAGTGAAGTTGGACGTTGCCAGATCCAATAATAGGAACATGATCTCCATTAGCAACAATGATGAGTTGTTTTTTGGATACTTTAAGGTATGATGTAAAATATGAAGGAAACGGGGTCATATGATCTGTTGTCCCAGAATCAAGGATCCAGATACTTTGTGGAACTAAACTAGAAATATTGAAGGAACTCTTACCATTCATGATCAAACCACATGAGCCAAGAGGCTTACTTGTTAAGTTTAGGAGGGCTCGAAGGCGGTCCATCTCCTCTTTACTAAAGGCTTGAATATCCTGCTCAAGTTGCAAGGTAGAAGGATGTTCAACTACATTCTCCTTATCGAAGGTTGTTTGATTCACCCACATTTGAGTTGAGCATTTATTTCCACCCATTCATTCAAGAACTTTCTCCTTTTCATAACGCCTTTAGCAGGTATCCTTGGTATGTCCTGGTCGTTTGCAATACATACAGTATTCTCCACGACTACTCTTTGTGAAGGATTTTCCTTCGGAGGTTGATCTTTTTGTGGGACCTTTTCTTGTCACCATTGCAGATCCTGTGTTGGAGTTTCTTTTATCAAGCATGACTGATTGTTAGGTTTCTTCACTCCGCACAATAAAAAATACCTCAGGCAAAGAGGGAAACTTCTTCTTACCTAGAATCTGAACTCGAATAGGATCGTATTCAGAATTCAAGCCATGAAGGAACTTAAAGATTCTCCCCCTTTCAACAAGCCCAGTGTATGTAATAGAATCAACTTTGCACATCTTCAATCCTTGGTACTGGTCTAACTTGATCCATAACCCATTCAAAGTCCCATAATACTCTGTTACAGAGAGGGTTCCTTGTATAGAGTTGAAGATTTTGCTTTCAATATCATAACAAGCAGCAAAGTCTTTTTCCATTGAATATGTCTCAATGATATTCTCCTATATCTCACGTACGGAGGAATAGAACATATAATTTTGGCTTATTTTCGAAGTCATAGAGTTCCATAGCCATGTCATAATGAGAGAATCTTCATCATCCCATGCTTCAAATTTTGGGTCATCTCTAGGTGGGTTGTTTCCTTCAATATGACTCAACTTCTTGCATCCTTTAAGAGTAGTATGAATATAGTGTGCCCATTGTAGATAATTGCGGTCGTCAAGGCGATAAGAACTCACCAAATTTGGAAGTTCATTAGGTCCCAAGGTAATGACTTTATCTTTTGCCATTATCATCGATAGTTGGGAACAACAAAGAAGATTTTGACTAGTCTTGCACCAATGTGAGTCTCGTTAGAGGGTAGTAGTTCACTGAAGTGAGGCAGCGGAAACAAAGCTCCTAAGATCTGGAGCTCTAATACCAAATTGGAAGTAAAAGAAATTGTTCATTGATTGAATTAATTATACAATTTCTAATCTCCCTTTTTATAGGGTAAATGTCAACTACCTAAAGATATTATAACTAATAACAAATTAAAAGATACCTAGATAATATGTGATACTCACGATCTCCTAATGAGATATTTAAATATTTGTAACCACTTAATCTAATAAGATATTTAGATGTTTGTAATCTCTTGATAAGTTACCTACCATATCTTATCAAATATTTACAATATCTCCAACATATAGTATAAATATCAAAAGTGAAATTTACAAATTGGGGCAAAATCATATTAGCTCACACCTTGCCATTTTTGGAAAAGTCCACTTTCGATCACTTTCCTTTATCTCTTGGACATGAAATCCCTTTAACCTTTGAACTTTAAGCCACCTTAAACCCTTTATATGTAACCCCCATCTGTTGCAAACCAAAGCCTCCTTGCACCTCTTAAAACTCTAAAATCCATCCACATTTACCATCTTCATACTTGCAAACTCAAACCCCTTCATTAAAGTTTTCAACCCTAGCTTTATTCTAGGTAAGTGAAGCTTGCCTCTTTATGATTTTGCGCTTGATATGAGTAATATATTGGTCTTGAATGTGTTTAAATGTATCATAACATGTTATAATGATTTGTGTTAAGATTTGTTGAGAAAATTCTTTAAAACATGAATGTATACATGATGTTTTGGGTTGATTTTAGAAGTTTTCATGCTATGATAATTGTTTTTAATGAGAAATCGTGTTGAGTTATGAAACTATTTTGTGCTCTTGTTGGGTGAATGGTTCTACTTGCCCACTGAGGCTCATTTTTCAGAAATTGTGTGAGTGCACACTATGCAAGACTTACTTCTCATTGAGGGCCTAAAGTCTTACCCTTTAAAATCTAGAAAAATGTCCTTTTTTGCTAGGTAAATCCATGTATTTGTTAAGCAAGTACTCATAAACTAATGAACATAATGGATGTCCATTGGGCAAAAGATGTCTCTCATTGAGCAAAATAACCCTTTTTTACTTAGAAAACTAGAAATGACAAATACTCATTGAACGAGTTACATACTTGTTGAGCGAGTTACATAATTACTAAGCGAGGATTCATAGAAACCTAGAAAACTAATACTTTTGCAGAGTAAGAACCATATCTCACTAAGAGAGGATCTTAGAACCTAGAAAACCCCTTTATCTATTGAGCAAATCATTCCCTTGTTGAGTGAAGACTGGGAACTTTGAAAAGTTTAAATTCTCATGTTCATTTGCTTAGTGAGCCCTTTGTCCAGCTGAGTGATTATAATAAACTTTGAGAGTAAAACTCTCTATGGCTTGATTCACTAATTTAATTTAGGATTCCTTGAGCGAATTATAAAATAGGACTCACTATGATCCCTCTCACTAGGCATGGAATATCCTTCATTGGGCGAGAGAAACATGTAACTCATAGATGAGATAAGATATTCGTTGAGAGAGGTCAACCTGAAGAAACCAAGTCTTCTCAATGAGAGGACTCGCTAAGCGAGATAATGTCATTATGAGGGAATTTGGGCGAAACCATTCGATCATTAGACAAACTTATTGGCTTGTTGGGTGAAAATGGCAAAACTTATGACACCTTTTACCCCAACTATATTTAAACTTATATAAAAGAAAACATAGGAAATAATGACTCTCATTTATTCATTCAAGGTGTAAAGAGTTCACATATACCAAACCAACACGTGCAAAAAATAAACTTAAACGAGCAATGAGACTCGAAAGGTCATATCCTCAAAATTCAACAAGTAAACATAAATAAATAAAAGAAACAAATCTAGCCTCGATGTCGTAACCTATTAGAGCAAGGTTCCCTAAACAAAACTACTAAGCAATTGAAGCAATAAAGCAACAATGTGTCAATCTTCGAGTTCCGACTCAACATCATTACTTACAAGTAGCATTTAGCCTAAACATAAACAATACAATAGAAGGGAGTGAGAAACATATCTCACTCAAACTCATGGTGTAAGTACAATATAAGTATCACGTACACTACACCATGCAACAAGTAACAATGCAAGCATAACAATCACACAAAAATATCTACTCGAATGCATATGAATGACAATGATGCAACCTAGTATTTTCTCTATATGCATGTGGTACCAATCTATCATTAGGAATAGGCTTGTGGTAACACAACTCAACCCTTTGATAGCACATCAGGATCTACTCAACTTTCACGTATGCTCCAACCTGTGGGATCAAACACAAACATTAAAGGTTAACTACCGAGTAGTCCATGATAAGCGAGTTTTTAGTCGTCCTACACGCCTCAAATAATTACTAAAGCTAACTATAGTATAGCTAATCTAGGTCAATTCTCTCAAGGACACAGTGTCTTCAGATTGTGCTAAGTGTAAAAATCAGAGTTAATGTAGAAAATGCTAATTGTTGTGAAATGTCGACTTATTGTCGGTCGGCTTAGACAGACGCAACGGAGTCGGACTGACTCAGTCTCAGACTCTAGAAAGCAGTAAATAAGGGGGGGTTATGTTTAAGTGCAAAAAATAAACTAAGTGTTGAAAGTAAACTAAACTATGCTAAACTATTCTATACTAACTATTGTATCAATTCGGGAATCAAAACACGATAGTTTACTATTCTTACTTAGAATTGTATTCCGAATCAACCTTAGATTCTTACGACAACCGCCAAACGTTTGTCCACTGCCATACCAAGGATTTACACAACCACTACCTCATCAGTTGGCAAAGAGTATGCACTTGGTTGATTTTAGGTTCTCTACCTAATCAGATTGTTAAACTAGTTCCAACCGGTCCTAATCTAATGTGATCTACCCCTAATAGTGTGTCACGATAAAGTTAAGAGTAGAATTAAAGCGTAGGAATTATAAGAAAATTCAGAATTGCAAACCAATTGTATTTATTGATATACCAAACCGAATACAAAGGTGAGAAATCAGAGTCTCCAAATAGTCAGCCTTCCACGACGACCGCCAATGGAAGAACGGTAGTGATGCACCAATGGTGGCCAGACGTTGAGGTTTCCATCCAATAGAGTGCGTCGGCTATACTGAGCGATCACCTCTGAAGGCTTCCAACTTCCCAAATCCTAGTCCTGTACCTCTTCGACCGAGAGAGACACTGTATTAAAGCTTCGTGTACCACTGTACTGGCTTGGAGTGTTTGCGATTGCTGACGACGCTAGCTTTAGATTCTGCTAAAAATTCCACACTTGAAGACGTGGCCTGGTGTGCTTATTTATACACAAGCTGGATAAATCTAAATCTAATCCTAATAACAGAAATTCAAATCCTAAAGATTTCAATTCGAATTACAGATACAATCTCCTCAATCTTAGGAGTTTCCTAGTTTCCTAATTTCTAGTAGAATCATATATGCATTCCTAGTTACCCGAATTACAGATTCCTTGATCTTAGCAAATCATATCTGCATTACAGATTCATTAATATTAGCAAATCATATATGCATTACAAATTCCTTGATCTTAGCAAATCATATCTGCATTACAGATTCCTTAATCTTAGCAAATCATATTTGTATTACAGATTCCTTAATCTTGACAAATCATATTTGCATTCTTGCCGGAGTGATTTTAGGCGAGATTTTCGTCATTGATGTCGGCTTGACTGGGAGCGTTGGACTGGCCGGGATGTTCCCGGCTTGAGTCGAGATGACTTGGGCCAACATGATCCTATTGGTCCTACAAAACAAGTCTTAACCTTTTGTTAGTTAAAAAACCTCATTTTAGCACAGATTTGTATTTCTCCTGTTTTTAGGCCCATAATTCAAATCTCGATTAAGACAAGACTTTTAATCATTAAACATTTTTAACAACACCCATCTTAAGCCCTTATGAGGTGTATAAAATACAACTCATCAATCCACAAGAGGTCTAATGACCTTACCAATTCAGGTTCGTATCCACTTTTCTACATACTTGTCTTTATTAAATGATGCATGACATGTCTTAGCTTATTCATATTATTCCACTTTTAACAAATTGGATTAATGAAGACCATTCTTGCCCCTTTAAACCTAGGTACCTTATTTACGACCCACAATAATTAGTGAGTATCATTCTTGTCCCTTTGAACTAGGTCACTCACACGACAAGTGCCACCTAAGCCCATTCTCACCATCTTTTAGCGTAGGTAACCCCTCGACATTCATCGTCATCACTTGTCTTTGTTTCATGTTCTCAATATGTATCTCAAATATTCATATAATGCATATGTTTCATCATGACTCATTATGTCTCGAATTCAATATATCACGACATACACGAACACATAAACATAACTTTATACCATTTTACGTATAATTACTTAACTTGATTTTCCCTTTGGGAAACCAAGGCATACAATCTTTAATCATAAGTAAAGTCATCAACTTGATTGCCCTTTCAAGGAACCAAGGCATATAAACTTAGGGTTCAGGAGACCCCTTGCATACAAATTTGGGGCCTGAGGGGCCCCCTCTACCTACAATTATACCCACACCCTTAAGTGAGACTTCTCACTCTCCCTTACCTAGATTGTTGACTTTAAGTAAAAGCTTTGTTTCTTAGGGTCATCGTTCTTGTCACTCTAGCATTGCTTTGAGGGGTCTTCTCCTTGTTCCTTTAATGGGAACTAATGACGTTTTTAGATAATTGACATGTAACATTAAGAGTGTTACAGATCACCTCTTTTTATAGAGCCTTGTAATGGGCTAGACTAGACTGTTAAATATCTATTATTTAAATAATTATCTACTATTAAATATCTCTTATATCTAAAGATAATGTTTTCAAATATAGATAATATTTTTAAAATATTCAAATATCTATAACCATATTTGAAAGTTTGTTAAACATTTGTTAACCATAAAGGTAATATAAATATCTTTTTAAATATCTAAAAGTTATTAATTACATTTGAATTAAAATATTACTTGATCTTTAAGTAACACCTATTTTCTCAAAAAATACAAGTTGTTTAATTATTCACAAAATATAATTATTTAAAAATGTGATAAGACACAACAACTAATTATTTAGTAAGATAATTACAAACAATATAATAATAGCACAAAAAATCAAGGTGTTACAAAACTTAAACATTTCTTAAGTAAATCTAAACCAGGGTGTTTATTCTCTTCCAATTCACCCTAAAAAGAGAATGAAAGGCAAAAAATTGCAAATTTCAAGTGAAATACTAAGGACCTATGATTCATAAGATTTAATAAACTTACCTTTTGTCTTCATGACAAATGTTATAAAGTGATATTAAGATTAAGAATGATAATGGATATTATTTGACGAGACATACTAAGTATGCAAATAAACGATTTTATACTACATTGTGAGTAGGCATGTAAGGTTGGCAAACTGTCTAGATTGATCCTCCAAGCTTAGTGTTGGATAAGAGGTGTGCGACAATCAGGTCTTAAAGACATGGGGATGAGTGATTCCATAGGGGTTCAAGGTCATTGCAAACCTTGTGTCATTGTGAGTCATTACCAACGTATTCCTAGCACAACAAACCACTTGTCCCATCCATAGATCAAGTTTCGACATTTTCCCTAATGGTTTCTTTTACACATGCCATGTTGTAATAACTTGGTAGTCATGTATACTATGTTAAGGGAAAATGCTTGACTGGTCACTTGAAAGTTAGAGTCTTCATGAAGTAGAACTGGCTAGTCTATTGATTTGAGAGTCTAGATTGATGAATTAAAATTGAATGACTTTACTCTATACAAATTTGAATGTTTATGGTATGATTTATTTATGTATGTTTTATTTCGTGAACTTACCCTTATGCTTTTATCATTTATGTGCAACTACGATGACCTCGAACAAGATTTTGTTAGGAGCAACTGTTGAGGCTACCAAGGAACCGATCCTGATCTCATACATCTAGGCACTTTCTCCCTCTGCTTCATAGAAACCCTAGTGGGCCTAGAATGGGCTTGGACGATTGACCCAAATCTATAAAGGATTAGGTACTATGGTGATATCACCATCGACTTTGCACCTTCCATCACGACCTTGATTTCGGTTATGTTCTTTGTTACATTGGACTTCTATTTTCCTATCCAAGAGATGTGGAGTTGGCCTACCCACCTCACTTAAGCTTAGCTTACCGAAATTCCCCTCCTTGACCCCACACGTCCTACACCCCATCCTTGTAGTAATAAAGTGAATCTTGAAGCTGCTCGTCAAGACTTGTCATCTCATCCTTCCCTCCTTCTCAGTAGATCAGTGTATGACCAATCTAGAGTTATGTATCCCCTCCCCTATAATGTTTGTATTGAACATGATGTTTTGAAAAGACTTATTGTATCATACCTTTAATTGTTTATGTTGTAAGTGTCATAAGACACATACTATTACACTTGATACTTGAGATCTTTATGCTTTATATATACTATGGAATGACATTTTCAGAAATTCAGATGTGCATGTATGCTTATAATTATGATTGATCACAAAAAAAAAACTTTTACATACATTTTTTGTTAACAAATTGAATAAGGGTTTTCCTAAATTAATTGAACCTCTATATTTCAAGGTAGGTTTAGTTTTCTTTGTAGTTGTCAGGTTATTACAAGAAGGGAGAATTATTTAATAGTCACATCTCTTAAGGAAGAGAGGTATAATTTGTTTTAATAGTGTTAAGTTGACTAAATCGTAATGTATTTTAACATGAGAGGAAGTCATTGTAATACTCACATATCTCAAGAGAAAAAAATGTAATTTATATAATTTAATATATTTAACTTAATATTGTTAAAACAATATTCATTATAAAATTTAAAAATATATGCTAAAATATTTTTATTTTACTAAGTTATCTTTCACTTACTCAATAATTTATAAAATTTCTAATTAAATTCAAAATAATTATTTTTTATTAAAATGCTAATTAAAAACAAAAATTGTAAGATAATATATATATATATATATATATATATATATATATATATATATATATATATATATATATATATATATATATATATATATATATATATATATATATATATTAGATTGATATACATTTGAATATTTTATTTGAAAATATGTTTTATAAGCTATAATAAAATAATAAAATTTAAATATATTTTAATATATATAAGTATTAAATTTTTAATAATGATATTTTTTAATAATATATTGTTAATATAAATATATTCAATAAATATATTATATTTAATAATATTCTTGAACTTAACTGTATATTAAATTTGATAAATATAATGATTAATATTTTAAAAGAAATATACGATATTGTTCAAATATTTATAAAAATACTATATTAATAGCATCAATTAAATACTATTTTAATACTCATGTTTAATTTTGTTTTACTTATATATATATATATTATTTTTAATTTTATTATTTGAAAAAATATTTTGTTATAATAATAATAATTAAAAATATTTTTTAAACATGTAATTATATTTAGTATAATTCATAATAATTTTAAAATAATAATTAAAAGAATAAATTAAGAGATAAATTGTTATATATATATATATATATAAGTAAAATAAATAAAATATTTAAAAAACTCCATAGTCCATCTATCTCGAAAAAAAGTCTCTACTTCCATAGTCCATTTATCTTGAAAAATAGTTCTACATCTGTTCTTGAGTTTCATGACTAATTCTTTTGATTCTCCTTATCATTGTAAAAATAACTTAAAGATCAAAACATCCTTTCATACTTTTATGCATTTGAAATTTTAATTTTCATATAAAATTATTATATATATCGCTCTATTCATTGATGTCATGTTTATAATTATATTGTATTATTTTAATGACTCTTTCTATTTTTCTTTGTAGTAATTAGTTCATATATATATATATATATATATTATATTTATATTTATTTACATTGGTAGATATAAAATTAACGACATTGTATTGGAGTTGCAAAACAATTTATAATATAAGTATTATCTAATAAATTTTGTATTATATTATATTAATTTTATCCGATTTTTTCAATTTTTATATTTTATGTACTTTATTATAGATCATGACTCATTTAAAAAGTAAATAATAAATGTTATTAATGTATTTATTCAATTAGATTTGTTATTAATCTAATTTTTTTTATGTTTTTGTTTTGTTGGTATTACTAAACCTAAACTATATTTTTTTTATGTTTTTGTTTTGTTGGTATTACTAAACCTAAACTATATTTATATTTGAAAGATAATCGTTGGTAGTACTTTTAAGATTTTGATTATAAAGATGAGATAAAATAAATATTTATATTTTAATTTTGATTTTATAATTATAACTAATAAATATAATGTATTATTTTTTAATAGATTTTGGAGAGTAACAAGTCATAACTATGAAATTTATTATAATATTTATGATATTTTAATAGTTTTATAACTGTTTGTTATATTTTATAAAAAACATTTAAATATAATGTTTATTTTTGTGATGTTTTATGGTTATAATTATTACTTTATAAAAGATTTTAGTATAAAATTTTAATTTAATTATATTATATTAAAGAACATATTTTTTATTTATTATTTTTATATTTAATTAAAGTTAGTGGGTATGCGTTTGGGTTTGAGATTTTTTTAAGTGACAGTACCGGAATAAAAACTATAATATCATATCTAGATTTTAACATAAAAAATAAAAGCGTAATATTTATATCTTTTACATATGACAAATAATTTATTTTAATAATATTAAGTAAATTAAACTATATATTTTAACATAAAAAATAATAATATAATATAGTGTAGTCTCTTGGTACAATAGAGTGTAATTTATTTTAAAAAATTAAAAAATACTATTATTTAAAATAATTATTCTAATTTTTATATATGCAGGAGATAAGAGTATATTTTATTTATTTAAAAGTACATATTAATTAGTAAAAATATAAATTGCAATTCCTTATATTTGTTCTTTCGGTGAGCGACTATGATAGAAAAGAAAACAGTATACCAATACCCTTCCCTGTCGTGTGCCCTTTGTTTTTATATCTATCAGTGTTACTGCGCATCCTTCCGTTTCTACTATCGACTCTGAGGAAGGAGTGAACAACAAACCCAACCAATACCCAGGTAAGATGAGTTGAGTTGAGGTTCCGCTTTTGTATTTCGTCTATTTCTCTATTCTATGCCTCTTTTTCTTTCTTTGTCCCTTCATATACGACCAAACCCCAAAAGCGGGTTTCGAATTCGATTACCTTTTATTCTGTATTGTTAATTATAATTATAATTATTTGGTAATATGAGATGATGTATTTGCCCTTCAGTGAAGTGCCCATTTCTCATTCTACTTAATTGGGATTGGGAAGAAGGACACGCGTTATTCGTCTTCGGATTCAACTTTTAGCTGCTCCTCACTCTCACTCTTTTTGAGAAGGTTGCTTCGGTTTTCCTCTATACTTTGTTATTTCGTGTTATTTCAATATTTTTATTTTTGTTTTTTTTATGGGGGGAGTTTAATATATTGTTATTAGGTTACTAGGCGAGAGCCTATTGGTTTATTACTGTTAGTTTTGGTGGCTAAGTTGAGAAAGTGGGCTCTGCATTTTACGATTTTTCTAACATTTGAACGCATGTCTCTATCTGTGCCTTTGATTTTCATGTGTTTCGAGGATGGCCTGAATTGGATAGGTTAGAGTACAAGTCGATGGGGATTCATATTGGACATGTTTTCGATGCATTTGTGTTGCCCTAGAAATTTTTGTTTTGGAGGACTGAATGTGAAGTTGAAACTGAAACTAGAAATTGTTTTTGAGAATGAGAAATGGTGATGTGAAGAATTTAGGAATGTTTTAAAGGGTGTAATTTCTTAGGGTATTTCTGACTTGAGGTTTTAATTTTTTTGGCAGTCTTCATTTGCTGATGCAAGGATGAGTTCGTTCTCTATCACGCGGAAAAAGACGCCATTCCAGAAGCATAGAGAGGAGGAGGAGGCAAAGAAGAAGGTAGGGTTGATATACCCAAGTTAGTTAGTTCTTGGTTAATTTTGGAAAAAGGCATTTCCTAGTTATTACATATTGGAATTTGTCTCATGCAGAGAGCGGAAGATGAGACTGCTCGCCTGTATGCTGAGTTTGTAGAGTCATTTCAAGGAGATACTACTCCTGGGTCAAAGACTTTTGTTCGAGGAGGAACAATTAATCCCAATGATAGATTTAAAGATGATTCTGAGGGTTAGTATGACTCATGAATTCTGTATTTCTTGCCCCTCCTGTTTATATTCCTTTTGTCTCATCTCTTGGAAGTCTTGATTATGTATGTTTTTCATGTTCTGGATATACATAGTTTTTGATATTATTTTGTATAATAATGTTAATAAAAGTATGGACCTTTTTTATTCATTCGCGGATGACAGGTGAAAAGTCCAAAGATGGGGTGTCTGGTCCAAAGAAGGGAAGTAGGTAAATAAATGCTTTTGATTGACCAAGTTTCTGTGCTCTTTAATCAGGCATCAATAAGTAGGGAAAATACATGTAACATGTCTTTAAGGTATAGCTTTATTTAGGTTTGTACTTATAGCCATAATGAATTGAATATTGTAATGTAGTTTTTATGATGATACATTCGATGAATCATGTTTGTTTTTTTAAGTACATTTAATGATGTGATCATTAGCGTTTTTTGTTGTTGGGAGGGGAGGGGGGGGGGGGGGGTGGGGTTATAATTGTGGTATCATTTTGATTTTTTCAGGCATCAGCTATAGTATTTTTAACTCTCCTAATGTATGGCATGTTCTATTTGCATAGAAGAAGCACTTGTTTAGATGGATAACTCAAATTCCTTAATCCTTATGCCATTGTAGGTCATCTCATTTTATAAATCCAAAACAAAAGCGCATTCTGGGTCATTATCTGATAATAGATATAAAAATTAGAATTGTCTGAGAACTGAAAATTATAGACTATAGATATTCTTTGGCTATAGAGACATCTTTAATTGCCCAACTAAATTCTTCATGTAATTTGTGTGAATGTATTTGTAATTGTCAAAGGAAAACTGCTTAAGTATATCCCTGTCAAGGTATAACAAATCAATATTCTTTGTGTTGCATCCCTTCATGGAATCTGTTGAAATTGGAATAATAAATAAATCATTATGCCTGAAAACTATACAAGTGACTTTCTTGTTGCTTGTTAAGGAACTTCGGATTCATGATTACGAAGTCACTTAGTGGAATGCTTGATCTTGTTTTCAGTTTCATTTCATTTCCATTGCAATTATGAATTGTTTTGTAGTTTTTTTAACTAGCTAAAACATGTTTCTTATGATTTCGTATTGGTATATTAATGTATAAAACTTGTATGTTCATTAGATGACATAAGATGTGATTGGTAGATTGTTAGAATAGATTGAAAAATGACATATAGGTTCTATTTGAGGTTAGAAAAATAGTACATTATGGTTCCTCTAAAGGGGTGGAAACCAAGAACAACAGAATAGAATTGTTCCATTCTGTTCTGTGCACCAAACACTACCATAGATGTCTATCTGCAACATCTTTCATTTGTTTAATAGGAAAAGAATGAATTATGTTTCCACTAAAAATGTGTAGGATGCTAACCTCCACACAAAGATTTGGAGGTTGTGTGTGCATACAAATGGAGCATAGCTCTTGTGGAAAATAAAAATTTATTAAGGACTAGACTAAAATGGGTGGGATGCTAATGCAGTTTTAGTTCATGTTATAATAATACTACCGTAAGTCCTTGCTTTCCTTGACGTTAGGTAATGGTTCTCATGTCAACTACTTCTGGGAGAATCATTGGGTGATTGATTCTCTTTAGATTGGCTTTCTCACATGTCTATCATAATATTGTTTATCTTTCTTGCACAATTCTTCTATGCACAACTTTTCTTGTTCAAGACTCCACTTCATGGTATTTGCACTTTGAGTAATGGGAAGCCTCTGAATTTGAGACTCTTTCGTCTCCTTGATTTTGTCCTTTGTCATAACTTAAATGTTGGGCTTTAAAGGGAAAACATGAGAAAAAAATGAGACTAGCATAAATGAGAATACTAAGATGGATATGTGACTATACAAGAAAGGATAGGATACACAATGATTATATACAAAGGAATATTGGTGTGACACCTATTGAGGAAAAGATGACAAAAAATGAGTTAAGCTGATTTGGTCATGTGCAAAGAAGGCTATTGGAGGCATTTATGAGAAGAGTAGTTCGCCTGGTTTTTAAACCTGTGAAAAGGGGTAAAGAGAGACCAAGAAGGACATTGGAGGAAATTATAAAAGAGATCTGATGGTGAATATCTTTGACAATTTGGTTTTTGACCAAGTCTAATGATATCATGTGATCTATGTAGCCGACCTCATTTAGTGGGATAAGGCTATTGTTATTTTTGTTTTCTCGTAAGTTAAATATGCATTATGTGTGGTGCAATCTCATAATCAATTTCCATATGCTCTTGTGTTGTTCTGCAGCTGTTTCTTTATGAAATTCTTTGTTTGGCATTATCATAGAATGTTGAGTGTGTCCTAGGTCGTTGGACAAGTTTCTGTTGACTAGCTTTGTTGATTTTGGTAGAAGGAAAGAAGAAAATTTTTGTGGAAATGTGCAATCTATGCTACAATTTGGCGCATTTAGTTCTTGTAGTGTAATTCTTGCATAAGGAAATATACACACACATACATGCATATATGTTTGGATAATATTTTTTTTTTTTGAAAAAGGCTTATTTATGATCTTTTTTAAAAGATGTTTTCTGAAAAAGTAAAAGCTATTTTATCTTTGGATGCAACGTTCAGGAAATAATTTTTAATGTTTGAGCTTTGAGTAGGTTCTTCAGGTTCTTAATAAAGTCTTTACCTAGAAGCAAAAAAGTTTAGCTAGGAGAAAGTGCACTGTTTGCTTCTTTAGTGCTTCAACTTTTTTTCTTTGAAAATGAATTTTCAAACACTTTTTGTTACATAATAGACCAATCCAAACGAGTTCTCTGTTCATAGATAAAGTTGTAGGTTTTGTCTTTGTAGCTGCTTTTATGGTTTCAAAACATTTATATATACTTGTTTGTAACTATGTATCTGTTTTTGGGAACATATATCAAACTTGAGAACAACGATTTAGTCTCGTTGATGATCTTAAAGATTGAAACATACTTCAGTGTCATTGATCTCTGGAGCAATGTTGTTAACTCGAGATTCTACCTAGGATCAGGAATGAGGAGAAAACTCGGAATTCAGGAATTGTAACTTCAGTGTCATTGATCTCTGGAGCAATGTTGTTAACTCGAGATTCTACCTAGGATCAGGAATGAGGAGAAAACTCGTAATTCAGGAATTGTAACTCGGATTGTAAGATCCTACGTTCTTACCAATAATACATATGCACAAAAATAATATAGATAAAGAAAATAATCTCTAAATCACAACATTAAATTGAAAATTCATAATCATAATAAGTCGTAACATAAGATCCAAATAGTCAAATACATAATGAAAGATAATTTTAGAAAAACTAATACAAGAACCATTTTAGAAAGATGCTGAGTAACAGCACAATTGATGGCACAATAACAGGCAACGGCAGTAGTGGCGCAAGGTGGAGCTCTGGCAGTTGCAAAGGAGAGGTCCAGCGACACAATTCAGAGATTTTTGAATGGGGGTTTAGGTGAAGTCGGGAATGGTAGTAGGGAGCTTGTTCTTGAAGGAGAAAAATATGGGGTTTTTCGAACCAAGTCATGTGACCTGACCTGGTAAATTTGGTCTACGCTCTGCCTCACTGGGATTGACGATCCCACAATTGAACATGGTAAATCGTGATCCTACAATTGAACGTGGTAAATCGTGATCCCACTATGATCACACCCTCCAGCGATCTTGAGCATTATCCAGCTCATCAGGGGGTGCTTGATGCATAAAATCGTGTGATCCTACGAGGTAAATCGTGATTTTAACAACCATGCTACTGAGAACTCTTGCTGTGGGTACTAAAAATCCTTATTGGAAATGTATGGAACTAGAATGTGGTATATACATTTCAAGAGCTAGTTACTAGGACAACCTGGCTAGAAAGCATGGATACAATACTGTCAGAATTATCACATGTGGTTCATGTATCTCGTGTTTAATGCATTTAGTGTTAAAAGGAATTAGTGCTTAGAGAGTAGCACCCAATTATTTACATACATACATATATAAGTGTGTGTATGTGTGTAGGCATTATGTGTATATATAAAGTTGTTCTTTTGCATAAATAGAAAACATTTATTAAGAAAATTCACACACACACACACATATATATATTATATTATGTTATATTATATTATATTATATTATATATGTATATAAGTTCTCCATAAAGGAAATGCTGCATTAGAAAACATTTTCATTAAGAAATACTCTTTAAAGTATTCTCTTCTATACTGAAGCAATTCAATCTTTAATCTCTCCCTTTAAATTCAACATGGTATTAGAGTAGTATCATCCTTTGTGACCTGTTTTGTCTTAGCTCCGCTGCCAAGTTCCCTAAAAAAGGGAGCTCTACTTATTTTCATGTCTTTCATTTCCAGGTAGTAATTGTCTCCTTGATCCAACACAGCTTATGACTTGTTTCTTCTCTAGTGTCTGGTCACAACCACTGTATCCTCCTTCTGACAGTTAAAAAAATCTTCATTCTCCAGTGACTACCTGTCAGTCTATCTTCTGTTGTTTTCACTCCCTTTGATGTCTTCTTGTTGCTTCCTGGCACTGTTATGCTGCCTTCATCTGACGTTATTTTTCATCACTAACAATACCATTGGGATTGTCCAACCCATAACGAATTCTCTTTTGCTAGTCTGGTGCTGAAACTCCTTGAGATGCACTCCTCAGCCTCTTGGCCATGTGCTGTTGCTTTTAGTTACCCATGGCAGAGCATTTGAAAGCTTATCCATGCCCATTCAGTATGCTGTGCTTGCCCAGATATCCTTCACTTGGATCTGCCACTCTGTTGTTAGAATCTGCACTATTGGATTAAAAATCCACTCTGCACACTTTTATCCTTACTGTTTGATGTGTGTTTCTGCATCTCCTATGCTACCCACCCCAACCTATGGCTATTTGAGTCTGTAGAATCATCCTGGCCCGACAGTCCTAGAGTAGAGAATCATCCTGACCCCATGGATATCCTAGAGAAAACACTCTAATCCCATGGTTGGAATTGAACCAACCTTGTCTTGCTCCACTTTTATTAGATCCGTTCATTGGGTTTTTGCTTACTTGTATCCCTTTGTTTGTTTTAGGCTGTGTTTTTCCACCATAATATTCTGGGGGAGGGGGGGTGTGGGTGATGTGGAAAGTGTCTGATCCCATCCTTTGTCCCAGACAAAATTTGGTTCCAATTGCTCTAGTGCTGTTGGTTCTTTTTGTCCCAAATGCAATCTAGCCCTTGTTTTGTCCCAGTCATAGCCTGCCTTCGATTTCTTTGAAGTCTTTGGCATCCTTGAGATCCCTTGGTGCTCATGTTTGGTGGAGCTGATATCATATATATATATTATTATTTTAAAAAGGTTTATTTGTAACAAGCTCTGGTTCGAGGGGGGAGTGTTAGAATTACCACATGTTCATGTTTCTCATGTATCACATGTACATGTTAAACTCATTTAGTGTTCATTTAGGAAGTGGCACCCACTTATTCTTAGCCTAGGGAATAGTATCCATTTAGTTGGTGTGTGCTTGCTTGTGTGTATAAAGTATTGCACGATACTCTAAAATATTTTCTTCTACACTCAACAATTCTGTCTTAAATCTATCCCTCTAAATTCAACAAATATAATACAAGGACATAGAGATATGGCAAAAATTAAAAGTTATAGGACATGAAATTGCTATAATACTATGGATAAAATAAGTATACAATTAACATGAAACACAAGTCTTAAATCAAAAGAGAGAATCGATGTTTTAAAAGTGGGAATGAATTATTGTAGACACAATAACATATTATTTAGACAATTATTATGATATTCCCATATATTTTGGTATAAAATTTGAAGTAGAAGCCAAAAAACTGTAAAATACAACTAGAAGTATTTGAAGCATTTGTGAAGTGTCTAACATGAATGTGTGTTGAACATAGGTATGACATGGAGACAGCTTCTATCTGGAAGTGTTTGTGCTTACTTGCAGGCATGGCTATGGCTATGCATCTATGGCCATGTGAACTTGAATTTTAGTCGTCTTGTGGTCAAAACTCAAGCATGGAGTTTTGTGGGCCCAATTTTGAGGCAAGCACATGGAAATATTTAGGTTTTATGAGGTTGAGACTTATTAACCCTCATTCTCTATTATATATGAACTGTAAACATTTTTCCTGACACTCCTGCATTGTGGTTGTGTCCTTCATCTTGATGAGTCTGTTGTATGTGGATCTAGTTCTTTGGATTCAATACCTGTAACATTGACAACATCCAATTTTGGCCCTTCATTTCAGCCATTGCCATTAATGAATGAAGGTCCTTTGAATTGATTCACCAACTCAACCTTCACCTCATACCAAAGCACCTTGTATTATTTTGCTAATGAAGTAATCTAAAGCCTCCTCCATTATCCATGCAAAACACAGGTAACCATCATTCATGGTTCTCACCTTTGGAACCAATTCAATGCCCTTCCTATAAAAGAAACCACTTGTGCTACCTTCTTTGCTTCTGGAATCCAATTAACATACTCTACTCTGTATATCAATCCAAAGGTATCCTCATTCATGAAATACAGCACTTTGACCCTTTTCATCTGTCTTCTCTTGATTCCTTTCATCATCAAATCTGCCATTGTTGTTTCGCCCTTCATTAATGCCTCCACCTTCTAGGTCAACCCTTTCGTTTTTAACTGCTATGTCTATCATCTCTGTCTGCATTTGCATAATCTCCTAGATAGAAGCCTGGATGATGTCTAACCTCCACTTCTCCATCTTCATTCTGTTCCCCTCGTGTGATTGTTCCATCTTGAGGCTTCTAAGGATCAGGAGCTCCAAAACCCAAGGTTAGGAATCCAGGTATTTTATTACAAGATAAAATGGGAATAGATCCCTAGTTACAGAGATAAATGATCTGAATCACTGCAACATTACTATAGTAGTACTCAGTAGAAATAGATAAACCAAAGCTACAAATGCTGCTGAACTTGAAGGATCTTCTTACACCTTGCCCTAGGGCCCTGATTGCTTAACGAATAGCCGCCTCTCCTCTCCCTCCCTCTTCCACCTTTAGCATAATTTCTCTACCAGATTTGACACCTAACTTCCACCTTCCTTACTCCTATCTGCCATGTGTTTTTGGTGGTTACAAACAATATAAATACGCATCGTGACTTGTAGTTACCTCATCCTTGTTTCCTTAGCAATCTTTACTATCTGTACGAGACCTAACAATGAGCTTTTTGGTGTATGAATGCATGTTATTTTCTGAGGTCTAGCATCTTGCTTAACCAGTAAAAGCAACTATCTTGATTATAGTTAAAACCTGTTATATCAATTGTTCTACTTATCCTTTTTTATGAACTAGAGACATTTTCTGGTGTGATATAAGCAGTATGCTGCATTTGGTCTGCAGTATGAGGAAGTCCTCTTTTCCTCCACTAAATTGTCAGGCATTTAAAATTACTTAATTAGCCACAGTCAGTAAGTACCTTCACATTATTGCTTCCTCCAACATTTTGCACAAACTATTGAAACATACACATTCTACCCTTTCAACAATTTTTATCCTGCTGCTCCTAGCTACACAATAATTGTAAACCAAGATAGGCATTATGCTGAGTTGTGTGCATAATCAAAAGAGTAAGTTCTCATTTCAAGGTGCTTTACTTCAATATCTTTGGAATAACAACTCAACTTCCCACTAAAGCATGCTACCTGAATATGATAGTCAATAGGATTGAGCATTTAAATTATTAGAGTACTTGCTAAATATGAAGATCTTTTAGTGGTATAATCTTACAATCTAGGCCTAATTCAATTCTACAAAATCAACTTGTATGGTGAGGACTAGCCAAGCTTTATAAGTTCTATTTAAGTCAATCTCTAGTTGATGTGGGACTAAACCACCACCCTTGAGGCTACAATTGAGGCAGTCCCCAAAGAGGCCACAACCAAGGCAGATCAAGGTTGACCACAATTAAGGTGACTTTCCAACATATAATTTATCATCCCTCGAAGTAGGAAACCATGTTTCCAACACTCATTTTGTTGAGGGAAGACTTGTACTAAACAACCACAACATGTTTCTGATGAATGCTTTTGAAAAGATAAAACAAAAGATTTTTAGGGATAATCTATATTCTACTTTGGCTTAGTGTTTCAGGTATAAGACATGCTCTAGGGGTGAGTTAGGAGTTATGTAGTTGTCCCAAGAAAGTAAGGGGTTTGGTGTGTAAGAACTCTTAGAATAAGGCTTTGGGTCTAACTCAATCTTACAAAATTGGCTTGTAAGGTGAGGGTTGCCCCATTTATATACTCTAATTTGGCCATATCTAAAATTGATATTTCCAACACACTCCTTCACGATGAGAACTGAACATTTTGAGCATAAAGTTTGCAAGACTGAATATTTGTAAGTGATCCGATAATGGTCTGGTAGAAGGTGGTCCGACAATAGCCCGATGGTGGGTGAATCGATAGACCCAAATCTACATTCTAAGCTACAGCTAAGGTAGGCTAAGGGTGATCGCTATTAAGACGACTTTCCAATACTCCCCTCATGCCCAAGGCTACTGGCCTACAGTAGGGCAAATGCAGGTGGTGCAACAATGGATCTAGGATAGGTAGTAATACCATCTTAACTTTGGGTTTAGACTTAACTTAAACCCTACAAAATTGGCTTGTAATGTGTTGGTTGTCCTCCACTTATATACTCTAATTTGTCCACATCTCTAGTCAATGTGGAACTAAACCACCACCCTTTAGGTTGCAATTAAGGTAGCCCCCCAAAGAGGCCACAACTAAGGTAGGCTTGGGGTGATCGAAAATAAGGCAACTTTCCAACAAGAACAATGTTCTATTGGGTATATGGCTATGACATTTTCCTTTGGAACCTCATTGTCCTAGTTATCCAAAGCTTTGTATGGCTTAGTCAAATTGTGTGGGAGAGTTGGATGCCAACATAATAATCTGCTTCTCATTTTAGTGCAAGGAAATTATCTTACACAGTCAAGCTAGCTCTAGTTTTTATTTTCCCCCTTGATGTGGGTATTGGGTCTTGTCAATTTTTAGCGGAACATGGATTGGAGATTTTTCTTTTTGGCGCAAGATTTTTTTTATGACTTATATATGTTTTCAGTCCCTATAAAATTTTTCTTTTGTATTTCATCCTTATAAAATTTAAAATCATTGTTTTTGGTTTCTATTATTATGTGACACTCGTTAATTATGTATGTATTTAACGGAATGTCAAGTGACCCTCGTAGGTAACACTCACTAGTGTTTGTAGTACCATGTCGACAAGTGACACCTCTAATTTGTTTTTTTTCTAAATCTTTGAAATGAATGTTATTTATATATCTTAAAATGAATGTCAAAGACAAAAAATAGTGATTTCGGATTTTTGAGTGATGAAAATCAAAAGAATATTTTACAGGGACCATAACAAAAATAAACTCATTTTATAGGGATCAAAAACAATAATTTCAAATTTTATAAAAATGAAAAACAAAAGAAAAATTTACAGGGATTAGAATCAAAACGCGTTCATTTTATAGGGACTAAAAACATATTTAAGTTTTTTGTTTATTTATGGAACATCTGCATTTTTTTGTGACTTCAACAATAGGGAAATTTCTGAAAATTCCATATCATTGAAGTTACAAAAAAAGGATTTGATCAATGGCCCTTTAACAGTTTAACCCTTCTGAGATGTTTTCATGCAAATTCTTTTTCCATTTCCTTACTCATTCCTTGAATAGGGCTAACTTGATAACTTCCTTCATGATGAAACCCTTTGGGGGTCCAAAGCTCCCTCTAACATCAAGTCTTTTATTTGGACTGTGGCGCTTAATATAATAAATACCAATGAAATATTGAAGGTTAGTAGGCCACATATGGCTCTTTCCCAATGTGGGTTGGCCAAGTGGTTCCATATTTGTTCCTACACTGTTCTGCTGTTTATCTATGGAGTTCCTTATTTGGCATTTTTGATAAATGTTGTGTCCTAGGTCTCTGAACCACTTTTTGATCACAAACTTATCATGTCTTTGGTACACAAATGACTAGGCAACTTTTTGGGGCAATGTGCAACATATGCTACATGTTGATGCATTTTAGTTTTGGAGCCAAGGTATTCAAAATCAAGATCCTACTTAGGATAAAAAGGGTAGGGAGCATGTAAATTGTGTAATCATAACACAATCGTGAAATCCTACCTAAAATACAAAATTGTGTTTAAACATATACATATGCATAAAAAATAACCTAGATCTGGCAAATTATCTTAAAATAACTTCTAACATTTACAACAACAAATCCTTAGCCCACTAGGTGAGGTTGGTTACATGGATCATACAATGCCTAAACTACTAACATTTAAATAAACTTAATCAAATATGCATAAGTTACAAACTCAACTTAAGCTGAAGTTACAAGATAACAATTCCAAATATAGAAGACATAAGTTATTTGATAGCATATAAAACCCAATATGTTGAAGATATTCTGAACAGAGCAGCACAACATGAAAGCAATCAAAACAGAGTGCAGAAGCAGAGCAACAAAATATAGCAGTTACAATTGAACCAGCACACCACTAAAACATAAGCAGACAAACCAGATTGAACCAATACATAAGCAAATAAGTTGAATTGAGAAACTTGAACACAGAACATGCAGATTGGAAGAGCGGGAAAAGAAAACAGGACACAAGTCAAAATGAAGGAGTAAGTGGGGTTCTATTGTTTTTGATGAATGGGTCTTTAGAAAAAGAAAGTGGGTCTTCTTTTTCCTTTTTAAAATGTGTTTTGAGCTGCACGTTGTGATTGGCTGATCCAGCCAATCCTACAGGTCAGACCTTCTGATCTTATTTATTCCACTAAAACAAGTTAGGCATCAGGATTAATATCATTCATGGTGACAGAAAACATAGTGCAGGTTTTTACTAGCATGATTGTAGTGCAGATCTCATATCCTTTAGGGCTATATAGAACATTTAATTTGGGATAAGATTAGGCACTTGTCTTCTTTTTATTGTAAAGCACAGCCTTTTTAATGGGTTTTCTCTGACATATAGTGATATAAATGGAGGGATTGGGCAGTTTTGCTCCATTGGTTTTCTCTGTACTCTTTGTTGTTTTGTTTCTGGTTTTTATGTCAATAAGGATTCCTTATCCTCCCGATTTTTTATATTTTTTTTATCCCCATCTTAATAGGTTTATTCCTTTATCAAAAATTGAAAAAATGTACATTATGTGTATAGGGATGTTCTATTTTGATTGATAACTTTTTTAGTTGTATACGATGCTTGATGAGACCTTTTCTATTAGCTTCTGAGTGGAGTGTTTTTTGTGTGGCAACTCAGTATGCCCCATTCTAGAATAACTGGACGAGTGAGATGAGTTTTACTGAGGACACAAACTTTATTTGGCCCAAAGACATTGCTTTCATAGAAAAAATGTACTCCATTATGAACTTTAGTAACATTAGGTTCCATAAAAGCAATCAGTTAAGTACGAATAACATGTAAGTTCTTGTCTCGTTGCTTCCCTTCATAATTGACAATTGTTTCCCTTACTTGGTTGGTGGGTGTTGGGGGAAGGGGTGTCCTTTGCCAAGTAACGGGGTATTGCCTGTGGTTTCTTGTGTGTAGGCTCTGTGAAGGTCATTTTGTATTGTGTTGTGCTCCCTCAGAAGCTTTTTCTCTTGTGGATTAAATATTTGTTCACTATCAGTAATTTGAATTTACAGTTAAGCTTTGCAAATTGTGAGTATTAGTTGAGAAGTGAACTTAGTATATTATGAAAGATTTTACTGGATTATCCAGTGGTTATTCCTGAAGTTACTAATTAGATGTGAAGTACCCCTTGGAGGGAGTGTTTTGAAAATGATGAATTTAATAATTCTTAAAAGTTTTATTTAGTTCAAATGTGTTTTAAGTTAATTAATATGGGAGTTTTTCATTTATTTTTATTTGCAGGTATGTACCGTCTTTTATTCCACCTCCAATGGCAACCAAGGGGAAAGAATCTGAAAGGAAAGTCTGTATTTCAATTGAAGCCTTGACCTCTGATTTTATTTTCCAGTTCTGATGTATCCAGAAATAATACTTGTTTGTTGTACTTTGTAGAAAGAGGAGGAAAAGCCAAAGGAGAAAGAGAAAGGGAAATCAAGAAACATTGATCATTTTATGGAGGAGCTAAAGCATGAGCAAGAGCTGAGGGAAAGGCGAAATCAAGAACGTGAACATTGGCGTGATGGGCGTCATGCAGAACATTCTACTGTAAGTGATGCCTGCTAACATATTGCATTTAGGTGGTGATTGGATTTTTCATCCCACTTTCTTTAAATGCGTATGACATGTTTACTGCCCGTAGGTTTCTCTTTGTAGTGATTGTGAAATGCTGTTAGGTAAGACTAAAGGTTAATTGTACATTCATATGCCAACTGTATATTATAGTGCAGTAATGTATAGTTGTATACTGTAGTGCTGTAGCATAGTAATGTTTTCTCTACTGTAACACTTGTGTTAGTCTGGTAGCTAACATTTATTAACTATCAGATCATCTATTATCTAACTGCCTAGTTCTGTTGCCACCCTGTTATAACAGAATTTGTTGCAAAAGTACTGATTCAGTTGAAACAGTCTCTTCTACACAGTTCCCTATATATTCAGAGTTGTACTCCGAATACATATTGTGTTTCACTTTGTAGCTATGAAACCAGAATACTTTAAGATTCTATAAATTCTCTGAAATTTCCTTCTCTTTCTATCACTTTTCCTCAGTTTGACTTAAATCTCACAAGTATAGGATGAATTATCATACAATCTCATTTTCATCTTCTTTATGCTTTGATTTCTTTTTGCCTGTTTTGATTTTTATGCATGACAAATAATCTATATGATGAAAATAATTATCAGTATGTGCATATTCTTAGAATGCCATTTTATTTCTCATGTTCAATAAATTTATGAAGCAGTTCTACTGATAGTTTTCCCCTTACAGTCCAGTCGCTTTGATGAGCTGCCTGATGACTTTGACCCAAGTGGAAAACTTCCAGGATCATTTGATGATGGTGATCCTCAAACTACAAATCTTTATGTTGGAAATCTCTCACCCAAGGTTTGAGTGTCCCCTCAATAAATGGGCTTCATTGTTCTTTCAGAATTAAGGACATGTTTGTCTCATCTTGGCAGTTTTATAATTGTAGGTTGATGAAAATTTTCTTCTTCGTACTTTTGGAAGATTTGGACCTATTGCTAGTGTGAAGATTATGTGGCCAAGGACAGAGGAGGAGCGAAGGCGGCAAAGAAACTGTGGCTTTGTAGCTTTTATGAACAGAGCTGATGGACAGGCAGCGAAAGATGAAATGCAAGGTCTGGTCTTTTGTCTGAAATCAGAAAATAAACTCTTGAAGAGAATAACTTGCTTTTATATTTCTTTTCTTGCATATATTTTACAGGTTTGCTTCCATATTGCCATGTTAAATTGCTAAAAATTTGAATTTCAAATTAATGTTACTTCTCTTCAAATGATATCTTCTATAAGTTGTCAAAGATCAACATATTTTCATTTGTCTATAATTCTTCGTAGTTTGTGTTATGTACGCATATAGCTCGCAATTGGCTGCAAGGCTATTGTTACTGTATTGTGTCTTTTGTGTCTGTTGGAAATAGGAGCATTTGTTTATTACACTTCCAAGTAGCTTAGTTAGTGTTTAGCCAAGTTCCATGTATCTTAGGAAGTTGTGATATTTTAATTGTTCTCTGGAAAATAGTAGTCATTTGTTATCTTTGTAAACCGTTTTTATTATAAATAGATCAATCTGCTGGGTAGAGGCAGGCAGGGGGAGCTGTATAGGTTCAGCATTGTAGAATTTCAGAACTTATTTATATTTTATTATTGATTGAATTGTTGAGGATGAAGTGGTGGTTGATATCATTTTAAGAATTAAAAGAAGTATTGGCTTGCAGAGTTTTTGGTACGTTTTTTATGCAGTGCCAGGATTAGAGATGCTATCTTGCTATTGGACTACAAAATGTACTGCAGAAAGTCATATTACAGATGGTCAGAATTTAGTAGAGGTAGATGTTGTATCATTGACCTTATAATTTGGGGTGGGGTGGGGGGAGTGATAGAAAGTAGGCTATAAGTGTTTACATAAGAAAATATAGGTTTAGTTTGGTGTTGCCAACTGCATCTCAGCCATCTAGGTAGGTAACATGGGTGAAGGCTGTCTGTGCTTCCCTGGGTTCATGCAAGTTGTCATCAGTTAGGTGCACACCCGACCTAGGTGGACATTTGGTCTGATTATCTAGCATTCATGCCGAATTCATACTGTATTTTGCAATTATAACTCAATGTAACCTGTTATATGTTATATTATATCTAATTAAGGTTGGATTTGATTTCTTATTTAATGTAAGATTAAAACAGATTTTATTTTCTTAATTTGCTTGAGTGAGTTTACCACTCAGCAAAGTGATCTATTTATAATAATAATGGTTACATATATAAATAATTACTACTATTTTCAAGAGAACTACTTCCTAAGATACATTGAACTCAGCTTTACATAATAGCTAAGATACTTAGGAAAACTAATGATCATTAAATGCTCCTATTTCCAACACTTCTCTAGCTGGAGAATAGATGTTTTCCATTCCCAACTTACATATAATTCTTTCAAAGTCTGAACTGCACAATCCTTCCTCATCAAGCTCCCCATTTAAGAATGCATTCTTCCCATCAAATTGCTGTAATTTGCAGCAAGAGATAATATTACTCAAACTGTATTCATCTTTGCAATTGGAAAAAAGGTCTCTGACTATTTTATCCCGTAGGTTTGAGTGAAACCTTTAGCAACCAGCCTCACTTTGTACCTCTCAATTGACCCATTTGCCTTATATTTTATTGTATACACCCCCTTACAACCAATTGTCATTTTTCCTTCCGGCAAAAAGACCAATTTCCATGTTTTGTTCTTTTCCAATGCTTCTATTTCTGTATCCATGGTCTACTTCCAATTCAAAAACATTAGTGGGAAGTGAGATACACTTAAGGTTTGCAAGAAAAGTTTTATGGGTTAGAAAAAATTTCTGAAATGAGAGGTAATTTGAGAGAGGATAGAGTGGTTTTGGGTGCATTTTCTAGTTCCTTTTCTAAAGGCAATTGGAAGATAAAGGTTATCATTAGATTTTGGGGTTTATGTTTCATTTGGGGAAGCTGAAAGATTATGTAAAATTGGAAAATTAGAGTTTGTTACTTGATTTTTTTTTGTTATCTGATAGAATCAAACATGTTACCAGAGGGTTTACAACACTAACGCACCTTGCTCAACCAATTGAGCTATACTCCACTAGTAGTTTGTTACTTGATTTGAAGGAGTTGAATTGGCCTCTTGGTCGTGTGTTGATTTAGGAATGACCTTTGATCTTCTTGTGTAAACCAAATCTTTTCAAACTTTATATCATTTTCAGGTCTGGTTGGAGCATCTGTGTCAGATTCATTTTGATCCAATGCTTCTTGTTGAGACTCCTGTATAAGATCACAAGAATTTAACTCAAGAGTGGGAAGGACAAGTATTTCAGAATGAATCTCCTTATGTTCCCTAAGACTCTCCCCTTGAAGATAAGGTTTAGTGAAATGATTTTGTTCCTCATGAAAGGCATCATCCCGGGACACAATTTCTTGGATGGAGGATGATAAAACTTATACCCTTTTTGAGTATTGGAGTATCCAACAAAGACACTTTAGAGCTCTAGGATCAAGTTTTCCCTTGTCATAACCATGGACATGGACAAATGGGACACATCCAAAGATCTTCGGTGAAAGTTTAGTAGTAGTGGACAAGTTAGAATAGAAAGAGGAAAGTACATTCATAGGACTCTTAAATCCCAAGATTCTAGAGGGTAGTCAATTAATAAGATATGTTGTGAGAATAACCTCCCCCCAAAACCTTTTCGCAACATTTTTTTTGAAACAACAATGCTCAGGTTTGGTCCTAAGAGGTGTTTGTTTTTTTTATTGTGCAATTCCATTTTGTTGAGACTCCTGAATTATTCTCTCTTTTTGGCAAAAAGGAGTAATGACTTGATTAAAATACTCCTTCCTATTGTTTAATCATTGAGAAGAAATTTTGAAAGATATTGCTTAGATTTCTGTTTAAGTAGGAAAACCTAAGTGACCATGTACAATCATCAATAAAAGTCAGAAACCAGCGTGCTAGTGACACATTTGGAATAGAAGATGGCCCCCCAAAATTAGTATGAACAAGATAAAAAGGAAATGTACTTTTCTTGTTACATGACGGAAAAAGAGACACGCTTGTGTTTTGCAATTTCATGTACATTACATTGAAGAAATTCAATTTTTATTCCAAAAAACAAAGATGGAAACATAACTTTGATGATCTCAAAAGAGGGATGTTCTAATTGATAATGAAAGAGTAAAATCTTTTCTGTTTTTGACAGTAGACTCTGATATGAATGAATGTGACTTTTTTTTTGTTTTGTGACTGACATGCATTTCTCCTCAAGAAGATAAAGGTCATTCCCTTCTGTAGCCTTCTGTAGCACATCCAATTGTCCTCCCTAATTCCTTATCCTGGAATAATACAAAACAATTATTATGAAAAATAATAATGCAAGATATGCCATTTGTAAGTTTTTGTAGAGACAAGATTTGTGTACAACTTTGGGATATGAAGAGCATTTTTTAGGGTTATGAAGGGATTTATTTAGATGTTTCCCATTCCAGCTATAGTTACCAGAGTGCCATCTGCAGTTGTTGCTATTTTCTTGTTGCTGGGACATGGATAATAGGTGAAAAAGAATTTAGATGGAGTCATATGATCTGTGGCTCTAGAGCTGAGAACCCAATGGGATGGAAGTGATTTTTGAGACATTAACTCCAAATGAAAGAGGAATCATACCTGAATACGTTGAACTACAAGTACTTGATGGTTTTTCCAGCAAATTATTTATTCCATTCAACATATAGGCTGACTCAATGCTCTGTAATTCACCATACTGCTTATTTGGGTGGATGCACAACCTCTCCTTCCATAGTGAACAAAGACTAAGAGAAGAGAATTGATCAGATGTTGTTTGGATAAGAAATTTGCACTGTTCATGCAGAGTTGTACCCAGCCAAAAAAGGCAAAAAAAAGTAGGGCAAAATGAACCCTAAAGCAGGTCTAGAGGCTACTGGAAAAGTCTAACAGTTGCCAGAAAAATCACCGGAAAGTTCTGAGAGTTGCTGGAATTCTGATAGTCACTGGAAAAGTTGCCAGAATTCGGGTAACTGTCAGAAAAGCAGTAGTACAAATATACAGTAAATCTTGACAGCACTCAGTGCCCAGTCAAGTTTACAGGCTACTGACAGCTTAAGAGCCTAATAAGACCTTCTTCAGTGTGTTTTGTTGCAGAAGCAGAGCCCCCTTAGACTGGGAGCACTGGCACCATGTGAGAAGAGAATAACAGATTTTATTTTCTGAATTTGCTTGAGTGAGTTACCACTCAGCAAAGTGATCTATTTTTAATAATAATGGTTACAAAGATAATAAATAATTACTACCATTTTCATCACAACTACTTCCTAAGATACATTGAACTCAGCTTTACACAGTAACTAAGATACTTTGGAAAAGTAATAATCATTAAATGCTCCTATTTCTAACATTTAATTTTAAAGCATGTAATGATCACTTAATTTTTTAGGAACTTGATTGATGATTGATTTTCATGTGTGCAAATATCAACTATGTTGTGTAGCATGTATAATCATTGAGTTTATGCTTCGAAAAATATGTTAATACAATACTGAGGACAAATATCTGTGCAGGAGTTGTGGTTTATGAGTATGAATTGAAAATTGGATGGGGAAAGTCTGTTGCCCTCCCATCACAAGCACTACCTGCACCTCCACCAGGGCATATGGCCATCAGGAGTAAGGAGGTATTACTGTTAACTTGTTGAAAAAGAAAAAAAGGAGTTTGGGCCTGTTTGTTTTGTATTTTTAAAACAAAACAAAAAAAAATCTTGTTGGATAAGAGTAGTTTTTGGAAACTGTTTTCAAAACTAACATCTCTTTTTCAGTTTTTAAAATAAAAAAACCAGAACATCTTTAAATTGCTTTGTTTTTCTATTTTTCAGTTTTCTATTATTCACATTGTTCTTCTCTATGTTGTTACTTCTTCTCCCTACTACTCTATAAAAGTTAGTTTTTGAAAATTGTTTGATATAGCAGTTTTGAAAAACTAAAAACAAATCAAACATCCATAATATAAAGAATTTCTGAGAACAATTACCATTCGGGTGACTATTTAATTTAAAATGAGTAACCACTTCCAATGTTTATTAATTCCGTCATTGTAATTACTCCAATAATCCCAAATAGTTCCTAAACTAAAAAGCCCCCTTCCCCTGCGTGTCCTTCCCACCAAAAAGCAAATGTCAAGCAAAAGGAACTTAGCCATGCTTTAGTGTTTCTACCCCCCACACCACCCAAAGTGTGATGATAAAGAAGGATAAATATCTTTATGATTTTTTATTTTTTTTAACATATTAAAATGTATAGACCCACCTAGTGGATTCGACCCTTCCCTGGGTACCATGCATAGCAGGAGCTTCATAGCACCAGACTGCCCTTTCTCATTAGATGTAAAAAAATGTTTTACTTGTTTTTATTTGCAGGGTAGTACTGTGATCTTGTCTGGTCCTTCAGGTCCGCCCGTAACATCTGTGCCGAATCAGAATTCTGAACTGGTAAGTCCTTGGTTTTAGATTGTCTTAATTTCTTTAAATCTGTAACTTATTGTAGTTACATGCAGTGATAAGAACAGAAATCATTATTAAAATTGTAATGGTATGTGAAACAGTAATTTGATGTCTGTTCATTGCAATTACTTTTTTGGAAACATGTATATTTTATCTTTCTATTTTTCATATGAAATATCATTGTTTGAATTTTTGTTTCTTCATGGATAAATATTCTTAGTACCAGAGGCAGAAACCAAACTCCCAAGACCTGAACCACCAACAAGCTTTGGTGTATATGGTTGGATAGAAATGCTAGAAATTTCTCTGGCCTGCAGTCTTCTTTTGAGTTCATTAGCTTCTTTGTGGTGTTCTGATGGTCTTTTGTAGCAGAGTGTCTGTTATATCTTTAATGATATTGACTTGCTCTGTTGCATGGTTCTTGATCTTTGTTTTTCTGCTTTTTATCCTTTTATCCTTTATTTTGTTTTCTTTTTCCCCCCTTAAGGATTTCTTTTCCTCTACTTTTGTATCTTTCTAAATAAATCCTTTTTTATCTAAGCAAAAAAGAGCAGAGGGCAGTAATTTTTATAAAAAATACTAGATGTAGAATAACTTTATGGTTCTTACTCCTAATATTCCTGATATAGTGGTTCTTACTTCTAGTATTCCTGCTATAATTTGTTGGTAGGTTCTAACTCCTAATGTTCCTGATATAATGGTTACGCCTCCTGAGGATGAACATGTAAGGCATGTAATTGATACAATGGCTTTGTATGTCTTGGATGGAGGATGTGCTTTTGAACAAGCTATTATGGAGAGGGGTCGTGGAAATCCTCTTTTCAACTTCTTGTTTGTTCTTGGCTCAAAGGAACATACCTACTATGTTTGGAGACTCTACTCATTTGCCCAGGTACAACAATTTCCTATTTGTGAGGATGCAATTTACTTTTTATGAATGTGTTGATTTAACAAAATGCTTTACTACGTTGCAATATAATTGTCATTAAACAATCCATACAAGAAAAAAGTTTGTTTGACATAATGGTCTGATATAGATGTTTTTGAATTGTTGATTGAAAATGTGTTATTTTGCCTGTAATGCAGGGTGATACTCTTCAAAGATGGAGAACTGAACCTTTCATCATGATAACGGGTAGTGGAAGGTACTCCAATTATTCTTTTCCTTTTTAGTATGCTGTTAATTATTGCCAAAAATTAGAAAAAAAAAAAAAGTAAAAGGATGAAAGAGTATTGGTGGATTGTTTTGTTTGTTGATGTGTTCTCTGGACTTGATGTGTCAATAGTAATAAAGTATAATCTTGACCAATATATTTTTCTTTCTCCAGATGGATTCCTCCCTCATTACCAACATCAAAAAGTCCAGAACATGAAAAGGAGTCTGGTTCCACACATGCTGGAGGAAGAAGCAGGGTACTCTTTATTGTTGTATTTTCAATCAGGATTAATGCAATTTCTCAACACTCTCTCATAATCTACTCACTTTTATAACTTTCCTTGTTTTGATTAAATATTGCAGCGTGTAGAGCCTGAAAGAACACTGACTGATGCACAGAGGGATGAGTTTGAGGATATGTTGCGTGCTTTAACATTAGAGAGGAGCCAGATAAAAGAGGCTATGGGGTTTTCTTTAGATAATGCTGATGCAGCTGGCGAGGTAATACTGTTGCTCTGCTTATTGGCTACTGAAATTCCCTCAGTATAATTGACATTGCTGGTTTACAGTTGATAAAATTATCTTCACCTTATCCATTATAGCCCATTTGCTTTCTTTGTCAATTACTAACATCCTTTTTTATTCCATTCTAGTATGCCTAACTTTTTTGGTTTGAGGGACTTTAGCTCAAATCCAAGCACTGGGCCTAGACAACCTTATGCTGATACCTGGGCTTGACCCAGTATTTCTCATTGCTAATAATCAATCTATTTACACGACTTAGTACCATAACAAATGATACTAAATTATCTTGAATTGATCTTTGCTCAATTTTTATAGGAAAGTATTCTTCATTTTTAAATAATATGCCACATTCTCTCAACAAGTTCTCTTCAACTTCAAACAAAATTGTTGTTGAGTTTAAACCCAGCATTTTTCCCAAGGCTCGGGTCATGGCCTGACTGTTATGTTTCTGCAACTTGATGTTCTAGGTTATGAACAGTATCCACAAACAGTAATTCGGATGAACAACACCGTGAACAGTAACTTTGGTTTTCCTTGGGTAGTTTGAGAGAAGAAAAGGATTTAGGCTTGTGGCATTTGGTAGGATAACTGTTGCTGGTTAGAGAAGGGAAAACAAATGTGATTGGAAGTTGAATTCGCAGATGGAGAGTATGTAGGACTAGTAAAGATTTGTCGGTTGAATCCCAAGGTCCAAATTTATAATCAACTACTATTTACTAAAATAACAACCCACTAGTATATAATCCTATAACTAAGCTGATATGAAACTGAAAGACCCAAAGTCCTAAACAGAAAATTACTAATGACTTGCTATGAAAAAAATTGAAAAATACTGCAACATTGCAAGTTGAGCTATACCATTTTTCCAAAGTATGATATTAGCATTTGTGTTTGGTTCTCCATGGTCCTATAGTATTTCTTATTTTATCCTGGCATCATATATTATTTGCTAGCTAACTACAGTGGGTTTGAGCTCAGGCCCAGCCAAACACCCATAGCTGACATGGGTTTGGCCTGAGAATTCCTGAAGAGCTTATATTTCATATATAGTATAGTACTAATTACTAAAATATGCTCAGCTGATGCTAAAAGAAGAGCACATGGCTTACACAGTTAGTATAACATTGGAATGCCATGTATGCATTATTTACCATGAAAATTAAAGTTATTAAGCCAATCTGATGAAAAAAAAAAAACTTACCCGATTTCATAAACAGAAGAAAAAGATGCAGAATTGTCTATTATTATTGATCTCATGCTATCATTTAATATTTCAATTATATTTTATTTTGTATGTTTTGGAGGATGTTTCCTTAATCATATCTAAATTTTAACTGCAGATAGTTGAAGTTTTGACTGAATCCTTGACACTTAAAGAAACCCCTATTCCAACTAAAATTGCAAGGCTTATGCTTGTCTCTGATATTCTTCATAATAGTAGTGCTCCTGTAAGAAATGCATCAGCCTATCGCACCAAGTTTGAAGCAACATTACCGGACATAATGGAGAGTTTTAATGACTTGTATCGTAGTGTAATGGGGCGTATTACTGCTGAAGCCTTAAAGGTAGGCTGAACAACCATAGATTGCCTTGATATCATTTCTTACTATTATTTCTTATTCTGTTTGGTGATCTTTGTCTGAAATGTTCCAGGAACGAGTGCTGAAAGTTTTACAAGTGTGGGCCGACTGGTTTCTCTTTTCAGATGCTTATGTGAATGGCTTAAGAGCCACTTTCCTTCGACCTGGGAACTCTGGTGTAATTCCATTCCACTCCATATGTGGTGATGCACCTGAGATTGAGCAGAAGACCACTTCCGAAGATACAGTTGTTGGTGGCAAGACCAACCAAGATGCTGCATTAGCAATGGGTCGAGGAGCTGCAATGAAAGAGTTAATGAATCTTCCACTTGCTGAGCTGGAAAGACGGTGCCGACACAATGGATTGTCACTTGTTGGTGGTAGAGAAATGATGGTTGCACGGTTGCTAAGTCTTGAAGAGGCAGAAAAGCAGAGGTGTTATGAACTAGATGACGAATTGAAATATGCCCACAACCAGGTGAGTTCTGGGAAATATTCAAGTAATCGGCGAGAAACAAGTGCAGAGCCTGAACCTGTAGGACTCTCTGCATGGAGCCACTATGAGGATGAAGATTTGCAGTCACAGGGAAGAAGTTCTGTATCTTTAGCCTCAACCTTCCCTATTCCACAGCCTGAACTTAAAGCCTTCACAAAAAAGGAGAAGAATGATCCAGTTCTGCCAGCCTCTAAATGGGCTCGGGAGGATGATGAGAGTGATGATGAACAAAGGAGAAGTGGAAAAAATCTTGGCTTAAGCTACTCATCTTCTGGTAGTGAGAATGTGGGTGATGGTCTTATTAAAGCTGATGAATTGGAGTCTGCAGCTGATACAAGTTTTTCAGCTCATGCTGACAGTGGAATGAACGAAGAACAGAGGTTGTATTATATTTTGCCTTAATTGCTCTCTCTTTCATTCTTTCAGTAGTAGATAGGTAGTATTACTAGTAGATTGTCCATGGAACTGATCACTGCTTTTTGTTCCACCTGCATACAGACTATGGATGGTTCTTTCATTGTGTTTCCGTTTATATTTGATCGTGGTTTTCACTTTCTATCCTCAAAAGCTATTCAAATCCATTATCTTCTTTTGGGGGGTGTGGTGGGGAGGGTACAGCCAGTAAAATGTTTATATTGTATCTGTTGTCTGCTTACGGAGCTGACCATGGACTGACATGCAGGCAAAAGCTTAGACGGTTGGAGGTTGCTTTAATTGAATACCGTGAGTCTCTTGAAGAAAGGGGAATTAAAAATTTGGAGGAAATTGACAAGAAAGTTCAGTCACATAGGAAACGTCTGCAAGCGGAGTATGGATTATCAGATTCTGGTGAAGATGGTCAAGGCAATAGTAAGTTCTTCCTATTTTTTGTCTTTTTCATTTTGAAAGTCATACCGAAACAATTGATTTTGCATTTTGCTGACGTCCCAATGATATTGAAATTTCAAATGCCTTTGTTACACATTGGTTTATATGTGATATTGCATTTTAGTTATTCAACAATTGTCTAGAAAATTAAATAACATTGACACTCATCTGCTTAAGTACATATCTCATTCTGCAATCATTCTAGAAACTAAGCAAAGTTAATCATTTTAAGTTTGAATTTTATTTATATTGCCTACTTGACCTGAGTGATGGTAACTTAACTGTGCATGTGATGATGTTATTGCCTATTTGAGATGGTACTTTTTGAGTAGCTTTATGAGTGATTTGTACTTTTGATAATAATTATTCAATTTATGGCGTCTATCTATCATATTCATTTTCATGTGCCATAGCTGTTTTTCAATTTTCACGTTATGTTTCAAGAAGGTATATGTTGCAATGAACCAAGATAATAAAGTATACAATGATTGAGTTTATTAACTTTTGCATTTTATTAGATTTAATGACTTTGGTGCTCCCTGGCATCAAGCTTTCAAATGAAGTGAAGATTTTAGAATGTGAAGAATTTTGTTTTATTATTTTAATTGCAGGAAGAACTTCAGAGAGGAGGGATAGGCATGATGTTTCAAGGAAACGGCACCGTAGCCGTAGTCCAAGTGGTAGTCCACAGCCAAAATTATCAGGCAAAGACAGAGACAGAGAACATGATCTAGAAAGGGATCGAGACAGACAAAGAGATAGAAGTCATGATTTGGATAGTGATAGAGGAAGGGACCGGCACCGGGAGAAGAGTGGAAGCCGAGAGAGGGATGACCATGATAAGGATAGAGGCAGGGATAGGGATAGGGACAGGGACAGGAGAAGACGGACCAAATAAGAACATTTCAGGTGTTTCAACACAGAGATCTGATACCTTAATGATTTGCAGATTGGCTTGTAAGAGTCTGGAGGACAGTTGGCTTTTTGTCATCATAGGGGATATTGGCAATGTGATGCCTGTTGTGAGATAGGAGTGAAACGTCTGCCAGGAAATTGTGTTACTGTCGACAATCTTTGCAAGTGCTGAGCAGTAGTAACTGGCTCGATACCCCCTATAATTTTAACTTGATGTAATTCTAAGATTTTAAATCTCGTTAATTTTGCCCGTGAATTAGTGCATGCTGGTGCACAATGCATATTTAATCGAGAGTTCTGTCTACTAATTATTGGGATAGTTGACAGGGAGATTCGGCTGACTATATGTGTCTGTGTTTGTGCATGGGTGCGTGCGGGGTAAGGTGTAGTTTAAAACATTTAGGGATGTGATTGTTTATTGCGTTATGTTATACATAGTATTGTGGACGAATTTTAAATTCCTACGCTAGTTATTTGATAAAATCAATATTTCAGTTTACCTGTTGGACGTTTTCCACACACTCTATAGGTATCCTGTTTCTTGCTAATATAAATATTTTTTGTCCTGTTCAGGTATACACGACTGCGTGACTCTAATGCGGTCGGATGTATTGAAACTGCCTCTTCTACTTGACGATTGTTTTTAATTAATGAAGTTCTTTATGGTTTAAAAACTCGTGGATGAGTTTGAGTGGACGGAACGTCAATTGTTGGAGAACAAACTTGCCTTAAGATGTGAAAATTATTGATACTAAAAGCATTGATTTACCTGACTTGCTAATGGAGAGGGAAAACTTATGTTTTAGTGTTTAACGAAGTAACACGTGGAGATAGTGAGATCTACAAAGCCTGAAATGAATACTTGCCTCTTCTATTATGTTAGGTCGATCTGGTTCAAAATTGTATCATCACCATCCGCACTAAAATTAGATCATATTTTTATTGGGCTGAAAGGATTAAGAACTTTAAGAATTTGTGAAATATGAATACAACTTTAAGAACTTTGAGATGAACCCCATAATTTTTCAACTTTTATATATACACGAGGAATCAAATTATCTCGAGTATTTTTGTGCTGCTAAAAATTGTTAATATTTCTATAATAGTTGAATGGATAAATTAGTTGTTTGAAAGACCAAAAACTTAATTGGGAACTGAGTGGTGGGGTGGAAATAGTAAAAAATAAATTTAAAATGATGACAAATAGAATCAAATTTATTTGTTTCCTTTTTAGATTATTATTTTCTTCATCTCGATGTTTTATTTTCATCACCATATAATTGATGTTGATTGATGTTGATGTGCATGTTGTATAGTTTGTGATAAAAAAAATTGTGACTCATCCTATTATTTTTATTCATTTGAAGTAAGTGTGGTATTTATGTAAAAATTTATTTTCATTAATAATAATTATCCATCCTACTTATTAGTTTGGTTCATCTAAAATAAGTAACCTATTTTTGTAAAACTTTAGTGTTTATTAGTAATAATTATATATAAATAAACTTAATGGCTTATGTCACTATTGACTTTAGTTTTCATTAGTAATAATTATATATAAGTACATTTAATGGTTGATGTCACTATTTGATGCAACCTGGGATCCACTTTTCATAAAGTTCTCAAGAAATTCTACAATTGCTAGAAACTGTGATAGGAACAAGGAAACAAGGAAACAAGGAAAAGAAAAGTGTAAAATGAAATAGGTAGGAAGGAATGTAAACTCGCCACTTACCCAACGTATGAGAAGATAAGAGAAATGAGATTCACCACAAGCCTCTTGAAAACTTGATAAAAATTATAAGCTCTTGTTCGAGATAGGATAGAGAATCCTATCTAAAGTTGCAAAGCAATACAAGGTTTTCATTCGATCAAAGATGTGTTTACAGATGGTGAGGAGGGGGGTTATATATAGCCATGGTTTTGGGAAGTTAAAAGAGCTTGGGTGTTTGGATAAGAAGCTATGGTGCCTATCCATGCAAGAGAGCATGCAAACAAGCTATTACTAAATTAAATCCTATATCAAGTATTTAGGACTTTAATGAAGCCTAAAGTAAATATGTACAAAAGAAACTAAGCTAAGCTAAAAGAGTTATAAAGCATTATGGAGTCAAGGTGCAAGCTTATACATAGTATGTGGTTGAGCTTTGCACAGACTCTTCTAGACTCCTAAGAGGACCCATCTTCTTAAGCATTTCCTCTTGCAATCTCTTCATCCTACCCCTTGTCATGGGACATTGGGGTGCTTTGGTGTCCATGTTCTCCTTGTCCTCCTTTCTCGTTTGAGGTTCCTCTTCAAGGTTTGTTAGGATTGCATCACTATTGATTTTTTATTGAGTGAAGGGAATCATCAAATAATTAGGGTTTTACACTAATGGTTCTAGCTTGTGAGGTGATTAATTGTAACACATGATTTTAACTTATTATATGATGTAAGGTTATTTGAGCAAGCAAATGAAATTGCATTGCATCTTGGCTTTGTCGTTGACGCTGCATCATATCTGTCAATCAATTATTGTAAGTTTTTATTCCTCCAACTCATATAATTTTAAACCTATTAGAACTAAACTCATCTACATCCGAATTCAATATTTTTTAGGTTAAATTATAACTTTTGTCCTTTATCTTCCAAAAAAAATTTATTTTGCTTATTTATCTTTTAAAAAAATTATTTTAATCCTTTAATTTTTAAATTATTTTAATATAATCTTTCCATCAGAATAAAATTAATGTTGTTAGTACATTAAATAATAATTAATTTTAACATATTTATTTTATTAAACCTACATATTCTCCTTACCCCTTTGCTCTTCCTTTTCTTCTTCTTCCTACCTCCAAACCTCTATAGTCACAACTTCAACCAACACACTCGTACCACCATTCCAACATCAATCTCTTCCTTTTCTTCTTCTTCCTACCTCCAAACCTCTATAGTCACAACTTCAACCAACACACCCACCACCATTTCAACATCAATCTTTCACTTTCTCATCTCCATTCTACTCGACCTCCTTTTCTTCTTGCAACTTTCTCATAGTCATAAAAAAAATTTCACCTTCATCATGCTCGCCACCCAACTCCACCATTTAAGTCACCTTAAAACTTCATCCTCCACTATACCTTCATCTTTTTTTCATTCTACTTCCTACCACCATTAAAATTACAAATAAAATATTAATCTATAAAAGATGTAAGAAAACATAAAAAAAAAAAAATCAACATAACAGCAGTTAAAAACGATCACTATGATAATTCTCTAAAAATTGCAACACTAAAATTCATATTTCCTGATTCTGGTTGGAAAAGATAAAAGAAAAAATTGATAGTGGTATATAAAAACCACTACTAAAATTACTAAACGCTACATCACAACCTTAACCCCCTCCTCGCCCTTCTCACCCCCATCCCCTCCCCTGTAGTCGGCTTTTCCTGTGCCATCCTCCGCCCCACCCTCTACATCCTAGGCGGCTCCATCAACGACATCCCCTACCCCATATTTGACTCCTCGACTGCTACTTCCACCGCTATCTTTGCGGCCCCTCCATGCGCATTGCCCACAAGTTCTTCACTGTCAACATCCTTCATGGCAAGATCTACATCCTTGGCGATTGCGTTGCTGACATGTGGGAGAGGGTACCCAACCCTTTAAGGTAAGGGAGAAGTAGATGCACAACAGCGTCGGCGACAAGGTGTACACAATGGTGGACCCTGGCGGCTTTAAGTTCGAAATCACTATAATGTTACGCGCACGCTGTATTATTTTTATAGTTTTGAATATTATAGTAGCAGTTAAAACCACCTTTATAGGAGTGGAAGAGAGAGAAGCAAAGAGTTAGAGAAGAAAAAGTAGGAGAGAAGCCATCTATTATCTTGTCAATTTTTAACTTTTAACTGCCATTATATTAAAAATCGTCACAATTTTATTTTTAATATCAATGTTATTTTTGTTCTTATAAAAAATCCATATTGACTTAATTATAAGAATTAAAATGAATTTTTAAAAATAAAAGACCAAAAAAAATTTATTTAAAAAATAAAGAATAAAAATTATAATTTAATTTTTTTAAGTCAAATAAAATTAAAATCTTGAAGCCATTAAATTCAAATTTTGATAATTTTTATAAATAAAAAAGTCATGATTTTTTTTCTTTAGGCATCTAAATTTATTCATGTGCATAGCATGAAAAATAAAAAAAAATTGAACAAGTCCAAATAAAAAAAGACAGAACAAAAATTGATTTTTTAAAAAAATAGTATTGAATCAAATGGTTAGAAAAAGATGTTAATATATTTTCAACAACAAATTATTTATAAAGAATTTGAAATTGAGAAAGTGAGAAGATCAAAATGATAAGAAATTTGATCCAATGGATAAGAAAAGATAATAACCTATTGGTTTAATTATTATTTAGTTTTTATATTTGGATAATTTTTACATGTTAGTTTATATACTTAGAAACTACTTGTTTTAGTGTATATACAAATACAATCTTTTAGCATATGTTTTAGTTCCTACATGTAGAAATTACTTATTTTATTTTCTTTATGAACATTTTTATTCACCATACATCTCTCAATTTCATTTTCGTGTAGCTCAATAAATTTTTTTTTTCTTTAACATTTATTTATACTCCACCAAACAACTCATTTTTTCTCCCTCTTCCCTATTTTAATATGTAGGAATCGAACATGGTACTAGGAGATTTACAACACCTACGCATCTTAGTCAACCAACCGAGTTAGACCTCATTGGTTGGAGATTTGATTTCTAAACTTTAAATATTGAAAATATTTTACTAAGAGAAATACTTATTCTAATAATTTTTACACTTCAAAAGAACTAATATCTAGTTGTTTGTTAGGAGGTATATTTGATTTATACAAAATAAAATATCTTATATTATAACTAGTATACACAAGACATCTAAATATTGTGAATGAAGACCAAATTATGTGATATATACATTATAGGTAGGATGTAAATAATAAAATATCATTTTTAGTTCTTTATTTTATATGATAATAGTACACATAATTTTTTTATATGATAAGAGTGTTTTGAACAAATACTTAATTAAACTTATTACATATATATATATATATATATATATATATATATATATATATATATATATATATATATATATATATATATATATATGATCAAGTTCCATAATCATAATGATCAACTAATAATTAAATATTAGTTAATAATATTTAAATATATGTTAAAAATGTTGTAAAGTTAGTTTCTAGTTCAAAGCTTAAAGTTGTTAACTTATTAAACTAAAAGTATTTGGTAAAATTAATTGGTGAATTAGATGATAAATACAAAATGAAATAAAAAAAATTATATCTATATGAATATTGTATATATTTTTATTTTGTAGGAAAAATATAGGTTAAATTAATCTATAGATCTCTGTATTTTTTTTTTTGAGTTTTTAATTAGGTCCTATAAAAATACTTTAAAAAGGTTTTTATAATTTTAAAATTTTGTAATTAAATTCTAACAAACTAATATCATTAGTTTATGCTAATTGGATAACATGACAATTTACTCTATGCTAACATAGTATCTTAATATGATAATTATTCTTTTCTTTTATTTTAAAAATTTTCTAAGTCCCTAATTTCATTTTCCGATAGAGCCACTTAGAGATACTTTGCTGCATATACAAGGAGAAGAAGTCTTATCCCCATATTTGACACTTTTTGCATAGGGAAAGGTAAGGAAAAAAAATAAAGGCAACCAATTGAAGAAAGAAGACAAGCTTTCTTTTAAGTTTCATTCTATTATCTTGTTTTTAAACAATTAAAAAAATGGAAAAAAATTCTAACAAGGTTAATTCTTAATTAAAATTTTTCTTGTAGGAGCAAAGAATATAAATTTTTCAAACGCAGTAATTCAACTACCCACTATATGCAGTTGAGAAGACGAATATAACTTTTTCAGTCTCAGGTATGCATTATATGCAATTTAGTGTGTTATTGAACTTTTTACCAATATGGATGGAAAGGTTCATACACAAAAAGTTTTTCTATGTGTCTTTACTAATAGTTAAAATTTAGAATTTAAAAAATCCTTAAAAATAGAAAATAAAATAAAAGAGTAATTATAATATTAGGATACCATGTCAGCATAATAAAAATAGTTAATTATCATGTCATAATATCTAGTGAGCATAAACTAATAGAATTATAACATCGTCAATGAGTAGAGGATTTAATTATAAGGATTTTAGATTATAAGGACTTTTTTTTAAAAAAAAAAATTAACGGTAAGGACCTAATTAAGAACGTGAAAAAGTATAGGGATATGTAAATTAAAATTTAACCAAAAATATATTTCTTCATGATTATATATAATTATTTATTTATTTATTTATTTAATTCATAATTCTTAGTATTTTTTATTGAAAGATTAAATGTTTTATTCGAAATAAAAATGGTGTAATGATTAAAATAAAAAGTAAATGGACTAAAACATAAAAATTTTGCTTATATAAAGACTAAAATAAATCATTTCTTAATATAGGGACTAAAACGTAAATATTATATATGTATAAGGATTAAAACGTAAAAATAATGCAAGTATAAAACATTAAACTTAACCTATTTTATGATTATACACAGTGAAGAACTGTTTGAAAAATTCAAATTAAAGGGAAATATAATGAAGATATGAGAATTTATAAAAGGATATGCATACTAAAAAAAGACAAGATTGTTAACATTGAAATGAAAGAATAATTATCAATGTGCCTTTGAAAATTGTTAACCTAGAGTTGACTCCAACAATTAAGTACTTTTAAGATATAATTAATTATCATTAGATATTTTAATAACTCTAGATACTAAATATTTCTAGAGTATATTTAATCATTAGTGTCACAAGAATGGAATCATAATTATATAAGTTCATATTTATTTATTTTAATCATAGTGAGACAACATTAATCCCATTAAACATTCAATAATCTCATGACATTATTAATAACATGTGATACATTTAATTATTAGTATAACAAGTATAGATTGATAATTGTATACAAATATTTATTCACACTTAAGCACTTGCGAGACAAAGTTAAACTGTTATTAGATATTTCAATAATTTCATGATACCGTAGGCATATTTAACCATTACTATCACAATTACAAATCAATAATTATATGTAATTATGTTTATTTATTATTAACCACTCTAAAAATAAATCATATTTATACATGTGATTAACTACTTGTAACAAGTGGTACCAAGTAGAGAATTTCTAGTTGCATGAGTATTATAACTTGAAATAAATTTGTTCTGAAAAAAGAGAGAGTTTTTTTTTTGAGAAAAGAAGCAGAACACACTATATAAAAAAATAATAAAAGGATATTTTTTATATATCATTTAAATTATTGGGTAATTCACAATTCTTTTTTAACTTTTTATTAGTATTTTTTTATCACTATTATATATCTTGACTAACCTTATGACTTGCATTATTCCATGGATATGTACGAGCATTGCACAAAAATATAGCTCTTAGTAATTATTACTTTTTTTTTTGTCCTAGAACCACGATGTTGATCGTAGTAGTTTAAATTTGAGAAAAAAAAAAGTATTTTGGTGCATTAGTATACAAGTCATATCAATATTTTTATTTAATTTCTTTTTTATAATTCATAAAGTTCATTTTAGTGATTTAAAAAATCAACTTGAGCAGACACAAATGAAAAAGAATTTAGACTCTTCTTTCTTTTTTTATTTATTTATTTACAGATACCAGTTCGATTTCTCCTCAAGCTACTAAAATTTTATTTGGTGGGTGTGCAGTAATCCTCAAAGCGAGCTTATATGCGTAGCTTCAATGCTCGGTGCGGTAGTGGAGGACCCCTTGTTTCACCGCTTTTGTCCCTTTTATACACTAGAAAAAAAATAGTGTTTAAAAAATCCATTTAGAAAGATAAGAAGTTTCATAAATATTAAAATGGACTTCACTAATTATTTTTAGGCTTCCAAAAATAAATTTTCTTCATTTTCATGGTTTTCAATCATGAAATAAAATTTCATAAGAGACCAGAAAATAAAATTATGCTGAGATTAATTAACATTAAATCAACAAATAAATCAACCAATTTATAAACATTAAGTCAACAAATAAATCAACCAATCACGTAATGATTATAAGTAGTATCTAAAAATATTTTGGCACTTAAGAAAAAACCATTTTCTCTACCATACTAACTAATAGTAATTTTAATGGGGAGAAATTTTTACTTGCAGTTAGGACCAGGGAATCCTAAATTCAAAGAGCTGATTTTCTTTTTTTTTTTTCAATGTTAAAATAGAATTTTGGTTTCTCATTTAATTTTTTTATTTCAATTTGATCTCTTTAAGTTTTAAAAAAATTAATTTGGTTCCTTAAAGTGTATCTATTAGAGGAGAATAAAGTTTGGTCCTTAAAATTAGAAGATCCTATCACGTTACTCCTTGAATTGAAGAAAATTAAAAAAAAAATTCCTAAAAATACAAACCAATAATCACTTTAGTCCAAAATTTAAAAAAATGTGTGACTAAAGTGACAATATTAGCATATGTTTTGAGATTAAAATTTCAATATGTAGTTAAGTTTAGGGACTTATTTGACATTTCAAGAATTTTTTTTAATTTTCTTCAATTCACATACTAATGTGACAAAATTTTCTAATTTTAGGGGCAAAGTGACCTTTTTACTATGTTAGATGAGGTTGGTTCTTCTTATGGTCACTTTGGTGACATGTAGCAAATTGTGAGAAATATCACGGTAGCCAAAATTAACATATTTAGTACACAAAATTAACGAAAGGACTAATTTGGTCTATCAAAGACACTTTAAGGGAGCAAAGTGAAACGTTTAAATTTAAGGGATTAAGCTTGATGAACAATCAAGAGTGACAACCATAAAGCAAATTGTCTAACCACCTCTTTTCAAAGCTTCATATCTTTCATCTTATGTTTGTTTATCATTATATATAAAAAAAAGAAGAGAGATTGACCGATCTATGATTATTCAGCCATTAGTTTTTATGATAATAAACAAGAGATAAGATTGATAATTTTTTTAAAGGCTTATACTCTTTTTGTACTATAGACTGTTTGAACAATATTTTTTATGTATAAGCTACTTGGTGCATCATAGCTCACTTCGCCTATCACATGTTTTGTTTTATAATTCACATGGTGTATTCTAATTGCTTTCCATGCTAACAAAGACAGAAAGATAATATATACATTTTATTAGAATATCCTCATCAAAATGGAAAAAATATTTAATTCAATAATTAATTCATCACAACATTTTTTTTTTGAATGAGAAAAGGAATCTCTAACAACTAATTTTTGATGTTTTTTTTATAAAATCCTTAAAAGTCAACAAGCTATAAGATTGGATAGTTTGAAGAACTTTCATTTACTACACTCATTTATTTTCAGTCATTTGAAAAATATTATCTATAAATCTTGTGAATACTTTGTGAACACTTAGACTACGTAATGAAAGTTTGAATTTACGTCTCTCTCATTATCTCAAATGTCATATATGCACGTGGTTAGAAGGACACAAATCATTTTTTTACCTAGGGTACTAAAGTACAAAAGAACCCTACATATTCCCACACAAAAGCCATAACTTCCCATCCACATATGTTCATCTTCTTATACGATATTTGATTCCTAAGCTTTCTTTATTCTCAACACTTTATTTGTATCTCAACACTTCATTTGCTCCCAAGCTAAACCTTTGAGCTTTCTTTATTCTCAACACTTCATTTGTATCTCAACACTTCATTTGTTCCCAAGCTAAACCTTTGAGCTTTCTTTATTCTCAACAGCTCCTTCATCCTTTTCAACACTTGATCTTCCAATTATTTCTTCTTCACTTTTTCTGGAAAGCCGCTACTTACTATGATTATGCCACAATTGATGCAGTCATTAGCATATTTAGAAAAAAGGTTCAAGTCTTAGTTCTAACTCTTTAATCATTAATGTTGATACAAACACAATTTTCTTGCTCAAGGCATCAACTACCACGTTCGTATTTCCAGGATGATACATCAACTTGAAATCATAGTATTTAAGGAACTCAATCCACTTTCTCTATCTCATGTTCATGTCCTTTTGATCATACAAATACTTCAAGCTCTTGTGATCACTGAACATCGTAAACTTTGCTCCATAAAGGTAGTGTCTCTAGACCTTCAAGGCAAACTCTACCACTGCTAGCTCGAGGTCATGAGTTAGATAATTCTTCTTATGAAGCTTTAGCTATCTAGGTATATAGGCCACGACCTTCCTTTCTTACATCAACATGCATCCAAGACCTTGGTGTGAAGTGTCATAGTAAACCTCAAAAGATTTATTGGGATCGAGAAGAATCAACACTAATGAGGTTGTTAACCTCCTCTTCAACTCTTGAAAACTTGCTTCATAAGCTTCTGTCCAAATGAATGGTTGGTCTTTCCTTGTCAGTTGAGTTAGTGGGGCTACTATCTTCGAAAAGCCTTCTATGAACCTCCTGTAGTACCTTGCTAACCCAACAAAACTCTTGATCTTCGTTATGGTCCTCGGACGCTCCCACTGCAACACAACATCCACTTTTGTCGGATCCACAACTATACCTTCTGCCAAGATAAGATGCTCCAAAAAGTTCACTTTCTCTAGCCAAAACTCACACTTCGAAAGTTTGACATACAACTCCTTCTTCAGGACCTCCAACATCATCCTCAGGTGTTCTTCATCAACTGTTTGTATTGTCCTCGTGCCAATAGGAGCCTTGTATAACTTTTCTTTCTTTCCTTTGTAATAGATAGGATGGCCTCATAAGGCTAGAAGAACGTTTGAGCCTTATTTGGATGCACTATGTCCAATGGACACACGCAGGTCTAATGGACGCACTCTTGAAAGCTAACACGCATTTGGATGCAGGAAGGCTACCTTCATATTCCTTGTTCCTTTAGTCTAAGTGCCTTTGGATGCAAACTTTGCAAGTCATTATGGACCCTCGACCAAGCTTGAGAGCCTTTGGACACGGCTATAGTAACCTGCCTTTGGATGTAGTTGCTAGTCCTTGGACGCATGGGCCAAAGCTGAACTTTTGTAGAAGATTCACGAAGCTTCTCTTATGATTCACAGCCCAAAGTCCACATAGGATAGTTTTTATTTTTACATGCTAATTGCTTATATAATTAGGCATCACTTTAGGATCATTTTGTCAACTTTGGTTCATTTGTGAATTTGAGTTGCTTGGATTAGCATATCAGAGAGGCTTGTGGAAAACTAGTGTCAAAAGGTAATCTTTTCAAATGCACAATATTGCTTTAATTGGTCATGCTTGTTGAAATTTGAGCTTAAATTTTGTTCGCCTAGCTATTTTTTAGTGATTTAATTTGTCTAATTCCATTTTAATCGATTTAATATCCTTTTAATTAGTTCAATTGTTAATTAATTGGTGCAAATTTCTTGCTTTGAGTTCAATTTCATAAATTTCAGAAAAATTGAGCCTCACTAAATAAGTTTTTCATTCCTTTTGATGAATTCTTTGATTGCGAATTGATTGCAAACTGTTGAGAAAATCTTGTAGTGATTGTTCGGAAAAAGCATAGGATCAAGAATTGAAAAGTATTGAGAAAAATTATCCATCAATCATGGATCAAAGCATTGCTGCAAAAACAAAGCACGCATAAAGATAGAACAAAAAGAAACTAGTAATTGTCATAATAGAAAATTAGTTATGGATCCTCAAACAATTAACACGTGTCTAAAAAAATTTTAGTTATATTTCTCTTTGTTTTTAGTTTGTGTCCATTGCCTTTTGTTAGCATTTATTGATCTTGGTCGTTGTTCACTGACTTTGTTAGTTGTCCATCGACTTGTACGATCGTCCATTGACTTGAATGGACAACCTTGTTTGGATGCTTGGTTTAGATAAGAAAATTTTCATTTCAATTTTCTGCATTCTTTTGTAGTGTCGTTACTTCTAAGTCTTCGTGTTGTCTTCTTTACTAATCCTTACTTGAGTAGCATTTCTTTGTTTCCTTTAGTTTTGTCTTTGAGGTTTCAATTTTCTTTTTTGTTCTGAAGAGTCATCTTGATTTGACGACTTACACTTGCATTATAGAGCTTGATTTGTAGAATTTAGGTTCTCCTTCAAGATGTAGTTGAGAATTAAGAGGTAAAAGGTAGAGATCTCATTCGAGAAAAAGCCACGTTAGAGTAAATACACGATAGACGAGTGTTAACACGTGAGGAGTGGTAACTTTTCCCTTGTATTGCTAACATTTTTCTTTGAGGAAATTTCAATTAAAAAAAGTTATAATAATGACTGGCAGCAGTAGTGACGAAGTTAGCAATCATTCTCCAAAATCCAATAAAATGATGGAATAGATGGCTAGACTTGAAGGACAATTGGATCGTTTAGGTGGTGGATTAGAGGCTATTTGAGCAGACATTACAAGTGTCAATGCAAAAGTAGAGAAGCTTAGGAAGTCTTGAGAGAAGGCTACCTTGTCCAAAGTATATAGTGGAGCAAGCAATACTAAGTGCCCAAAGGGCTCGTCTAAATGCTCTCATAGGTCACACCACAGTGAGAGAGGTGAAAGACAAAGACGAGATGGAAGGATGGAGGAAGTACCTCGTAGAGAGAGACAATAGAAAAGCTATGAATAGGAATCCCACATTGTACGAAGAAGGAGAAATGACTATTCCCCTCATCGTCCATATGCAAAGGAGCATAGAAGAGCTCCAATGGACCCTCTCAAATATCATATTCCCTCTTTCGATGGAGAAGGAGATGCTGAAACCTACCTAGACTAGAAAATGAAGGTGGACCAGGTGCTATCTGGCTTTAATTATATTGAATCTAAAAAAGTCAGAATGGTCACCTATGAATTCATAGGGTATGCTTTAGTATGGTGGAACCAGTTTTGCAGGGAAATCTGTGAAGGGAGGAGGAGACATGTAGATACTTGGGAAAACCTTAAAAGAGAGATGAGGACAAGGTTCGTACCAGTTTCCTACACCAGGGGTTTGTATAATAAAATACAACAAATGTATTATGCTTTTAAGAGCATAGAAGAGTACCACAAGGATATGAAAGTGGCTTTGTCGAGGGCCAATGTACTAGAATCCAGCGAAGCCACTATGGCTAGGTTCTTGCATGGGTTGAACCAAGACATACAAGACATGGTTGAGATGAGTCACTACTTAATTATGGACGATCTAGTACACTAGGCAGTGAGAATAGAGGCACAACAAAGAAGACGTCTGGCTTCGAGAAGAACTTACCACAGTAGTCCCAACAACTAGAGGGGTAAGGAAAGGGAGAAAGAAAGGCCTAGAAGGGAGAAGAGTCCTAAGAAGAGGTGCACATTATCCCTAGGCCGAAACATGGAAGGGAAGCCACCAAATCCCGTTCCAGGATCCAAATGTAGCAGTATAAAATGATTCAAGTGTCTTAGAAAAAGCCATATAGCCTTGCACTATCCTAACAAGAGAAGCATGATTGTGAAGGAGGATGGAATAGTGGATAGTGCTAGCTCTAGTTTTGAGTCATCGACCAAAAGTGAATCTGATGCTTCCTATCAATACTCACTTGACGAAGAGGGATATTTGTTAGTGGTGAGACGTCTAATGCATTCATAGGTAGTAGAGGATGATGCTTCAAAGAGAACATATTTTTCACTCACATTGTCATGTTGTAGGTAAACTATCATTGATAGTGGCAATAATGTCAACACTGTCATGTTGTAGGTAAACTACCATTGATAGTGGCAATAATGTCAACATTGCAAGCACAAGGCTAGTAAAGAAGTTGAAACTGCCTACCTTGGATCATCCTAAGCCATACAAATTGCAATGGTTGAATAGTGAGGGGGAGATAGTGGTTGCAAAATAGCTATCCTTGGCTTTTGCAATGGGACAATACAAAGATGAGGTATTGTGTCATGTAATACCCATGGAAGCAACTCACATCTTACTTGGAAGGCCTTGGCAGTATGACTACAAGGTAATCCATGATAGGGTTACCAACCGATTCACGTTTATCCATAGAGAGAAGAAGGTTATCCTCAAGCCTTTATCACCTAAAGAGGTGAACAAAGATCAAGCTAAGATGAAGTTGAGGAGCAAAAAAGAAGAAAAAGAGAGAAGAGAGAAAAAAAAAGAAAATAATGAAGGATGAAGTGTCCAAAGGATGAACTATGTCTAAAGGACTTTTCACGTCCAAAGCAAAAAAATGAAGAAAAAGAAAATGCAAAAGGCAAGGAAGGATTGTATGTAAGTAAGGAAGTTGTGAATAAAATGTTACTAGTAAAGAAGGAACAACTTTATTTATTATCCACTAACATGTATTTTCATTTGTCTGTGCAACTTTCTAAATTACCTATAGGTTTCACAAAAATGTTAGAGAGCTTCAAAGGGCTTTTTCCCAAGGAAATTCCACATGGATTACCACTTATCAGAGGAATCAAGCACTAGATTGATTTCACTATGGGAGCTACTTTGCCGAATAAAGCTGCATACAGAGCTAACCTTGAGGAAAGCAAAGAAATTCAACAATAGGTGGGAAAGCTCGTAAAAAAAGGTAGAGTCAAGGAGAGAAAAAGCCCATGTGCTATGCCCATGATCTTGGTTCCAAAGAAGGACGGGTCTTGGAGAATGTGTATGGAATGTCGTCCAATAAATGCTAGAACTATTAGATATAGACATTCCATTCCCCATTTGGACAACCTATTTGACGAACTGTGTGGTGCACGTATCTTTTCACAAATAAACTTGTGTAATGGATATCACCTAATAGCATGCAAGAAGCTAATGAATGGAAGAAAACATTCAAGGCCAAGTTTGGTCTATATGAATGGCTTGTCATGCCATTCAGGCTAACAAATGCCTCGAACACATTCATAAGAATTATGAACCACGTTTTGCGTAGTCTCGTTGGATGATGTGTGGTCGTCTACTTTGATGACATTTTGGTCTATTCTAAGCGTTTGGATGATGACGTGGAGCATGTCTAGCAGGTGTTGAAACTGTTGAAGGACGAATCCTTGTACATTGGCTTGGAGAAGTGCACCTTCTACACTATTGGGGTAATATTTTTAGGATTTGTCGTGAGTTCTAAAGGGGTTCATGTGGACAAAGAAAAGGTAAAGGCCATCCAAAATTGTCCAACTCCTACCAAAGTTAGTAATGTATGAAGTTTCCATGGGTTGGTAAGCTTCTACAAACGCTTTGTTAGGGACTTCAACACCATTGATGCCCCCTTGAATGAAATAATTGAAAAAGATGTGGGGTTTAAGTGGGGAGACCCCCGCAGGGAAAAGCCTTCTAGACTCTAAAGGAAAGACTAAATAATGCTCTAGTGCTAGCACTCTGAAATTTTCACAAGTCTTTTAAACTTGAGTGTGATGCGTCAATTTGGGCATAGGAGCAATGTAGTTGTAGGAAAGGCACCTCATTGCCTTCATTAGTGAGAAATTGAAGGGTGCCTAACTTAATTATTCAACCTATGATAAGGAGCTCTATGCTTTAGTTAGGGCATTGCAGGTTTGGTAGCATTGCTTGTTGACCAACGAGTTCATCGTCCATAGCGATCATGAGTCGCTAAAATATTTAAAAGGTCAATATGAACTGAACAAGAGACATGCAAAATGGGTAGAGTTCCTATAAAAATTCCCACACATTATTAAACATAAACGAGGAATGGAAAATGTAGTGGTAGATGCCTTATCACGAAGGCATATACTTCTACCTATGCTAGAAACGAAGCTTCTAGGCTTTGAAAGCCTTAAGGACTTGTATATGGATGAATTCAAAGACACCTATGATGATTGTGCTATCTCATCCAATGAAGGTTTCTTTAGACATGAAGGCTTTTTATTTAAAGAAAAGAAATTATGTGTTCCCAAGAGTTCAATATGAGAGTTATTAGTAAAAGAGGCACATGATAGAGGTTTAATGGGCCATTTGAGTGTATGTAAAACTTATGAGGCCTTAGTTGAGCACTTCTATTGGCCTAAGATGAAAAGTGATGTGCACCATATTTGTGAAATATGTTCGACGTGTAAAATGGCTAAATCATAAACATCATTCAAAGGTTTATATACCCCACTTCCCCTTCCTACTACTCCTTGGATCGATATTTCCATAGAATTTGTGCTTGGAATGCCAAGGACATTAAAAGGGAGAGATTCAATCTTTATTGTAGTTGAAAAATTCTCAAAGATGGCATATTTCATTCCCTACCATAAGAGAGATGATGCTTATCATGTAGTCGACCTCTTCTTTAGGAAAGTTATAAGGTTGGATGAAATTCTTAAGTCTATTGTATCTAGTAGAGACTTTAAGTTTCTGAGACATTTTTTGAAGACCTTCTAGGGTAAACTGAGTAACAAATTGATCTCCATGACATGCCACCCTCAAACGGATGGTCAAACTGAACTAGGGGACGAGACTCTATCATAGCTTTTAAGGTGTTTCGTGGGAAAGAATTTTAAATCTTGGAAAAATTGGCTACCCTCATTGAATTTTCTTATAATAGGGTGGTCAACTAAACTACATTCCACTCATCCTTCGAGCTAGTATATGGGTGCACCCCTCTATCTCCTTTGGATTTGATACCACTACCTATACCATCCAAAGCCAACCTAGAAGACCTGTCTAAGGCCTAATCGATGGTGAGGCTTCATGAACTAGCCAAAGTTTTTATGGAAACCAAGGCAAGAGGTATGTAGAGAGAGTGAACACATATAAAGAAGGTAGAGCTTTCGTAGAAGGTGACCTCATCTGGGTCCACCTCTATAAGGAGAGGTTTCCTCACCTAAGAAAGTCCAAACTACTTCCACGGGGGATGCGACCTTTCCTTATGATAAAGAAGATTAATGACAATGCATACATCGTAGACATGCCCTAAGAGTATGAAGATTAATGAAAATTTTTACATCCTAGACATGCCCTAAGAGTATGGTGGTCGTTGCACTTTTAATGTTCTTCACTTATCTCTTTTTTATGCAGGTATGGACAATCCAAATTTGAGGATAAATTCTCTTCAAGAAGAGGAGTCTATCCTTATACGATCCTGGATCCCCAAAGCTTGGTTTGGTTGGAACCTGCATCGAAAACCCTCACCAGGATTGTGTCTTCCTAGGTCAAGCTACTGTGTTTAGCATGCTCTGGATTTAGAAACTAGAATCATGATGAATTTTAGTATTTTAATTAAAGTATTGTAATGTAGAAACTTAAAAATAGGGTAAAAAGGAATTGTAATCGAAAAACGAAAAGAGTTAAGAAATGCTCATCATGGATTTCCCTAAGCCTCTCTAAAGAGCTTGATGAGAGTAAAGCACTCTTATCCAAAGAGGTACCTTGCTCTAATAATTCATAAAAGCCTAAAATCCTATTCCCAATTGCTGTTTCGGTTATCACAATTGTGAATTGTAGAGGATCCAAGTAGAGTAAAGATGATTCACGAGAGTGATTCCAATCAAGAGCAATCCAAGTCCTCAATTATGGAATCTGGATCATATTAGGTGGTATTAGAGCTCACAAGTTCTGGTATATGATCATCATTAGATTGCAATTCAAGTTTCCACTTCACATTTTGTGTAATTGAAGCGTGATCTTCACGATTCTTCATCCTTCGAACTTGTGTTAAGGGGTAATCCACTTGGATGCATAATCTACCTTCAATTTGTCTTGCGTTTAAAAGTTTTAGCTTAGGTTTTGCTCATCTAGCTATTGTCTATCATCTATTTAGTTCATTTTCCATTTTAATCAGCTTGATTATCAAATTACTTAGTGAAATTGCACTTTCGTGGTTCAATTTCAAAAATAATAGAAAATAGAGCATCATGATTGAGTTTTTCACTCCTGATTTGATGAAATCCTTGATTACAAAATTGATTGTGATTTGTGAGAATGATTTGTGGTAATTGTTTGTAAAAGAGTTGGATTAAAAGAATTGAAAAATGATTGAGTAAAATCAGCTAGATCAATGGAGAAATTCAGTGCTGCAAAAACAAAGCACGAGGAAAATGAGTTTTAAAAAAGTTTTTTGTTATTTCTCGTAACTATTTTTTGATTTTTGTGTTACTGACCTGTATGGTCATCCATTGACCTGTATAGATAGCATGGCCTTTGGACGCTTGGTTTGGACAAAGAAAATTTTGTTCATTTTTTCTGTATATTTGTCAATGTTTAACTTTAAGTCTTCATATTATTTTTTTTATGATTTATGGTTTGAGTAGCTTTCTTTTCTATTATGTTTTTTTTTGCTTGTCTTAATTGACTTTGAGTTTTCATTTAGTTTTGTCTTTGAGTTTTCACTTCCTTTCATTTCCTAAGAGTTATCTTGATTTGAAGGTTTACACTTGCACAATAGAACTTGATTTGTAGAATTTAGGTTCTCTTTCAAGGTGTAACTAAGAGTTGAGCAGAAAAAGAAAAGAGTGCACATTATAGAAAAATCCACCACATGAGTGATGAGTGTAAAACATGTAAAGAGTGGTGAGTTTTTACCTTTTATTACTAACATTTTTTGTGAGAAATTTCGGTTAAAAAGTAGGTGTAATCGTGGCTGATAGTAGTAGTGATGAAATCAATAATTACTCTCCCAAATCCAAAGTATGATGAAGCAAATGACTAGATTGGAGAAGTAGTTGGCTAAGTTTGGAGAAAGATTGTAGGCTTTTAGGGTTGACACAACGACTGTCCATGCTAAGATGGAAGCACTCAACATGAAGAAAGAGAAGTCTGCCTCGTCCATACGCGAGAGTGCTAGTAGTAGAATTGGGAGTCCAAAGAAGCAATCTAAAGACCCTCAAGGCTTACACCACAGCGAGAGGAATGTAAGATAGAGTAGAGAAAGAAGGAATGAGGAAGGGCCTCGGAAAGATAAAAGAGAGAAGAGGTGTGAAGAATAACCACGTAGAGAAAGGAGGCAGGATGAGGAGCCTTGGAGGAGAGAAGAAGAGTCTCGCAAAGAGAGGTGAGAGAAAAGGTATGAGGAACCCTACCAAGAATGAAGGAAGAGGTACTTTGAGTCACCTTGTTGAGAAGAAGTGGAAGGCCTCAAGAGAGCTCCAATGGACGCTCTCAAGTGTCATGTTCCCCCTTTTATAGGTGAAAGAGATGTTGAATCCTACTTGGACTAGGAGATGAAGGTAGATCAAGTGCTAGCATGCTTTGATTATCATGACTATGAGAAAGTCAAGATGGTCACATATGAGTTCACTAGATATGTACTGGTCTCGTGGAACCAATTCTATAGGGAAATAAGAGAAGGGAGGAGGAGGCACACAGATACATGGACTGATCTCAAACATGAGCTAAGATCAAGATTCGTACTGGCATCCTACGTAAAGGACCTATACAATAAGCTACAACATATGTATGAGGGGTCCAGAAGTGTAGAGGAGTATCACAAGGATATGGAGGTAGCTCTAAAAAGAGATAATGTGCTAGAGTCCAACGAGGCAACAATGGTTGGTTTCTTACACGAGGCCATAGCAATATGACCACAAGGTGACCTATGATGGGGTTACCAACAAGTTCTCGATCGTCCATAGAGGATAGAAGGTTACCCTTAAGCCTTTGTCACCAAATGGGGTGAATGAAGATAAAGTAAAAATGAAGTTGAAGGAAGAAAAGAAAAAAAAAGAACAAAAGGAGAAGAATGAAAATGAGGGAGAAAAAAGAAAGGAGAACGTAGCGTCCAAAGGGACTATGTGTCCAAAGGACCTTAAGCATAAAAAAATGATAAAAAGAAAGTGAGAAGGGCAAGGAAGTATTGATAACAAGCAAGAGTGTGGTGAAGAAGGTGTTGTTGGCTCAAAAGGAACCATTATATTCATTACCAACTAATATGTATTTTCATTTTTTGTACAATTCCCTTACTTGCTTGTAGGTTTTTAACAAATATTAGAGAGCTTCCAAGATATCTTCCTTAAGGACATCCCACATGGGTTGCCACCAATCAACGAGATAGAACATCAAATAGATTTCACAATGGGAGCCACCTTTCCAAACAAAGCTGTATACAGAGCTAACTTCGAGGAGAGAAAAGAGATCTAGCAACAAGTGGGGAAGCTCATGGAGAAAGGCTGGGTCCGGGATAGCAAAAACTCATGTGTTGTGCTCGTGATCCTAGTTCAAAGAAGAATTGGTCTTGGAGGATGTGTATGAATTGTCGTCCAATAAATGCTATAATTGTTACATACAGGAACCTTATTCGCCATTTGGATGATCTCTTGGACAAAGTGCATGGTGCTTGTATTTTCTCAAAAATAGATTTGCGTAGAAGATATCACCAAATCCGCATGAGGAAAGGTGATGAATGGAAGAAACCCTTCAAGACCAAGTTTGGTCTATATGAATGGCTTGTTATGTCACTTGGGCTAATGAATGCCCTAAGTATGTTCATGAGACTCATGAACCATGTTCAATGATATCCTACTTTATTCTGCTTGCTTAGATGATCACGTAATACATGTCCAATAGGTTTTGTGACTGTTGAAGGATGAATCCTTATATGTTAACCTGGAAAAGTGCATATTCTACATTCAAGAAGTTATATTTATAGGGTTTGTCATGGGCTCACAAGAGGTCCAAGTTGATAAAGAAAGACTGAAGGCTATCCAAGTTGGCCAACACCTACAAGTGTAACTAGTGTGTGAAGTTTCCATGGGTTGGCAAGCTTCTATAGACGCTTTGTTAGGGACTTCAGCACTATTGCTACCCCTTTAAATAAAATCATAAAAAAAGATGTGGGATTTAGGTGGTAAGAACCCTAGGAGAAAGCCTTCCAGTCCTTGAAGGAAAGGCTATCCAATGCCCCCGTGCTGGCACTCCCAAACTTTCGTAAGTCCTTTGAGTTAGAGTGTGATGCATCCAATGTAGGCATAAGGATTGTGTTATTGTAGGAAGGGTATCCCATTGCATTTTTCAGTGAGACGCAAAAAGGTGCCCCACATAATTATTTGACTTATGACAAAGAGCTTTATGCTCTTGTTAGGGCCTTGCAAGTGTGGCAGAACTACCTGCTGTCCAATGAATTCAACATCCATAGCAATCACAAGTCGTTTAAGTACTTAAAAGGCCAATGTAAATTAAATAAAAGACGTGCCAAATGGATGGAGTTCCTTGAACAATTCCCATATGTCATAAAGCATAAACAAGGAATGTCAAACATAGTGGTTGATTCTTTATCTAGAAGGCATTCTCTGCTAGCCATGCTAGAAACAAAGCTTTAGGGCTTTGAGAGCCTTGAGGACTTGTATGCGAATGATGACGATTTCAGAAAGGCCTATGATAGTTATGTTGTCTTAGCCAATGGAGGCTTCTTTCAACATGAAGGTTTCTTATTTAAATAAAAATGTTTGTGTGTGCCCAAAAGCTCAATCCGAGGACTATTAGTGAAAAAGGAACACAAAAAAGGTTTGATGGGACAATTTGGTGTGCATAAAACATATGAGGCCTTGTGTGAACATTTTTAATGGCCTAGGATGAGATGAGATATGCAAAACATATGTGAAAGATGCTTGGACTGTAAGATGGCCAAGTCCAAAGCATCGTCCAATGGTTTGTATACTGATAGTACACAGTTTATACCCCTTAGTTGGTCTTTAAGATGGGTAAAATAGAACATAAATAATAGTTAAGAGTCATGTGTTACCTAAGGTTTAGATTTCCAAGGTTAGACTAAAGAAAATACAAATTTAGGCTGTTATTGATTAAACTAACAAACTTAGCAAGTCTTGTTTTGCAGGACAAAAGAGAGACCAAAGAAGTCAAAGAGACTAGGAAGTCGTCTCGGCCAGACAGAGCCAACTCCATAGGACCGACTTTGTGGCCGACCTCAAAGTATAGTCGACTCCCATCCGGAATCGAATCCATCCCGGCATCCGAAGGCCGACTCCACCAAAGTAAGATTCAAGCATGTGTGGAATGTAATTAAGCACATGGGAGTTAGGAAATTAATTAATATTGTTATTTCAAGTATTTTTGTTAGATCAGGTAGTTAAATTTTTTATTTCAGTTAATACAGTTATAGATTTAGTAGCTGATACATGTATAAGTAGGACTGCATGTCAACGTTCACGGGTTAGCAGATCGATCATACACAACTACACTTAGCCTAAAAACTTTCCATTCCCCAAGCCTAATTTCCCTTCATACCTCTTTGTTCAATGGTGCTTCAGAGGTGTTCATTCAGGATTGAGTGAGTAGAGTTGCTAGAGATAGACTAACTAAGAGGGACATATTCATCTGTCTTCACAGCACGCTCTAGAGGGTACCGCCTCTCATGTTCTTTGTTCTCAATTGGTTGAACACTGTAGCTACCACTGGCGGTTGTTGTGGGAAGCTGACCATCATCTTTTCCATTGAATTCATCTTTTCCATTGAATCCATCTTTGTATCGGTATTTTGACTAATCAATGAATGCATATGTTTCTTTGCACTTGTATGTTTGTAATTCCTATAGTTAATCTATTCTTGATTTTGTTATAATTGTGCATGTTAAGAATGGATCATGGTTAGATTAGGGTCTGGCTAGAAACTACCTAAGTAATAATATAGATAATCTTAGATAATCTACGTCAACCATGAGCTTAATCTCTACTAACTCGAGGCCCTAGATTGTTTAAGCCCTCAGTGGGTAACAGACGACCATTAGGCAGTTGCCTTAGGAAATAGGTTGGCAAAGAAATACTTGCATGCTAGGAATTTGGACCAAAATCATTCTTTGATCTCATTGTAACCGATATAAAAAATAAATGTTAGATAAATATAAATTAGATAATGTAGTTGTAATTCTTTACTTTCTTGTTGACACTTTAGATAGCCTTTACAATTCTTGTAAGTTTACTTTTCTATTTAAAACCCCCCATTTTACCTTTACTGCAAGAGTCGCATCCTACTGCCCAGTGTTGTAATCTTTCTTAGCCTTATACCTTAGAAATATAGGAACAAAAGTGTCATTGAGAAGAATGACCTAGGTTGACCTTGTGCTGCTTTAGCTTAGGAAAATCTAGTATTTTGATAAGAGAAGTGATGACCAACTCAAAGCTTATCATATACCCCTCTCCCCATTCCTACTGCATCCTGGATTGACATTTCTATGAACTTTGTGCTTGGTTTGCCTAGGACTCATAGTGAGAGAGATTCTATTTTCGTGGTTGTGGACATATTTTCAAAGATGGGACACTTCATAACATGCCATAAGAGTGAGGATGCCTATCACGTAACCAACTTCTTCTTTAGGGAAGTAGTAAGGCTACATAGACTGCCTAAGTTCATTGTATCTGACAAGGACTCTAAATTTTTGAGCCACTTCTAGAAGACCCTCTAGGGTAAATTTGGTACCAAACTATTATTCTCCACCACATGTAACCCTAAGATAGATGGCCAAACTGAAGTGGTGAACAGGACGTTGTCACAACTATTGAGGTGCTTTGTGGGGAAAAATTTAAAGAGTTGGGCGGCTTGGCTACTACATATAGTGTTTGCATATAGCAAGATAGTCAACGAGACAACACCCCACACACTTTTTGAGTTGGTATATGGCCACAACCCTCTTTCATCTTTTGGACTTAATGCCTTTGCCTGTACCGTCCAAACCTAATCTTGAAGGGCTATTTAAGGCCCAATCTATGGTAAGGATGCATGAGAGAGAGCCAAGATGTTTATGGAGAGGTAGGGTAAGAGATATGCTAAAAGAGTAAAAAAGGATAGAGGGAGAAGTGTTTTCGTGGAAAGTGGCCTTGTTTGGGTCCACCTCCGAAAGGAAAGGTTCCCTACCTTGTGGAAGTCCAAACTACTTCCATGAGTGGTTGGACATTTTCCCAATGCTTAAGAGGATAAATGAAAATGCCTATGTCCTGGATATTCCCCAAGAATATGGTGGTACTTGTACTTTTAATGTTTCTAACTTGTCTCTCTTTGATGCAGGTATGGACAACCCGAATTTGAAGACAAATTCTTTTCAAGAAGGGGAGTTTGATATGAATCAAGGAGACCAAGAAGAGTTACCAAAGGACGTGGCAGAAACTACAGGGGAGAGCCTTTAAGGACCTATAACCAAGGGCAGGTTGAAGAAGTTGAAGGTTGATGTGCAAAGGAACATGGTTCTTCATAGGAGGCAAGAGGCATCCAAAGTAGGAGCTACTTTGTTTATGTTTTTAGTATGTCCTCATGTAGTTTAGGAGCTTGTGTATATTCCTTTATGTAGCTTGTAATAAATAGGAAGGTCTTGTAAGTCTCTTTGGACGTATGGCACCTTATGGACGCACTCCGCGCCTATGATGCTCTAGTTGGATGATGGGCTCAATTTGACATATGAAGCCTTTTGAAGGTTTCGTGAAGCCTTTGGATGAGGGGTATCCTTTGGATGACCCATATGGTTAATGCGTTTGGATGCTAAGGCCTATGGACGCTCCCTATAGACGTTGGTAACATATGGACGATGGAAGACCCTTTTAGGGAATGCACCTTTTGGGTCAGTTGCCTTTGGATGAAGACTTCTCAAGGCAACTTTATGCCTTAGACAAAGCCTAGAAGCCATTTGACTTAGTTGTTGAAGTTTCTCGCCTTTGGACGCATAACCTTAGGTAGGCCTTTACTAGAAGGTTCGCGAGATTTCACTTATGACATGTGGCCCAAGGCCCAGTTAAGCTAGTTTGAATGCTTTTCGTTTCTTGTATATATGGTTGATCTTAGGCTCCTTGTATAAACTTTAGTTTGTTTTTTAATGATATTTTCTTTTCAACAATCAAGGAAATGATTCCCGTTTGTTCTTGGATTTGAACAATTTTTTCCCATTAAGTTCTCCATAAGACTTGTGACGAATCTCGATTCTCTTATATGATTTTCCCTTGAAAATCAATGGCGAGCCATCTTTAAACTTTTTCCATTTTTCTACTTAAATTCTTTTTATCCTATCTTTAATTTTTGTGGTTTACCTTACTCTAATAATTCATAAAATCCTAAAATCCTATTGCTAATTTTTTTTTTCCAGTTATGGCAATTGTGAATAATAGAGGATCAGGGTAGAGTTAAGATGATCCATGAGAGTGATTCTAATAAAGAGAAATCTAAGTCCTTAGACATGGAATCCAGATTGTATCAAATTTGTTGTTAATTCCTAGTCAGCTCTGATCTTGTTATCCCCGTAGGCTGGCCTACATAGCAAGAATTAGCAAAAACATCTCTATGTTGGTGTAGAAGGTGACAATGAACACTCAGACTCTTACTCTAACATGTTGCACGCTCACCTCTCCTCAATATGAGACCCGCTGAAGGTCATGATTGATCCTCCATGGAGATTTATAGGTCAAGCAATCACTCATATCACATAACATACCTTCACTCCTTATATTGGGGAAAAGGATGTAATCATGCGGATTGAGAAGCATTCAGATTAAGATAGGTTGTATGTGGGTAATGGCTCTCCATGGTTAGTAATCCTTGCAAAGACTATACCAATTTGTGGAAGATGTCTGTCTACCTTTCCCCAAGGCTACACAACCCTGCCTCTCCTAATCTAACACTAGTCGTGAACTCCGCAACTTATAGTGGTTATTGACTTACGTGCTTACTCGTAAGTAGTGTTCACTTAAGACTCAACAACAATCATAATTGTAATTCTATGATCACTCCCAATTTTTTTAGGCATTCAGGTACAAGCAACACGCATCCACCATCTTCACATGGCTCCTTAAGACAAATTGGAATCACAACAATAAGAATTGTTCAACAACCATCCCCAAGAGTAAAGTTATTATTTTAACTCATCAATGGGTATTCTATCTCTCAAGGATAACAACATTCCACATTTTATGAATTTCAACTTAATTATTCTTCCACTTTATTCTTTTACACCCATCCTACCAATCATCAATCTTTTATAACATAAGTATAGAGTATTTATTACATAAGTTATTCACCAATCAATTTCATAACTTAGGTTGTTTTCTCACTACAAGTGGATTTGCTCAACTAGAGGAATCATTCACCCGACAAATCCTTACCTTCCAAAAAAGTACCATTTAGCTATACATATATTCGCTCAATGAAAGTCTAACCTTGCTCAACAAATAAAATAGAGAGCTTAGACCATACTTTTGTCACTCAACAAATGAACATCTTGCTCAGAAGTGACTTATTCTCCACACACTTTTTATGTCTTGCTAAGCAGGGCTAAATCCTCGCTCAACAAAAGGATTCACAAAGAACCCCTAAAATCTCTCTGCTTATTTGCTCAACAAGTGGGAAGTCTTGCTTAATGAATGAGTCACAATGACTTTACCCTCTTAACGACATTTAACTTGCTTAGCCCAAACTCAAAATTCACCTAGCTAGATGTTGGATTTGCCCACCCAAACACTAGACTTTCTCAGCCAAACAGTGATTTGCCCAGCCAAACTATGACTCACCCAGCCAAACTTCAAACTTGCCTAATCAGATTCACCGTGTTCATGCACTTTGGAGATTTCACCTAGTGGGGAAGACTTTCACCTAGTAGAAACTTATATTTTCCTGAAATCGACCTAGAATGTATAGGTCTGCTTAACGAGAGCCTCCTTTTGCCCGACAACCTTCAATAGAAACTCATAGATGTCATTGTTGACTTTTACAAACAATTGCTTAAAAATTTAAATTTAAATTTAAATTTTATTTATTACAATGAGTCAAATTGAATCTCTCATAATTTTTAATATTTATCTAAACCTTCTATTCTAAATACATAGTAATTTGTAATAATTTACAAAAATATAAATTTAAAAGAGTGTTACATAATATAATTTATTTTTGTGATTAAAGACAAAATCATTGCTTGAGATATATTAAAAAATTATATCACAAGTCAAAATTATTGAATTAAAATATAAAAATAACATCAAAAGTAATATATTAAATTTAAATTATAAGAATATAATTAAATTATATATTTTTTAAAAGGTACTAAATTAGTAGGTTAGTTAATTGAAAAGTAAGAATAATATTAAAAAAATAATAATCATTGCTTGTAATATATATATATATATATATATTCTCTCACATTCATCTTAATATACCTCACTTTCATTGCATAGTAAACTAAACTCTCTTATGCATATCACCTTCCATTTTATTTTCCTTCTTTTCAAAATCATCATATTAATTGAAAATATAATATGATGAAATCTCATACAAAAATGACCCCTTGTATTGATTTCACGCTATCTTTATCTATATCTTTCTTGATCACTACTTTTGTACATATTATCTTATTCTTTTAAAAAAAATTATGTTCTTATATAACCCTATTCTTTTAACATATGTATTTTTATCTCTTTTCAAATTTTACAATTTTTAGTTTTTTGGAGATAAATTATTTTCATTTCTTTTCAAATTTCAAATGATAAATAATAATTTTATGACTCTTTTAATTACGTATAAAAACAAAATAATGAAAGTTTAGAAGGATAAAACGAAAAGAATCATATTTACAGGTACTTAAAAATATATTTAAGCATATAAAAATAATATTATTTTTTCAAAACAGATTAAGAGTAATAATTTAGTTATGGTCATAATTTTTATGTAAAAATCTCTAGGTCAAATTTTTTTTCTATTTTAAATATTTTTATTTTTGTGAAAAAAATATAATTTTGATGGGAATTTTTTTGAATTTCAAATATTAAAAAAATAAAAAAGAATAAAAAAAGAAAGACAAAAAAAATGAAAAAAAATCACGATATTTTTAATTTTATGATAGAAAACTGGAAAAGCATTCCTTCACTTCCTTTCTCTCTTTTTTATAGGCTTAAAAGTTAAAGCCATTTTCTGTACATCTCAAAAGGTTACTTGTCACGTGAAGGTTGAAAATATTGCCATTTACACACCACCATCACATATTCTTCTCTAAGTCATTTTCTGTACATCTCAAAAGATTACTTGTCCCGTTAAGATTGAAAATATTGCCATTTACACACCACAACCACATTTCCTTCTCTTCTAGTTGTGCTCCTCCAAAGACTGCAATATGGCAACGGAAGCTCAACCACAGCACCAACTCCATGTCATTTTTCTTCCATATCCAACACCTGGCCATTTGATCCCCATGGTAGACACAGCAAGGCTATTTGCCAAGCATGGTGTTAGTGTTACTATTATCACTACCCCTGCCAATGCTTTAATATTCCTAAATGCCATAGACAGTGACTTTAGTTGTGGATACCAGATCAGAACTCAAGTGGTCCCATTCCCTTCAGCCCAAGTTGGTCTCCCTGATGGAGTTGAAAATATCAAAGATGGAACTTCCCCAGAAATACTGGGTAAAATCCATCATGGAATATCAATGATCAAAGATCAAATTGAGGTTCTGTTTCAGGATCTGCAACCAGATTGTCTAGTCACAGATATGTTCTATCCTTGGACAGTGGAGTCTGCTGCAAAACTAGGCATTCCAAGGCTTTACTATTACAGCTCAAGCTACTTCTCCTCCTGTGCCAATCATTCTATCAGGAAGCACAAGCCTCATGAGAGGTTGGTTTCTGATACTGACAAGTTTACAATTCCTGGTTTGCCTCAAAGCATAGAGATGACCCCTCTCCAGCTAGAAGATTCGTTAAGAACAAAGAGTGTTGTCACTGACTATATCAATACAATATATGAATCAGAGAGCAGAAGCTATGGAGCACTATACAACAGTTTTCATGAACTTGAAGGTGATTATGAGCAACTTTATAAGAGCACTATGGGGATCAAATCCTGGAGTGTTGGACCAGTCTCAGCCTGGGTTAACAAGGGTGATGAAGAAAAGGCCAATAGGGGACACAAGGAGGACCTTGCACAAGAGTCAGAATGGCTAAACTGGCTTAACTCTAAGCAAAATGAGTCTGTGCTTTATATAAGTTTTGGAAGCCTCACCAGGCTCCCTCATGCTCAACTTGTTGAACTGGCTCATGGGCTTGAACATTCTGGTCATAGTTTCATCTGGGTCATCAGGAAAAATGATGAAAGTGAGAATGGACACAGTTTCCTTCAAGAGTTTGAGCAGAAGATGAATGAAAGCAAGAAGGGTTATATCATATGGAACTGGGCACCACAACAAATGATATTGGACCGCCCTACCATAGGAGGAATTGTTACTCACTGTGGTGGAATTCCATTCTTGAAAGTCTGAGTGCTGGATTGCCAATGATCACATGGCCTATGTTTGCAGAGCAGTTTTACAATGAGAAGTTGCTAGTTGATGTGTTGAAGATTGGAGTCCCAGTGGGAGCTAAAGAAAACAAGTTTTGGACAAGCATTGGCAAGGATGCAGTGGTGAGAAGGGAAGAGATTGCAAAGGCTGTGGTACAGTTGATGGGAAAAGAAGAGAGCAGTGAAATGAGGAGGAGAACAAGAGAACTTAGTGATGCTGCCAAGAAAAGTATAGAGGAGGGAGGATCCTCTAACCTCAACTTGATGCAGTTGTTAGATGAGCTCAAATCATTGAAGATAACTAGAGCAATCGAGAAACCAAATTAGATCATTCAAATTGGGGACTGATCTTGATGCTTTAGGAGGTGAAGCTGATGAATGATTTAGATAAAATGGAACAACAGCCAAGTATGTTTTTCTTCCAGCTAAATTTGAAGTTCAACTAGCTAAGTACTTCTGCACTGTTTTGATACAAGATTTTAGTGTGTCAAGTAAAATAAAATATATAGCTGTTCCTGTCAATTTACTACAACTGAAGACTTTGATATTTTGTCTAAAAATGTATCATTCGGTTTATGTAAAGTATATGTTGGTGAAAAGTTCTTGAAATCATGTGATCAAAACTTCGTCTCTGTCGATCAACGATCAAAGCCACAAACAGGGCAATGACACTTGAAAAGTTTTTTCCTTCAACAAAGTCATACTTGAAACACAATAAAAAAATATATTCACTTTTTCTTTCAATCACACAGCTACCATAGTACGGCCAATAAAGAAAAGTTAATTCCAATTAAAAAAAAAAAACTACCATAGCAAGACATAAATGCCACACCCTTTAGCTAGGCACTCTTTAACAGGGAGCAGATTGCCTGAATTTGGGGACGGTGTATGATTAGTTTTGAACCATTTGATTAAAATGTTCAATTTCGTGCCTATTTTTAAAATGTTGGATTTGATAATTTAATTTTATAAAAGTTTAGTACCGTCCTTTCGACTAAATTAACACTAAATGAAATTAGACACTATAGAAATAATGAACAATTATTGAAAATTAGAGGATTAAATTGAACATCTTAAAAATAAAAAGATTAAATTACATATTTTAAAATAAAAAGATTAAATTAAATAATAATTGATAAAATAATTTATAGTATAGTCTTTGTAGAAGTGTTTTTATTTATCTTTAAAAAAAATTAGATTAAATAAAACAATAAGAAACTAGAAAAATGATTTTTTTTTAAAGTTAATTTCCTACTTTTTTTTTATCAGTTTTATATTGGTTCGACTAATTCTTTCCTTCTTGATATGAATATGATTTTTTTAAAGTTAATAGATTTGTGACAAGATTATTCTCATATTAGTTAAAAAAAATTTTCAATCCAATTTTTAAAACAATGATTAAAATTAAAAAAATCTATGAAAATAACCTTATAATCTAACAAGATTATGACAGCCAACAAATTGAATATTTGAAACGAAAAAAAAAGTAAAAAAAAATGATTATAAAAGGAAGAAGAAGAGGTTAATTAATAAAAAATATTAAATAGGTAAAAAAATAAATTTATTTTGATAGAAAAAATAATAAATTAGTTAAATAAATTGTTTTGTTAATTACTATTTAATTTGATCCTCTATCTTTTTAAATGTTGAATTTTGATAATCTAATACTAAATTATATATATATATATATATATATATATATATATATATATATATATATATATATATATATTCCTTTTGTCTAAACTGACATTAACATGTTAATAAAATTGAACGGAAAGATAACATAAAACATTTAAAAAACAGAAGAACAAATTAAAAGAATAATCTAACCAAATTTTTATTACAAAGTGATGGAAAAGATTTTTCACCATCTCCAAGGCAAAGATGGATTCAGCTTCCACAACAATATTAAAAATTATAAAATTTACTTAATAAATAATTATTGTAAGTTTTTTTACTAATATAAATTGCTAAACTCATCCTATCAAAAAGGCATATAAAAAATAAACATAAATCACGACTTCTTCAAAAGCGTTTACAGTTGGACATTTACGTCAGATAATCAAAATTTATAGATGTGTTGAAATCCATGACACTATCAATATATTATTTTAATCCAATGGCCCAAAACTAACCAATTGCTAATAACTTTCACGCACCAAAGTCAGACAATCTGCACCCCTTTAACAGTGGCATAGTGGCAAATCAACAAATTATAATCTTACTCTTTTAAAAAATAATTGAAGTAAATGAATAGCAAAATAAAATTAAAAAAATAAAAATAATTGGTAAACTACTAAAATTCCCTTTAAAGGGATTTGAATAGGAAAATAAAATTAAAAAAAGGCAAAACAATAAAATTGTGAGAATTCAATTATGAGTAGTAACTTCTCAAAATCTAATATCGCTGAAGTTATTAGAATCAACCATTGATTTAAAGATGTCTTTTTCCTTTTAAACAAAATTATTCATTATTAACAAATTTTAATATCCAATCTCCCTTTACTTTTCTTTATAAATACAAAAATTGTTTTTTATTATATATATTTTTTATTGAAAATAATCCTATTTGAATTGAATAAAATCATATTAAACAACAAAATTTTATTAAATTGAAATAATGTTATGTGAATGGTAAGAGAATTGTTTATTTACCCAGAGACAATCTTCAATAAGCTCTTACAATATTTAGTATATTAATAACATTAAATTCTAGAGACACTAATTCTAACTAATAATTACACAAACTCAATTTTTTAAACTAGATATTATTTTTATATAACGAAGTCATTATTTTACTACAAATTATTAAGATTATTAGACAATTACATATCAATCGTCATAATTGGTTTTATATTATTATAATAATTGGACAACGAGCTCTTTTGTATAATTAACGTAATGGTAATTTGATTTAAAAAAAATTGAAATATAAATACGTAAAAAGAGAAAGAGATAGAAAATGTTCAAAATTCACAATTTTTTAATAGTATATTTTTTTATTACTCTTAAACTAGAAGAAGAGTTTAGTTTATCAAAGAAACACGTTCAAAATGAAGAAAGTGAAAGGTAAAAAATCAGAACCATTATAAGAGAATGTAGAGTGACAAAAATCTTTCCTAAATAACATCTATACCCATTTTTTTTTATTAGAGTTTAAAAATACATAATAAAAATAGAAAGGTCTTTAATTAAGACAACAAAAAATACAAAATAAAATTAAGAAGTTTCTAATTAAGGCGTAAAAATAAAATAAAATAAAAAATAAAATGTCTTACTACTTCCTTGGTGTTCCACTAATGCTATGCATTCTATAACAACATGGTCTCTAACTTTAACATGCTCTAACTTCCTTATTCCTTCCTTTAATTGATACCACTTAGGTCTCATTTCATCCAAGTTGAGATATTTCCTTCTTCCATATAAAACAATAATAAAATAAAAAAGATAAACATATGCAAATTTCTAAAACATATGCCTAAATATACTAAAATTATATAGAGAAAGAGTAAGAAATTATGACTAATTTGTGATTCATGCACCCATACAGGGATCACTTTCTCTTTCTCGTTTGGTTTCAAGAAAATATTTTTTCTTTTTATTATTTATTTTTATTTTATTTTTCGTTTTTTTAAGTTTATATAGGAAAAATGATAATAGAAAATGAAAGCCAAAAATAATAAAATAATTATTTTAAATATTTTTATATACATATACAATTTTGAAAATAGAATAAGTAAAGATAGAAAAAAAGTATTTTCTAAAATCATAGGATTAATTCCATATTTTGCCTCCTATCTTTCACAATTGTTAAATTTTCTCATCTAATTTTTATTTTTATTTTTTGCATATTTTGCTTTCATACTTATTTAATATTATACATTTTGTTTTAATATCAGTTAATTGTATCGTCAATTACTCACATGATGGGTAATATTGATATGATAATTTTATAATGAAGTGACAACGCACAAGATATTAACATGACTACTAATAAGACATTAACAAGGAAACTAATGTGAAAAAAAATTACATGACACATTTTGCTCCTTACATTCAAAATTTTGTACATTTTTTATTATCTAATTTTTTGTTGGTACATTTTTGTTCTCATATTTTCAAAATTCATGCATTTTGTCCTCAACATTTTGTATTCATAACAAAATAATAGAAATAAAATATAAAATACATAAAAGAAAAAAGTAAAATACATAAATAAACTAAAAAATAAAAAAAATAAAAATGTGGTGCAGCAACATGATTAACAAGTTATATGGTCATTTTCTTTTCTTTTATTTCTACTGTTACTATTTCAATGTGTATATAATTAATAATTTTGTATAACTAAAATAAATATTTAATATATAAATTTGGTGGACAACAAAATACATAAAAGGGTGCCAAAATAAAAAAAATTTAAAAAGTAAAAGATAAAAATATAATTTAATTTTTATTGTCATATAAATTATTACTTTAGTGGTCTATGTTACTATTATGTGCATCGTGACGTTAGCATCAAAATACCATGATAGCCATCAACGTTAGCATCAAAATACCATGATAGCCATCAACGTTAGCACTACTCATCATGTCACCGGTTAATTCACAACAATAAATAATTAGCTTTCGTTAGAGTAAAATAAGCAAAATTAGGTATATATAAGAGTAAAATGTCCAAAAAAAAAAAGTGACAAGAGGGACCATGGCCTCCAACAAAATTTTTACAATTCTTTTATATACATAATAGTTATATATATTTTTTCAATTTGTACTAATAAGAATTTTTATAACATTCTCAAATATTTTTTAAAATTATTTATTCATCAATGTTTTTAATTCATTCAACGAACATAAAGTATCATTTTAATTGAAAGTAATATTTAGTCATTTATTATTATTATTTTTATGGATAATTTTATGTTAATATTTTAAGCTTTTAGTTTTTCATAACATTAGCCCTTATAGCTAACTTTAAGCCTAAATAATATGTTTCATGTGTTAATTGTTTTATTAATTAATTAATTTTTCGTGATTTAATTTTTTTTTGTATTTTCAAACTCATTTTTTTATATCTTTATTATATATATACAAGAAAGCTTATACAAGGACTTGAATCCATAATTTTTTTTTTGGGTGCAGAATTTTTTTGTTAATTTTCATGTACATTTTTTAAAAAAAATTGTGATTTTCTATAAGAATTTTTTGCAAAATTTGTTATGATTTTGGAAAAAATATAATTATTTTAAAAAAATTATTCAAATTTTCATAGAAAAAAAATACTTTTTTTGGTCTATTTTACAAATTTTGTTTTGTATAAAAAAATTTAAAGTGTCTTACAATTTTTTTTTGCAAAAATTTAGATAAATTTTTATTTTTGATTTAGTAGCAGAAATTTTATTAATAAAGTAGAAAGTATATTTTAATATCATATAAGACAGTTAATTGAGAAAATAATTAATATTTAAATAGTTTCCTTAATTACTTAAAATTAGATACAAGAGAAGATATTATCACAATTATTCTATTTAATTTATATATTATAAAATTAATTATTTTGTCCCATAAAAGAAAAAAAATAAAGCTCGCCACCGACAAGTCTAACATCTATGAAGCATATAATAAAGTATAAATAATTCCATTTTTTGTATTTATTACCTTGTTATCGGCTATAATTTTCGGTAAATTCAACCGTACCGTTATAATTGGGGGAGTTTTAGCCTCTTTGTTAAATAAACTAATAATATATTGTTATGTATATAATATTTTTTTAATTTTAATCATTTTGTCATGTGTATAATATTTTTTAATTTTAGTATTTTCATAATATTATTGATTGCGTACGTGACTTATTGGAGATGATATGAACACTAATAGTTTAGGGTTTATTTAGATAAACTTCTTCATAAAGACTTATAGGAGGAGAACGGGAGTAGAGGTTAGGGATGCATGGATATTTGGATGCATGGAGGTTTGGAATATGGGCTTTCTGGAATGTAGAGAATAAATAATGTAGAATGTATGAAATGTATCATATAGTGGTATGTGATGATATGGAGATGTGTAGAATGTATGCTGAGGTACATGTAAGATATAAATTGTATGTATAGAAATAGGAGGACGTAGATTATGGATAGGAGGATATGAAGTATGGAGGGTGGGTGTTTTGTAAGGTTACATTCTTTTTTTGACCATTGATCCCCTTAGAGTTCTAGGCATTCCAAGTCTTACGAGGGAGGTAGCATTTTTCCGATCCATTATTTCTCATTATTGACCTAGTTAAAATGCTTTGTCGACTGATGGACATTGCAAATTAGGACTTTCATGACCTTTAAAACTATTTGTTATAATTGTGATATCTTCTTACCCATGTTTGTCTTTCTTAATTCACGTGACGAAACAAGAAATTGAAAGAATAATGGAATGGTGGGAAAGAATATATTTTATTAATCATTTGAGGAAGGGTTACAATTATAAGAAGAAATGGATTACAAAAAAAAAAGGAATATTGAGGTTGATCAGATATGTTATCTTCCCATGTTTGATATTTCGAGGATCACGTTCATTAGCCTTTGAGAAAAGCGACTATGCTACCCCTACTTTGTTTGCAAAGGCCGAGTGAAGAGCTACGTTCCATGCTCCCATCTTGGTGGGTTTTCAGCCTAAACTGTTCATTTTGAGTTTTCATTCTTGGTTGGTCGTTCTAACCCTTTCCTTTTTTTAGGGGTAAAACTTCTTAACAGCATCGGAATTCACGGGATGCAGTAGATCTTCACCATCCATGTTGGTGAGAATCATGGCTCCTCCTAAGAAAATCTTCCTTACCACATATAAACCCTCGTAGTTTGGGGTCCATTTCCCTCGATAGTCTTTTTGGACGGGTATAATCTTTTTAAGCACTAGATCGCCTTCTTGGAATTCGTGTAGGTGGACCTTCTTGTCGAAAGCTCATTTCGTTCGTTGTTGATAGAGTTGACCATGACAAAGGACGATTAATCTCTTTTCTTGAATGAGGTTTAATTGATTGTAGTGTATTTTGGACCCTTTTGGCTTCTTCGAGCTTTGCTTCAACTAGGACCCTAAGTGAGGATATTTCCACCTCAATGGGAAGGATCGTCTCCATGTCGTATACCAGGGAATAAGGGGTTGCTCTTGTAGAGCTACAGGACAAGGTGCGATAACCGTGTAAGGAAAAGGAAAGCATGTCCTGCCAGTCCTTGTAGGTTACCACCATCTTTTGAATGATCTTTTTGATGTTTTTGTTTGCTACTTGTACAACCCCATTCATTTTTGGGCAGTGTCGAATTTTGAATTGATTACACAATTCTTCCATCATTTTGTTGTTCAGATTTGTTCCATTGTTTGTGATAATGTGGCCTGGTAGGCCATATTGACAGATAAGACCCCTTTTGATGAACTTAACCACAACATTCCTTGTTACGATGGCATATAAAGTTGCTTCTACCCAATTAATAATCAATAGTCACCAAGATGAAACAGTGCCCATTGGAGGCTTTGGCTTTAATTGGACCGATCACATTGTGAAGGGCCAAGGCATTGCCAAGACATTTAGAGGCGTTGGCGACATGGACATTATCTGAGTAGATTTGGCATTTGTGGCATTTCCTCACATGGTCATAACAATCTGCCTCCATCTTGGTCCAATAGTACCTAGCTCTTGAGACATTCCTTGCCATGGCATGCCTATTCGCATGTGTCCTAAATGCTCCTTCATGGATTTCTTCCAGTATCTCTTTGGCTTCTTTCGCATCAACACATCAAAGCAATGTTATGTCTAGGCTTTTCTTGTAGAGCACATTCCTGTTCGGAAAGAAACCCATTGCTAATATTTTTAGGGTTCTTTTGTTATTCTTTGTGATGCCATGGGGGTACTCCTTGTCTTTTATATAGCCCTTGATACCGTAATACCATGGTTTTCCATCGGCTTCTTCTTCTATTTCTTGACAGTATGTGGGTTGTACTTGTCTTCGAATTCTAATTACTGGTACGTCTCTTCCTTGATTGATTTTGAACATAGAGGATAAGTTTGCTAAGGTGTCAGCCATTTTGTTTTCTTCACAAGGAATGTGTTGGAATGTGATCTTTTTGAACCATTCCATCAACTGTTTGATGTAGGAATGGTAGGGCATTAATTTCACGTCTCGAGTTTCCCACTCACCTCTAAGTTGGTGAATAACTAGTGTAGAGTCTCCATAGACCTTGACGATTTTAGCTTGAAACTTAAGGGCCATGGAGATCTCCATTGCACAAGCTTCATATTTTGCCATGTTATTTCTGCAGTCAAAGCCTAACCTTGTCGTGAAAGGGAAAATTGTTGTTCGGGTGGGATTAACACAACCCCGATCTCGTGGCCTAACATGTTGGAAGCTCTATCAAACAACATCATCCATTCTTCCTTATCGTCATCCTCTTCTTCTTTAAGTAATGCCATTATGTCTTCGTCAGAAAATTCATGTCGCATCGGTTGGTACGTCTCAGAGTCTAGCCCAGGAATGTATTGGTACGTCTAGGTGAAGATGTCGACATACTCTGTCAATAAACTAATCAACTCCTTTCTTGTGATCCCTTGTATGGTGGTGCCGATCTTGACTTCTTTTCTTTCCTCCTTGCATCCCAAATTGATAATTTCTACCCTTTCCTTATAAGGTTGGATCATGTTTTCATCTTGTTCCACTAGCCTTTTTAATTCAGCCAGGGGTTCCAAATTGACTTCAGCCTCATTGGCTTGATAGACGGGGTCATCCAAATTATAATATGGGAAAGTAACATTATTATTTTAGAGTTGGTTAATTTTGGATATGCAGTTTAATGATTGGCATGTAATTACAAGATGGAAAGCAATTTAGAAGAAGAAAGAGAGAAAGTAGAAGGCAAGAGAATGATTGATGAATTCAAAATGTGTTCCATTCATGAGTTTTTCAAAACAAACATGCTTAAGGCCTTTAAAGGTTGAATCATTACAAGGTTTTATTACAATTACTTTGAATCAAATTTAAAGATCACGAGGAGTTTGATGAGCGTCAACTGCAAGTGTCTTCATGGGGAGTGTAAGGGCGTACCAGGTTGTCTTGATTATTGGCCTCCTATTCTTTTCCATGGCCACTTGGTTTGTGAATCCGCCACTTATGAAGTTCTCGTAAAGATCTTAATAGGCTTCTGTTGGGTTTTCCCCTTAAGGAAAACCCATCCTTTTTCTTTTCGTCCTTGGGCAACATTATTTGGTTTGTATCCCAATTCATATCGACCTAGGTTTTTTGGTAGCTTTATTGGCTACGTAATCCATGCTAAATCTTTGCTAGTCCTTGCCTAAGTTTGTATCCCTCTCCTAGCATGATCATGGCCACTATGATCATTGCACTTGTCGATATGGCTTCCTTTGGCCTTACCTCCATGTAGGCAGTGTTAATAACTTCTAGTGACTAGAAAGAGGTTTCTAAAGCCTCTTCTGTTGCTTCGATATATTCGGCCAGCGTGGGGCTACTTACTAGCATGTCCTCTTCACTAGAAACAATCATGAGCTTGTTCCCCACCACAAATTTCAACTTTTGGTGTATGGAAGAAGGGACTACACTGGCTGAATGGATCTAAGGCCTTTCTAAAAGGCAATTGTAGGCTAGCCTGATATCCATCATTTGAAAAACTATTTGGAAGGAGAAGGGCTGGATTTGTACCGAGATTTCGATTTCGCCCATAACTTCTCTTCTTAATCCTTCGAAAGCTCTCATAATTGTAGAGTTGGTCTTCATGTGGGCCCTATCGTAGGGTAGTTGGTCTAGAGTGGACTTAGGCATGATGTTCAAAGAAGACCCATTGTCAATTGGCACCCAAGCTAGGATATGGTCCATGCACTTCACCGAGATGTGGAGGGCTCAATTGTGTTCTCTCCCTTATGTCAGAATCTCTTCTTCCATGAAAGTGAGGTGATTGTTGGCAATATTGTTGCGAACAATCCACCAAATTTATCCAGCATGATGTCATGAGCCACATGTTCTTCATTCAGGATTTTCATCAGTAATTTCCTATGGCTCTCAAAATTCATCAATAGGGAGAGTAGAGATATCTTTGCTGGGGTGTGATTTAGCTGGTCTAGTAGTTCATATTTGCTTTGACTGATGAATTTGAGGAATTTGGAAGCTTCTTCATTAGACACTTCTTTCTTTCCTTTCTCCTATTCTTTTATGACCTTGGCCTTTTCCACCTCATTCTCTAGGGGTGTTTCTCTGCACGTTTCTTTTACTAGTTCTTTCTTTCTTAAATTTTCAAGGGAATAAACCTGTTCACTCTAGGTTATCCCTACTGTTCCAATGATGTTCTTGACGATAAATGTTCTTGGGTGATTCTCATCATTTCCTAATTTGACTTCCATGTTGTATTTCCATGGGACTGCCTTAGAGTTTATAAGAAAACGAGCTTAGTATTTGAATAACGAGGGGCTTAGGAACGTGGAACGTTAGAGTGAAGTGGACCACTAGAGGTTTTGGGACATGATGGGCTCATTTGTCCTCGGTATGAGTGATAATCTAAAGGATAGGTCATTATTTCCTTTATCAAAATACTGGATTTTCCTAAGCTAAAGTAGCATAGGGTCAACCTAGGTCATTCTTCTCAAGGACACTTGGTTCTTGTATTTTCTAGGGTACAAGGCTGAGATATATGAAAAATAGAGACATGCAAAGTGTGGACTCAACAATTAAAGATAAACAGAGGGTTTTGCTTGTAAAGTACAGGAAAAGTAAAGTGTAGGAAGTAAATTGCAAGAAGGTAAACTAAGGCTACAAAGGTAAACTAAGGCTACAAAGGTAAAGGTAAGCTATGATTAACTACAACTAACAGAACTATTAACAGGACTAATTAATAGGACATATAGTTATTATACCAATTCCATAGTTATCAATGAAATGATTATGGATTCTAGTTCCTATTATGAAAGAAACTCCTCACCAACCCAATTTCCTATGATGATCGCCGAACATTCGTCCATTGCTAACTGAGGGCTTACACGATCGCTACCTTCAGTTTGGCAGGGATTACGCACTTGGCTGATGTAGGTTTTCTATTGATTACCTATATTATTGTTAGAGTGGTTCTGATCGGCCCTTAAACTAACGTGCTTTATTCCTACTATGCACAATTATGAATAAGCAAGGAAAAGATTGTGCTAACAGAAATTACATTCATAACAGTAAAGGAAAACAAATTCATTCATTGATTAACAAAGTACTGATACATGCAAAGGAAAAGGTATAACGATGTGAATGGAGTGTGGACCAACTTCCCACGACAATCACCAATAATAGTTGTAGTGTTCCACATATGTTGACCAGAGAGCATAAGAGGCGGTACCCTCTAGAGCATTTTGTGAAGACAGATGACTCTCTAAAGCTCCATGGAATAAAGACAGATGACCCTCTTGGTCAGTCAATCTCTAGCAACTTTGCTCAGCTCAAACTCTGACCTGCGCTTACTCGATTGACTAGATGCTCTCTGAAGCTCCATGGAATAAAGAGGAATGAAGTGGATACTGGATGTATGCGTATGTCTTGCGTAGCTGGCCAAGCTTGTGCTAACCTTGAACTTAGTTTCACGTCCCTTATTTATACATGCATCAGCCTAACTAACTTCTAACAGAAATAACAGAAATAACAGAAATAACCATCTTTTCGTAACAGATTAACAGACTCAATTAACTACATAACAAACATAACAACCTCAACTAATTAACTGTTTTCCTAAGTGATACGTGCTGGAATTGCCAGAGTGGAGTCGGCCTCTGTTGGCCGGGACAGATCTGGACGGATGGGAGTTGGCACATGGAGTTGGCCTCACAGGAGTCGGCATCCAGTTTGGACTTGGCATCGGTTAGGAATCGGTATCCGGTTGGGCTAGAGTTGATAGTCTGGAGTCGGCGTACGAAGCCTTTAGGTGGAATCGGCCACGCGGAACCAAAGTCAGCTTCATCAGGTCCGAGATGGTTCCGATCTTAGTCGGGACGGTTTCATCTGGCCAAGATGTCTTCTGTGCCGAGACGACTTCGGTCTCGGCTTCAGTTGGCCGATATACATTTGGTCTTGGTTGTATTGGCTAGGACGACTCGAACTCAGTCTCGGTCTCGGTCTCGGTCTCGGCTTTAGTTGGCGGAGATGCCTTCGATTGGTCGAGATGCATTTGGTCTCGGTCTCCACTGAGATGGTTTTAGGACCCCAGTTTAACCTTCAAAATGAGACTAATCTATTTGTTAGCTAAAATCAGCAAATTAGCATGAATTTGTATTTTCCTTATTTTAACCTAGGAAATCTGAATCTTAGCTAATATGAGATTCTTAACTACAATTTAGAATCTAGTCTACCCATATTAAGACCTTATTAGGGGGTTAAAATAGGAATTATCAACGAGTCATTGCCACATCCTCTCTTCTCTAGGCCTTGCCAATTGAACCAAGTTGGAGTTTATTAGCCATTGTAACAATTCCTTGAATTCAATACATTTTTCTATAAAGTGTTCAGTATTTGGGTGCATATTGCATTTTCTAGCTACGATTGCTTCCCTTTTGATTATTTCAAATTTTTGCATTCCTTCAAAGATGGTCCCTCATGGGAGTCTGGACTTCTTCCACTCTTTTCACCAAATGGTGACATTCTTCTATGATGGCATTCATAAATGAGCCCCCATGCTCTAGGAGTGGAATACTGCCGATACTCAAACCGTTTTCTTTGAAACTTAGCCATCCCATATCGATCAAGTCTTGGACTTTGTGTTTTAAACCCCAACATCTCTTAGTGGCATGCCCAATGGCGTCTACATGGTATTCGCACTTAGCGCTTGGGTCATAACTTTTAGTGTATAGGGGTTGGATCGGTTTTAGGGGAATTGGATGATTAGTGGGTTAAGGATTAGGTGGGGTAGGAGTTTAGTGTATGTCATTGGAATGAAGGTTATGGTTCTAGGCATGGTGTTGTTTCTCCTTTGGGGATTGTTAGCATTGGGCTTTGGAGCTTGAGTATTTGGGGGAGGTGTTGTTTGAGGGGGAAGAGGTCAGTATCTTGGTGCTAGTTGATATGTGGGTTGCTAAGGTAGTTGATAGGTTAAGGAAATAGTTGGGGGATAGTTGTTGTTTGTGCAGTTGGCAAAAATTGGGGTTGGTAACTTGGTATGACTTGGGGAGGTTTGTGGTTATTGGTCACTGAGGAAGATGCCATGATGTTTGCTTCCCCTTCTTTTCTCTTGTCACTGTTGGGAAAAGTCTTCTTTACAATTGTCGATCTGGTTGCCGTGTGGATAATCTTTCAATTTTTTACCTTGTCTCAACTCATTCACTGATGACGACGAGGTTAGAAAAGTTCGATGATACGTTTCCAACCATCTTATCATAAAAGGGTGATTAGAGTGTATCAATGAATATGGTAACCATTTTTTTTTTCAGATAGATGGGCTTGAACATGGGCAACTAGTTCTCTCCAATGTTGGGCATATTCTTTGAAGGTTTCACTTTCCTTCTTCACCATGTTTTACAGATGTGTGCGGTTCGAGGCCATATCCTTGTTGTACTTGTATTGCTTTAAGAAGGCCTCTGCTAGGTTCTTCTAGGTTTGTATTAGTCCTTTCTCGAGGTTCAAATACCAGCCTAAGGCAACTCCTGTGAGGATTTCTTGGAAAAAGTGAATTAGCAGCTTGCCATCATGGGCGTGTGATGCCATTTTTCTATAATATGAGACAAGGTGATTCCTTGAGCAAGAGTTTCCTTTATATTTGTCAAAATTCGGGAACTTGAATTTGTGTTGGATCACCATATCAAGTGCAAAGCATAAATCTATTGCTTCAAAACCATAACAGTTTGCCCCCTTGATGGCTTTTAACCTTTCTTCTAAAAATTGCCACTTGTCTTTAGACTGAGAGTTTCTGGTTGGATGGAGTGGATTACAAGATAAGTTATATTTTATACACCTCACAAGGACTTAAGATGGGTGGTTTTGAGACTATTTGGTACTTAAGAATCGAGTCTTAGCTAAGATTCATATTATGGATCTAGAAATGGGGAAAGTATAAATCTGTGTTAATTTGAGGATTTTAGCTAATAAAAGATTTTGTTCCTATTTGCAGGCCAAATTGATCTCAACCCTTCAAGAGTCTCGGTCCAGAAGAGCCGTTCCGGCCAGACCAACTCCTTCCTGGACCAGCCGACTCTATAGTCCAGTAGCCCAAATGGAGTGACCCAATCATGCAGCCCACTTAGGCGATCCATCCACGGTGTATGTAGATTCATTTGATGCATGTCTGGAAAATCTATCCAAGGTGTTAACGAGATGCATAGATACAAACATGGACCAGCCGACTCTACAATCCAGTAGCCCAAATGGAGTGACCCAATCATGCAGCCCACTTAGGCGATCCATCCACGGTGTATGTAGATTCATTTGATGCATGTCTGGAAAATCTATCCAAGGTGTTAACGAGATGCATAGATACAAACATGGTACTTAACTTTGAAAAGTGCTACTTCATGGTGACTGAGGGAATTGTGTTGGGACATCTGGTATCCAATAGAGGCATCAAGGTTGATAAATCGAAGATTGATATCATCACCTCTCTTCCAAACCCCGCTTCTGTGCGGGAGGTTCATTCATTCTTAGGACATGCAAGATTCTATAGAAGATTTATCAAGAATTTTAGCAAGATTGCCCTATCATTGTCTAAAATGCTATAAAAGGATGTGAAATTTAAATTTGACGAGCCCTACATTAAAGCCTTCAAGGAGTTGAAGAATCAACTCACATCCACCCTTATTCTTCAAGCACCCAACTGGGAGCTTCCATTCGAGCTTATGTGTGATGCTCCAATTCAACATTGGGAGCCGTCTTAGGCTAGAGAGCTAGAGTCGGCAAACCAGTGCATGTAATTGCCTATGCGTCCCGAACAATGGACCCGACCTAGTTAAATTACACAACAACAAAAAAGGAGCTCTTGTCAATTGTATTTGCCTTGGACAAATTTCGTTCTTACCTACTAGGCTCCAAAATCATTATATTCTCTAACCATGCTGCATTGAGATTCTTGTTGAAGAAGCCAAATGCAAAGCTGAGACTGATTCAGTGGATGCTTCTCCTCTAAGAATTCAACATAGAAATCAGAGACAAGAAAGGTGTTGAGAACTCTATAGCAGACCACTTGTTCCGGATCGAGAGGGAGAGTGGCCCGATGCCTATCCAAGATAAATTCCCAGACGAGCAACTATTACATATCAACACGCCTACACCATGGTTTGCAAACATTTGCAACTTTGTGGTAGCATCTTAGTTTCCACCAGAGGCATCCCGACTATACAAAGAAAGACTTTAAAGTGATGCCAAGTACTACATATGGGATGATCCTTACCTTTGGAGACTCTGCAATGATCAAGTCATTCGCAGGTGCATTCTTGACACCGAGATCAAATCGGTCCTCTAGTTTTGTCATGCAGCATCTAGAGGTGGCCATTATGGATCAACTCGGATGGCCAAGAAAGTACTTGATTGTGGGTTCTATTGGCCCACCATTTCTCGAGACGCCTATCAATTCGTCTCCACCTGCAAAAAATGCTAAAAAGTTGGAGTGGCCATAACTAGAAGGCATGAAATGCCCCAACAACCTATCCTGTTTTGCGAAATCTTTGAAGTTTGGGGTATTGATTTCATGGGGTCATTCCCAGTCTCCAATGGTTATGCATACATTCTGCTTACCGTAGATTATGTATCATGATGGGTAGAGGCCATAGCCACCAAAACCAACGATGCCAAGGTTGTAGTGGACTTTTTGAAGTCCAATATCTTCTGTCCATTTGGTGTGCCGAAAGTGCTCATAAGTGACCAGGGTAGTCACTTCTGCAACAGAGCCATATCCTCCTTGCTCCACAAGTATGGGGTGGTGCATAGAGTTGCCACAACCTACCACCCCCAAACAAATGACCAAGCTGAAGTGTTCAATAAAGAGATCAAGAAAACACTGCAAAAGGATGACCAATCCCAGCCAGAAGGACTGGAGTCGACTCCTTGAGAACACTCTATGAGCACATAGAACTGCATACCGGACTCTATTGGGAATGTCCCTCTACTGAATCGTCTTCGATAAAGCTTGTCATCTTCCGGTTGAAATAGAACATAGAGCTTACTGGGCAATCAAGTAGTGTAATATGGCCTACGATCAAGCAGGGAATCAGAGGAAGTTCCAGCTACAAGAACTGGACGAACTCTGCTTGGAAGCCTATGAGAACTCTTGGATCTATAAGCAAAAAGTTAAAAAATTTCATGATCAGCAGATCCTGAGGAAGGAGTTCTGAGTCGACCAGTGAGTGCTCCTATTTAATTCACGTTTAAAGCTCATTGCAAGTAAGCTCTGTTCTAGACGGGATGGACCATTTGTTATCACTAATGTTTTTCCCTATGGTGCAGTGAAATTAAAGGATGAACATACCAACAACACCTTCCAAGTCAATGGGCATCAGATCAAGTTATTTCATGAAGGTCCAGTATGAACATTGGGCGAGACAGAGACCATCTCACTAATGCAACCAACTTCGTCGAATGACACACCCTGAGCAAGTCTCAGGATCCCCTCTGTATTCATGCCATGCATTAAGGACAATGCAACATTCAAGTGTGGGGGGAGAGTGTAGCCATCCAAGACTTGTTGAATTCTATTCTTATAATTTTCTGTGCTGATCAAACTCCATCCTAACTGTTTATGTTTTGCTACCTTTAGTTTACTTTTTCTTTTCCATTATAGCTGTCGTTTTGTTCGATCATTTTCTTTAAGTGTCATTTTCATTCCATTTTCCTTTATGGTGCAAATAAAAACTGTCCAAGCCAAGTCTGTGCCGACTCCAGTTCCATCTTGGCCATATCTGGACTAACTTCGGTTCGGTCAAGTCAATTTTAAAATTATGCTTTTAATTCTAATTTTTTGTTTTGTTTTTCCTCAACTTAATTCTGAATACTGATTGCTGAGAAAAAATGCTTTGAAAAAGAAGTTGAATGGATTTCTCTTAGAGAGATGGAACAATAAGAAGCAGTGCATGACCCTGGAGGAAATATTTTTTCAAACTTGACATGGAGTGAAATTCCTGCATCCTTAGGCGGTACGTGATTGAAAAACAGAAAAAGAGAAAACCATGAGTGGTAGAGAAATTATCCATGTGAGAATTTTTGAGCTTGTGTACATATAAGTGGCTTTGCATCTTGCCATTCTTCTTTCTTGAGTGATTTTTGCATCCATGTTAGCTGTGTACTCTAGATTTTGCCTTGACTCTCTTGATATATCTGGTTTTGCATGCAGGGATGATATGATCTAGGCCATGTTTCTAATAAGCCCCAAGCCAAATGGACCTACCTTGCAAATTTTATCCCTTGTTTACCCTTTTTGAGCCTAAATGACTATTTTTCTGATATGATAGCTCATTACAAGCCAAAGCCGAAAAACCATGATCAACCTCTACCTTAGGGGTTAGAGGAGCTTTGGAATTGTTTTGGGAATGGGTCTCTGATGATGCTCGTTTTTACAGTCGTTTACGCGCTTATCAAATAACTAAAGCTAACTATAGTATAGCTAACCCTAGGTCATTCTTCTCAAGGACACAGTGTGTTCAGTTGTGAATTGGTGTGATGCGAACAGTAGTTGAATCTAAGTGTAAGATACCGACTCGTCTCGGCAATGGCCGAGTTGCTCTCAACAGAGACTGAACCGAGTCGATCTCAACAGAGACGGTCCGGCTTGGTTTCAGTTGAATGTAGACAGACGCTACAGAGATGGACTGTCTCTGTCTCAGACTTAGAAAGCAGTAAACAAGGGGGGGTTGAGATGCAATTGGAATCAAACAGAAGTCAACTATAATCAAAATGCAATTACGCTACTCCTAACGCTATTACTGCTACTGTGTTCATGTTTTAGTTTCAATAATCAAGTCCTTTCTGGTTCGGTCATTCCAATTACAATCCTCATCAGCCTCCAGTGTTCTTATGGCAATCGCCAAAGGTTCGTCCACTGCCATACCGAGGATTTATGCAACCGCTACCTCATCAGTTGGCAGGGATTAAGTTCAGAGCTGATTTTAGGTTCCCTATTAACAATCGTTAAATGATTACCTACTGAATTAGCTAAACCAGTTCCAATCGGCTTAGTTTAGCATTGTTCCTCTACCAGGTGCAATCGCAACACAGTAATTGAACTTAGATTTCAGGAATGCAATGGAGTTCAGAATTCAGAAAATGCTCGTAATATTGAAAGCAAAATACAAACACAGGGCCTGGATACGATGATTCCATCTTCCACGACGATCGCCATGGATGACGGCGATGATTCACCTCAACTAGCCAAGACGCTGAGGTTCAGGTCCACCAGAGTGCGTTGGTGCTCCAATCGGTCTCCTCTGATAACCTTCGGCCTCTCAGTTCTCAGCCTGCATTTCCTCAATCGAGAGAAACGCCATTAACAGCTCTATGTACCATCGTGAGCGGAGGGGAGAATTATGAACGCGGAAAAAGCTTGAATGCCAAAAGCCCCTATTCGTTCAGAGTTCTATCTATTTATACATGAGTGGGCACAGCTAACGATGCTAACAGAATTACATGAACAATTCCTACTCTACCCTTTGCTGTGACTTGCGTTGCAAGCTACTCTAGGTAGTGACGTGAAGCTGAGCTGGATCCACGGTGTTTCTGATTGCTAATGTGGAGTTCCACCTAGACCTGCCTGATTGGGCTCTCTGCATAAGTTGAGTCCCGGCCTGGCCGAGAGGCTCTCGGCCTGGGCTTCCGATGGCGGGCTAAGTTTGGCTGAACCTGCAATGAGGGGATGGTTAGCTAAAAATCTTGATTAAGCACAGATTGTGTTTTACTTCAAGTTTAGGCCATTAATCTGGATCTTAGCTAACAGTCATCTTTTAAGCTCGTGAGTTGTTCAATGGTGCCCTTCTTAGGTCCACTTAGGATGTGTATTTTATGACCCATCAAACCCCCACACTTAGCCTTTTGCACTCCTGGGCAAAACATACGACTCAATTTAAGGGTGACTTTAGTGAGAGAATTTCTCGTTTGATTTCCTTAAGCTGACTCTACAGAGTCGGCCTCTCTTCATCCCGGTTCAAAGCGCTCGTGCAGTCAGGGAGCTACTTCCTTTGGTTCTCAGGGGCCTTCATGGTTTCCAATTGTGAAAGGGTGCCCCCAGAGTGATAGAACTTTTACTCATGTGCTCAACTTTCTCGCTTCTCTCAAGTGTCTGGGCTGTGTTTACACTCAGCATTGCATGGGATTGGTGTCACCATATCTTGACAGAGCCCTCCTCTTACACCTGCAAAACACAACAGTTATGATCACTAGGACTTTTCTGGCTTGTAGCGAGGTTGAGGTTATGGGTTGAATAGATGTAAGGAAACTGGCTTCGGGACCCACGGGGAGGAGAGGAGCAATGGGGAGTGAGTGTAACCAGTATGAGGGCGGTCCCGGTTGCTGTGGTCTCCTTTGGTCTTTATTTACTCGCCGTTTTTTCATTCTTTCTTTCTTTTACTCATGCAGCTTGCTGATCTTTGTTTATTTCAGCTCATTCATTCTAGCTGCCTGTTTTCTATTTTTATGTACTTTCTTTTCTTTTCTTTCATTCCATTTCCTTCTTTCTTTCTTTTCTTCTTCTGAACCTTCAGCTGCTTTTTGGTCGACTTCAGCTCCCTAGACTTCCCCCACACTTGATTTTAACTCACTCCCAAGACGATTCCACGGCTCCTCGGCTTCTCGAGGGTGAGGTAAGAATGGTTTTTCTGGCCTCGGCTTGTGGTGAGCTGCAAGAAAAGTGGTCAATTTAGGCTCAAAAAGGGGGTGACAAGGGTCAGCTTGTTTTTGGACAGCTTATTTGGCTCTGGGCTCATAAGAAATATGGCCTAGATCATTTCATTCCTGCATGTGTAAAACAGTTGTATCCAGAGAGTTAAGGCAAAATTCAGCACACACAATTAACATGCTTGCAAAAATCACTCAGAAAGAAGAGAGATGGCAGAGTGTAAGCCGTCTCTGTTGCAAGGCTCAAATTCTCACGCTGGCTGATTCTGTTCCTTCACTCTGAAGGCTCCCTCTTCCCATTTTCACCATTTAGCACTTGGGACCCAGAGGTTGGGTTCCCTTCAGGCAGAGCAGCTTTTGCTCGAGAATAGAGAGATTCCTTCTACTGGCTTGTCAGACTCTCGGACTCAGCAAGGAATTTCCTCTCTTCCTTTGGACGCGTAATTCTGCTAAGATAAGGTCATTCCGGCTGTGGCAGACTCGGCAGTGGGACTCTTTTATTAAACACAAACGTAAGCAGAAAAATACTAATGAGACTTAAAATGGTATGTCGGGTATGTAAGAAACGAAATGGAAAAGTTAGAGGGAAATGAAAAAGTTAGAGAAGAGAAGGGCAGATATGATGTGAATGATCCGTTCCAAAATGGACAGAACCCCCCCCCCCCCACACTTAATCTCGGCATTGCCCTCAATGCTGAGATAGGAGGGGTAGGCCAAGTCGGCCTAGGCACTGCCATCTGGTGGAGTCGGCTCCACCAATAAAATGCTCTCTGTGTTCTCTCCCATTGGTGCTGGGCCTTCGAGGAAAGGTTTGACTTGGTGCCCATTGACCTGAAAGGTGCGGTTGGTCATTCTTCTCTTAGCTGCACCGCACCAGTGGGGAAATATGTCAGTAATAACAAAAGGTCCATCCCATCTGGAGCGAAGCTTACCTGCTATGAGTTTTAATCTGGAATTGAATAGCAACACTTTTTGGCCAATCTGGAGATCTTTCCTCAGGATATTTTGGTCGTGGAACTTTTTTACTTTCTGCTTGTAGATCCTGGCGTTTTCATAGGCTTCCATGCGAAGTTCATCTAATTCTTGAAGTTGGAACTTCCTATGCTCTCCTGCTTGGTCATAAGCCATGTTGCATTGCTTAACAGCCCAGTAAGCTTTATGCTCGAGCTCCACAGAAGGTGACAGGCTTTCCCGAACACAATTCGATAGGGAGACATCCCTAGCGGTGTTCGATATGCAGTCCTGTGAGCCCATAGAGCATCCTCAAGGAGTCTACTCCAGTCCTTCCTGCTGGGATTGGTCATCTTTTGCAGAGTGTGCTTGATTTCCCTGTTAAACACTTCAGCTTGTCCATTTGTCTTGGGGTGATATCTTTGTGGCTATCCTGTGTGCTACCCCATATTTCTGAAGAAGGGAGGCCATGGCTCATTGCAGAAGTGACTCCCTTGGTCACTGATGGCGCTTTTGGGACACCGAACCTGGAGAAAATATTGGACTTAAGAAAGTCCACTACTACCTTGGCATCATTGGTTTCTGGTGGGAATGGCTTCTACCCATCTTGATACATAATCGGCGGCAAGCAGGATGTATGAATATCCATTGGAGATTGGGAATGGCCCCATAAAATCGATACCCCGGGACGTCAAAGACTTCACAAAACAGGATGGGTTGTTGGGGCATTTCATGTCTTTGGTTCAAGGCCATTCCTGCTTTTCGACATCTGTCGCAGGAGGAGACGAATTGATGAAGCGTCTCTAAAATAGAAGGCCAATAAAGGCCACAATCAAGCACTTTCCTGGCAGTCCGAGATGAGCCGTAGTGGCCTCCTCCAGGGGCCGAATGGCAGAAGTGGAGGACCGACTTGATCTCGGCATCAGGAATGCACCTGCGGATGATCTTATCACTGCATAATCTCCATAGGTAGGGGTCATCCCATACGTAGTGCTTAGCATCACTTCTGATCTTCTCTTTGTAAGTTCAGGATGCCTCAGGTGGAAATTGAGATATTGCCACGAAATTACAAATGTCTGCAAACCATGGTGTAGCCGTCTTGAGGTGCAGGAGTTGCTCGTCAGGGAACTCGTCTCGGATAGGCAATTGTTCGCTTTCTCTTTCAATCCTGCTCAGGTGGTCCGCTACAGAATTCTCAGCACCTTTCTTATCTCTGATATCCAGGTCGAACTCTTGGAGAAGAAGCATCCACCTTAGGATTAGTCTCGGCTTGGCATCCGGCTTCTTCAAAGCAAGTACTTGAGAGCCGAAAGTGATCGGAGAACACGACTATCTTAGAACCGAGAAGGTAGGAGCGAAACTTATCAAGGGCAAACACAATTGCCAGGAGTTCCTTCTCAGTCGTCGGTAATTTTGCTGGGCTGAGTCCATGGTTCTAGACGCATACGCAATAACGTGGACTGGTTGGCCGACTCGCCTTCCTGGCCGAGAACAGCTCCTAGTGCCGAATTGGATGCGCCGCACATGAGCTCAAATGGCAGGTCCCAGCCTGGTGCTTGCAGGATAGGTGCGGATGTGAGTTTGTTCTTCAGCTCTGAAATGCGCCAATGAAGGGCTGGTCAAAGTTGAAGTCGACATCCTTCTGCAGAAGTTGGGATAGAGGCAATTTTTATTTTGCTGAAGTCTTTGATGAACCTTCTATAAAAACCTGCATGTCCCAAAATGAGCGAACTTCCCACGAAGCGGGGTTTGGAAGGACGTGACTATGTCTATTTTCGCCTTGTCCACTTCGATGCCTCTGTTGGAGACCAGGTGTCCCAACACTATTCCTCGAGTCACCATGAAATGGCATTTTTCGAAGTTGAGAACCAGGTTCGTGTCCATGCATCTCTTCAACACCTTGGACAGGTTGTTCAGGCATGCGTCGAATGATTCTGCATACACCGTGAAGTCATCCATAAACACCTCCATGCAATCCTGTAGCAAATCCGAGAAGATGCTCATCATGCAACGTTGGAATGTCCTCGGCGCATTGCACAGGCCGAATGGCATGCGGGTGTACGCAAAAGTGCCAAACGGGCATATGAAAGTGGTCTTATGTTGATCCTCCGGTGCTATGTGTATTTGCATATATCCTGAGAATCCATCCAGAAAACAGTAATGGGATTTCCCTGCTATTTTTTCTAACATTTGGTCAATAAAAGGCAAAGGAAAGTGATCCTTGCGGGTTGCCTGATTGAGTCTTCTGTAATCTATACACACCCGCCAGCTGTTCTGAATCCGTGTAGGTACCAACTCATCTTGTTGGTTTTTCATGACGGTCATTCCAGATTTCTTTGGCACTACTTGCACAGGACTTACCCATTGGCTGTCTGAGATAGGGTAGATGATGCCTGCTGCAAGCAGCTTCGTGACTTCTTTCTTGACCACATCTAGAATGGTAGGATTCAGCCTTCGTTGCTGTTGCCTTATGGGCTTAATGTCCTCCTCCATTAATATTCTGTGCATGCATATGGAGGGGTTAATACCTGGAAGGTCAGAAAGTTTCCACCCAATTGCCTTTTTGTGTTGCCTAAGGACTTCCAGCAGCTTGTCTTCTTGCTCTAAGAGGAGGTTACTTGCAATGATGACCGGGAGCTGCTGTTCACTATCCAAAAAGGCATATTTGAGGTGGCTAGGCAATGGTTTCAACTCTGTGGGCGGTGGAGATGGAACTGGAGATTCCTGAGTTACGGCTCTCGGATCCGTCTGGCTGGCTTGTTCTAGACTCGGCATTAGGGCTGCCGTCATGGCCTCGGCCTTGTACTGCTTCGGCCGGCTCGGATTGAGGTCGGCTTCGATTCCCTTTGTAGTTTCGATCTTGGATCCGGGTGGAGCAATGAACTTTTTGGCTCGAGTCTGGTCCTTACTAGCCGAGATGGTTTCGGTTAGTGTGTCGGGTTGTGTGTTTGACTCGTCGGCCGAGTTGACTTTTGAACTTGCATTGACTCGGCCTTCTTTGGCCGACTTCATTTCGGCCGTGAATATTGTTGCCAATTGTGCAGGTAGAGGCTTCGTAGTCTCGGCAACTTTTACCTCTGCACTATTCTCATTCTCTGAGGGGTCAGGATAGCAGACTTGGTTTATTAACCTGGTTATTTCTTTTTCAAATGCCAAGTTGCTGACGTCACTGTGATCATCCTCAGAGTCTGGGGATTTTAGCACTCCATTGTGGTTGGCCTTGGAGCAGCTACTAGCTTCGGCAGTTCTAGCAAGATCTTCCATTCCCTCACTGCAACTGTCTAGTTGGAAGTATTCCTCCACCAACTGTTCCATTATGTCTATGCCAAAGAGAGAGTGGTCTTCGGTGGGGTGCTTCATGGCTTCAAAAATGTTGAACTGCACCAATGTGTCACCGAATTCCATAGAGAGTGTTCCGGCATGTACGTCGATCTTCGTCCTTGCCGTCATTAGAAATGGTCTCCCCAGTATCAATGTTGATCCTTTTCCGGATGCTTCGTCCTCCATGTCAAGCACATAGAAATCAGCTGGAAATATTAGTTCGTTCACCTGGACGAGGACATCTTTGAGAACTCCCAGGGGTTGCACGATGCTTCTATTAGCAAGCTGTATGGTCATCCCTGTAGGTTCCAGATCTCCGAAATTGAGGGACCTATAAGTTGATGCAGGCATGACGTTGATTGACGCTCCCAGGTCCAGCATAGCATCAGCGAATGTGCATTTGCCAATAGTGCACGGGACCGAGAAGATACCGGGGTCTCGGCACTTCTTTGGTAAGACCTGTGAAATCCCTGCAGTGGGATGGCTCCTAGTTAAGCTTGAGACCACACCTCCGAGTTCTCGATTCCCCTTCATCTTTCTTCTTTTGTGTACGCATAATTCCTTGAGGAATTTTGCGTATTTTGAATTTGCTTGATCGCATCGAGAAGTGGAATGTTGATTTCCACCTTAGGAACATCTTCAGCAGCTCGTCATCAGAATCTGGTTTTCGTGCGAGACGGTCCGGGATGGAAATGGCAATGGGACAGTTATGCGTGGTTGAGACGGTGAGTCGGCCATTGCTTCGAGTCGGCTTCAACTGGCTGCGATTACTGATGCTGTGCAGGCTGAAGTAATTCTTTGCCGCTCTGAGTATTACTGCATTGGCATTCCTCTCGGATTCGGAATGGGTTGGGAGGAAGGCTGCTTTGAGCCTACTGACTGTAACTTCGCCTGACAGTATTTGCTAGCTGTCCTATCTGCATCTTGAGGTCCTGGATGGTGGCGGTCATATTCTGTTGGAATTGTAGGTTGCTGGAACTTACTGACTGTTGAAATTCTAAATTGCTTGTTGCCAGCTGCTTCATTAAGTCTTCTAGTGATGGAGAATTGCCTTGGGTAGGAGTTCGCTGTTCTTTGTAGTGGGAAGGATGGTGCTGGGTATTGCGGACTGACTGCTGGTAACCAGCCACTCCATAGGGTACATTTGGCATGGTTCCGGCTCTTTGAGCTGCATATGGTCCTTGTTGTGGGCTAGGCCGAAATGGTTGTCTCCCATATGGTTGATTATCGAACTGCCGGTTCTGGTATGGCTGCTTCCCGTACTGGAATCCTCCTACGGCTCCAACACTTTCTGTTTGGCCAGGTTCGGTCTCTTGGAGAGTGGGGCACAGATCAGTTGGATGCTCCATTGAAGTACATATGCCACAGACCTTTGCTGCCATGGCTGGGTGATGTTGACTAACAGCCAGTTGTCTCACCAGAGATGTCAATTCGGTTAGCTGGTTCTCCATCCTTTGGTTGGAGGCTGCACCGATTTCGTTCACTGGCCGAGATGGATTCGGCCCTCTGATCCCAAATTGTTGAGTGTTACTCGCCATGTTCGAGATCAGATGCCGTGCTGCTACTGGTGTTTTGTCCATTAATGCTCCTCCACTGGCGGCGTCAATCATGATCCTGTCCATCATTGATAGTCCTTCGTAGAAGTACTGGATCAGCAACTGTTCGCTGATTTGGTGATGGGGACAGGTGGCACAAAGCTTGTTGAAGCGCTCCCAATATTCGTGCAGAGTCTCTCCTGTATGCTGCCTTATCCCACATATTTCCTTCCTGATGGTCGCAGTCCTAGAAGCTGGAAAATTTTTTTCTAGGAAGGTCCATTTCATATCTCCCCAGGTGTTGAAGAGTGCTGGCTGCAGATATAGCCAGTCCTTTGCAGCTCCGTCCAGAGAGAATGGAAATGCCTTCATCTTTATGTAGTCTTCTGGGATTCCCTGCGGCTGCATCGTGGAACAAACCACATGAAATTCTTTGAGATGTTTGTGGGGGTCTTCTCCTGCAAGACCATGAAATTTAGGCAACAAGTGTATCAAACCAGACTTCAATTCATATGTCTGAGCTGGCTCCAGTTGTGGATATTGGATACACCATGGTTGGTACACCACATATGGAGTAGCTAGCTCTTTCAACGTCCTGTCTTGGTGTTCCATCTGCCCTGGCTCTGTGAAATTGTTAGCACTAGTAATAAAATGGTCAGTACAAAACTGGTAAGAGTTAATGGCAGAATTCACACCACTACTTGATATTTCTTTGTGGTATTTCTAATTTTTTACTTAATCTGCGTAAAGTTAGTTCTATCTCTGGATCAAAAACATACAATGGGTCAGTGCTACTCCTAGTCATGCATCATGCGGGATTTAAAGTAATTAAAACAACAATTAATTCTACTGCAAAATTAAATGTAATGTATGCAAAATTAAATGTAATGCAGAGTCAGAAAAATTTAATGTATGCGATGCAGAATTGAGAATTTATTCTATATCTATATATATATACTTGTTTTTATTTTATCAGTGAATTCACGTAGAGATTTATTGACAAATTCAAACTCAAAAACTCTAAACGAAACTTCTTACAACTCGGATTCGACTCGGTTTACTTTTGGCACACCTGAAACACAAAAGAACTTGTGAAAAGAACGGCGCCAATTTGATGATGCTCGTTTTTTTCGTTTTACGCTTATCAAATAACTAAAGCTAACTATAGTATAGCTAACCCTAGGTCATTCTTCTCAAGGACACAGTGTGTTCAGTTGTGAATTGGTGTGATGCGAACAGTAGTTGAATCTAAGTGTAAGATACCGACTCGTCTAAGAATGGCCGAGTTGCTCTCAACAGAGACTGAACGAAGTCGATCTCAACAGAGACGGTCCGGCTTGGTTTCGGTTGAATGCAGACAGACGCTTCTGAGAGATGGACTGTCTCTGTCTCAGACTTAGAAAGCAGTAAACAAGGGGGTTGAGATGCAATTGGAATCAAACAGAAGTCAACTATAATCAAAATGCAATTACGCTTACTCCTAACGCTATTATCGCTCATTGTGTTCATGTTTTAGTTTCAATAATCAAGTCCTTTCTGGTTCGGTCATTCCAATTACAATCCTCATCAGCCTCCAGTGTTCTTATGGCAATCGCCAAAGGTTCGTCCACTGCCATACCGAGGATTTATGCAACCGCTACCTCATCAGTTGGCAGGGATTAAGTTCAGAGCTGATTTTAGGTTCCCTATTAACAATCGTTAAATGATTACCTCTTGAATTAGCTAAACCAGGTTCCAATCGGCTTAGTTTAGCATTGTTCCTCTACCAGGTGCAATCGCAACACAGTAATTGAACTTAGATTTCAGGAATGCAATGGAGTTCAGAATTCAGAAAATGCTCGTAATATTGAAAGCAAAATACAAACACAGGGCCTGGATTCGATGATTCCATCTTCCACGACGATCGCCATGGATGACGGCGATGATTCACCTCAACTAGCCAAGACGCTGAGGTTCAGGTCCACCAGAGTGCGTTGGTGCTCCAATCGGTCTCCTCTGATAACCTTCGGCCTCTCAGTTCTCAGCCTGCATTTCCTCAATCGAGAGAAACGCCATTAACAGCTCTGTGTACCATCGTGAGCGGAGGGGAGAATTATGAACGCGGAAAAAGCTTGAATGCCAAAAGCCCCTATTCGTTCAGAGTTCTATCTATTTATACATGAGTGGGCACAGCTAACGATGCTAACAGAATTACATGAACAATTCCTACTCTACCCTTTGTTGTGACTTGCGTTGCAAGCTACTCCAAGTAGTGACGTGAAGCTGAGCTGGATCCACGGTGTTTCTGATTGCTAATGTGGAGTTCCACCTAGACCTGCCTGATTGGGCTCTCTGCATAAGTTGAGTCCCGGCCTGGCCGAGAGGCTCTCGGCCTGGGCTTCCGATGGCGGGCTAAGTTTGGCTGAACCTGCAATGAGGGGATGGTTAGCTAAAAATCTTGATTAAGCACAGATTGTGTTTTACTTCAAGTTTAGGCCATTAATCTGGATCTTAGCTAACAGTCATCTTTTAAGCTCGTGAGTTGTTCAATGGTGCCCTTCTTAGGTCCACTTAGGATGTGTATTTTATGACCCATCAGTCTCGTTCAAGTGTGGGGGAGACATCCAGGGACATAGCAAGAGTACTGCATCCAAAAAGGGTTGAAAAAGAAAAGAAAGAAAAACAAGTGCAGGATGAAACAAAGAAAGGGAAAACAACCAAAAGTTATAAGCTACAACAAAAATATAGCACAAAGTTACAAAAGGAGAAGTGAGAAAAAGAAGAAAAGAAAAATGGAAAAATGGAAAGAAAAGAAGTGAGCAAGAATGTTTCAAATATAATCACAGTGTCTTGGGGTTATCCTTCATACTTGTAAACTTACTCCCCATTGCTTCTCTCGTCCCTATGGTTAAAAAACTCACTTTACCATCCTGTGTCCTACCCTTTAACCCTGGTCACTTTACAAGCTGAGAAGAAAGTCCTTTTGATCATGACTGCATGTGTTTTTGAAGGTATGGAAGGAGTGGCCAGCTAAGGTTTGGTAGTGTCGGTTGCATGGGATGTTTGAGTGTATATACAAGCCCAAACACTTGAGAGACTAAGAGGATATTTGTTTGAGAGAGAGCTCTGTCACTTCCCGGTCACTCTTTGATATTTGCAGGTTGCTTATTTTTCTCAGATGTAGGAAGAGTAATTTTCATAGATTGCTTGAGTGTCTTGATCCTGGGATGAATGTGTGCCGACTTTGTTTTGCTAAGTCTAAGGAATCCATTTTAAAAGTTCATCTTCTCTTTTCGAAACTCCCTTAATGATTAATTTTGATTTTTCCCAGGAGTGCAAAAGTGTAAGTGTTGGGGGGTCTAATAAGTCATATTTTATACACCTCACGAGGACTTAAGATGAGTGGTTTTGAGACTATTTAGTACTTAAGAATCGAGTCTTAGCTAAGATTCATATTATGGACCTAGAAATTGGGAAAGTATAAATCTGTGTTAATTTGAGGATTTTTAGCTAATAAAAGATTTTGTTCCTATTTGCAAGACAAATTGATCTCAGCCTTCAAGAGTCTCGGCCTAGGAGAGTCGTCCCGACTAGACCGACTCCTTCCTCGATTGGTTGACTCTACAGTCCAACAGCCCAAATGGAGCAACCCAATCATGAAGGTCACTTAGGCGATCCAGCCTGGGCGCCCAACTCAACTCCATCCAACTCAGCTGTCATGTCACCCCTGGAAGAAGCTTGCAACGCAAAGAGAATCATCATGAGGGTAGATTAGGAAATTCAGTTTGTAATTCTGTTAGGGAAGTTGTTAGGTGTAGTGTGCGACCTAGCTCATCTATATATAGAGAGTGCTGGGCATGTTTTAATGTGGTTGAATTCAAACCTAATTTCCATATTCCTTGCATTCCATCTTCTTGCTCTCGCCTTCATTCTCACGGTGGTGCACGGTGCTATCAGAGGTGTGTCTCTCGGTCGAGGAAGTGCAAGTCAAGGATTAAGAGGTCAAAAGTTGTCAGAGGGGATCGCTTGGCTCGCCATCACACTTTGATGGACCTGATCCTTAGCGTCTTGGCTATCTATGGTGAACTATCACCATCCTTCCATGGCGATCGTTGTGGAAGGCGGCATCATCGAATTAACATCTTGTGTTTGTACTCTGTTTCTAATAATACAAATAGTCTCTATTGCTTAATTCTTGATTGTGAATCCTACATTTTAATATGCTTTACTATGTCGCGATTGCACATTGTTCAGTAGACCAACGTTAGGCTAGGCCGATTGGAACCAATTAACAACTTCAGTAGATAATCGATTAGAGAACCTAAAATCAACTCCGAGCTTAATCCCTGCCAATTGATGAGGTAGCGATTGTGTAAATCCTTGGTATGACAATGGACAAATGTTTGGCGATTTCCATATGAAGAATCTCAGGTTGATTCGAATACATAATCTTGAGAGAAAGGAGTAGAACCGACTCGTTTATTGGGACTTAGCATGAATGCAGAGTAGCCAGTAACTTAGTTTAGGTTGCATTTACTTTCTTAGCTAGTTATTTTCTTCCTTTATTTTCTTTGCAATACAAACCCCTTTATTTCTTGTATTCTAGTCTGAAACCGAGTCAGTCCGACTCTATTGCATCCAACTCTGCACTTAACCGACACCATGTCGGGTTCGTCTCTACTGAGACCGAATCAGGTCAGTCCTTGTGGAGAGCAAGTCGACATTCTACACTTGCATGTTTTCTGCGTTACTCTAGTTTTTACATTAAGTCATAATCGAGCGTATTGTGTCCTTGAGAGAATTCGACCTAGGGTTGACTATGCTATAGTTAGATTTAGTTTATTTGATACGCGTAAAGACGACTAAAACAAGCTTATCAAGGGTCGAGTTGATGCCGTGAGTACCAATGGGGCGTGTATATGGATAAGGTACCTGTGTATTCCCCATGGTAGGACCTAGATTCTACATTGAATTTGGATAGGCACGTGAGAGATGCTCCATTTGCATTGATGGTTTGTAGTGGAAGCATGTTGGTTCTCTTCTATGGTTGTGGGGGATGTGTAATTAGGGGACAAGCCATAAGGGGGAAACGAGACTTGATTATGTGGCTGATTTTGAGTAAACCTAAAGGAGGGTCTAGGGCGGCTTGTGGAGCTTCTAAAGTACTTACCCAAGTGCCATTCCTTGATTCCAAGTTCTGCAGTATCTCCAATATTCTTCCTATTTACTCCTTCAATTGATTAATGTTCCCTCTCAACTCCTCATGTTGCTACTCTAGGTCATCCATGACTACCTCTATCAGTTTTGTCTTGGCGTGAGTCTTGTAGGAGGTGTCACAAGTATGCTTTATTTATGTTTTTGGACGTGTTGTGATGCAAAATGTCATAAATGCAAGAATGGTCATGTCATTTTTACTTTTTTTTAAAGAATCGCAGTTAAAATTTGATCATCAGTCATTTATTGTTAGAAAGATAGTGATATTGAATCAAAAGATGGGACTTGGTTCTTTGTTTAATAAAGAGAAATTCATTATATTTCAACTTCTATGAGTTTATTATAACCTTCCTTTTATCTTTTCCATTATCTCTCTACAAAACTCAAGGAAATGACAAATTTTGGTTGGGGTACACGGCGGGTTGATCATCCCTTCTGCTTCCTTGTAGGGCCTTAGGATATCCACGATTGCTTGATTAATTAGCACACACTAGCTTTATGTACTGGTCCCTCCAGAAATCATTGTCATCCTCAATTGTCTTCAAGCATTGTTTCGCTTGGTCGACAAGATCCATCGCATAGTCTTTCCAAACCATGATCTTCACACTAAGTTTACTAATGATCTTCTCTTGCCTCTAAAGAGTGTGTTTCTAATTCATAAGCTTGTCTTTGTTCTCTTCTTAGCTCTGCCTTAGTTTGGCCTTCTAAATTCACTAATTCTCCTAATACTGTCTCTCTTTTTGAATTTCATTTTTGCATTCAGTGATTGTTTGATTTAGTTAATGTCTAAGATCTTCGAGCAAATTTTGAGACAATCGTTCGGCTATCTTGGAGCTTTTTATCGTTTCTTTTAGTTCTCGATTTTTTGCTAGCGCTCGCCCTTTTCTTTTCTTCTCAAACACATTTCTTGGTCTGTGACTCTTAAACTGTCCTTTGTTCTCAATTTGTTTTCCTCTTCTATTTATGCTCTTTTGCATATTTTTCCAAGGACTTCATTTTTTGCTCAGTTTCCTCGAATGCGGTCCTTTGCTTCTTGTAGGCCTCTTCTAATCTTCTCTACAAACCTCTTTTTTCATCTACGGATTTCAGTAGTGCTTTTCTCAGTTCTTCTGTTTCTTTATTGCTTGGGATGTCAAGGATTGGTGCTTCTTTTGTGATTACGGGTGTGCTACAAAAAGGTAACTTAATTTTTTGAACCCGACTTTTAAACCCAAGCCATCTAGCTTTCCGAGGTACTATGACTCCTTGGTCCAAAATCTCGTCCTTCCTTTTCTAACAACGTTTCCCCATACCTACCTTATTTTTCTCAACATGCTTACATTATGCGAGCTCAGTCCATAGATGATGAAATGGGCAGTCAATTCCTCCGTAGGGCCATGGGTAATGGGATATCCCAATTGTTTGAGAGCAATCGTCGGATTGTAGTTGATGCAACCTCGAGTTCCCATAAGTGCCACATTTGGGAAGTTTCCACATTGGTAGATTATATCTTCCCTCTCATTCCACTTGGGGTACTAGCGGACGGATTTGTCAATGGAGTTCCTTAGATATTGGGCCCATTCCTTGCTTGTCACGAGCCATAGGTAGAGCATGGGAAAGAAGTAGATTAGTCTCCTTCCCTTCCTTTCATAGAAATAGGTGAGGGTGTAGTATGTGTCTGCAAGGATGGTCATTGCTAGATTCTTCCATTGTCCCAACATGCAAGGAAAACAACAATGGCTACAAAATTGACGTAATTATCAATCTTGGGAAAGAGGATGGTTCCATAGATGGTGAGTGTTAATACGTCCATGAAGGCCAACCAGTTCCCTTCCTTGGACAAACATTCCATTCGCTCCTCCAAATAGTTTTGTGGGAAACCCTCTACTTCATTCGTATTTAATATCCTATTCACCACATCTTGCTTGGGTACCTTTAATAATTTTTCCATAGAACTCAGGGACGAATATTGCCCTTGGTATAGGTATGAAGGTTCGTTAGCCAGAGGCTGCCCCAAAATGCGCTTGTATTCTTCCAAGGTAGGGCTAGCTGAAAATCCTTAAAGGTGAAGCACCTCATTGGTGGATCGTAGAATTGTACCAATGTGGAGAGTGCTAGTGGTTGCACCTCAACTTCCATTAGTCCGAGAATCTTTCCATATTTCCACTCAAAACTCTAGTGTAGGCTTCCCTTTAGCAAGCTACTGTATATTTTAAGGACTGGATCTCTAGTGTTCCGACCTTGACAAGTAGTGTCCCTTTTGTTTCACTATTTGATTCATTATCCATTTGCTTTCCTTTCTTTGAAATGTTGGTGATCAAATTTTAATCTCGATGATTCTTGGTTAGCCTATGCAATGAAATGTCCATATGGAATGAGTTTACATGATGCATGATGCAAAAAGGTAAGCTATATTAAGAGCTAGGGTCAAGTGGAAGCAGGCTACTTCGATACAGCAAGATCACAACATGGATGAAAATGGAGTTTTCCTTAGTGTCCTAAAGGATGAGAGACCGATACCTACTCGGTTCTATCGGTTGTTTATGCGTGAACCTTACAAGTGGTGGATCATTCTACCTTTATAGGTTTATTGGCCTCTAGAGCTTAGTACTTATCTTGCGAAGTCACCATAAATGGAAGTACATCCAAGATGTGGGGGTTTGCAAGAGGATCATTGATAAGCGGGTTTTTAGTCGTCTTACGCGCATCAAATAAAACTAAAGCTAACTATAGTATAACTAACCCTAGGTCGATTCTCTTAAGGACACAGTGTGTTAAATTGTGGCTAAGTGTAGAAATTAGCGTTTTGTAGAAACGCTAACTGTTGTGAAATGTCGACTTGACCTCGGCGACACTAAGGCCGACTCGCTCTCGGCAATCCGGTATCGGCTAACACGGAACCGATATGGTTTCGGCCAAAAGCAATTTAGACGCGACGGAGTCGGACTGACTTTATCTCGGACTTTGTGAAGCAGTAAATAAGGGGGTTTGTATTTAAGTGCAAGAAAATAAACTAAGTGCTGAAAGTAAACTAAACTAACTAATCTACTGTACTGATTCAGGAATCAGAAACACATCACAACTTACCATTCTTACTGGGAGTTATATTCTGAATCAACCTTAAATTCTTACGACAACCGCCGAACGTTTTTCTACTGCCATACCGAGGATTTACACAACCGTTACCCCATTTGTTGGCAAAAAGTATATACTGGGTTTATTTTAGGTTCTCTACCTAATCAGATTGTTAAACTAGTTCCAACTGGTCCTAATCTAACGTGATATACTCCTAACAGTGTGTCACGGCAAAATTAAGAGTAGGATTAAAGCACACGAATTATAAAGAAATTCAGAATTGCAAACCAGCTGTATTTATTGATATACCAAACCGAATACAAAGGTCAGAATCAGAGTTTCCAGACTGTCTGCCTTCCACGACAACTGCCAATGGAAGAACGACAATGATGTAGTAATGTTGGCCAAATGTTGAGGTTTCCGTCCAACAAAGTGCGTCGGCTATACCGAGCGGTTACCTCTAAAGGCTTCCAGCTTCCTAAATCCTGGTCCTGTACCTCCTTGACCGAGAGAGACACCGTATTGAAGCTTCGTGTACCACTATACTAACTTGGAGTGTCTGCGATTGCTGACAGCGCTAGCTCTGGATTCTGTTGAAAATTCCACCCTTGAAGACGTGGCCTGGTGTTCTTATTTATACACAAGCTGGATAAATCTAAATCTAATCCTAATAACAGAAATTCAAACCCTAAAGATTCCAATTCGAATTACAGATTACAATCTCCTCAATCTTAGGAGTTTCCCAGTTTCCTAATTTCTAGCAGAATCATATCTGCATTCCTAGTTACCCAAATTACAGATTCCTTGATCTTAGCAAATCATATATGCATTACAGATTCCTTGATCTTAGCAAATCATGTCTTCATCTTAAAAAATCTTAACAAATCATATCTGCATTCTTGTCGGAGTGATTTTAGGCAAGATTTTCGTCACTGATGTTGGCTTGACCGGGAGCGCTGGACTGGCCGGGATGTTCTCGGCTTGGGCCGAGATGACTTGGGCTGAGATGGCTTGGCATTTAGGCCTGCAAAATAAGTCTTAGCCTTTTTGTTAGTTAAAAATCTTATTTTAGAACGTACTTGTATTTCTCCTATTTTCAGGCCCATAATTCAAATCTCAGTTAACACAAGACTCTTAATCATTAAATATTCTTAACAACACCCATCTTAAGCCCTTGTGAGGTGTATAAAATACGACTTATCAGACCCCCACACTTACACTTTTGCACTCCTGGGCAAAACCAGATTCGAGCATTCAAGGAAATTGAAAGAGGAAATATGTTTTCAAATAAACTCCTAAAGTTTAACAAAACAGCTTAAGCATGCATTCATCCTAGAATCCAGGCATTCAAACAATCTATGAAAGTTACTTTCTCCACATCCAAAAACAAATAAGCAACCTGCAAACATTAAGAGTAACCGAGAAGTGACTAAGCTCTCTCAAGACATATTCTCTCAGTCTCTCAAGTGTTTAGGTTTGTATATACACTCAAACATCCTATGTCAACCAGCACTGCCAAGCTTTGACTATCCTCCTCTCCTTTCACACCTTCAAACACACATGCATAATGATCAATAGGAATTTTCGGGCTTGTAACGTGGCTAGGGTAAGGTAGGATTACAGAGTGATTAAGTGAGCTTTAATAGCCAGAGGGACAAGAGGAGCAGTAGGGAATGAATTTGTAAGCACAAAGATTATCTTCTTCGGACATTACTAGTTTCTTGGAAGCATCTTTGTTCACTGTCCTACTTTTCCATTTGTATTTTTCTTTTTTTTTTCTCACTTTTCCTGTCTTGCATCTTTTGTTGTTGCAATCTCACTTGCATTCTTTTCTTTTTGTTTCCACTACTTATTCTTTCTTTTCGTATCCTTTTTCTTTTCTTTTCGTTAACCCTTTCCTATTCTTCCAACTATACCACTCTCGTAATGCCTCTAGGCATCACCCCCACACTTATTCAAGATCTATTCCCAAAACAATTCCAAAGCTCCTCCGTTCCCTAAGGTTCGGGTTGATTATGGTTTTTCTGGCTTTAGGCTTATAATGAGCTGTCATATCAAGAAACGGTTATAGGCTCGACGGGGTAACCAAAGGAAATTATTCACAAGGTAGGCTTTGTTTGGCTAAGTAGCTGTAAAGAAAGATGGCCTAGATCATATCATTCCTACATGTGAAGTGAGTTATATCCAGAGAATCAAGGCAAAACCTAGAGTAACCAGCAACATGGATGCAATAATCACACAAGAAATGAAAGAATGGTGAGATACAAAGCCATTCATGAAAGACTCAAAAGTTCTCACACGGTTAATTGCTTTGTCACTAATGGCTCATATTTTCAATTTTTTCACTTGCTACTGCCTAAGGATGCAAAAATTTCACTCCTTATCAGGTTTAAAAATCTCTCATCCAGGGTCATCCACTGCTTCATGCTGTTTCATCTTACTCAAGGAAATTCATTCAAATTTTTTTCAAAATAGTTTTGTCAATAATTGTCAATCCGAAATCAGAAATAAGCTAGGAAAACAAAAATGCAAACTAAAATTTGAACAATAATAGCAGAATCAGAATAAAAAGACAAGGAACAAAATAGAACAAGAACGAAATAACAAAACAAAACCAAACAAACCATCACCCTTCCTACGGAACACTCCCCCACACTTAAATGATGCATTGTCCTCAATGCATAACAGGACTATGGAGGAGGTTTTTATGGTCGTGTTGCTCAGGTCATGCCGGCCACCATGGCCAGTTCTGCTAGGGAGATGCTTTCCACTTTGCTGACTGTTACTGTGGGGCTTTCATGGAAGATTTTGAGCTGTTGCCCGTTGACTTGGAAGGTATTTCTTGTGAGTTCGTCATGTAATTCTACTGCACCATAGGGCAAAACTTTAGTGATAATGAATGGATCATCCTACTTGGAACGGAGCTTACCGGCGATGAGCCTTAATCGTGATTTGAACAGGAGCACTTTCTGGCCGACGTGAAACTTTTTTCTTAAAATTTGGCGGTCATGGAATTGTTTGACTCGGTGCTTGTAAATGCGGGAGTTCTCGTAGGCTTCCAGGCAAAGTTCCTCCAATTCTTGTAGTTGGAGTTTCCTTTCTTCCCCACCTTGGTCGTAGGCCATGTTGCATTTCTTGACTGTCCAGTAAGCTCGGTGTTCTAGTTCGACAGGTAGGTGACAAGCTTTGCCAAAAACAATTCGGTAGGGAGACATTCCCAACAAAGTTCGGTATGCTGTCCAATGTGCCCAAAGCGCGTCCTTAAGGTGACGACTCCAATCCTTCCGGTTTGGGTTGGTCAGCTTTTGCAAAATCTTCTTGATTTCTCTATTGAATACTTCAGCTTGGCCGTTTGTTTGGGGGTTGTATGCTGTGGCAATCCGATGCGCCACCCCATACTTTTCTAATAGGGAGGACATGGCTCGATTACAGAAGTGACTTCCTTGGTCATTGATCACAGCTTTTGGCGCACCAAACCTGCAGAAAATGTTAGACTTAAGAAAATTTCACAACTACCTTGGCATCATTGGTCTTGGTGGCCACTGCCTCCACCCATCTTGACATGTAGTCCATGACCAGCAGAATGTATGAGTATCCATTGGAGATAGGGAACGGTCCCATGAAGTCAATTCCCCAAACGTCGAAAACTTCACAAAATAAGATTGGTTGTTGGGGCATCTCATGCCGGCGACTCATGGTTGTTCCTGCTCGCTGGCATTGTTCATAGGTCGAGACAAAGTGGTGGGCATCTCAGAAAATGGTGGGCCAGTAAAACCCATAGTCTAGTACCTTTCGGGCTGTCCGAGTTAATCCATGATGGCCGCCTCCGGCTGCTGCATGACAAAAGTGGAGGACTGAGCTGATCTCGAAGTTCGGGATGCACCTGTAAATGACATGGTCGCTGCCGTGCTTCCAAAGATATGGGTCATCCCATACTTGGCATCACTTTTAATTTTCTCTTTATACAACCGAAATGCCTTTGGTGGAAACTGGGATGCAACGATAAAATTGCATATGTCGATGAACCATGGTGTAGATGTGTCCATGCGTAGCAGTTGTTCATCCGGAAAGTCGTCTCGGATTAGCACTAGGTCAGGTTCACGTTCACGTTCAATCCGACTCAGGTGGTCGGCTACTACATTGTCGGCACCCTTCTTGTCTCTAATTTCTAGGTCAAATTCCTGCAAGAGAAGCATCCATCGAATGAGCCGTGGCTTGGCGTCTGGCTTCTTCAGTAGGTATTTCAAGGCTGCATGATCAAAGAATATGATGACTGTAGAGCCAAGCATATATGAGCGAAATTTGTCCAAGGTGAATACTATTGCCAGTAGCTCTTTCTCTGTAGTCGTATAGTTTATCTAGGCCTGGTCCATGGTTCGAGATGCATAGGCGATTACGTGTTCTAGCCCGCCGACTCCGTCTCGTTGGCCGAGGACAGCTCCAAGGGTTAGTTGGATGCATCGCACATCAGCTCGAACGGGAGCTCCCAGTTAGGTGCTTGGAGGATTGGTGTGGATGTCAATCTGGTCTTTAACTCCTCAAAGGCTTGTATGTATTCTTTGTTGAAGACAAACTCCACATCCTTTTGCAGTAGTTTGGACAGTGGTAAGGTGATCTTGCTGAAGTTCTTGATGAAACGCCTATAAAACCCTACATGTCCTAAAAATGAACGAACCTCCCGCACAGAAGCGGGGTTAGGGAAAAATGTAATGATGTCAATCTTAGCTTTGTCAACCTCGATTCCTCGACTTGATACTAGGTGGCTGAGCACAATCCCCTTTGCTACCATGAAGTGGCATTTTTCAAAGTTCAATACCAGGTCAGTCTCTATGCATCGCTTCAGCACTCGGGCCAGATTTCCCAAACATGCATCGAAAGTGTTTGCGTACACCGTGAAATCGTCCATGAACACCTCCATGCAATCCTCTAGTAAATTTGAGAAGATGCTCAGCATGCATCTCTGGAACGTGCTTGGGGCATTGCATACAAACGACATCCTAGTGTAAGTAAATGTGCCAAAAGGACAGGTGAAGGTTGTTTTGTGTTGATCTTCAGGTGCGATGTGTATCTGCATGTATCCGGAATATCCATCTAGGAAGCAGTAATGGGACTTCCCGGCCAGCTTCTCCAAGACTTGGTCTAAGAATGGCAGAGGGAAATGGTCTTTATGGGTTGCTTGATTCAGCTTCCTGTAGTCAATGCACACACGCCAATTGTTCTGAACCCGTGTTGGTACTAGTTCATCATTCTGGTTCTTCATCACGGTCATCCGAGATTTCTTGGGTACTACCTGCACTGGACTGACCCAGCTGCTATCTGAAATTGGATAAATGATTCCAACAGCAAGTAGCTTAGTCACTTCTTTCTTTACCACATCCAGGATGGTTGGGTTCAGTCTCCTTTGTTGTTGCCTCACGGGGCGTGCTTCTTCCTCCATCAAGATTCTGTGCATGCAGATGGAGGGGTTTATTCTTGGGAGATCAGATAATTTCCACCCTGTGGCCTTCTTGTGTTGCTTGAGGACTTGTAACAATTTCTCCTCTTGTTCCTGGTGAAGGTTGCTGGCAATTATGATCGGGAATTGTTGTTTATCACCTAGGTAGGCGTACTTTAGATGGTTCGGCAATGGCTTCAACTCAGTGGGTGGTTCTGGTGGCGAGACCTCTCCTATTGGTCTGGAAACTGTTTGGCCGACTTGGTTGGAGTCGGATAACTGGGTTGCCAGCATGATTCCGACCTCTGATTGCTCCTTATGCTGATTGGTTGACTCTATTTCGGCTTTGATTCCGGCTTGCTTCCCATCCTCTTTGGCCGCATTGGCGTCAGCTTCCGTGACCGACGTGCTTTCGGTCTTCATCCAATCTTGGCTTATGTCGGCCGACTCGTTCTCAACAAAAGTGTTTGCTATTTGTGCTGGTTGTTGTTTCATGGTTCGGGCGACTAGGACTCCTGCATGTTTCAAACACTCTGGTTTTTCATTCTTGTGATCTTGGTCAAATGAATTGATGCTTTTAGAGTGGTGCTCCAAGTGTGCAAAGGCGGTGGTAACTTTTGCATCATGCACTCCCCAAGAGTCTGACGAGCCAGCAGAAGGAATCTCTTCATTCCCGAGCAAAAGCTGCCCTACCCGAAGAGAGCCAAACCTCTGGTTCCTAAGTGGTAAGTGGCGGAAATGGGAAGAGGGAACCTTCAGAGTGAAGAAACAAAATCAACCAGTGTGAGAATTTGAGCCTTGTAACAGAGATGGCTTACACTCTGCCACCTCCCTTCTTTCTGAGTGATTTTTGCAAGCATGTTAATTGTGTGTGCTGAATTTTGCCTTAACTCTCTGGATACAATTGTTTTACACATGCAGGAATGAAATGATCTAGGCCATATTTCTTATGAGCCCAGAGCCAAATAAGCTGTCCAAAAACAAGCTGACCCTTGTCACCCCCTTTTTGAGCCTAAATTGACCACTTTTTCTTGCAGCTCACTACAAGCCGAGGCCAGAAAAACCATTCTTACCTCACCCTCGAGAAGCCGAGGAGCCGTGGAATCGTCTTGGGAGTGAGTTAGAATCAAGTGTGGGGGAAGTCTAGGGAGCAGAATTCGGTCAAAAAAAAGCAGCTGAAGGTTCAGAAGAAGGAAAAAGGAGAGAAAATGGAATGAAAAAAAAGAAAAGAAAGTACATAAAAACAGAAAGCAGGCAGCTGAAATGAACAAGCTGAAATAAACAAAATCAGCAAGCTGCATGAGTAGAAGAAAGAAAGAATGTAAAACGGCGAGTAAATAAAGATCAAAGGAGACCACAGCAACCGGGACTGCCCTCATACTGGTTACACTCACTCCCCATTGCTCCTCCCCTCCCCGTGGGTCCTGAAGCTAGTTTTCTTACATCCATTCGACCCATAACCTCAACCTCACTACAAGCCAGAAAAGTCCTAGTGATCATAACTGTTGTGTTTCGCAGGTGTAAGAGGAGAGCTTTGTCAAGATATGGTAACACCAATCCCATGCAATGCTGAGTGTAAATACAACCCAGACACTTGAGAGAAGCGAGAAAATTGAACACATGAGTAAAAGTTCTATTACTCTTGGGGCACCCCTTCCCAATTGGAAACCATGAAGGCCCCTGAGAACCAAAGGAAGTAGCTCCCTGATTGCATGAGCGCCTTGAACCGGGATGAAGAGAGGCCGACTCTATAGAGTCAGCTTAAGGAAATCAAACAGAAGAATCTCTCACTAAAGTCACCCTTAATTAAGTCATATGTTTTGCCCAGGAGTGCAAAAGGCTAAGTGTGGGGGTTTGATGAGTCATAAAATGTACATCTTAAGTGGATCTAAGAAGGGCACCATTGAGCAACTCACGAGCTTAAAAGATGACTGTTAGCTAAGATCCAAATTAATGGTCTAAACTTGAGTAAAACACAACCTGTGTTTAATCAAGGTTTTTAGCTAACTATCTTTCATTGCAGGTTCAGCCAAGCTCAGCCCGCCATCAGAAGCCCAGGCCGAGACTCGACCCATGTAGGGAGCCCAGTCAGGTAGATCCAGGGGGAACGCCTCGTCAGCAATCAGAGCCACCTTGGGTCCAACTCAGCTCCATGTCACTACCTGGAGTAGCTTGCAACGCAAGTCACAGCAAGGGCAGAATAGGAATTGTACATGTAATTCTGTTAGCATCGTTAGCTGTGTCTACTCTTGTATAAATAGATAGAACTCTGAACGAATAGGGGCTTTTGGCATTCAAACCTTCCCGCGTCCATAATTTCCAAATTCTCTCTCGTTTTCTTCAACTCCACTCACGGTGGTGCACGGTACTGTTAATGGCGTCTCTCTCGATTGAGGAGATGCAGGCTAGGAACTGAGCAGCTGAAGGTCACTTGAGGGAACCGATTGGAGCACCAACGTACTCCGGAGGACCTAAACCTCAGCGTCTTAGTTAGAGGAGGTGAATCATCGTCGTCATCCATGGCGATTGTCGTGGAGGATGGAATCATCGAATCCAGGCCCTGTGTTTGTATTTTGCTTTCAATATTGCAAGTGTTTTCTGACTTCTGATCTCTGTTGCAATTCTGAAATCTAAGTTGACTTACTGCGTTGCGATTGCACATGGTAACGGAACAATGTTAAACTAAGCCGATTGGAACTGGTTTAGCTAATTCAGTAGGTGATCACTTAACGATTGTTAATTGAGAAGCTAAAATCAGCTTGAACTTAATCTCTGCGAACTGATGAGGTGGCGATTGTGTAAATCCTCGGTATGGTAAGGGACAGATCTTTGGTGATTGCCATAAGAACACTGGAGGCTGATGAGGATTGTAATTGGAGTGATTGAATCAGAAAGAACTTGATTATTGGAACTAAACATGAACGCAGTAATAGTAATAGCATTAGGAGTAGTGTAATTGCATTTGATTATAGCTAACCTCTGTTTTGATTCCAATTTCATTCCAACCCCCCTTGTTTACTGCCTTTAAGTCTAAGACAAAGGTAGTCCACCTCTGTAGCATCTGTCTGCACTTAACCGAGACCAAGCCGGATCGTCTCTGTTGAGGTCGACTCGGCTTAGTCTCTGTTGAGAGTAACTCGGCCATTGCCGAGACGAGTCGGTATTTTACACTTAGATTCTACTTCTGTTTGCATCACACTAAATCACAACTGAGCACACTAAATCACAACTGAGCACACTGTGTCCTTGAGAAGAATGACCTAGGGTTAGCTATACTATAGTTAGCTTTAGTTATTTGATAAGCGCGTAAAACGACTAAATACGCCACACATCACTCCTCCACTTGCAGCTTTGATCATACTTTGGTCCATCATCATCAAACCTTCATAGAAATATTGAATCAGTAACTACTCATTGATCTGGTGATGTGGACATGTGGCACAAAGCTTGTTGAACCTCTCCCAGTATTCATGCAGCGTCTCGTTGGAGTGTTTCCTGATCCCACAAATCTCCTTCCTTATGGTCGTTGTTCGGGATGCAGGGAAGAATTTCTCCAGGAACATGTGCTTCATATCCCCTTAGGTATTAAAGAGAACCGGCTACAGATACAGCCAATCTTTGCAGCTCCATCCAGAGAGAATGGGAGCGCTTTCATTTTGACGTTCTGGTATCCCCTGCGGCCTCATCGTGGAACAAACCACGTGGAACTCCTTTAAGTGCTTGTGATTATCTTCACCTGCAAGACCATGAAACTTAGGTAACAATTGAATCAAACTGGACTTTAATTCGTAACTTTGAGCTGGCTCCAGTGGTGGACATTGAATGCACCATGGTTGATACACCACGTCTAGTGTGGCCAACTCCTTCAGAGTTCTATCATTGTTCTCCATTGATCCTGCCTCTTGGTGCTCAAAAGAAATAGATTCATCAGTACTATTCTCAGAATTCCAAATAGAATTAGGACTACTGCTATCAAGTGTTATAGTACGCCCAGCTTTCCTTAAACGATGCAAAGTTCTTTCTATCTCAAGATCAAAAGCATACAATGGTTCATAACTACTTCTAGTCATACATCATTAGTTTATGCAAGAGAAGTAAAGTACAAAACAAAAATGCAGAATAGAATGCAGAAAAATAAAATGTAGCAAAGATAAGGTGCAGTAAAAGAACAGACTCGGTATACCCAGATGACTTAGACAAAAGACAGACTTTATAATTCAAAAACAAATGCAGCATTCCATAGACTCGGGATTCGGCTTAACTCAGTTTTGACATACAAAGACACAAAAGAACTTGTGTCCTCGGCAACGGCGCCAATTTGATAAGCGGGTTTTTAGTCGTCTTACGCGCATCAAATAAAACTAAAGCTAACTATAGTATAGCTAACCCTAGGTCGTTTCTCTCAAGGACACAGTGTGTTAAATTGTGGCTAAGTGTAGAAATTAGTGTTTTGCAGAAACGCTAAGTATTGTGAAATGCCAACTTGACCTCGGCGACACTAAGGCCGACTCGCTCTCGGCAATCCGGTCTCGGCTAACAGGGAACCAATATGGTTTTGGCCAAAAGCGATTTAGACGCGACGGAGTCGGACTGACTCGGTCTTGGACTTTGGGAAGCAGTAAATAGGGGGGTTTGTGTTTAAGTGCAAGAAAATAAACTAAGTGCTGAAAGTAAACTAAACTAACTAATCTACTGTACTGATTCGGGAATCAGAAACACATCACAACTTACCATTCTTACTGGGAGTTATATTCTAAATCAACCTTAAATTCTTACGACGACCGTCGAACGTTTGTCTATTGCCATACCGAGGATTTACAAAATCGTTACCTCAGCAGTTGGCAAAGAGTATGTACTGGGTTGATTTTAGGTTCTCTACCTAATCAGATTGTTAAACTTGTTCCAACCGGTCCTAATCTAACGTGATCTACTCCTAACAATATGTCACGGAAAAATTAAGAGTAGGATTAAAGCCCAAGAATTATAAAGAAATTCAGAATTGCAAACCAACTGTATTTATTGATATACCAAACCGAATACAAAGGTGAGAATCAGAGTTTCCAGACAGTCCGCCTTCCACGACGACCACCAATCGAAGAACGACAAGGATGCACCAATGGTGGCCAGATGTTGAGGTTTCCGTCCAACAAAGTGCGTCGGCTGTATCGAGTGATCACCTCTAAAGGCTTCCATCTTCCCAAATCCTAGTCCTGTACCTCCTCGACCGAGAGAGACACCGTATTGAAGCTTCGTGTACCACTGTACTAGCTTGGAGTGTTTACGATTGCTGATGGCGCTAGCTCTAGATTCTATTGAAAATTCCACCCTTGAAGACATGGCCTGGTGTGCTTATTTATACACAAGCTGGATAAATCTAAATCTAATCCTAATAACAGAAATTCAAATCCTAAAGATTCCAATTCGAATTACAGATTACAATCTCCTCAATCTTAGGAGTTTCCCAGTTTCCTAATTTCTAGCAGAATCATATCTGCATTCCTAGTTACCCGAATTACAGATTCCTTGATCTTAGCAAATCATATCTGCATTACAGATTCCTTGATCTTAGCAAATCATGTCTGCATCTTAACAAATCTTAACAAATCATATCTGCATTCTTGCCAGAGTGATTTTAGGCAAGATTTTCGTCACTGATGTTGGCTTGATTGGGAGCGCTGGACTGGCTGGGATGTTCTCAGCTTGGGTCGAGATGGCTTGGCATTCAGGCCTGTAAAATAAGTTTTAACCTTTTTGTTAGTTAAAAATCTTATTTTAGAACGTACTTGTATTTCTCCTATTTTCAGGCCCATAATTCAAACCTCAGTTAATACAAGACTCTTAATCATTAAATATTCTTAACAACACCCATCTTAAGCCCTTGTGAGGTGTATAAAATATGACTTATCAATCACGCTTTGGATGAGACTTTTGCAATGTCCAAATAGGATGTATACCCCAAAATGGATACCACTACTCATCTCTCACTCCCTAGGTACACTCAAGTCCGGGTGTAGGACTTCACTCAAGGTGTGTGTAGAAAACTAACCATAGATTTTCCCATGTTGCAAAACAGAACAATACTTTTACATGTCTTCTATCTTAGGGTTCAGATAATAGAAAGCATGAAATGAGATGAACTAAACATAATATAAATTCGCAACGTCAATGAGCCACTCACTACATCCATAGCAAACAACAACATATAGGTATAGGCACCACAGATTGCAAAAATGCCTCCAAGATTTCAAAATCATTAGTATATTTATTTTTTTAAAGCGAAAACATGCAAGTCATAGAGACAACAAGGCAAAACAGAAGAACAATAACATAATGAAAATGCAATGTGAGCCGTTCATTGTGTCCAAAGCAAACAATTGTGCATAGCCACAACAGAGTGCAGAAATGCCCCCCAATGATTGCAAAACCAATAGTTTGTTCATTTGTAGAGCAAAAACATACAAGTCACAAAGACAACAAGGGAAAATAGAAACAACAACATAATAAAATGCAATGAGTCGTTCACTACGTCCATAGCAAAACACAACGCATAGGCACGACCAGTTACAGAAATGCCCCCCCCAAGATTGCAAAATCAACAACATATTCATTTTGCAGGGTGAAAGCATGCAAGTCATGGAGACAACAAGGCAGAACAGAAAAACAACAACATAATAAAATGCAGTGAGCCATTCATTATGTCCAAAGCAAAAAGTAGCGCATAGGCACAACGGATTGCAAAAATGCTCCCAAGATTGCTGAACCAACATCATATCTAGAACAAAAACATTGCAAGTCACAAAGATAGCTAGACAAAGTAGAAGAACAACAAAATAACAAAAAAATAGAAGAAGGGTAAAAATAGTAAAGTAGAAGTCATAGATTTCATGTGTCTAATTATGTAGGCTTGACTCTCTAAAATTCTTCCCCAGTGGAGTTGCCACTTGTCGCAACTAGGATCATGACGGGGTCGGCAAAAATAGAAAAACGAGTCTTAAGTATCTTAAGAAAGAAAAATGAACTCAATGGAGTCGCCACCAATGTTTTTAAGGAAAACATCTTTAAACCTTTAAAGGGATAAAGCAGGTTTTATGAAGACAAATTTAAGGTTTGAGAGTCGATTACACGTAGGAAAGGTGTTAGCACCCCAAACGTCCGTCCTAAGACGGTTACCTTAATTAGACGTGTGAAATTATTATGACTTCTAAATTGTTATTTTTACCCTTCAAATGCTAGCAGAATTGAATTTTATTATTTGGAGAGGAAAGACACACACACACACACACATATATATTATTTTTGAACTTGACAAGAGTTGTCTCTTTCTCCTATGTATCTCCTTGTGTCATGGAGAATTTAAAGCCCACGTAATTTTCGAGGAGGGTTGGGTTAGAAGGGGAAGTTAACTAGTTGAAAAGTGCCTCTCAAATGATTGTGATTGAAAGATGGAGGATGGAGAGGATGAGTAAGAGCTACTCGTCAACTCCTGCATCCAAAGAGCTAAAGTGGATGAAATGGAAAGGAGCAGGAGCTACTCGTTAGCTCTTACGTCCAAAGGATGTATAAAATGGATAATAGAGAGAAGCAGGAACTGCTCGTTAACTTATGTTCCCAAATTGATGCAAGGCAATGGATAATAGAAGAAGTAGGGGTTACTCATTAGCTCTTATGACCAAAGAATGCATAAAAATAGAAAACAGAAAGGAGCAAGAGCTATTTGTTAGCTCTTGTGTCCAAATAGATGCAAGGGAATGGATAATAAAAGGATTAGAAGCTACTCGTTAACTCTTGCATCCAAAGGATGCATAAAATGGAGAGGAGTAGAAGCTACTCGTTAGCTCTTGCATCTAAAAGAGATGCAAGGGGATGGATAACAGAAGGAGCAAGAGCTACTCATTAGCCCCTGTGTTTAAAGGATGAATAAAATGGAAAAGAGAAAGGATCACGAGCTACTCGTTAGCTACCGTTTCCAAATAGATGCAAGGGTATTGATAATAGAAGGAGTAGGAGCTACTCGTGTCCTGCATCCAAAGGATGTATAAAATGGAAAATAGAGAAGAGCAAGACCTACTCGTTAACTCATGCATCCAAAGAATGCAAGGGAATGGATATAGAGGGAGCAGGAGCTACTTGTTAGCTCTTGGTCCAAAGGATGCATAAAATGGAGGGAAGCAGGAGCTACTCGTTAGCTTTTGCATCCAAAAAAATGCAAGGGAATGGATAATAGAAGGAGCAGGAGCTATTAGTTAGCTCTTGTATCCAAAGGATGCATAAAATGGAAAATAGAAAGAGCAAGTTTGGAAGGGTCAGGTAGCAATAATGGGATTTAGTCTTTGGTCCAATAATCAAACTAGAAGTACATATGAAATAGTTATGGATTTCTAGGAATGGTTCCTTGTAGTAACCAAATAGAAAGTACTTCCTTGAATAATCATGTTATGTGCAGACAACATATTAAATGGAATAAGCTTGTTCAAAGTCCTTCGTCCAAAGGCATTGATGGAATGGGGTAACAAGATAGGAAACAAAAGGTAATAGCCTTTGGAGCCTACATCCAAAGCCATGATAGAGAAAGAGAAATGGAAACTTTTAAAACTATTGCGTCTAAAGGTTTGGACAAACAACAAGGATATAGTAGTAATAGAGAAAGAAAAAGGACTAGCCTTTGGGTTTTTCTTTCTAAGGCTTGGATGACAAATAATAGAAAAAAGAAGAGGAAACAAAACTACTACATTGATGAGTCACAAATTATACATCTTTTGGACACCTAAGAAGGGTGTTTGCAAGACTATTTTGTGCTTAAGAACTAGCTAAGATTCATTTTATGGGCTTAAGTATAGAGAAAATACAAATCCGTGTTAATTCACAAGTCTTAGCTAATAAAAAGTATCACTCCTTCTTCTACAGGTCGAGCCGAGTTGACCAGGGTCAATAGAAGAGTCTCAGCCGAGATGAAGTCGACCCGACCAGACCGACTCCATCTCGGCCAAGCCAGATTCGTCTTGGCAGCCCATGCCTTGCAGCCCAGCAGCCTAATAAAGAGCGGCCCAATTGTGCTTGTCCAGGTCAACTATCCAGCTTAGAGGCCACCTCAGCGCCAGCTCAGCCGCCAAGTCACTCTTGGAGAATCTACCACATCATTTTGGAAGATCTTTACAAGGGTAGAATAGGAAATTCACATTGTAATTCTGTTAGGATATTTTGTAGCATCATCTAGTTGCTCAGCTCGTGTATATATAGGAGGAGCTGTGCACTTTTTAGGCGTCTTTGAATTCACACTCTTGATAAATTCTCATTATACCCATTCCTTTGCTTTCGTTCTTCCATTCCATGGTGGTGTACGGTGCTGCATTGGCATTTCTCTCGATCGAGGAAGTGCAGGTCTGAGACTGGGAAGCCGAAGTCTATCAGAGGGGACCGATCAGATTACTGACGCACTCTGGTGGATCAGATCCTCAACGCTCAGGCTAACGGAGGTGAACCACCACCATCAACCATGGCGATCGTCGTGTGATGAGTCATAAAATGTACATCTCAAATGAACCCAACAAGAGTACCACAGAGCAACCCACGAGCTTAAAAGATAACTGTTGGCTAAGATCCAAATTAATGGTCAAAACTCGAAGTAAAACGTAAGTTGTGCCTAATCAAGATTCTTAGCTAACTATTTCTCCATTGCAGGATCAGCCAACCAGCCAAAGGTACAAGCCGAGAGACGGCCGGGCCAAGACTCTACTGCCTTGGAACCGAGTCGGGGGAAGATCCAAGCGGAACTCCACGTCAGCAATATCAGCCACCCTGGACCTGGCCGGTTCCACGTCACTACTGGTGCAACTACTACGCATGTCACAGCAAGGGTAGAATAGGAAATGTACATGTAATTCTGTTAGCATCGTTAGCTGTGCCCAAACTTGTATAAATAGAAGGAACTTTGATAGAATAGGGGCTTTTTGGCATTCAAAACTTTCCCGCGCCCATACTCTCTGTCCTTCTCTAAAACTCTCTCATCCATTCACGGTGGTTCACGGTGTTTCCAATGGCGTTTCTCTCGATCGAGGAAATGCAAGCTAGGAATTGAGAAGCCGAAGATTATCAGAGGAGACCGATTGGAGTTCCAACGCACTCTAGTGGATCCGAACCTCGATCTCTAGCTAGCAGAGGTGAACCATCACCGTCGTCCATGGCGATCGTTGTGGATGATGAAACCATCGAAATCCAGGCCCTGTGTTTGTATTCTGTTTCAGTATTATGAGTATTTTCTGAATTCTAAACTCCATTGCATTCCTGATGTTCAATTTCCATTGCTGTGTCGCGATTGCATCTGGTAATGGAACAATGTTAAACTAAGCCGATTGGAACTGGTTTAACTAATTCAGTAGAAAATCACTTAACGACAATTAATTGAGATTCTAAAATCAGCTTGAACTTAATCTCTACCAACAGATGAGGTAACGATTGTGTAAATCCTCGGTATGGCATGAGATGGACCTATGGCGATTGTCATAAGACTGACAGAGGCTGATATGGACCGTAATTGGAGTGATTGAACCAGAAACCTTGGATATTGGGACTGAAAATGGACTGATATTAATATTAGTCTTAGAAGTAGTATTCAACATAGCAGTTTATTTCAATTTTGTTTATAGTTAGTTTGCATCCTAAATTCCCCCCTTGTTTGTTGCTTTTCGAGTCTGAGACAGAGGTAGTCCTCTGTAGCGTCTGTCTGCACTCAGCTGAGACCGAACCGAATCGCCTCTGCCGAGATCAATTCGGCCTAGTCTCGCCAAGTGCAACTCGGCCCGATCTTGAGAGCAGTGCTGTGACTTACAATCAGATTCCGATTTTTGTTTACCGCCTATTGAAATATCCATTGAACGCACTGTGTCCTTGAGAAGAATGACCTAGGGTTAGCTATGCTATAGTTAGCTTTAGTTATTTGATAAGCGCGTAAACGACTGTAAAAACGCCCATCATCAAATTGGCGCCGCTGCCGGGGATACAAGTTCTTTTGTGTTTCAGTGTGCCAAGTAAACCGAATCGAATCCGAGTTGTAGGAAGTTTTATTTCAAGATTTGTTGAGTCTGAATTTGTTGATAATTTTGTATGTGAATTCATTAAATAATCAAAAACAAGTACATGCATATAGACATGGAATAAATTCTTAATTCTGCATTGCATACATAAAATTTACTGACTTTGCATTACATTCAGCATTACATACTGACTACATCCCGATTGTTGTTACTTTAAGAATTTGCATGATGCATGACTAGGAGTAGCACTGACCCACTGTATACTTTTGATCCAGAAATAGAACTAACTTTGCGAAGATTACGTAAAAGTAGAAATACCACAGTAAATATTAGTAATAGTGTAAACTCTGCTGATAGGTCTGATCATTCTTGTATTAACATTTTCATTAATAGTGCTAACAACTGTAGAGAGCCAGGGCAGATGGAGAATCTTAACAGGACATTGAAGGAGCTAGCCACTCCAGATGTGGTGTACCAACCATGGTGTATCCAGTATCCACAACTGGAGCCGGCTCAGACATATGAATTGAAGTCTGGATTGATACATTTGCTGCCTAAATTTCATGGTCTTGCAGGAGAAGACCCCCACAAGCACCTTAAAGAATTTCACGTGGTTTGTTCCACGATGAGGCCGCAAGGAATCCCAGAAGACTACATCAAGATGAAGGCATTTCCATTCTCTCTGGACGGAGCTGCAAAGGACTGGCTATATCTGCAGTCAGCACTCTTCAACACCTGGGGAGATATGAAACGAACCTTCCTGGAAAAATTTTTCCCAGCCTCTAGGACTGCGACCATAAGGAAGGAAATCTGTGGGATAAGGCAGCACACAGGAGAAACTCTACACGAGTACTGGGAGCGCTTCAACAAGCTCTGTGCCACCTGTCCTCACCACCAGATCAGCGAGCAACTGCTGATCCAATACTTCTACGAGGGATTATCCATGATGGACAGGAGTATGATTGATGCCGCCAGTGGAGGAGCATTAATGGACAAAACACCAGTAGCAGCAAGGCATTTGATCTCGAACATGGCAAGCAACACTCAACAATTTGGGATCAGAGGGCCGAATCCGTCTCGGCCGATGAACGAAATCGGTGCAGCCTCGAACCAAAGGCTGGAGAACCAGGTGACCGAGGCCCGACATCTCTGGTGAGACAACTGGCTGTTAGTCAACATCACCCAACCATGGCAGCAAAAGTCTGTGGCATATGTACCTCAACAGAGCATCCAACTGATATGTGCCCCACTCGCAAGAAACCAGGAGTCTAGCTGGACCGAAAGTGTTGGAGCTGTAGGAGGATTTCACTATGGGAAGCAACCCTATCAAAACCGGCAATTCGATAACCAATCATATGGGAAACAACCATTAAGGCCTAATCCCTGCCCGGGGACCATATGCGGCTCAAAGAGCCGGATTCATGCAATTCGCCCTATGGGACAACTAGTTATCGCGGCCGAGTTCACAATACTCAACATCATCCTTCCCACCAAAGAACAACAGAGAACTCCTACCCAAGATAACTCTCCATCACTAGAAGATTTAATGAAGCAGCTGGCAGCAAGTAACATAGAATTTCAGCAATCAGTAAGCTCTAGCAATTTACAATTCCAAAAAATATGACCGCCACCATCCAGGACCTCAAGATGCAAATAGGTCAGCTGGCAAACAACGTGAGTGAACTACAGTCAGCCCGGCTCGAGTAACCTTCCTCCCAATCCATTCCGAATCCGGAGGGAATGCTAACGTGATAATACTCGGGAAGCGGCAAAGAATTACCTCAACTGCTGAGCCAGCATCGTGTACAGCAACAAGATGAAGCCGACTCTGAAGTGACAGCCGACTCACCGCCTCACTCTCGGACAAAGGTCCCATTACCATTTCCATCCCGAACCGTCTCGCGAAAAAGCCAGATTCGATGACGAGCTGCTGAAGATGTTAGGAAGGTGGAAATCAACATTCCACTTCTCGATGCTATTAAGCAAATCCCAAAATACGCAAAATTCCTCAAGGAATTATGCGTCATAAAAGAAGGAAGATGAAGGGAATCGAGAACTTGGAGGTGTGGTCTCAAGCTTAACCAGGAATCACCCCACTGCAGGAATTTCACAGGTCTTACCAAAGAAATGCCGAGACCGAGTATCTTCTCGGTCCCATGCACCATAGGTGATTGCACATTCGACGCTATGTTGGACTAGGAGGCGTCAATCAACGTCATGCTGCATCAACTTACAGGTCCCTCAATCTTGGAGATCTAGAACCCACAGGGATGACCATACAGCTTGCTAATAGAAGTATCGTGCAGCCCACAGGAGTTCTCGAAGATGTCCTCGTCCAAGTAGATGAACTGATATTTCAGCCGATTTTTATGTGCTTGACATGGAGGACGAGTCATCGACAAAAGATCAACCTTGATATTGGGGAGACCATTTTTAATGACAGCAAGGACGAAGATTGACGTACATGCCGGAACGCTCTCTATGGAATTCGGTGACACCTTTGGTGCAGTTCAATATCTTTGAAGCCATGAAGCACCCACCAGAAGACCATTCACTCTTTGGTGTGGATATAATGGAAGAATTAGTGGAAGAATATTTCCAACTAGAAAGCTGCAGTGAGGATTGGAAGATCTTGCTAGAACTACGCCACCAATAGCTGCCAGAAGGCTAACCACAAGGAAGTAATGGAGACCCCAGCCTTTGAGGAGAATCACGGTGATATCAAAGAACTTGACAAATTGAAGAAGAATTAACCAAGTTGATAAATCAAGCTTGCTATCTCAAGACCTCAGAGAGCGCGAATAGTGCAGAGGTAAAAGTTGCCAAGATTAGAAAGCTCATATCTGCACAACTGGCAACTATATTCACAGCCGAAGTGAAGTCGGCCGAAGAAGGCCGAGTCAACGCCAGGATAAAAGTCAACTCGGCCAACAAGTCAAACACACAGGCCGACACCAAATCAATCTCGGCCATTAAAGACCAGGCTCAATCCGAGCTCATCGCTCCATCCGGATCCAAGACCGAAAGGAGAACCGAAGCCGACTCGACTTTACGGAAAGCCGAAACCATCCCGTCAAATCGGCCGAAGCGCGACAAGGCCGAGTCCATGATGGCGATCCTAATGCCGAATCCGGAACAAGCCGGCCAGTCGGATCCGAGATTTGTAACTCAAGAATCTCCATCTCCACCACCTATGGAACTGAAACCATTGCCTAGCCATTTAAAATATGCCTTTCTGGACAGTGAACAACAGCTCCCGGTCATCATTGCAAGCAATCTCCACCCAGAGCAGGAAGACAAGCTGTTAGGAGTCCTCAGGCAACACAAACAGGCAATTGGGTGGAAACTTTCTGACCTTCCAGGTATCAATCCCTCCATATGCATGCACAGAATATTAATGGAGGAAGATAGTAAGCCCATAAGGCAACAGCAACGAAGACTGAATCCTACCATTCTAGATGTAGTCAAGAAAGAAGTCACAAAGCTACTTGCTGCAGGCATCATCTACCCCATCTCAGACAGCCAATGGGTGAGTCCTGTGCAAGTAGTGCCAAAGAAATCTGGGATGACCGTCAGGAAAAACCAACAAGACGAGTTGGTACCTACTAGGATTCAGAACAGCTGGCGGGTGTGCATCGATTACAGACGATTAAATCAAGCAACCCGCAAGGATCACTTTCCTTTGCCTTTCATTGACCAGATGTTGGAAAAGATAGCAGGGAAATCCCATTACTGCTTTCTAGATGGATTTTCAGGATACATGCAGATACACATAGCACCTGAAGATCAACATAAGACCACCTTCACATGCCCTTTTGGCACATTTGCATACACCAGAATGCCATTCGGCCTGTGCAATGCTCCGAGTACATTCCAACGCTGCATGATGAGCATATTCTCGGACTTGTTACAGGAGTGCATGGAAGTGTTTATGGACGACTTCACGGTATACGCCGACTCGTTTGAAGCATGCCTGAACAACCTATCCAAGGTGTTGAAGAGATGCACTGAAACGAATTTGGTTTTAAATTTTGAAAAGTGTCATTTCATGGTGACTGAGGGAATAGTACTGGGACACCTAGTCTCCAACAGAGGCATCGAAGTGGACAAGGCAAAAATAGACATAATCTCTTCACTTCCAAACCCCACCTCTGTGCGAGAAGTTCGCTCATTCCTAGGACACGCAGGCTTCTACCGAAGATTCATCAAAGACTTCAGCAAACTAGCCCTGCCGCTATCCAAACTGCTGAGAAAGATGCCGATTTCAACTTTGACCAATCTTGCATTGAGGCATTTCAAGAGCTTAAGCGCAAACTTACATCAGCACCCATCTTGCAAGCACCAAGCTGGGACCTGCCATTTGAACTCATGTGCGGCGCATCCAATTCGGCCACAGGGGGCTGTTCTCGGCCAGAGAGCACGAAAGTCGGCCAACCAGTGCATGTTATTGCATATGGGTCCAGAACCATGGACCCGGCCCAAAGCAAAACTACACAACAACCGAGAAGGAACTTCGGCAATTGTGTTTGCCCCGGATAAGTTTCGTTCCTACCTTCTCGGTTCTAAGATAGTTGTGTTCTCTCGATCACGCAGCCTGGAAGTACTTATTAAAGAAGCCGGATGCCAAGCCAAGACTGATCCGATGGATGCTTCTTCTCCAAGAATTTAACTTGGAAATCAGAGACAAGAAAGGTGCCGAAAATGCTGTAGCAGACCACTTAAGCAGGATTAAAAGAGAAAGCGAACAACTGCCTATCCGAGACGGGTTCCCTGATGAGCACCTCCTGCACATCAAGTCGGATCCACCATGGTATGCAGACATTTGCAACTTCGTGGCAACATCTCAATTTCCACCTACGGCATCTCGAACTTACAAGGAGAAGATTCGAAGTGATGCCAAGTATTACGTATGGGATGACCCCTATCTGTGGAGATTATGCAACGACAAGATCATTCGCAGGTGCATTCCCGACACCGAGATCAAGTCGGTCCTTCACTTCTGTCACTCAGCTCCTGGAGGAGGCCACTACGGCTCATCTCGGACTGCCAGGAAAGTGCTTGACTGTGGCCTCTATTGGCCTTCCATTTTCAGAGACGCTCATAAATTCGTCTCCACCTGCGACAGATGTCAAAAAGCAGGGATGGCCCTAAGCAAAAGGCATGAAATGCCCCAGCAGCCCATCCTATTCTGTGAAGTCTTTGACGTCTGGGGCATAGATTTTATGGGACCATTCCCAATCTCCAATGGCTATTCATACATCCTGCTTGCCGTTGATTATGTATCAAGATGGGTAGAAGCCATCCCCACCAGAACCAATGATGCCAAAGTAGTAGTGGACTTCCTGAAGTCCAACATTTTTTGCAGGTTCGGGGTTCCAAAGGCGCTCATCAGTGACCAGGGGAGTCACTTCTGTAATAGAGCTATGGCTTCCCTTCTTCAAAAATATGGGGTGGCACACAGGATAGCCACAGCATACCACCCCCAGACTAATGGGCAAGCCGAGGTGTTTAACAGGGAAATCAAGCACACACTGCAAAAGATGACAAATCCCAGCAGGAAGGACTGGAGCAGACTCCTTGAAGATGCTCTATGGGCACATAGAACAGCATACCGAACACCTCTCGGAATGTCCCCATACCGAGTTGTTTTCGGCAAAGCTTGTCATCTACCTGTAGAGCTCGAGCACAAAGCTTACTGGGCTGTCAAGCAATGCAACATGGCTTATGACCAAGCAGGAGAACATAGGAAGTTCCAACTTCAAGAACTAGATGAGCTTCGCTCAGAAGCCTATGAAAATGCTAGGATCTACAAGCAAAAGGTTAAAAAATTCCATGATGACCAGATCCTGAGAAAAGATCTCCACATTGGCCAAAAAGTGTTGTTGTTCAATTCACGATTAAAACTCATAGCAGGTAAGCTCAGGTCCAGATGGGATGGACCTTTTGTTATTACTAACGTATTTCCCCATGGTGCAGTGCAGCTTAAGGAAGAGCACACCAATCGCACCTTTCAGGTCAACGGGCACCAAGTTAAACCATTCCTCGAAGGTCCAGCACCGACAAGAGAAAACATGGAGAATATTTCCTTGGTCAAGTCGACTCCGCCAGATGGCAGCATAGGCCGACTCAGCCCACCCCTCCGATCTAAGCATTGAGGACAATGCCGAGACTAAGTGTGGGGGAGAGCCGGATCACTTCCACCATATCTGCCCTCCTCTTCCTCTTTTCCTTCTTTTAAACTTTTAATACTTCCTTTCTCTTCCATTCAGAATTTCATTTCAATAATAAAGTTCCCACCAGTTTCCACCACAGCCGAAATAGCAGAATTACAATATAAAAGAAAAAGAGAGATCTCTTGTTGAATCCGAAAGACTGGCGAATCAGCAGTAGGAATCTCTTCATCCCCAAAGGAACTCTCCCCGTACCTACAGGGAGCCAAACCTTCGGATCCTAGGCGGTAAATAGCGGAATTGGGAAGCAGGAACCTTCAGGGTGAAGAAACAGATCAGACAATGCGAGAATTTGAGCCTTCAATGAAGACGGCCGGAAACAAGGCCGTCTCACTTTTTTTCTGAGTGATTTTGCAATGCATGTCAATTGTGTGCTGAATCTTGCCCTAACTCTCTAGATACAACTGTTGTACGCATGCAGGAATGAAATGATCTAGGCCATGTTTCTTAAGAGCCCAGAGCCAAATAAGCTGCCCAAAACAAGCTGACCCTTGTCACCCCCTTTGAGCCTGATATGACCATTTTTCTTACATCTCACTACAAGCCGAGGCCAGAAAAAAAAAAAAAAAACCATTATCATACCCTACCCTCGGGAAGCCGAGGAGCCTTGGAATTGTCCTGGGAGTGAGTTAAAATCAAGTGTGGGGGAAGTCTAAGGAGCAGAATCCGGTCACAAGGCTGCTAAAGGTGCAGAAAAAGAGAAAACAAGATGTAAGAAAAGAAGAAAGAAGGTATATAAAAACAAAAACAGAAACAAGCAGCCGAAATAAACGAGCTGAGATAAACAAATCAGCAAGCTATGCAAGTAGAAGAAAGAAAAAGTGCGAGGAGCAGCAAGTAAATAAAAGCCCAAAAAGAAGACCACAGCAACTGGGACTCCTTCATACTGGTTACACTCACTCCCCCATTGCTCCCTCCTCCCCATGGGTTCTCAAACCAGTTCTCGTCCACCCATCCAACCCATAACCTTGACCTCGTTACAAGCCATAAAAGTCCTAGTGATCATAACTGTTGTGTGTGTTGCAGGTGTAAGAGGAGAGCTCTGTCAAGATACAATTACACTAATTCCATGCAATGCTGAGTGTAAACACGGCCAGACACCCGAGAGAAATGAGAAATTTAGGCATTAGCAACAGTGGTCAACTCTGAAGGCACCTCTTCCCCATTAAAGCTGTCGAAACCCCTGAGAACCAAGGCAAGTGACTCCCTATGGCATGAGCGTTCCAAACCGGATGAAGATCTCCCAACTCTGTGTAGTCAGCCCAAGGAAGTCGAACAGAAGAATCTCCTACTGAAATCTCCTTGTTTGAGTCACATATTTTGCCCAGAGTGCAAAAGGCTAAGTGTGGGGGTTTGATGAGTCATAAAATGTACATCTCAAATGAACCCAACAAGAGTACCACAGAGCAACCCACGAGCTTAAAAGATAACTGTTGGCTAAGATCCAAATTAATGGTCAAAACTCGAGAAAAGTAAAAACGTAAGTTGTGCCTAATCAAGATTCTTAGCTAACTATTTCTCCATTGCAGGATCAGCCAACCAGCCAAAGGTACAAGCCGAGAGACTCTATAGGGCCAAGACTCTACTGCCTTGGAACCGAGTCAGGAAGATCCAAGCGGAACTCCACGTCAGCAATATCAGCCACCCGGACTGGCTCGGTTCCACGTCACTACTTGGTGCAACTACTACGCATGTCACAAAGAAGGGTAGAATAGGAAATGTACATGTAATTCTGTTAGCATCGTTAGTTTTGTGCCCAAACTTGTATAAATAGAAGGAACTTTGATAGAATAGGGGCTTTTTGGCATTCAAAACTTTCCCGCGCCCATACTCTCTGTCCTTCTCTAAAACTCTCTCATCCATTCACGGTGGTTCACGGTGTTTCCAATGGCGTTTTCTCGATCGAGGAAATGCAAGCTAGGAATTGAGAAGTCGAAGATTATCGAGGAGACCGATTGGAGTTCCAACGCACTCTAGTGGATCCGAACCTCGATCTCTAGCTAGCAGAGGTGAACCATCACCGTCAGCCCATGGCGATCGTTGTGGATGATGAAACCATCGAAATCCAGTGCCCCGTGTTTGTATTATGTTTCAGTATTATGAGTATTTTCTGAATTCTAAACTCCATTGCATTCTGATGTTCAATTTCCATTGTTGTGTCGCGATTGCATCTGGTAATGGAACAATGTTAAACTAAGCCGATTGGAACTGGTTTAACTAATTCAAGAGAAAATCACTTAACGACAATTAATTGAGATTCTAAAATCAGCTTGAACTTAATCTCTACCAACGGATGAGGTAACGATTGTGTAAATCCTCGGTATGGCATGAGATGGACCTATGGCGATTGTCATAAGACCGACAGAGGCTGATATGGACCGTAATTGGAGTGATTGAACCAGAAACCTTGGATATTGGGACTGAAAATGGACACAGTATTAATATTAGTCTTAGAAGTAGTATTCAGCATAGCAGTTTATTTCAATTCTGTTTATAGTTAGTTTGCATCCTAAATTCCCCCCTTGTTTGTTGCTTTTCGAAGTCCGAGATGCAGAGGTAGTCCTCTCAGTAGCGTCTGTCCGCACTCATTTGAGACCGAACCGAATCGCCTCTGCCGAGATCAATTCGGCCTAGTCTCGCCAAGTGCAACTCGGCGATCTTGAGACAGTCTGTGACTTACAATCAGATTCCGATTTTTGTTTACCGCCTATTGAAATATCCATTGAACGCACTGTGTCCTTGAGAAGAATGACCTAGGGTTAGCTATGCTATAGTTAGCTTTAGTTATTTGATAAGCGCGTAAACGACTGTAAAAACGCCCATCATCATCGTGGAAGATGGATCCACCTGAATTCAGGCCATTGTGTTTGTACTCTGTTTCTGTTAATTAATTTCATTCTGCATTTCTTACCTCTGTTCTCTTCCTTTCCTTTAATTCATGATTCAATTCGCGATTGCAGTTGAATTGTGAACAATGTTAAGCTAAGCCGATTGGAACTAGTTTAACTAATTCAATAGGTAATCATTTAACGATTGTTAATCGAGAACCTAAAATCAGCTCTGAACTTAATCCCTGCCAACTGATGAGGTAGCGATTGTGTAAATCCTCGGTATGACAATGGACGAACATTTGGCGATTGCCATAAAAATACCAAAGGCTGATATGGACTGAGAATTGGAGTGAAGGACCTGGACTGGACTTGATTAATGGGACTGAATACGGAACAGTTAAATAGTAATAATAATATAGTAAATACAATAGTATATTCTACTTGCATTTCATAACATCAGTTTACTTTCTGCTATTCCTGCATTCCAAACCCCCCTATTTACTGCTTTTCAATCTAAGACAGAGATAGTCCATCTCTGTAGCGTCTGTCTGCACTTAGCCGAGACCAAGTCGGATTATCTTTGCCGAGATTATCTCTGCCGAGATTATCTCGGCTCAGTCTCTGCTGAGTGCGACTCGACCATTGCCGAGGTGAGTCGACACTCTACGTCTTAGAGTCGACGACATTTCACTTCACACTAAGTCATAGCTGAGCACACTGTGTCCTTGAGAAGAATGAACTAGGGTTGGCTATGCTATAGTTAACTTTAGTTATTTGATAAGCGCGTAAAACGACTAAAAATGAGCAATCATCAAATTGGCGCCGTTGCCGGGGACACAAGTTCTTTTGTGTCTTTGTGTGTCAAGTAAAGTGAGGTCGAATCCCGAGTCTGTGAAGAGTGTCTGTCAAGTCAGTCTTGAGTCTTTTGAACTTGTCTGTCTGTTTGTTTTTGGATTCTAAATAAAAAGCATGCTGAATTTTGTTTTTTTCTTTGCGTGAATTCACTGCCAAAAATAAAAAAAAGAAATCAAACAATTATTTCTGTAGCTACGCAGTATTGGCATTCTGTTTTGCATTCATTACTGCATCTTTCTCTTTTTGTATTGCATTCTTGTTGGTTTAATTGCATTCTTTCTGCATGCCACCCTATAGTTCCATTAGTTAGTAACTGATAGCTGTAGTTTCAATTCTGCATTTACTATTGTGAATACTGTTTCCAATTCTGATTTCTCTGCATAATATGTACAATGCATGACTAGGAGTAGTACTGACCCATTGTATGCTTTTGATCCAGAGATAGAATTAACCTTACGTAGATTACGAAAAATTAGGAACACTACAATAAATACTAGTAGTAGTATAGATTCTGTCATTGACTCTAACCAGTTTTACACTAACAATTTTGTTTCTAGTTCTAACATTTTTGCAGAACCAGAACAGATGGAGAATAATGACAAGACCCTGAAGAAATTGGCTACTCCAGACGTGGTGTATCAACCTTGGTGCATCTAATACCCACAGCTGGAGCCAGCTCAAACATATGAGCTGAAGTCTGGTCTTATACACCTGTTGCCTAAATTTCATGGTCTCGCTGGAGAAGACCCCCACAAGCATCTGAAGGAATTTCATGTGGTTTGCTCCACAATGAGGCCGCAAGGGATATTAGAGGACTATATCAAAATGAAGGCATTTCCATTCTCCCTGGATGGAGCCGCGAAGGATTGGCTGTATCTTTAGCCAGTACTTTTCAACACCTGGGGAGACATGAAGCGTACATTCCTGGAAAAGTTCTTTTTGGCATCTCGAACTGCGTCCATCAGAAAGGAGATATGTGGGATAAGGCAGCATACAGGAGAAACATTGCACAAGTACTGGGAAAGGTTTAACAAACTCTGTGCCACCTGACCACACCATCAGATCAGCTGACAGTTGCTGATCCAGTATTTCTATGAGGGATTATCAATGATGGACAGAAGCATGATCAACGCAGCCAGTGGTGGAGCCCTAATGGATAAGATGCCAGCAGCAGTAAGGCATCTGATCTCTAATATGGCAAGCAACACACAACAGTTTGGGATCAGAGGGCCAAGTCAAATTTGGATGGTGAATGAAATCGGTGCAGCTTCCAATCAGAGGCTGGAGAATCAGCTGACCGAATTGACATCATTGGTGAGACAACTTGCAGTTGGGCAACACCAACCAGCCATGGCAGCAAAGGTATGTGGCTTATGTACTTCTGTGGAGCACCCCACTGACATGTGCCGCACTCTCCAAGAAACTAAGTCGGACCAACCAGAGAATGTTGGAGCCATAGGTGGATTTCAGTATGGGAAGCAGCCGTATCAGAATCGACCGTTTGATAGCCAGCAACATGGGAGACAACCATTTCAGCCAGGACCGAAGCAGGGGCCATACGCTGCCTAACAATTCGGATCTACGCCAAACACCTATCAAAGGCAAGCAGGTTATCAACAGCCGACTCCACAATATCAGGCACCACCTTTCCAACATCAATAGCAACAACAGAGAGTTCCTACTCAAGGAAACTCTCCATCTTTGGAAGACCTAATGAAGCAACTTGCAACCAACAACCTGGAGTTCCAGCAATCTGTGAGCTCCAGCAATATGCAGTTCCAGCAAAACATGACCGCCACCATTCAAGACCTCAAAATGCAGATTGGACAGCTAGCTAATACTGTAAGCCAATTACAGTCGGCAGGATCCAGGAACCTTCCCCCTCAAACCATTCCAAATCCGAGAGGAAATGCCAATGTAGTTACTCTTTGAAGTGGAAAAGAACTACCTCAACCTACACTACAGCAGTTGCCGAGATTAGCTGAAGCCGACTCCGAGCAAAATGCCGACTTACAGTCTCGGCCTGAGATGATTGTCCCACTGCCATTTCCATCTCGAACCACTTCGGCAAAGAAATCAGAGTCAGATGAAGAGTTGCTGAAGATGTTCCGAAAGGTGGAAATCAATATTCCACTCATTGATGCTATCAAATAGATCCCTAAGTACGCAAAATTCCTCAAGGAATTATGCGTACATAAAAGGAGGAAAATAAAAGGGAGCAAGGAAATTGGAGGTGTGGTGTCGGCCCTGATGAAGAACGAAGCAAACACTGCAGGTGCCCCAACTTTGCCAAAGAAATGCAAAGACCCTGGAATCTTTTCTGTCCCATGCACCATCGGCGAATGCACTTTTGCCGATGCCATGTTGGACCTGGGAGCCTCAATTAATGTCATGCCCGCATCAATCTACAGGTCCCTAAATTTTGGTGACTTAGAGCCCATTGGGATGACCATTCAACTTGCAAATAAGAGTATTGTCCAACCCCTGGGAGTTCTCGAGGATGTTCTTGTCCAAGTCAACGAGCTAATATTTCCAGCTGACTTTTACGTGATAGATACGGAGGATGAAACATCCGGGAAGGAATCCACCTTAATTCTAGGTAGGCCTTTCTTGATGACAGCGAGAACAAAGATTGACGTGCATGCCAGGATGCTCTCGATGGAATTCGGTGACACCTTGGTGCAATTTAATATTTTCGAAGCTATGAAGCACCCAACCGAAGACCACTCTCTCTTTGGCATTGACCTACTTGATGAGATAGTTGAAGAATACCTTCAACAAAATAGCAGCAGTGAGGACATTGAGAATTTTGCTGAGAATACTGATGAGAGCAGCTGCCTAAGAGTCTCAGATGAAGAGGCCGACCAAGAGGAAGTTCAAGACCTTCCCAACTCTAAGGACAATTATAATGATATTGTTGACTTGGCTTTTGAAGAAGAGCTGTCTGAATTACTAGACCAAGTCTGCAACCATAAACACTCAGAGTGTGCAATTGATTTAAAGAATAAAGTCGCCGAAGCTGAAAAGTCTTCCTTTGCACAATTAGCGACAATCTTCACGGCCGAGAACGAGTCGGCCAGAGAAGGCCGAGTCAAGGAAGAAGTCAAGGTCAACTTGACTGAAGAGTCAAATGTTAAGGCTGACAAGCTAGCCGAGCCCTTCTCGGCCAAAGAAGACCCAATTTAGACTGTAACAGAAATAAATGGTCCATCCGGATCTAATTCAAAAGGAACGCTTGAAGCCGATGCCGACTCCAATCCGACAAGAAACGAAGCTGCGAAGTCGAGCCGGCCGAAGCAGCCAAAGGCCGAAATCATGTCGGCACACCTGGTGCCGAGTCAGGATCAAGTCGGCCAGTCGGATCCAAACTCGAAGCCTGAAAAATTCCATCACCACTACCACCGATGGAATTGAAAACATTGCCGAGTCACCTGAAGTATGCCTACCTAGACAAGGAACAGCAACTCCCAGTCATCATTGCCAACAACCTCCTCCAGGAGCAAGAAGACAAGCTGCTAGATGTCCTCAGGAAACATAGGAAGGCAAAGGGTGGAAGCTAGCAAACCTTCCTGGCATAAACCCCTCCATCTGCATGCACAGAATCCTGATGGAAGAGGAAATCAAGCCCATAAGGTAGCAACAAAGAAGACTGAATCCAACACTCCTGGACGTGGTTAAAAAGGAAGTCACCAAACTCCTTGCTACAGGGATCATCTACCCCATCTCGGATAGCCAATGGGTGAGCCCTGTACAAGTGGTGCCAAAGAAGTGCGGGATGATCGTCAAGAAAAACCAGCAAGATGAGCTGGTCCCAACAAGGATTCAGAATAGCTGGCGAGTATGCATCGACTATAGAAGATTGAATCAAGCAACTTGCAAGGATCACTTCCCTCTGCCTTTCATTGACCAAATTCTTGAAAAATTAGCAGGGAAATCCTATTATTGCTTTCTTGATGGATTCTCAGGCTACATGCAAATTCATATAGTCCCTGAAGATCAACATAAGACAACCTTCACCTGCCCATTTGGCACCTTTGTGTATACACGCATGCCATTTGGCCTGTGCAATGCGCCGAGTACATTTCAACGTTGCATGATGAGCATCTTCTCGGACTTGCTGCAAGACTTCGTGGAGGTATTCATGGATGATTTCACGGTGTATGCTGACTCATTCGAAGCATGCCTGAATAATCTATCAAGGGTATTGAAGAGATGTATTGACACAAACCTCGTGCTTAATTTTGAAAAGTGTCATTTCATGGTGACTGAGGGAATAGTGTTGGGACATCTGGTCTCCAACAGAGGCATCGAGGTGGACAAAGCAAAGGTAGACATCATCACCTCCCTTCCAAACCCCACTTTTGTGCGGGAGGTTCGCTCATTTCTCAGACACGCAAGCTTCTACAGAAGATTCATCAAGAACTTTAGTACATTAGCCTTGCCTCTATCCAAACTGCTATAGAAGGATGTGGAATTTAATTTTGACTAGCCCTGTATTGAAGCATTTCGGGAGCTGAAGAGCAGACTCACATCCGCACCTATTTTGCAAGCACCAAATTGGGACCTGCCATTTGAGCTGATGTGTGATGCATCCAACTCGGCTTTAGGAGCTGTTCTCGGCCAGAGAGTTAGAACCAACCAACCGGTGCACGTGATTGCCTATGCATCCAGAACTATGGATCCGGCCCAGCAAAACTACACAACAACTGAGAAGGAGCTCTTGGAAATTGTGTTTTCCGTGGACAAATTTCGTTCCTACCTTCTCAGTTCCAAGATAATTGTGTTCTCTGACCATGCCGCTTTGAGGTACTTGCTGAAGAAACCTGATGCTAAGCCGAGACTGATCAGGTGGATGCTTCTTCTCCAAGAATTTAATTTAGAAATCAGAGATAAGAAGGGTGTTAAGAATTCTATAGCGAATCATCTAAGCAGAATTGAAAAAGGAAGCGAATTGATGCCTATCCAAGATGAATTCCCTGACGAACAGCTATTGCAAATCTAGATAACCACACCATGGTTTGCTGACATCTGTAACTTTGTGGCAACATCTCATCTTCCAACAGAGGCGTCACGAGCCTATAAGGAAAAAATCCGAAGCGACGCCAAGTATTACATTTGGGATGATCCCTACCTTTGGAGGCTATACAGTGACAAGGTCATCCGCAGGTGCATTCCTGATGTCGAGATCAATTCGGTCCTCTAGTTGTGCCATTTGGCACCTGGAGGCGGCCATTATGGATCAACTCGGACTGCCAGGAAAGTGCTAGACTATGGCCTTTATTGGCCAATGATGAGTCACAAACTATACATCTTTTAGACACCTAAGAAGGGTGTTTGCAAGACTATTCTATGCTTAAAGATGGATTGTTAGCTAAGATTCAGTTTATGGGCTTAAATATAGAGAAAATACAAATCTTTGTTAATTCAGATTTCTTAGCTAATAAAAAGTGTCACTCTTTCTTCTGCAGGTCAAGCCAAGTTGACCAGGGTCAATAGAAGAGTCTCAGCCAAGATGAAGTCGTCCCGGCCAGACCGACTCCATTTCGGCCAAGCCAGAGTCGTCTCGGCAGTCCATGCCTTGCAGCCCAATAAAGAGCGGCCCAATTGTGTTGTCCACATCAGCTATCCACCTCAACGCTAGCTCAACTGCCATGTCACTCTTAGGGAATCTGCCACGTCATGTTGAAAGATCTTCATAGGGGTAGAATAGGAAATTCACATTGTAATTCTGTTAGGATTCGTTAGGATTAGCATATCACAGCTCGTGTATATATAGGATGAGTTGTGCACTTTTTACGCGTCTTGGAATTCACTCTGATTACACTCTCATTATATCATTTTCTCGCTCGTTCTCTCCATTTTCACGGTGGTGCACGGTGCTGCTTTGGCGTTTCTCTCGATCGAGGAAGTGCAGGTCTGAGACTGGGAAGCCGAAGTCTGTCAAAGGGGACCGATCAGATTACTAACGCACTCTGGTAGAGCTGATCCTCAGCACTCAGGCTAACGGAGGTGAACCACCACCATCAACCATGGTGATCGTCGTGGAAGATGGATCCACCTGAATCCAGACCACTATATTTGCATTTTGTTCTGTTAATCAATTTCATTCTGCATTTCTTATCTCCATTCTCTTCCTCTCCTTTAATTCATGATTTAATCCGCGATAGCAATTAAATATTGAACAATGTTAAGCTAAGCCGATTGGAACTGGTTTAACTAATTCAGTAGGTAATCATTTAACAATTGTTATTGGGGAACCTAAAATTATCTCTGAACTTAATCCCTGCCAACTGATGAGGTAGCGATTGCATAAATCCTCGGTATGGCAATGGACGAACCTTTGGCGATTGCCATAAGACTTCCCAAGGCTGATATGGACTAAGAACTGGAGTGTGGAAATTGGACTGGATTTAGACTTACAAGACTGAGCACGAACACAGTTAAATAATAATAATAATAGATAATTAGTAACAGTAGTATATGTTACTACATTCATAGTCTTAGTTTACTTTCTGCTTCGCTTACATTCAAAATCCCCCCTGTTTATTGTTTTCTAGTCTGAGACAGAGTTAGTCCATCTTTGTAGCGTCTGTCTGCATTCAGCCAAGACCAAGCCGGATTATCTCTGCCGAGACCAAGCCGGATTATCTCTACCGAGATCATCTCAGCTTAGTTTTTGCCGAGAGCGACTCAGCCAGTGCTGAAGAGAGTCAAAACTTTACATCTTAGATTCGATAACATTTTACTTCACACCAAATCACAACTGAGCACACTATGTCCTTGAGAAGAATGGCCTAGGGTTGGCTATGCTATAGTTAACTTTAGTTATTTGATAAGAGTTCAAAACGATTGAAAAGAATCCATTATCAGCCAACTATCTTCAGGGACGCGCATGAATTCGTCTCCACCTGCGATAAATGCCAAAAAGCAGGAGTGGCCATGAACAGAAGGCATGAAATGCCCCAGCAACCCATCTAGTTCTGTGAAATTTTTTATGTTTGGGGAATAGATTTCATGGGGCCATTCCCAGTCTCCAATGGATATTCATACATTCTGCTGGCCGTAGATTATGTAACAAGATGGGTAGAAGCCATTGCCACCAAAACCAATGACGCAAGAGTAGTTGTGGACTTCCTGAAGTCCAATATTTTTTGCAGGTTTAGTGTGCCGAAAGCGCTCATAAGTGACCAGGGCAGTCACTTTTGCAACAGAGCCATGGCCTCTCTTCTTTAGAAATACGGGGTAGCACACAGAATTGCTACTGCCTACCACCCCCAAACAAATGGCCAAGCAGAAGTGTTCAGCAGGGAAATCAAGAAAACAATGCAAAAGATGACCAATCCTAGCAAGAAGGACTGGAGCCGCCTCCTTGTGGATGCTCTTTGGGCACATAGAACTGCACACCGAACACCTCTAGGGATGTCTCCCTATAGGATTGTTTTCGGTAAAAGCCTATCACCTTCTGTGGAGCTAGAACACAGAGCATACTGGGCTGTTAAGTAGTGCAATCTAGCTTATGACCAAGCTGGAGAGTAGAGAAAATTTCAACTGCAAGAGTTAGATGAACTCCACTTGGAAGCATATGAAAATTCTAGGATCTACAAGCAAAAAGTCAAGCAATTCCATGACCAGCAGATCCTGAGAAAAGTATTCAGAGTTGGCCAGAAAGTCCTCTTGTTTAACTCGCGCCTTAAGCTCATTGCAGGTAAACTTCGTTCTAGATGGGATGAACCTTTTGTTATCACTAATGTGTTTTCCCATGGTGCAGTACAGCTATAGGATGAACACATTAACAACACCTTCCAGGTCAATGGGCATCAAATTAAACCATTCCATGAAGGTCCAACGCCAATTACTCATGACATGGAGATAATCTCATTGATGGAACCGGCTCCACCAGACGACCTTGCCTCGCATTGAGGACAATGCAAAATTTTAAGTGTGGGGGGGGGTGGATAATGTTACAGTCATTCATTTAAATTGCTTTGTCTTGTTTCTATTCCCATCTTCCTGAACTCTGCTAATTTTAATTTGTGTGTTTCATTTTGCTAAATATGTTTAATTGCTTTGTTTCATTTGTTTCTCTTAAATCTGTCATATGTTTTTCAATAAGAGCTGTCCAAGCCGAGTCCATTCCGGCCCTGTGCCATCTCGGCCGAATTCGGAACGACTTCAGCCGGGCAGGATTTCAATTCTGTCATTTCAATTTTTGTTGATTTTCTCCTAACAGAATTCCAAATTGGATTGTCAAAAATAAATTGTTTTGAAAAGAATCTTGAATTAACTTCTAGAAGTTTGAAAAAGACAGTAGGAGTAATTCTGCAACTCTAGCAAGAGATTCCTCTAGCTTGAAGGGAGTGAAACTTTTGTGCTCTAGTCAGTAATTAACCGAAAAACTGAAAAGGAAACCCTCTAAGATAGAGCAAAAACAACCCGTGTGAGATTTTGAGCCTTTGTAAATATTGATGGCTTACATCTTGCCATCTCTCTTCTTTTTCTTGTGTGATTTTTGCATTCATGTTAACTGCATATTCTACATTTTGCCTTAACTCTCTGGATACAACTGTTCTCACATGCAGGAATGACATGATCTAGGCCATGTTTCTTATGAGCCCTGAGCCAAATAAAGCCTGCCTGAACAAATGTGTCTGTTGTTTTCCCCTTTGAGCCTAATGTAACCATTCTTTCTGACAACTCACTACAAGCCAAGGCCAGAAAAAAACCATGAATTAACCTCACCCTCAGGGAGTAGAGGAGCTTTGGAATTGTTTTGGGAGTAAGTCATGATCAAGTGTGGGGGAACTTGATGAGTCATAATTTATGCATCTTTTAGACACCTAAGAAGGAGGTTTGCAAGACTATTCTGTGCTTAAGAAGGATTGTTAGCTAAGATTCATTCTATGGGTTTGAATACAGAGAAAACGTAAATTTGTGTTAAATCAGATTTCTTAGCTAATAAAAGTGTCACTCCCTCTTCTGCAGGTCAAGCCGAGTTGACCAAGGTCAACAAAAGGAGTCTCAGCCGAAATGAAGTCATCCTGATCAGGACCGGCCCCATCTCGGCCGGACAGAGTCGTCTCGGCAACCCGGGCCTTGCAGCCCAGCAGCCCCAAGAGAGGCCCAATTGTATTGACCACATCAGCTATCCAGCTCGGTGGGCATCTCAAATGTTAGCTCAGTTGCTATGTCACTCCTAGGAGATCTGCCATGTCACGTTAGAAGATCCGCATAGGGGTAGAATAGGATCTTTCACAATGTAATTCTGTTAGGATTCGCATATCACAGCTCGTGTATATATAGGAAGAGCTGTGCATTTTTTGAGGGGTTCTGTTTTTTGAATTCACTCCTAATACACTTCATTTACTCCATCTCCTCGCCCTCATCCCTCCATTCCTGGTGGTGCACGGTGCTGTATTGGCGTTTCTCTCGATTGAGGAAGTGTAGGTCTGAGACTTGGAAGCCGAAGTCTGCCAGAGGGGACCGATCAGATTACTGACGCACTCTGGTGGAGCTGATCCTCAACGCTCAAGCTAACGGAGGTGAACCACCACCATCAACCATGGTGATCGTCGTGGAAGATGGATCCATCTGAACTCAGGACCACTGTGTTTGTATTCTGTTTCTATTAATCAATTCCATTATGCATTTCTTATTTCGGTTCCTTTCCTCTTCTTTAATTCACGAATTGAATCGCGATTGCATTTGAGATGTGAACAATGTTAAGCTAAGCCGATTGGAACTGGTTTAACTAATATAGTAGGTAATCATTTAACGATTGTTAATAGAGAACCTAAAGTCAGCTCTGCACTTAATCCCTGCCAACTGATGAGGTAGCGATTGCATAATTCCTCGGTATGGCAATGGACGAATGTTTGGCGATCGTCATAAGACTACTAAAGGCTGATATGGACTGAGAACTGGAGTGTGGAATCTGGACTGGACTTGAACTAATGGAACTGAACATGAACACAGTTATATAATAATAATAATAGATAACTAGTAACAGTAGTATATGTTTACTGCATTCATAATCCTAGTTTACTTTCTGCTTTACTTGCACTCCAACCCCCCTCTGTTACTGCTTTCCAAGTCTGAGACAGAGACAGTCCATCTCTGTAGCGTCTATTTGCATTTAACCGAGACCAAACCGAATCGATAGGTTGGAGAATGAGATCAACTCGGCCATTGCCAAGATGAGTCAGCACTCTACATCTCAAATTCTACTTCCGTTACTTGACACCAATTCACAATTGAACACACTGTGTCCTTGAGAAGAATGACCTAGGGTTAGCTATACTATAGTTAGCTTTAGTTATTTGATAAGCGCGTAAAACGACTGAAAAACGCCCACCATCAAATTGGCGCCGTTGCCGGGGACGCAAGTTCTTTTGTGTCTTTGTGTGCCAAGTTTAAGTGAGGTCGAATTCCGAGTCTGTAAAGTGTGTCTGTCAAGATTGGTCTTGAGTCTTTTGAACTTGTCTATGTTTGTCTATTTTGTTTATGGATCCTAAATAAAAAGTATGACATTCTGTTTTGCATTCGTGCTAATTTGATTGCACTTTTTTTCGTATGCCATTCTGTAATTCCATTGGTTAGTTAATTGATAGCTGTAGTTTCCAATTCTGCATTCACTCTTCCAAATACTATTTCTAACTCTGATTTTTCTGCATAATATGTACAATGCATGACTAGGAGTAGTACTGACCCATTGTATGTTTTTGACCCAGAAATAGAATTAACTTTACGTAGATTACGCAAAATTAGGAACGCTGCAGTGAATACTAGTATCAATATAGATTCTCTAGCTGACTCTAACCAGTTTTACACTAACAATTTTGTTTTTAGTTCTAACGTCTTTGCAGAATCAGGACGAATGGAGAATAACGATAGAACGCTGAAGGAATTAGCCACTCCAGACGTGGTGTATCAACCTTGGTGCATCCAATACCCACAACTGGAGCCAGCTCAAACATATGAGTTAAAATCTGTTCTTATACACCTGTTGCCTAAGTTTCATGGTCTTGCAGGAGAAGACCCCCACAAGCATTTAAAAGAATTCCATGTGGTCTGTTCTACAATGAGGCCGCAAGGGATATCGGAAGACTACATTAAAATGAAGGCATTTCCATTCTCCCTGGATGGAGCAGCGAAGGATTGGCTGTATCTTTAGCCAGTACTTTTCAATACCTGGGGAGACATGAAGCGCACCTTTCTGGAGAAGTTCTTTCCGGCATCCCGCACTGCGTCCATTAGAAAGGAAATATGTGGGATAAGGCAACATACAGGAGAGACCTTGCACGAGTCTTTGGGAGAGGTTCAACAAACTCTGTGCCACCTGTCCCACATCATCAGATCAGCGAACAGTTGCTGATCCAGTATTTTTATGAAGGATTATCGCTGATGGATAGAAGTATGATAGACGCAGCCAGTGGCGGGGCTCGATGGATAAAACACCAGAAAAAGCACGGCATCTGATTTCCAATATGGCAAGCAATACACAGCAGTTTGGGATCAGAGGGCCGAATCAACCACGGATGGTGAGTGAAATCGGTGCAGCTTCCAATCAGAGGTTGGAGAATCAGCTGACCGAGTTAACATCATTAGTGAGACAGCTTGCTGTTGGGCAACACCAACCAGCCATGGCAGCAAAAGTATGTGGCATATGTACTTCCGTGGAGCACCTCATCGATATGTGCCCCACTCTCCAAGAAGCCGAAGTCGGACCAGCCAGAAAATGTTGGAGCCATAGGTGGATTTCAAGACGGGGAAGCAGCCAGATCAGAATCGGCCATTTGATAACCAAAGCAAGGGGAAGACAGCCATTTTGGCCAGGACCGAATCAAGGACCATATGCAACCCAACAATTCGGATTCACACCGAAGCACCTATCGAGGCAGGCAGGTTATCAACAGCTGACTCCGCAATACCAAGCACTACCTTTCCAACAGCAACAACGACAGCAGAGAATGCCTACTCCAGGCAACTCTCCATCTCTGGAAGACCTGATGAAGCAGCTTGCAACCAGCAACCTGGAGTTCCAACAATCTGTGAGCTCCAGCAATTTACAGTTCCAGCAGAACATGACTACCACCATCCAGGACCTCAAAACGCAGATTGGACAGCTAGCTAACACTGTAAACCAGTTACAGTCGGTAGGATCTAGCAACCTTCCCTCTCAACCCATTCCAAATCCGAGAGGTAACGCCAGTGTAGTCACTCTTGAAGTGGAAAAGAACTACCTCAACCTACATTGGAGCGGGCGCCGAGATCGAAAGAAGCCAACTCGAGTCAAATGCCGACTTTGTCTCGGCCGAGACAACTGTCCCATTGCCATTTCCATCTCGGACCACTTGGCAAGGAAGCCAAAGTCGAATGAAGAATTGTTGAAGATGTTAAGTAAGGTGGAAATCAATATTCCACTCCTCGATGCTATTAAACAGGTCCCTAAGTACGCAAAATTCCTCAAGGAATTGTGTGTACACAAAAGGAGAAAAATAAAGGGGAGCAAGGAAACCTGGAGGTGTGGTATCGGCTCGACACAGAATGGAGCAATCACTACAAGTGCCTTAACTCTTTTAAAAAAATGCAGAGACCCTGGAGTCTTTTCGGTCCCATGCACCATCGGCGAATGCACGTTTGCCAATGCCATGTTGGACACAGGAGCCTCAATTAATGTCATGCCCACATCAATCTACAGGTCCCTGAATTTTGGTGACTTGGAACCCACAGGGATGACCATTCAGCTAGCAAACAGGAGTATTGTCCAGCCCCCGGGAGTTCTCGAGGATGTTCTCGTCCAAGTCAATGAACTAATATTTCCAGCTGATTTTTACGTGCTAGACATGGAAGACGAAACATCCGGAAAGGAATCCACCTTAATTCTGGGAAGACCTTTCTTGATGACAGCCAAAACAAAGATTGACGTGTATGCAGGGACGCTCTCCATGGAATTCGGTGACGCCTTGGTGCAATTCAATATTTTCGAAGCTATGAAGCACCCAACCGAAGACCACTCCCTCTTTGGCATTGATATACTTGATGAGCTAGTTGAAGAATATCTTCAACTAAATGGCAGTGGTGAAAACATTGAAGAGTCTGCTGAGAATGATGATGAAAGCAGCTGCCCAGGAGTTACAGATGAAGAGGCTGACTATGAAGAAGTACAAGACCTCTCCAACTCTGAGGACAATCATAGTGATGTTGCTGACTTGGCCTTTAAAGTGGAACTGTCCGAATTATTAGACCAAGTCTGCAGCACAGACCACTCAGAGTATTCAAATGATGCAGAAAACAAAGTCGCTGAAGCCGAAAAGTCTGCCATTGCACACTTAGCGACAATTTTTACGGCCACGAATGAGTCGGCCAAAGAAGGCCGAATCAATGAAGAAGTCAAAGTCAACTCGGCCAAAGAAGTCAAAGCCGACAAGCTTGCCGAGACCGTCTCAGCCACAGAAGACCTAACTCACACTGTAGCAAAAATAAAGAGTCCATCCGGATCCGACTCGGAAATGAACGCTTAAAGCTAATCCGACTCCATTTTGACCATAACCAAATCCATGAAGTCGAGCCTAAAAGGCATGCAGAGGTCGAAATCGTGTCGGCACACTTGGTGCCTGATCAAGATCAAGTCGGCCAGTCGGATCCAACCTCAGAAAACTGACAAATCTCCATCACCGTCACCACCCATAGATTTAAAAACATTGCCGAGTCATCGAAATATGCCTACTTGGATAAGGCACAGCAACTCCCGGTTATCATTGCTAGCAATCTCAACCGAGAGCAAGAAGACAAATTGCTGGAGGTCCTAAGGCAACATAAGAAGGCAATAGGGTGGAAGCTTTCTGACCTTCCTGGCATAAACCCCTCCATCTGCATGCATAGAATATTAATGGATAGGAAATCAAGCCCATAAGGCAGCCGCAAAGAAGACTGAATCCAACACTCCTAGACGTGGTTAAAAACGAAGTCACAAAGCTCCTTGCTGCAGGAATCATCTACCCCATCTCGGATAGCCAATGGGTGAGCCTTGTGCAAGTGGTGCCAAAGAAGTCCGGGATGACTGTCATGAAGAATCAGTAGGATGAGCTGGTGCCAACAAGGATTCAGAACAGTTGGCGAGTGTGCATCGACTACAGAAGATTGAATCAAGCAACTCGCAAGGATCACTTTCCTCTGCCTTTCATTGACCAAATGCTTGAAAAATTAGCAGGGAGATCCCATTACTGCTTTCTTGATGGATTCTCAGGCTACATGCAAATTCATATAGCCCCTGAAGATCAACATAAGACAACCTTCACCTGCCCATTTGGTACCTTTGCGTACACACGCATGCCATTTGGCCTCTGCAATGCTCCGAGCACATTTCAACGTTGCATGCTGAGCATCTTCTCGGACTTACTGCAGGACTGCATGGAGGTATTCATGGATGACTTCACGGTATATGCCGATTCATTTGATGCATGCCTGAGTAATCTATCAAGAGTGTTGAAAAGATGCATTGACACAAATCTTGTGCTCAATTTTGAAAAATGTCACTTCATGGTGACTGAAGGAATAGTGTTGGGACACCTGGTCTCCAACAGGGGAATCGAGGTAGACAAAGCAAAAATAGATATCATTACTTCCCTTCCAAACCCCGCTTCTGTGCGGGAGGTTCGCTCATTCCTAGGACACGCAGGCTTTTACAGGAGATTCATCAAAAATTTCAGTAAACTTGCCTTGCCTCTGTCCAAGCTGCTACAGAAGGATGTGGAATTCAACTTTGACCGGCCCTGTATGGAAGCATTTCAGGAGCTGAAGAGAAGACTCACATCCGCACCTATTCTGCAAGCACCAGACTGGGACACCCCCTTTGAATTAATGTGTGATGCATCCAACTCGGCATTAGGAGCCGTTCTCGGCCAAAGAGCTCGAGCCGGCCAACCAGTGCACGTGGTAGCCTATGCATCCAGAACTATGGATCCGGCCCAGCAAAACTACACAACAACTGAGAAGGAGCTCTTGGCAATAGTTTTTGCCGTAGACAAATTCCGTTCCTACCTTCTCGGTTCCAAGGTAATCGTGTTCTCTGACCATGCTGCCTTGAGGTACTTGCTGAAGAAGCCCGATGCTAGGCCAAGACTGATTAGGTGGATGCTTCTTCTCCAAGAATTCAACCTGGAAATCAGAGACAAGAAGGGTGCCGAGAATTCTGTAGCAGATCATCTGAGCAGAATTGAGAAAGAAAGCGAACGGATGCCTATCCGAGACGACTTCCCTGATGAGCACTTGCTACATATTAAAACGTCTCCACCATGGTTTGCTGACATTTGTAACTTTGTTGCAGCATCACGGTTTCCACCAGAGGCATCTCGGGCATACAAAGATAAACTCCGAAGCGATGCCAAATACTACATTTGGGATGATCCCTACCTTTGGAGATTATGCAGTGACAAGGTCATCCGTAGGTGCATTCCTGACGCCGAGTTCAATTCGGTTCTCCAGTTTTGCCACTCGGCACCTGGAGGCGGTCACTATGGATCAACTCGGACTGCCAGGAAAGTACTAGACTGTGGACTTTACTGGCCATCTATCTTCAGGGACGCGCATGAATTCGTCTCCACCTGCGAGAATTGCCAAAAAGCAGGAGTGGCCATGAATAAAAGGCAGGAAATGCCCCAGCAACCCATCCAATTCTGTGAAATTTTTGATGTCTGGGGAATGGATTTCATGGGACCATTCCCAGTCTCCAATGGCTACTCATACATTCTGCTGGTCGTGGACTATGTATCCCGATGGGTAGAAGCCGTTGCCACCAGAACCAATGATTCAAGAGTGGTTGTGGACTTTCTTAAGTCCAATATTTTCTGCAGGTTCGGTGTGCCAAAAGCACTCATAAGTGACCAAGGCAGTCACTTCTGTAACAGAGCTATGGTTTCCCTTCTTCAAAAATATGGAGTAGCACACAGAATTGCTACTGCCTACCACCCGCAAACAAATGGCCAAGCAGAAGTGTTCAACAGGGAAATCAAGAAAACATTGCAAAAGATGACCAATCCCAGCAGGAAGGACTGGAGCCGCCTCCTTGAGGATGCTCTCTGGGCACATAGAACCGCATACCGGACACCTCTAGGGATGTCTCCCTACAGGATTGTTTTCGGCAAAGTCTGTCACCTTCCTATGGAGCTAGAACACAGAGCATACTGGGCTGTTAAGCAGTGCAATCTGGCCTATGACCAAGCAGGAGAGCAGAGAAAATTTCAGCTGCAAGAACTAGATGAACTCCGCTTGGAAGCATATGAAAACTCTAGGATCTACAAGCAGAAAATCAAGCGATTCCATGACCAGCAGATCCTGAGAAAGGAATTCCGAGTTGGCCAGAAAGTCCTCTTGTTTAACTCACGCCTCAAGCTTATTGCAGGTAAACTACGTTCTAGATGGGATGGGCCTTTTATTATCACTAATGTGTTTCCCCATGGTGCAGTACAGCTAAAAGATGAACACAGCAACAACACCTTCCATGTCAATGGGCATCAGATTAAGCCATTCCATGAAGGGCCAGCGCCTACCACTCATGACATGGAGATAATATCATTGATGGAACCAGCATCTCCAGATGATCCTGCCTCGCATTGAGGACACTGCAGATTTTAAGTGTGGGGGGGGGGGATAAATATACAGTCATCTCAATTGCTGTGTCTGAACTCTGCCCCCTCCCCTGAACTCTGCAACTCTGCTAAAATTAATCTTTGTTTGATAGTTTTAATCATGTTTTTCAATAAAAGCTGCCTAAGCCGGATCCGGAACATCTTCGGCCTGGCAGAGTTCTATCTTGTCATTTACCTTTAATCTATCCTCCTAATCAAAATTTCCCAGTGGACGGTCAAAAGTAAAAATTGTTTTGAAAAGAATCTTGAACTGGCTTCTGAAAGTTTGAATAAGTCAGTAGAAAGTAGCTCTGCAACTGTGGCAAGAGATTTCTCTAGCTTGAGAGGAATGAAACTTTTGTGCTCTAGTCAATAATTGATTGAGAAGCTAAGAAGGAAACCTTCTGTGATAGAGCAAAATACAACCTGTGTGAGATTTTGAGCCCGTGTAAATATTGATGGCTTACATCTTGCCAGTCTTCTTCTTCTTCTAATGAGATTTTTGCATTCATGTTAACTGCATATTCTACATTTTGCCTTAACTCTCTAGATACAACTGTTCTCACATGCAAGAATGACATGATCTAGGCCATGTTTCTTATAAGCCCTAAGCCAAATAAAGCCTACCTGAACAAATATGTCTGTTGTTTACCCCTTTTGAGCCTAACATAACCATTCTTCCTAAACAGCTCACTATAAGCCAAGGCCAGAAAAACCATGAATCAACCTCACCCTCGAGGAGCAGAGGAGCTTTGGAATTGTTTTGGGAATAAGTCATGATCAAGTGTGGGGGAACTCCAGGAAGCAAAAGGTTGTTCAGCACCCTCTAAGGCTCGAAAATGCAAGAAAAAGAATAAAAGCGAGTGAAAGAAAGAAAAGAGAAAAAGAGGAAGCAGCAGTTGAAAATCTGAGCTGAAACGGACAAAGAGAGAAATAGCTGCATAAAAGTGAATAAAAGAAAAGAACAGAAAATGAGCTGGCAGCAGCAAGAAGGAGGAATTGACAGCATTCTGGGTTATCCCTCAGGCTGATAAAGCTTACTCCCCATTGCCCCTCTCTTCCTCGTGGGTCCTGAAGCTAGTTTTCTCATGTTTTATCCTACCCGTGACCCGGCCTCGCTACAAACCGAAAAGAAGTCCTACTGATCATAACTGTGTGTGTTTTTGCAGGTGTAAGAAGAGAGATTTGCCAAAGTATGGTGATATCAGTTCCATGAATGTTGAGTGTAAATACAAGCCCTAAACATGTGAGAAATGAGGGAGTTATTTTCTTAAAAGAGAGCTCTGTCACTCTTGGTTACCTTCTCTTGTTTGCAGGTCATGAATTTTCCTAGAGCGCGGAAGGAGTAATTGCCGGATTGTTAGAGTATCTCGATCTCAGAGTGAATGAGGACCGACTCTGTCTCGGTTGAACTGAAGGAAGCCAAGTGAAAAATTATTTTCTGTCTTTAAAAATTTCCCCTTGTTGATTTTCATTTTATTTTGCCCAGGAGTGCAAAAAGGGTAAGTGTGGGGGTGTGATGAGTCATAATTTATGCATCTTTTAGACACCTAAGAAGGAGGTTTGCAAGACTATTCTGTGCTTAAGAAGGATTGTTAGCTAAGATTCATTCTATGGGTTTGAATACAGAGAAAACGCAAATCTGTGTTAAATCAGATTTCTTAGCTAATAAAAGTGTCACTCCCTCTTCTGCAGGTCAAGCCGAGTTGACCAAGGTCAACAAAAGGAGTCTCAGCCGAAATGAAGTCATCCTGATCAGACCGACCCCATCTCGGCCGGACCAGAGTCGTCTCGGCAACCCAGGCCTTGCAGCCCAGCAGCCCAAAGAGAGAGGCCCAATTGTATTGACCACATCAGCTATCCAGCTCGGTGGGCATCTCAGCGTTAGCTCAGCTGCCATGTCACTCCTAGGAGATCTGCCATGTCACGTTAGAAGATCCGCATAGGGGTAGAATAGGATCTTTCACAATGTAATTCTGTTAGGATTCGCATATCACAGCTCGTGTATATATAGGAAGAGCTGTGCATTTTTTGAGGGGTTCTGTTTTTTGAATTCACTCCTAATACACTTCATTTACTCCATCTCCTCGCCCTCATCCCTCCATTCCTGGTGGTGCACGGTGCTGTATTGGCGTTTTCTCGATTGAGGAAGTGTAGGTCCGAGGCGGGAAGCCGAAGTCTGCCGGAGGGGACCGATCAGATTACTGACGCACTCTGGTGGAGCTGATCCTCAACGCTCAAGCTAACGGAGGTGAACCACCACCATCAACCATGGCGATCGTCGTGGAAGATGGATCCATCTGAACTCAGGACCACTGTGTTTGTATTCCGTTTCTATTAATCAATTCCATTACGCATTTCTTATTTCGGTTCCTTTCCTCTTCTTTAATTCACGAATTGAATCGCGATTGCATTTGAGATGTGAACAATGTTAAGCTAAGCCGATTGGAACTGGTTTAACTAATATAGTAGGTAATCATTTAACGATTGTTAATAGAACCTAAAGTCAGCTCTGCACTTAATCCCGCTTAACCCGATGAGGTAGCGATTGCGTAATTCCTCGGTATGGCAATGGACGAATGTTTGGCGATTGTCATAAGACTACCAAAGGCTGATATGGACTGAGAACTGGAGTGTGGAATCTGGACTAGACTTGAACTAATGGAACTGAACATGAACACAATTATATAATAATAATAATAGATAACTAGTAACAGTAGTATATGTTTACTGCATTCATAATCTTAGTTTACTTTCTGCTTTACTTGCACTCCAACCCCCCCCCTGTTACTGCTTTCCAAGTCTGAGATAGAGACAGTCCATCTCTGTAGCGTCTATCTGCATTTAACCGAGACCAAACCGAATCGATAGGTTGGAGAATGAGATCAACTCGGCCATTGCCAAGATGAGTCAGCACTCTACATCTCAAATTCTACTTCCGTTACTTGACACCAATTCACAATTGAACACACTGTGTCCTTGAGAAGAATGACCTAGGGTTAGCTATACTATAGTTAGCTTTAGTTATTTGATAAGCGCGTAAAACGACTGAAAAACGCCCACCATCAGAACTCCAGGAAGCAAATTTGTTCAACAGCCTCTAAGGCTCGAAAATGCAAGAAAAAGAATAAAAGCAAGTGAAAGAAAGAAAAAGAAAAAGTGGAGCAGCAGCTGAAAATCTGAGCTGAAACAGATAAAGAAAGAAAACAGCTGCATAAATTTGTATAGTAAGAGAAAGAAAAGGAAGTGAGCTGATAGCAGCAAAAAGAAGGAAATAATAGTATCATGGGTTATCCCTCAGGCTGATAAAGCTTACTCCCCATTGCTCCTCTCTTCCCCGTGGGTCCTAAAGCCAGTATTCCCATATTTTATCCTACTTGTGACCCGACCTCGCTACAAGCCGAAAAGAAGTCCTAGTGATCATAACTGTGTGTATTTTTGCAGGTGTAAGAAGAGAGCTTTGCCAAAGTATGGTAATATCAGTTCCATGAATGTTGAGTGTAAATACAAGCCCAAATAGTGAGAACTGAGGGAGTTATTTGCCTAAATGAGAGCTTTGTCACTCTTGGTTACCTTCTCTTGTTTGCAGGTGATGAACTTGCCTAGAGCGCGGAAGGAGTAATTTTCAGACTGTTAGAGTATCTCGATCTCAAGGTGAATGAGTATCGACTCTATCTCAGTTGAACTGAAAGAAGCCAAGTGAAAAAATCTTTTCTATCTTTAAAAATTTCCCTTGTTGATTTTCATTTTATTTTGCCCAGGAGTGCAAAAAGGTAAGTGTGGGGGTGTGATGAGTCACAAATTATACATCTTTTGGACACCTAAGAAGGGTGTTTGCAAGACTATTTTGTGCTTAAGAACGGATTGTTAGCTAAGATTCATTTTATGGGCTTAAGTATAGAGAAAATACAAATCTGTGTTAATTCAGAAGTCTTAGCTAATAAAAAGTATCACTCCTTCTTCTGCAGGTCAAGTCGAGTTGACCAAGGTCAACAGAAGAGTCTCAGCCGAGATGAAGTCGACCTGGCCAGACCGACTCCATCTCGGCCAAGCCAGATTCGTTTGGGCAGCCCATGCCTTGCAGCCCAACAGCCTAATAAAGAGCGGCCCAATTGTGCTTGTCCAGGTCAGCTATCCAACTTAGAGGACACCTCAACGTCAACTCAGCCACCATGTCACTCTTGGAGAATCTGCCACGTCATTTTGGAAGATCTTCACAGGGGTAGAATAGGAAATTCACATTGTAATTCTATTAGGATATTTTGTAGCGTCATCTAGTTGTTCAGCTCGTGTATATATAGGAGGAGCTGTGCACTTTTTAGGCGTCTTTGAATTCACATTCTTGATACACTCTCATTATACCCATTCCTTTGCTCCCGTTCTTCCATTCCATGGTGGTGCACTGTGCTACATTTGTGTTTCTCTCGATCGAGGAAGTGCAGGTCTGAGACTGGGAAGCCGAAGTCTATCAGAGGGGACCGATCAGATTACTGACGCACTCTGGTGGATCTGATCCTCAACGCTCAGGCTAACGGAGGTGAACCACCACCATCAACCATGGCGATCGTCGTGGAAGATGGATCCACCTGAATTCAGGCCACTGTGTTTGTACTCTATTTCTGTTAATTAATTTCATTCTGCATTTCTTACCTTCGTTCTCTTCCTCTCCTTTAATTCATGATTCAATTAGTGATTGCAGTTGAATTGTGAACAATGTCAAGCTAAGCCGATTGGAACTAGTTTAACTAATTCAGTAGGTAATCATTTAACAATTGTTAATCGAGAACCTAAAATCAGCTCTGAACTTAATCCCTGCCAACTGATGAGGTAGCGATTGTGTAAATCCTCGGTATGACAATGGACGAACCTTTGGCGATTGCTATAAAAATACCAAAGGCTGATATGGACTGAGAACTGGAGTGAAGGACTTGGACTGGACTTGATTAATGGGACTTAATACGGAACAGTTAAATAGTAATAATAATATAGTAAATACAATAGTATATTCTACTTGCATTTCATAGCATCAGTTTACTTTATGTTATTCCTGCATTCCAAACCCCCCTATTTACTGCTTTTCAGTCTAAGACAGAGATAGTCCATCTCTGTAGCATCTGTCTGCACTTAGCCGAGACCAAGTCGGATTATCTCTGCCGAGATTATCTCGGCTCAGTCTCTGCCGAGAGCGACTCGACCATTGCCGAGGTGAGTCAACACTCTACGTCTTAGATTCGACGATATTTCACTTCACACTAAGTCATGACTGAGCACATTGTGTCCTTGAGAAGAATGACCTAGGGTTGGCTATGCTATAATTAACTTTAGTTATTTGATAAGCGCGTAACACGACTAAAACGAGCAATCATCATGCGTCCAAAGGTTAGGACAAGTAAGAAACATATAATAGAAAGGAAGGGATTAGCCTTTGGAGGCTGTGTGCAAAGGCTAAGCCAACTAGAAACAAATAACAAATAATAGTAGATGTAGAAAACAAAGTTGCTACATCCAATGACTTGGATGAGAAGGAAACAAAAAAATAGAAGGAGAAGAGGAAAATTTCTAGAGCCTACGCCTAAAGGTTGGGCCAACCAAAAACAAATAACAATAGAAGTAGAAAATAAAGTTGCTATGTCTAAAGGCTTGGAAAGTAGGTAGTACATAATAGAAAATAGTATAAGAGAAGGGGGTCAACCTTTGGAGCCTGCGTCCAAAGGCTGAACCAATTTGAAACCATTAACAAATAGAAAAGAGTGCAATCTAAAAGTAGTAAACAAATAAGAAAAGAGAGAGGAGAACTACGTGGACTCCTACGTGCAAAGCATTACATGATAGTAGACAAGGTAAGAGTAGTAAAAGGTTATCAAGGCTAAGTTTTCTACTAACTCATGCAAAGTGTGTAAGCGGGAGAAGAACGTCACCTGGATGTGGTGCCTTTCATGGTTATTGAGGTTTTCTTCCTCCTCCTTCCCCTTTCTCCAGACTTAGTACTTCGATCGAGAGTCCCTCCAAGTACTTTATCTCACTTCCTTCTTCTCCACCACTTTTGCCTTTACCTCTATTTCAAAAAGTCCCCCCAACAAGCTCGAGTTGCTCCCTTTTATAGACCTCTACTAGTTTCAGCATTAAATGACCACGATCATTTGGGGAGATTTCGTTCATTACTCATGGGTTTTATCTTTAGTTGTTGAGGCAAAGCTGCCTCTCTTCTATCTCCATACATTCCTAGGGGCTCAAGAAAGTGAAAACGGTAGAGGGTTCATAATGCTGAATGAGTTTTTAGTAGAAAAAGTTAACGGGAGGTGGGACACAAAAGGTGAATCTCAAGCTGGTCAAAAAAGGCTACGGGGTTCGTAGGTGGTAGAGTTGTCTTTTTTTAGAACAACTTTTGTTGATGGTTGGGACAAAGGAGGTCTCTTATCAACAAACTCTCAGATATTTCCATTTACTCTTGGGTAATACAGGGACATCAATGCTTAGGGTGAGTATTACCACGTGAGGCAGATTAAGCTCCTCTTAGTGCATGTCTTATCCTAGACCTTTGGAAATGTGCCTATAATGGAACGAGTAGGGCCAAGGACTCTCGTTAGAGGAGGGGCCAATCCATTCCAATCAAAACCTAATTAGAGTACTAAAGGACATCTCTCTCTAGATTTTTGCCCAATGAATGCAGAAGGGGAAAAGCTCTTATGGATTATCTTAAGGGAATTGTGGCATAAGACATATTCCTTGAGCGAGCCCTTGTCCAAGGGAAATGCAGAAAAGACAAAAGGGACAAATCCCTTTCGGTGAGCCTTCATCCAAAGGCAAGTGGAGACAAAATAAAAAGGAAAAATCTCTTTAGATTAACTCTCATCAAAATGGGAATGCAAAACATAGAAAAGGACAAATCCCTTCGGACGAGCTCTTGTCCAAAGGAATATGCAAAAAAAGCAGAAAAGGACAAATACCTATGTACAAGCATTTGTCCAAAGGGAGTGCAAGAAATAGAAAAGGAGAACTCCCTTTGAATGAGCTCTCGTCCAAAAGAAAATGCAGAAAATGAAAAAGATAAATCTCTCTAGATGAGCTTACGTCTAAAGATAAATGTGGAAAAAAAGATAGAAAAATCCTTTTGGATAAGCGCTCGTCCAAAGAAAAATGCAGAAAATAGGAAAGGACAAATCACTTTAAATGAGCCTTCGTCTAAAGGAGAATGCAAAAAATAGAAAAGACAAATAACTTTGGATGAGCCTTCGTCCAAAGGAAAATGAAGAAAATAGAAAAGGGCAAATCCCTTTGGACGAGCCATTATCCAAAGGAAAATGCAGAAATCAGAAAAGGACAAATCTCTTTGGACGAGCCCTCATCCAAAAGAAAATGTAGAAAACAGAAAAGGACAAATCCCTTTGGACGAGACTTCGCCCAAAGGAAAATGTAGAAAACAAAAAACAGAAAATTCATATGGATGAGCCTTCGTCCAAAGGAAAACGTAGAAAATAGAAATGGGCAAGTCACTTTGGACGAGCCTTTGTCCAAAGGAAAATGCTGAAAACAGAAAAGGACAAATCCCTTAGAATGAGACCTTTTCCAAAGAAAAATACAGAAAACAAAAAAGACAAATCCCCTTGGACGAGCCTTTGTCTAAAAAAAATGCAGAAAACAAAAAAGGACAAATCCCTTTGGACGAGTCTTTGCCCAAAGGAAAATGTAGAAAATAGAAAAGGAAAAATTCCTTTGGATGAGCCTTTGTCCAAAGGAAAATGAAGAAAACAGAAATGGGTAAGTCCATTTGGACGAGCCTTCATCTAAAGGAAAATGCAAAAAACAGAAAAGGACAAATCCCTTTGGATGAGTGATAAAGCATTTTTGAGGCACTTAATAGTGACTTATGTTGGACATTTTTTTTATATCATTTTATGATTAACATTGACACATTGATTGAGTCTTGGGTAATTGGACTTAATGGGATTAGGTTGTTAATCTTTACTTATTTTCAGACTTAATATTTATTATGATATTTCTATCTTGTGCAAGTCATATCTTGAGCTACATACCTCTGAATTGGACAATTTTGGTGGATTTGGAAAGATAAGACAAAGATCTAAAACTTCTCTCTTTTGAGAGAAATCCAGTTTGACCTTATTTAGTGCCAAAATTCTGCGTGAAGTTTCAGCCTCTACACCCACTCTATTAGGCCTTTCTTTATATATTTTGGCCCAATTTTGGGACCTTGGTTGATGGGCCTTTGGACTGCGAATTCCCTTGGTCCAAACCATTTTCCTTGGAATTTAAAGCATGTAATAAATAGGAGTTGGTAGTAGGATTAGAGAGACATTTTTAGATTTTTACACACTTGGATTTTTGGAGGTTTCTTGGATCACAAGTTTCCTCTCTATTCTCTCTCCTCTTCTAGGTTTTCTTTGTGTCTTTTGTTGTGTTTTCTATGACTATTTCCATGGAAGGCTAAGCTCTTTTATCAATTCAAGGTTCCATGATTGTGGTTAGGTTTGAGTTCTTAAATTCTTTACTTTGCAAATTTTGTTATGTCTTTCTTTTCTTTCCATTTCTTGATCTGTTTTCATGATTATGATTTTGTATGGGATTTTGGATTGTGTTAGGTTAGAATTGATTAATCCAAATCTAATCAAGGTTAAGTAATCAATTTATCACCTCAAATCAACCAATTATGTGCTTGAATCCATGCTAATTAAGGACTACGATTGTGATCTTATTCTATATGAACGAATTTTAGATGATTATCTAATGAATCTTGGGTTGATATGAAATTGCTTCTTTATTAGAATCGTGATAAGAAACAGCATGATTGGATCCTTGAATTGATGTTACATAATTTTGTTTTCAATTCTATTTTGTTTTTTGCATAATTCTATTCTACATACAACCCCCCTTTTTTTGCATTCAAATTGGTTTTTGTTCAACAAGATTACATGATTGTATCCTTGAGAGATTCGACGTAGGTTAGCCTATATACTACGAAATTAAGGGAAATCCAATGATTTTGATAGTGTTTCGATAGTATTATCAAATTGGCGCCATTGTTAGGGACACAAGTTGTTGTTTCTTAATCTTGTGATATTTTATTTTTTATATTTTATTTATATTTATTTATTTATTTATTTTATATATAGATTATTTGCATGAGTAAACACTTCCTTTTGTGTTTTTTTAAATATGGTGGAAGTAATAGACAGAGAATTGTAATAGAGAGCCTAGTATAGTGGGTGATATATCAATTTGATTTTATTTTATTTATTTAGTTTTTTTATTTTATGTAATTTTATTTATTTATTTTGCTATCGTTTTTGTCGTTTTACTATTTTCTGGTATATGAGTAGGAGTAATCCTATTAAATTGTACAATTGAATCGAGAAATAGATAGGACATTCCATAGGTTGATAAGATGTACTAGGAGTAGTGAAGTACTTAATAGTAGTAATAATAGTAGTGCTTTTGCATTTGATTCTGCTATTCTCAAATATGATAATGTTGATTTTGATTATGCTCCTGCTAATTTTGATTCTGATATTGGTGTTTGCATATCCAAATTTAGTCTAGATAATATGGCTAACAATTAAAGGACCTTGAAAGAGTTGGCTACACCTAATATTATGTCGTAACCTTGGTGTATTTGATATCTTGAATTGGAACAAGCTTTATCATATGAGCTTAAATCTGAATTAATTCATATGTTGCCTAAGTTTGATGGTTTTGCAAGTGAAGATCCTCACAAGCATCTTAAGGAGTTCCATGGTGCAAGAAATTTAATTTTCAATATGGTAGGTAACACTCAGCAATTTGGTGTTAGGGGTCTACTACATCTAGAGTAATGAATTAGGTAGTTGCTACTGCCAATCAAAGATTGGAAAATAAGATAACTGAACTAACTTCTCTTGTTAGATAGCTAGCCATTGGATAACACCATATTAGTCCACCAATGAGAGTGTCTGACATTTGTGCTTTTGTAAAACATCCAACTGATGCGTGTCCCACTTTGTTAGAAACTAAACCAAATAGTACTAAAATTGTTGTAATGATGACTCGTCAGCAATATAGGCAGCCTAATGATTAGTACATAAACTGGAGATATGGTTCGCACCTTACACAACATGTATCTCAAAGATACCAATCACAACCTCCATTTAGACAACAACAACCTATGCAGTCTGTACAGTAGAGTTCCTTGGAGGATTTGGTCATCTAGATGGCCACAAATAACATTCAATTCCAAGAAAATGTGTTTGCCACATGTTAGAATTTGCAAACATAGGTTATACAATTGGCTACCACTATGAATCAACTACAGTCCAAAGGTTCTGAACAGATTCCCTCTCAAACCATTCTTAGTCCACAAGCAAATTTGAATGCCATAACCTTGAAAAGTGGGAAAGAGCTACCACAATAGAAAATAGTAAATCTACATTCTGAATTTCCTAATTTTGATGATTTATCTAGTTGTGATTGTACTTGTACTGGATTAACTAAGTTTTCGATTTGCACAGAAAGTAGTAGTGTTATTAATGTAGGTGCAGGAGTTGTAGATATTGCAAGTGCAAATGTTGTAGGAGTTGTGGAGGTTGTAGAAGTTCAACCTCCATTAGCATCCATTGTACATCCATTAATTATACAACCATTGTAGCCCCCAACAATCACAGCCAACAAACTCCAAGTTGAGCAAAAGGGGAGGTTGTTGTAAGACTTGAAGAAGCTGAAAGATTTATATGAGCACCTTGTCAAACATTCCACTTCGAGGTTCCTGTTGAAGAAGCCACCAAAAGTGGCATCAAAATTGTTAAGATTGATGAGGAGGAAGCACCCCCAAGCAACCACAAACCTGGACAGAGCAAAGATTTTGAATGCAACATTTTGCATATATCTTCCACTTTGAGAGAGGAGCTTTTTTTTTTCTTATTTCATGTGTTCTCTTTGGGTTGTGTTCCTATATGCTTACATTGAGGACAATGCTCATTTTAAGTGTGTGTGTATGTGTGTGTGTGGGTGGGGGGGGGGGTTGTTTCTATTTTACTATTTGCTATTTTTTTATTTATGCTTTTACTGGTTTTGTTGTTTTCTATTTTTACTGTTTTTTATGTTTTTTTTCACTATTTTTTGTCAATTATGTTATTTGTTGCCAAATTCGTTTTTGCTAAAAAAAGAGGAAAAATATATTTTGCAATTTTGATCACTTTTTAGTGGATTTCTAAGTTGCATAAATTGTGAATAATTGCATCTTTCTTTATTGAGAGGTTTCACAACTTGATATGGAATCACTTTTGCATCTTAGTGTAATGAGTGTCTTGGAAATTAAAGTTTGAATCGTTGACGATAAAGCATCCATCTGTATGAGATTTTGAGCCTTATATGTTAATGGCTTGCATCCTGGCATTTTCTTCTTTCTTGTGTGATTTGAACATGTGCTACTAGTTACTCTAGGTTGCCTTGACTTTCTTTTATGCCTCTTGTCTCACAAACATTAGTGATATGATTTAAGCCTTCTTTTTTTATAGCCACTAGCCAAATGGACTTGCATTGCATTAAATCCCTTGCTTATCCCTTTTGAGCCTATACAACCCTTTCTTTGATATTATAACTCATTACAAGCCTAAAAATGAAAAACAATTATCACCTTAACCTTTGGGGTTAAATGAGCTTTGGAATTGTTTTGGGAATGAGTTCTAAATAAGTGTGGGGGTGATACTCCAAGGCATTGCAAGTGGTACCTTGATAATTTGGCTTTTACAAGTGGTAATTGTGGTATTGGGTTGATTTCTTTTTGAAAAAAAATGCAACAAAAAGTTGTAGTGGTGCAAAAAGGGAAGTGAAATAGAAAGAGAAAAAAAATATGAGGAAAGGAGGCAAAGTGGACCTTACTTGTCTTGTATTGTTTTTCATTGTTTTTAGTGACTTGTATTGTTTTAGGGATAATCTTCATGCTTATTGACTTATTTTCCATTTCTCATCTTCCCTCTTTGGTTGTGTAACCTTTAATTACTTCTCATGTCCTACCTTGTCCTTGGCCACATTACAACCTTAATAAAAGCCATTTTGATCATTTGCGCATGTGTTTCAAGTTGTAGAAATTAGAGATTAGTCAAAGCTTGGTAGTGCTAGTTAACATAGGGTGCTTGAGTGTAAACACAAACCTAAACACTTGAGAGATTGAGAATATGTATCTTGAGAGAGTTCTATCATTTGTGGGTTATTCTTTAAGTTTTATTATTCTCTTGTTTGCTTTAGATGTTAGAAGTAAATTCATAGATTGTTGGGTACTTTGATTCTAGGATGCTTGTACTCTTATTCCCTTTATTAACTTGAGGATTCATTTGAAAGTGCTGCATTTTATTTGTACTTACTTTAGTTCATTTGCTTCATTTACTTTTACTTTAGATTTTTTTTATTTGATTTTGCTCGGAGTGCAAAAGTTCAAGTGTGGGGGAATTTGATAGAGAATTTTTTAAGCACTTAATAGTGACTTATGCTGGACATTTTTTATATCATTTTATGGTTAATATTGACACATTGGTTGAGTCTTGGGTTATTGGAGTTAATTGGGTTTGGTTGTTAATCTTTGCTTATTTTCGAACTTAATTTTCATTATGATATTGCTATCTTGTGTAGGCCATATCTAGGGCTACAAACCTCTAAATTGGACAATCTTGGTGGCTCTGGAAAGCTAAGACAAAGATTTACAACTTCTGTCTTTTGAGAGCAATTTAGTTCGACCTTATTAAGTGCCAAAAGTCCACGTGATGTTTCAGCCTCTACTCCCACTCTGTTAGGCCTTTCTTTATATATTCTGTCCCAATTTTGGGACCTTATTTGATGGGCCTTTGGGCTGCGAATTCCTCTAGCCTAAACCACCTGCCTTGGCATTTAGAGCATGCAATAAATAGGAGTTGGTTAGTAAGGTTAGAGAGACATTTTTAGATTTTTACACACTTGGATTTTGGAGGCTTTTTGGATCACAAGTTTCCTTTCTACTCTCTCTCCTTTTCTAGGTTTTCTTTTTGTTTTGTTCTGCGTTTTCTATGACGATTGCTATGGAAGGCTAAGCTCTTTTATCAATTTAAGGTTCCATGATTGTGATTAGGTTTGAGTTCTTGAATTCTTTATTATGCAAATTCTGTTATGTCTTTCTTTTGTTTCCAACTTTCGATTCATTTTCATGATTATTATTTTGTATGAGATTTATTGTGTTAGGTTAGGATTGATTAGTTCTAATCAAATCAAGGTTAGGTAATCAATTGATCACCTAAAATCAACCAATTATGTGTTTGAATCCATGTTAATTAGGGACTGCAATTGTGATCTCAATCTGTATAGACGAATTTTAGATGATTATCTAATGAATCTTGGGTTGATATGAATTTGCTTCTTTATTAGAGTCGTGATAACAAACTACATGATTGGATTCTTGGAATGATGTTACATAATTCTGTTTTCAATTCTATTTTGTTTTCTGCATATTCTATTTTACATACAAACCCCTCTTTTTGCATTCAAATTGGTTTCCGTTCAACAAGATTAGGCCTTACATGATTGTGTCCTTGGGAAATTCGACCTAGGTTAGTCCATATACTACAAAATTAATGAAAATCTAGTGATTTTGATAGTGTTTCGACAACATTATTAACGAGCTCTCATCCAAATAAAAATGCAGAAATAGAAAAGACAAATCCCTTTGGATGAGTCGTTGTCCAAACAAAAATGTAGAAAATAGAAAAGGATAAATCCCTTTGGGCGAGCTTTCGTCCAAAGGAAAATGCAGAAAACAGAAAAGGAAAGTCCCTTTGGACGAACCTTCGTGTAAAGGAAAATGTCGAAAATAGAAAAGATCAGAACCCTTTAGACAAGCCCTCGTCCTAAGGAAAATGCAGAAAATAGAAAAGGACAAATCCCTTTGGACGAACCCTCATTTAAAGAAAAATACAAAAAATAAAAAAGGATAAATCCCTTTGGACTAGCCTTCATTCAAAGGAGAATGCAGAAAAATAGAATAAGACGACATTTGGATAAGCCCTCGTTCAAATGAAAGTGTAGAGAAATTGAAAGGGAAAATCCCTTTGGACGAGCCCTTACCCAATGAAAAATGTAGGAAAACAGAAATGGAAAATTTCTTTGGACAAGTCTTTGTCCAAAGAAAAATGCAAAAAAAAATAGAAAGGGGAACTCCCTATGGACGAGCCCTCATCCAAAGGAAAATGCAGAAAGATAGAAAATAACAAATCCCTTTGGATGAGCCTTCATCCAAAGGGAATGTAGGCAGATAAAAAGAAATCCCAATGACAAATCACTTTGGACGAGCCCTCATCTAAAGGGAATGTAGGCAAAATGACAGATCTCGTTGGACGAGCACTCACCCAAAGGGAATGCAAACAAAAAATGACAAATCGATTTGGATGAGCCCTTGTCCAAAGGGAATGCAAACATAAAATGTCAGATCCCTTTGGACGAGCCCTCGTCCAAAGGGGATGCAAACAGTAAACAACAAATCCCTTTTGATGAGACTTCATCCAAAGGGAATGTAGATAGACAATGATAGATCTCTTTGGACGAGCCTTAGTCCAAATGGAATGCAAACAGAAAATAAATCCCTTTGGACGAGGCTCGTCCAAAGGAAATGCAGACAAAAAATGACAAATCCTTTTGGACGAGACATCATCTAAAGGAAATGCAGACATAAAATGATTCGTTGTCCAAAGGGAATGCAAATAGAAAATGACAGTTTCCTTTAGGCAAGCCCTTGTCCAAAGGGGATGCAAACAAAAAAAGACAAATCCATTTGGATGAGCCTTCGTCCAAAGGGAATGCAGACAAAAATGATAGATCTCTTTGGACGAGCCTTCATCTAAAAGGGATGTAGATAGAAAATGACAGATCCTTGTTGAGGAGCCCTTGTTCAAAGAGAATTGCAAACAAAAATGTGAGATTCCTTTGGACGAGCCGTCGTCCAAAGGGGATGAAAACAAAAAATGATAAATCACTTTGGTTGGGCCTTTGTCCAAAGGGAATGTAGACAAAAAAGATAGATCTCTTTGGACGAGCCCTCGTCTAATGAGAAATGTAGGAAAAAATGGTAGATTTCTCTAGATGAGCTCTCATCCAAAAGGAATGCAAGAAAAAATGACAAATCTCTTTGGAGGAGGCCTCGTCCAAAGGAAATGCAAACAAATAATGACAAATCCCTTTGAGTGAGCCTTTGTCCAAAGGGAATGCGTATGCAAGGATGCAGGTAACAACCTATTCTTTAGGACTTACATTCAAAGGGGCAAATGGAGAATGGGGATTCTCCTTTGGAGGTGAGTCCAATGCAAAATAGAAGGGTCCTTTTGGAACTGTGTCCAAAGAAAGCAAAAGGCTGAATAGTGATGCTCCTTTGGACATAGGTCCAATGGGAACGAAGTGCAGCAAAAACTATCTTTTTGGACATGAATCCTAGAGACCATTTACAGAATACTTCCAAAGGGACAAATGCAGAATGGTGATGTTCCTTTCATCCTTCGTCCAAATGCAGACAATGAAAATGTAGAAACAAGAGCTACTCCTTTGGACGTGAGTCTAAAGGAGACATACGAATGCAACGATAGGAGCCATTCCTTTTGACGAGTCTAAGGAAGGGCCGAAATGCAGGAACAGAGTTGCTCCTTTGGACCTGCATCCAAAATAGGTCAATTTGCAGACTAGGCTACCCTATCTCTTTGAATGCGTCTAAAGAACTTGGTATTTTCCCTTTTTCTTCATTCCTTTTGTTATTTTTATCCTTTTACCTTTTTTCATTTTTCTATCTCTTCATCTTTGAGAGAAAAAATAGAGGGGGAGACAAAATCAGGTGTTTTTAGTACTTATGAAGAAGTTTATACAAATAGACCCTTAAAAAAAATTCATAAAATTGGATGTAGAGAGGGTAGAACCTCTATCCTTCTAGACAATAAGAAAAGTTATAACCATTACATCAAAAAATTTGTTTGGTTTATAATGTAAATTATTATATATAGTATTTTAGGAATATTAAATGTATTTAATTTTTTATTTAATAAGGAAGAAAATTTATGGAAAATATTATAAGAATGTTTAGATATATTTTACATGTATTGAAATTTCACAATTTTATGAAATATATTTCTTATATAATGATAATTAAATTCAATGTATTATGTATTCTAAATTATATTATATAATTTTTTAAATGATTTTTTAATATAATAAAACTATAAATTTAATAAATTTATATAATTTATAAATGAGTATAATAGATAATTATTTGTGTTTATACACTAACCCTTCTGTTCTTTTTATAACACCTAAATTAGAACTTTTATCTTCATCCTTTTTTTGAGAACCAATCTATAATTTCTCATGCATTGATTATTTTTCACAAAAATATCCTTAATTATGGATAATTTTTTAGCTTAATAAATAATAAATAAAATATATTAATATTTTAGCCTCTTTGGAAGTCTCTTCTATAAAAAACATTTTAAGAATCTTACTTTGACTCTTCACGTCTATAACCAATAAAAATTAAAACAATAAATTTATTCATAATAGGAGAGACTAAAAGAATTAAAATTAATGAAAGTATTGATAAAAAGAATAATAACATGTCTCTTGTTATGAGTAATTATAGACAAAAATATAAATTTAAGACAAATTTAATATTACTAACTAAATTCTCTAATCTTGGTGAATTAGTTAATTAGGTCTAATAAAAAAGACTAGAGATAGTGGTGAAAATAGGCTCTACCAAACTAGACTTTACATAAGCCTTGCTTGACATACTTCAAAATTATACAACCTAAGCCTGGATTTGTTACTTGTAGCTTCTTTTTTTTTTATGTTTGGTCTGACCTTTATATAAGTCTAATCTACCTCATTAATCTATTTAAAGGTTTATTTCATATTAAGACCTTTAAATAAACTAATGACCTATACTTAAAAATACCACATGATTTTAAAGGAAATATTTTTTTACAACAACCAATAAAACATCTGTAGTTTAAACTTCAAATTATAATTATAATTTACTCAAAATTGTAAAAAAAAATTATGTTGAGTAAACTAGGTTTGAATGTTTTGATTTATATAAGAAAAAAATACTCCCATACTCATTTAAACAATCATACTCATCTATTGTTTCAGATAAGATATGTATGTAATAAACTCAAAATTAATAAATCAATAATATATTTATTTGATCAAAAAATGTTGTATCACCTAATGAAGTAATAGGATCAATTATTAAAATTATTGTTGTAGACAATACAATTGTAAAAAATTCCCAACTAAGACTATTTATTTTAAAAACTAGTCCACAAATGAAATTCTGTAATTTTCTTAAAATAATTATAATAATATAAATTATATTAATATTAAAAATATATTATTCATAAACAAACCAGCTTGTAAAATTTAATAGTTTTTTTTTAAAAGCTTATGGCCTAACCTATTTAAATAAAACAGACTTCTTAAAAAGCTTAAACCTAGTCGTTTTGCTAAATGGGTCAGGCCAGACCTTAATTGCGTGGCCTAACCTATTTCTACCTCTAATTGGAAAGAATAAATAATAAATTATATTTATTTATTTATTAAAATATTCTAATATATAGATAATATAAACTTTTAACTATTTAATCAAATTTACTTTAAAATATATATAATTTAAATTATTTTATAAATTATTTATATGATTTAATATTAATTTTTTATTAAATATTATTATTTTAATTTAAAAATAAGGTAGTTATTATAATATTTAAATTAAATAATAAATTTTTACTTTTTAAATTAAAATAATTAAATCAAATATTAAGTAAAAATTAAATTTACATATTAATTATACAATAATATTATATATAATATATATTTTATATTATAAACTAAACAAATCTTTTAATTTAGTAGTTATAATTCTACAAGGTCAAAGTTATAACACTTTAGTGTAATTTTGTCAATTGACTCTTGTAAAGTTGGAGGCAATCAAAATCATTTTAGCACTTAAATTCGTAAGCAAAACTCTACATTGGGCAGCCAACCTGTTTTTTTTTTTTTTTTAATAACTTTCTAACCCATACAAAGTTTTTAATTTCAAACATGCTAAAACGCCATTGAAAACTAAAGAGACAAAGAACCGAAGTTAAAAATAATCGATCCCACATGCAAGTTGAAGAAAGCATAAATATATATTAAATGCACAAATTAAGAACAACGAAGAAGGAAAGAGCCGGCTAAATGATCAAACAAATAACAGACAAGACAAAAAATGATACCTGTCCTAATAGCACTTACCTCGTGAAAGATGCTTTAAGTTTTTGGAAAATATAAGAAAGTATTGGTCAGCACCTGTTTGGTGAGAAAAGGAGGACAATTCCTAAGGAGTTTTCTGGACCAGGTATGCTTCTACAATCTTTTTCTTCCTGGGACTTTCTTCTACTGATTTAAGCCTATATTATTATTTTTACAAAATTAAGGGTTCTGGTATTTTGCTTTTCATGTGGTTCTTTTTTTTTTTTTTTTTTTTTTCAAGATATAGGCTTGAAAAGCATTCTTTGTGTATCACAGAAAGTTCTCTCCAAGACTCTTCTAAAGTCAGCCATCTCACCCAAGGAATAGAGCCTCATATATTGCAAAAGCAATTAATGGATTCTCAACCCCACCACCAATTACATGTCACTTTTCTTCCATATCCAGCTCCTGGCCATATGAATCCCATGGTATGCACAGCAAGGCTATTTGCCAAGCATGGTGTTGGTGTTAGTGTTACCATTATCACTACCCATGCTAATGCTTTGACATTCCAAAAAGCCATAGATAGTGACTTCAGTAGTGGATACCACATAAGAACTCAAGTGGTTCCATTCCCTGCAGCACAAGTTGGTCTCCCTGATGGGGTTGAGAACTTCAAAGATGGCACTTCTCCAGAAATGTTGGGTAAAATCAGACAGGGAGTATTGATGCTCCAAGATCAAATTGAGCTTCTGTTTCAAGTCCTGCAACCAGATTGCATAGTGACTGATATATGTTATCCTTGGACAGTGGAGTCTGCTGCGAAACTAGGCATTCCAAGGATTTTATTTTACGGCTCAAGCTACTTCTCCAACTGTGCTAGTAATTCTATCATGAAACACAGACCTCATGAGAGCTTAGTCTCTGATACCCAAAAGTTTACAATTCCTGGTTTGCCTCAAATAATAGAGATGACCTCTCTGCAGCTAGCAGAATGGATGAGGACTAAGACTCCTTTAACAGGCTACGTTGAAGCAATGTTTGAATCAGAGAGCAGAAGCTATGGGGCACTGTATAATAGTTTTCATGAACTTGAAAGTGAGTATGAGCAACTTCATAAGAGTACAGTGGGGATCAAATGTTGGACTATAGGACCAGTTTCAGCATGGATTAACAAGGATGATGAACAAAATGCCAATAGGGGACAGAAGGAGGACCTTGCACAAGAGCCAGAGTGGCTAAACTGGCTTAACTCTAAGCAGAATGAATCTGTTCTTTATGTGAGTTTTGGAAGCATCACTAGGCTTTCTCATGCTCAACTTGTTGAACTGGCTCACGGTCTTGAACATTCTGGTCATTGTTTCATCTGGGTTATCAGGAAAAAGGATGGAATTGAGAATGAAGAGAGTTTCCTGAAAGATTTTGAGAAAAGGATGAAAGAAAGCAACAAGGGATATATCATATGGAACTGGGCACCACAGCTGCTGATATTGGACCACACTGCCATTGGAGGAATTGTGACTCACTGTGGTTGGAACTCCATTATTGAAAGCTTGAATGTTGGATTGCCAATGATCACTTGGCCAATGTTTGGAGATCATTTTTTCAGTGAGAAGTTTCTAGTTGATGTATTGAAGATTGGAGTCCCAGTGGGAGCTAAAGAAAACAAGTTCTGGGCAAGCGTGGACGAGGATGCAGTGGTGGGAAGGCAAGAGATTGCAAAGGCTGTGGTACAGTTGATGGGAAAAGAAGAGAGCAGCGAAATGAGGAGGAGAGCAAGAAAACTTGGTGATGCTTCCAAGAAGACTATAGAGGAGGGTGGACACTCTTACAACAACTTGATTCAGTTGATAGATGAGCTTAAATCATTGAAAATATCTAAAGCACTTACCAGAAGCAGGTTGGATAATTGAAATGGTGCAGTAATCTAGGTGGCTTGTCATTGTTTCAATATACTGCTATATTTCAGTTTTTTTCCTATTCCATTTGCATATTTTGATGTTTTTGGCTAAGAACAAAAACTTGCTACATGATTTCTCGAGTGGAAGGAAAAACCAAACTATTTTGGCGCATTGATATGCCTACTATTAGCATGTTTGTACTTATTGAAATGATAAATAGGCTGTTTGTTTTATTACTATTTGTCACGATCTAAATTGCGACTTGGAATCTCGGATTTGATTTTGGAAGTTGAAAACTGGATCCTTTCCAGAGGAGGAACCAACTATGCAGAGCTGGAACCGACTCGACCAATCCGGGAGGATGACCAAGACCGATTCGTCTCTAATGGAGTTGCCACTAGCATTTTTATGGGGAATACTGAGAACTAGGAATGGATAAGGCAGGTCGCGAATCTAAGTCTAGGTAAGGAGTCGGTTACGCACAGGGATCATACGGTACCTCCACACGTCTATCATGTGATAATTACCCAAATTGGTTGCATGAACTAAAAAGACCCTCACATTATACTTAACATTCTGTCAACAAATGAACCTAACTTACAATGGAAAATATACAATTTTTGGATTTTTGGGATGGATAATTTGACAAGAGTGTGCTTTTTTCTCCTACGTATCACTTATTTAGTCAAAAGAGTCAAAGTTCACTTAGTTCTGGACATGCTACGAAGTGTGAGGAATGGACTATCCTTTAGGCGTCCAAGGGTTGGGTGACATTGAAGGGATGAACTTTCTATTAGGCATCCTTGGGGAAATGTTGAACTATCTATTAGGCGTTCAAGCTCAAATGACTTTAAAAGAAATGGACTATCCGTTGGGCGTCCTTGGATTAAATAACCACAGGAAAGGTTGGACTATTCATTAGGCGTCTAGGGACCTTAGAGTGACTCTAGAGAGAGATGGACTTTCCAATAGGCGTCCACAACGTAACCAGAAAAACTTATGGATAATTGTCAAGAGGCTTTGATAATAGATGCTAGTAAAGGACCGAGACTGATTCGGTGCCAAATGTGACTGGATGTAGAGATCGACTCAGCCAACTAAATCAGTGAGGACATGGTCTTTGACTATGTAAAGCTGGGACCAGTCCGAAACTCTTAAAATACAGAGATATACTTTCTAAGGCTTTATACAAAGAGGAAGACTGAGACCAACTCGGTCCATGCAAGTGCTGACTACATGTTAGCTACCTAGGCTACTTTAATTGATATTGAGAATAACAATGGCATAAAGATGCAGATGACAAACCTATGGCATGAGCTATCTACTTTATTTTAATAAGATGTATTACTTCATGACTTGGAGGACTTACCTAGTATCCAAAGGTTTAGATGGCACTTCAACTCTTTGCTTAAGTTGCTCTTTTCGCTGGGTGCTGGTGGCAGTTCTACGTTTGGAGACTCCTTCTCTTTCTTAGCTTCCACTCACGTACGAACTCTTATCTTCGCTTTACTGGCAGACTTCTGCTAATGTCTCTTTCAATCTTTTGCTCCCACTTTTTGATCTTCAAGTTATCAATCCCTTAGCTCTCAAACGTTTTCTTTTACTTCGAATTCTTTCGACCAGAAATTTTTCCGACCCTAAGTTCTTCGTTGTGATGCCTTTTATAGGCTATGCCTAAGGTCATTGGTGCATCAGATTCAGCTACGTGGATCGACCCTAGCCCCTGATTCTGGTTGTTAGTATCACCAATTCCTATGCTTCGAACAATGTGCCAGGTCGTGACATGATCACAGATCGTGGCATATTCTTATCTTGAATCCCGCTCCTTTGTCTCCTTTTCCCCCTCCTGGTTGCTTCAGGACCGACAACTACTTCAGGGATAGATGATGTGTGCGGGATCCTTGCCTCCTGGTGTTGACATGGCCTGATCCAAGGGTCCTGCGGTGTGGAGTGTACGAGCCTTTGTCCCCTCTTCCTTAGATGGACCAGTTCACGCTCTTGGAATGCATGGGATCTTATCTCCCCTGCTAACCTGGATCAATCTAGGGGTCCCATAGCATGATGAGTTCAAATTTTTTGTTTCTTCTTACTTACGTGGCTGAACTTAGGGTCCTTTTCGCTTGGCTTGACAAATTTGGGGTCCAACACTACTATGAGTACCCAATACACTACACACTGGGATGTAAAGAATTTATTGATTCAAGAATTGTAGTAATGATATATCTCTGTTAGCATTAATAAAAGAATAAATTGAAATTCTCCTTAAAAACAATTTGAAGACCAATTGGAGATGTATTAATATATGCTTTCGTTTATTTTGAAATGGTGTACACGAGGGCCTTCCTAGGTTGATTTCATGGTTCTTTGTTTCTCTTTTGACTAAATTCATATCGAAAAGTTATTCCACTCCAAAGAAATTATGGATCTAAATTCACTAGAAACAGATCTTTAATTAGAACAAAGTTGTTGTCTACTGTGATACTTACGTGATCAAGATCTTTAATTAGATTGAATTGGGGGTTTTTGGTAACCCAGTTCTTCATGTTCCTCTCTAGCTTCAGATTTTAGCATTGAATTTTAATTTGTCGTCTACTAATTCAATAATTCTTCACATTTGAGAAAGGCCTTAATGTGTGGCCTCGTTGGATATTCCTCCTTCAAATGGAGTCATATCACAATCTTCAATGCACACATAGAGTCTGGCAAATCTTAAACATCGGGTAAATCTTGTAGGAAGAGGAGACAAGTTAGTCTTTTTGACAATTTCTCTGCAATTAATGCATGACAATATTAGGAACCATTTAGATATACCAGACTGGAACCATGAATATGTGAAATTCTATATACTGAGGAACATCTTTAGCATAGGCAGTTTTTTTATCTATTATTCTATTTTTATTTATTTTAGCTTAAACCTTCTATTCTCATATATTTGTATTTGCTTCTGGACAGCGTAATAAATCAGTATTAGGAATTGCCCATGATGTCCTTCAATGATTTTTAGTTTTACTTGTAAAGAGGGCTCTTCCTCCCGACGAAGATAGGTCTTCCCGAAGGCGCCTGGGCTTAATCTTTTTGTTCTGTTTTCTTCTCTTAGTCTGGTGAATTCATTTCTTCTTGGTACTCGTTGAAGAATCTAGTGCTTGCATCCGCTCAAAAGCTCTATCAACGGAATGAATTCAAAAAATAAAGAAAAAAGGGCGTCGTAGATATTGTTTAATTTCTAATTATTTCGTATCTTTGAAACTTTTTTTCTTTTTTAAGTTGGCAATCTTCATACTCCATTACTTATGTGTGGCGGTAATGAGAGTAATAGTTTTGAAGCCATTGATTATGTTTCATGACTTTCAGTTATTGGAATTAAGATATAGTATCTTAGTTCTTCTTTAGGTTGGTGGGTTTATCCTGAAAGTTGAATTTCTTGAGCAGGTTGCAGGGGAAAATTGAACTGGAGATTGTATAGTATATGCATTTGTTGTCATGTGAAAATTTAGTTGAATGATTAGTTAGGAACAGAATCACCTGTCCCATGAAAGCTGTCACATTTCATATCCCACAGGTCAAATAATGACACATTAATTAAAAAAAATTATGGCTTAACACTATTAAATAATGTTGTTAATACCCTTTCATCTTTTGTTTTCTTCCTTACACCTTTCATGGTCTCCCTCCACTTGTTTCCGTTCTCCTTCGTGAATACCCTTTTGTCTTTCTATTTACACTGCTAAATAATTTCGTGAATACCCTTTTGTCTTCTATTTTCTCCCTTACGTGCCTCCTCCTTTCCGCTGCACAGAACTTGAAGCCAAGTGCCTCATCATCTCCTCCCACCTCTCCTCCTCCCTCTCCACCCTTCACAGCCTCTTCTTTGTTGACTCCACCTCCTTCTGCCTTCGTGGCCCATAGGCCCTCAAGATTGATCCCTCCCTCTATATTTTAATAACTCTCTACGATCCACTTGTATTATAATGCTTTCCAAGACTAAAAAATACTCCAAAATTGAGGAGCATCAAAGGAAAGAAAAAGAAGGAAACTTGTAAAATGTGGAGAAAAGAAGAAATAGTCTAAGCTCGCCACTTACCCATGTTAATGAGAAAGATAAGAATGTGATATTTGTCACAAGCCTCTTGAAAGCTTAATAAGAATTGAAGGCTTTTACTCATGACAAGATAGAGAGAATTATCCCAAAGTTGCAATGAAAACAAAATTTCATTTACTTCAAAGTTATCATTACACAAGGTGAAAGATGCTTTAAATAGGCTTTGGTTCCTTCAGAGTTTGGGTGGCCTAATAGGACTAGGGGTGTTTGTTACAAGGATTGGATGTTTATCCATGCAAGGAAGCATCTAAGCTACCTAACCAAAAAGGCTAAAACTATACTAGTTAGAAGGGGCTTCAATATAGAGGCCACAACCTTAGCGAGCTTTTGTCACTAAAGGGGTTTGAATTGGATTGATCCCAAAAGAAGAAAGTTATAGATCTTTCTCTTAGCTTTCCAAAGCCACCAAGATTCTCCAATTGGGAGGTTTGTAGCTCAAAATATGATAGAATATATGGTGTTGGCTCTTCTGGACTCCTAAGTGCTTGGTGTCTATGTTCTATGTTCTCCTTGTCCTATTGATGTTCTTCTTTTAAGGCTAGTTAGAGTCTCATTAGGCTTCCCTTCTTGAAACGAATTTTCCCTTAAGTTCAACTCCTAGTTTCTTGAATCAAAAGAAGACAAATAAATAATATGGAAAATATGACTACCCTCATAAGTTTGAGGTATGTCCAAGGTATAAGCATTGTCATTTATTTTGGTTAACATATGGATTATCCCAGTTTGTCCATCCATTTGGGGATGACAAGCAACAACTTATGAGAAATTTGGTGTCCTTATTAGAAATTATGGTCTTATGAAGTCTTACAACTTCCTTAAAGAACTCTAACTATTTTTGATTTTTCACAATTTTATTTAGTAGGGTAGTAAGGATACTAAAATTCTTTACATAGTGTTTATAGAACCTAGCTATCCCATAAAAGCTTCTAACATTTCTCATATATTTGGGTATTGGCCAACCTTGGGTGGCCTTTACCTTCTTTACATTTATCTTGACTCCTCGAGAGTCAATCACATAGCCTAAGAAGATGACTATATTATCTTGATGTTCATTCACGTGTAAATAATGCATACTATTATTAACACGAACAAAAGATGGCACATCAAGTTGATCATACTCAAACATGTGTAAGGGGTGACTAGGGTGGGCATATGACAAGAATATATCATCACCTTTTAATTCAAAAGAGTTTTTATTATCATACAAGTTAGCATATACTCTTAACAAGACACAAACCCATGATAAGTTTTTCACATCAAAGCTTCTACCCAAAGATGGACATATATGTTCACCAAATCTAGCATGATTATATGTTCACAATCTAAGTTTATTGTATGCTAATTCATTTACTTTGGCATGCATTATCCTATTATTTTCATAGTTATAACAATCAAACACATAAGTAAAGGATAGTCCATCTAACTTAGGTGCAACACTAAGAAGTAACTTGTAGTGTCCATGAGCATGTATGAAAACACCATAAAATTCAAGGGAATTTAAAGGAATATGGAAATAATTAACACAAGCTTTAGGCAACAAGCCATTTGCACAAGATATGAGATCTCTTGGAACAAGTGCAAAACTATTTGTAGAAGTCATGGTTGCTCTTGGAGTGAAGTTTATTTGATGTCCAAACAAACAATGTGGAATCTCCTTGAGCCCTTCAAGCATCTTCTCAGAACCTGTTGGTAAGTTAGCTAAAGGGGTGTTCACAACAAAACACATGTTAGTAGGCAAGCAAAATAAATGTTTCTTTCTACTAATAAGTAAATTCTCATGTTCACTCTTATTTTTATTACTTTCTTTTCTTTATTTTTCTTACCTTTATCCTCTCTTGATTTTCTCTCTTTTTCTTTCTCTTTCTTTTCTTCATCCCTTTTTTTGTTTCATCTTTATTTGATCCTTTAAAACTTCTTTAGAAAATAAGGGTTTAAGAGTTACCTTATTACCCATATGTACAAAGGAGAATTTGTTAGTAACTCCATCACGGGTTACCTTTCTATCATACTGTCATGGTCTCCCCAAAAGGACATGAGTAGGTTTCATTAGAACTACATCACTAAGAATTCCATCTTTGTACTTGCCCAATGTGATGGCAATTGATACCTACTTATCCATAATTGTTTCTCCATGCTCACTAAACTATTGAAGTTTATAAGGTTTAGGATGGGGAATAGTAAGAACACAAAGTTTATCAAGTAGTCTTTGATTAGTAACATTTACATTGCTTCCTCCATCTATTATTAATGAACAACATTTGCCTTAGATTAAGCACCCAGAGTGAAATATATTTCGTCTTTGAAAATTGGTCATCTCCAATAAAGGTGCTCATCAATTTTCTAACCATTAAGAGGTCTCCTCCATAAGGTGCCTTTTCACTTGAGTAACCACTTTCACTACTTGATGTTGATGTTTCTGCTTGAGAACTTCCACTTTCAACATCTCCATTCTCTCTTAGGAACATTGTCCTCTTGTTGGGACAGTGAGAGGCAATATGACCTTTACCTAAACACTTAAAAAATTCAATGTTACTTGATTTGGAAGTGTTAGGATTAGAGACACTTACTTTATTTATCTCATCTTTTTTACCTTTGAAGGGTGCACTCCCCTTCTTAGTACTTTTGTACCTTTTTGGTAGTTCATCTTCTCTTTTCTCCTTACCCTTCCAATTGGAGCTTGGGGTAGGGTAAGATCTTTTTCCATGTCTTTTAAGTTGAAATTCAACTTTTTCAGGCTTGGTGTGTGATAAGCTTCAAGTTGGTCATCACTTCTCTTATCAAAATACTAGATTTTCCTAAGCTAAAGTAGCACAAGGTCAACCTAGGTCATTCTTCTCAAGGACACTTTTGTTCCTATATTTCTAAGGTATAAGGCTGGTAAAGATTGTTAAATTGAGTATGTAGGATGCAGACTCTAACAAAGAATTGTAAATAGGGATTTGAACATAAAAGTAAATTTACAAGAATCGTAAAGAACAATTAAAGAATGTGAAGATTATAGACTATCAAGGGTTACTAAGACTATTAAGATTGCTTTAGTTTATTATGACTCCTATGACGTATTTACCTTATCATTATCCTAGTTTACCACTTACTGATTTTAATTCTAATTCTCACTATGTCAATAATTCCTCATCAATTCAATTACCTACGACGATTGCCGAACATTCGTCTCATACTAACTAAGGACTTAAACAATCACTGCCTCGAGTTTGGTAGGGAATACACACTTGATTGATGTAGATTACCTAAAGATTATCTATTTTATTGTTAGAATGGTTCTGATTGGCTCCTAAACTAACGTGTTCTAATCCTTACTGCACATAATCGTGATTAAGCAAGGAAAAGATTAAGCTAATAAAAATCAAACATCATAGCAAAACAGAGCTACAATCATTCATTAATTAACTTGGAATGTCTGATAAGGCATATTTTGTACACCTTATAAGGACCTAAGATGGGTGTTCTAGAGATCAATTAATGTCTAAGAATGGAGTCTTAGCTGAGATTCATATTATGGACCGAGAAATAAAGAAATCATAAATTTGTGCTAATTTGATAATCTTAGCTAGTAAAAGAACTCATTCCTTTTTCTTATAAGGTCAGCATAGATGATCTCGGCCCATCATGAGAAGCCTTGGCTCAGGAGAGTCATTTTGGCTAGACCGACTCAGAATCGAACGTCTCTGTAGATCCAGCAGCCCAATGAGGAGCAGCCAAGCACACTGTCCATGTGGCAGTCCAGGTCAACATCGATCCAGCTCAACTGCCACATCACTTCTAAGAAGCTTAAGTCACGCAAGGGTAGAATAGGAGATTTAGTTTGAAATTCTATCAGGATCATTGGTTAGCGCGTTTAGCAGAACCAACTCATGTATATAATGTAGGAGTTGAGTGCGTTTAGATTGTTGAATTCATACTTTCCATTTCCCTGTTTTTCTCATTCTTGCTCTCATTCTCTACACTCATGGTGGTGCACGGTGCTCTCAACGGTGCTTCTCTCAATTGAGGAAGTGTAGGTCAGAAACCGAGAAGCCGAAGATCGTTAGAGGAGATCGCTTGTATTACCAACGCACTCTGGTGGATCCGATCCTCAGCATTCTGGCTAGTAGAGGTGAACCATTGCCGTTCGACTATGGCGATCGTTGTGGAATACAAATCCACTGAATTCACACCTTGCGTTTGTATTTTGCTCTTAATAATATGAGTGCTTTTTGATTCTGATCTCCATTTGCATTCCTATACTTTAGTTCACTATTTGCGTTGCGATTGCATAAAGTGACGTGAATCATGTTGAACTAAGCCGATCGGAACTGGTTTAACTAATTCAGTAGGTAATCAACTAGAGAACCTAATTGAGAATCTAAAATCAACTTTGAGCCTAATCCCTGCCAACTAATGAGGTAGCGATCACGTAATTCCTCGGAATGATAATGGACGAACATTTGACGATTGTCATAAGAAAACTGAAGGTTGATACGGATTGTAACTGGAGTGAATGGACCAGAATAGACTTGATTATTGAGACTGAACATGAACATAGTAGTAGCTTAGCTTAATTGCATTCACGTCTTAGTTTACTTTCTGTCTATTGTTACTTACACTTCAAAACCCCTTGTTTCCTATGTTTCAGTCCGAGACAGAGTCAGCTCGACTCTGTCGCGTCTGTCAACGCTTAGCCGAGACTATGTTGGATAAGTGTCAATCGAGACCATGTCGAACTAGTCTCTATCAAGAGTAACTTGGCCTCCAGTCGAGAGTGAGTCTGCATTCTACACCTGAGTTCTATATCACTTAGTTTTCACATTAAAGTCACATTTGAGCACACTGTTTCCTTGAGAAAATTTGATCTAGGGTTGACTATACTATGGTTAACTTTAGTTTATTTGATACGCATTGAGACGACTAAAAATACGCTTATCAAATTGGCGCCGTTCCCGGGGACACAAGTGTTCTTGTGTGCCAAACTTGAGTGAAACTGAATCTCGACTCTATAAAATGCATGTCTATCAGTCCAATTATAGAGTCTTGTCTCTGTTTGGATCCTGAATAATACAACATGCTAAGTTGGTATTAATTCTTGTACCTTTACTTTTCTTTTTGCAATTGATATTTGTTTCTAATAACTAATTTTGTTTTTGTTTTTGCTTTGTATAATTGACCATAACCTTTCTGCATAATTTTTTTTACAATGCATGACTAGGAGTAGCACTGATCTTTTGTATGATTTAGATCCTAAGATAGAATTAACTTTGTGTAGGTTAAGGAAAGCTAGAAATATAGTAGTAAGTAATAGTTCTGATTCTGTTTCTAGTTCTGACAATAACAATTATGCCACTAACAGTTTTGATTTTGTTGAATATAGTAGCACTAGAATTTTTGCAAAACATATGGAGAACAATGAAAGAACTCTAAAGGAGCTGGCTACACCCGATGTAATGTACCAACCTTGGTGCATCCAGTACCCTCAACTAGAACCAACTCAAACATATGAATTGAAATATGGTCTTATAAACTTGTTGCCTAAGTTTCATGGTCTTGCAGGAGAAGACCCCCACAAACATTTGAAAGAATTCCATGTGGTTTGTTCCACAATGAGACCGTAGGGGATACTAGAAGATTATATCAAAATGAAGGCATTTCCATTCTCCTTGGACGGAGCAGCAAAAGATTGGTTGTACTTACAGCCAATTCTCTTTAACACCTAGGGAGACATGAAGCGTATGTTCTTTGAAAAGTTCTTTCTGGCATCCAAAACCCCGACCATCAGGAAGGAAGTATGTGGGATAAGGCAACATTCTGGAGAAATTCTGCACGAGTACTAGGAAAGATTCAACAAACTGTGTGCCACCTGTCCACATCATCAAATTAGTGAACAATTGCTGATCCAGTATTTCTATGAAGGTTTGTCAATGATGGACAAAAGCATGATTAATGTTGCCAGTGGAGGAGCATTAATGGATAAAACACCAGCAACAGCAAGGCATTTGATCTCAAATATGGCAAGTAATACACAGCAGTTTAGGATCAAAGGACCTAGCCAATCCCGGATGGTGAATGAAATTGGTGCAGCTTCTAACTTGAGGCTGGAAAACCAACTGTCCGAACTGACATCTCTGGTAAGGCAACTTGCTGTTGGACAACACCAACCAAACATGGTAGCCAAAGTCTGTGGCATATGTACTTCCGTGGAGCACCCCACTGACTTATGCCCTACGTTACAAGAAATCGAGTCTGACCAGTTAGAGATTGTTGGAACAATAGGTGGATATCAGTACAGGAAGTAGTCGTATCAGAGTCGGCCATTTGATAATCAACAATATGGAAAACAACCATTTCGGTTAGGGCCGAGTCAAGGGCAACATTCAGCTCAACAATTCGGATCCTCACCGAATGTGCCTCAAGGACCAACAGGTTATCATCAATCAACCCCACAATATCAAGCACCAACGTTCCAACAACAGCAACAATAGAGAATGCCACCTCAAAGCAATTCTCCATCTATGGAGGACCTGATGAAGCAACTTGCAGCCAACAATTTGGAGTTTCAGCAATCTGTAAGCTTTAGCAACATGCAGTTCCAGCAAAATATGAATGCCACCAACCAAGACCTCAAAACACTGATAGGACAATTAGCCAACACTGTGAGCCATTTAAAGTCAGCCGGATCCAGCAACCTTCCCTCACAAACAATTCTGAATCTGAGAGGGAACGTGAGTGCAGTCACACTAAGAAGCGGAAAAGAACTATCCCAACTAGCACCGTAGCTGCCGAGATCAGCCAGGGCCGACTCCAAACCAGATGCCAACTCACAGGTGCAGTAGAAAGAAAAAACTGTCCCATTGCCATTTCCAACTCGGACCGTCTCAATAAGGAAACCAAAGTCTGATGAAGAACTGCTAAAGATGTTCTGCAAGGTGGAAATCAACATTCCACTCCTTGACACCATCAAGCAGATTCCTAAGTACACAAAATTCCTTAAGGAATTGTGTGAGCATAAGAGGAAGATGAAAGGGAGTGTAGAAGTTAGAGGCATAGTGTCGACGTTAACCAAGAATGAAGAAGTCATTACAGGAGCACAAGGACTGTCGAAGAAATGCAGAGACCCCGAATCTTTTTAGTCCCATGCACCATTGGCAAATATATCTTTGCTAATGCCATGTTGGACCTAGGGGCCTCAATCAATGTCATGCCAACTTCAATCTACAAAGCCTTGAATTTTGGTGATCTGGAACCTATAGGGATGACAATACAGTTAGCAAATAAAAGCGTTGTTCAACCCTTACGTGTCCTAGAGGATGTTCTTGTCCAAGTGAACGAGCTATTTTTCTAGATGATTTCTACGTGCTGGATATGGAGGACGAAACATCCGGACAAGGATGAACCTTGATTCTAGGGAGACCATTCCTAATGATAGCCAGAACAAAGATTGATGTGCATGCTGGGACTCTCTCAATGGAGTTTGGTGATACATTGGTGCAATTCAATATTTTCTAAGCCATGAAGCACCCCACCGAAGACCATTCCCTCTTTGGCATTGATCTGATTGATGAACTAGTTGAGGAATACTTCCAACTAGACAGCCACAGTGAAGATATTGACAATTTTGCTGAAAGAACTGATTCAATTGGTTGCCTAAGGTCCACCTCAGAAGAAGAGGTCGACTATGCTAAATCAGGGGAAGTACATAATCTTTCCGACTCCATGGAGAATAATAATGACATTGCCGACTTGGACTTTGAAGCTGAATTGCTCGAAGTATTGGACCAAGTGTGCAAGCATGAGAACTTGGAGTACTTTATTGAAGCAGAAGTTCAAGTTGCCAAAACCAAGAAGTTATTATCAGCACAACTGGAAACCATATTCACGACCGAATACGAGTTGGCCAAAGGAAGTCGAGACCAAGAGAGGACTGAAGTCATCTCGGCCAAAAAGACAATAGTTAAGGCCGATCGGCATGTACAAATGCATGCCGAGACCATCCCAGCCAAGGAAGACTGATGAGTCACAATTTATACATCTTTTAGACACCTAAGAAGGAGGTTTGCAAGACTATTCGGTGCTTAAGGATGGATTGTTAGCTAAGATTCATTTTATGGGCTTAAATACAGAGAAAATACAAATCTGTGTTAATTAAAATTTCTTAGCTAATAAAAAGTATCACTCCTTCTTCCTACAGGTCAAGTTGAGTTGACCAGGGTCAACAGAAGAGTCTCAATCGAGATGAAGTCGTCCCGGCCAGACCGACTCCATCTCGGCCAAGTCAGAGTCGTCTCGGCAGTCCTTGACTTGCGGCCCAACAGCCCAATAGAGTGGCTCAATTTTATTGACCACATCAGCTATCCAGCTCGGAGGCCACCTCAACGTCAGCTCAGCTGCCATGTCACTCCTAGGGAATCTGCCATGTCACGTTAGAAGATCTGCATAGGGGTAGAATAGGACATTCACAGTGTAATTCTGTTAGGATTCGTTAGGATTAGCATATAGGAGGAGCTGTACACTTTTTACACGTCTTTTGAATTCACTTTAATTCCATACTCAATATACCCATTTTCTCGCTCTCGCTCTCTCCATTTTCACGGTGGTGCACGGTGCTCATTGGCGTTTCTCTCGATTGAGGAAGTGCAGGTCTGAGACTGGGAAGCTGAAGTCTGCCAGAGGGGACCGATCAGACTATTGACGCACTGTGGTGGAGCTAATCCTCAACGTTCAGGCTAACGGAGGTGAACCACCACCATCAACCATGGCGATCGTCGTGGAAGATGGATTCATCTGAATTCAGAACCACTATATTTGTATTCTATTTCTGTTAATCAATTTCATTCTGCAATTCTTATCTCCATTCTCTTCCTCTACTTTAATTCATGATTTGATCCGCAATTGCAATTAAATTGTGAACAATGTTAAGCTAAGCCGATTGGAACTGGTTTGACTAATTTAGTAGGTAATCATTTGGCGATTGTTAACTGAGAACCTAAAATCAACTCTGAACTTAATCCCTACCAACTGATGAGGTAGCAATTGCATAAATCCTCGGTATGGCAATGGACGAACCTTTGGCGATTGCCATAAGACTTCCCAAGGCTGATATGGACTGAGAACTGGAGCGTGGAACCTGGACTGAACTTGGATTAATGGGACTGAATATGAACACAGTTATATAATAATAATAATAATAGATAACTAGTAACAGTAGTTTATGTTTACTGCATTCATAGTCTTAGTTTACTTTCTGCTTTACTTGCATTCCAAACCCCCCTGTTTATTGATTTTTAGTCTGAGACAGAGATAGTCCATCTCTGTAGCGTCTGTCTGCACTCAGCCGAGACCAAGCCGGATTATCTCTGTCGAGATCATCTCGGCTCAATCTCTATCGAGAGCGACTCGGCCAGTGCCGAGGAGAGTCAAAACTTTACATCTCAAATTCTACGTCACTTCGCTTAACACCAAATCACAACTGAACGCACTGTGTCCTTGAGAAGAATGACCTAGGGTTGGCTATGCTATAGTTAGCTTTAGTTATTTGATAAGCGTTGAAACGACTGAAAAAGAATATCATTATCAAAGACCAGAAGCAAGCAAGAGCCGTATTCATTTTGGACAACAAGGTTTCGTCTAGATTCGACTTCAAAGCTAAACAAAGAGTCGAGTCTAACTCCAATCCAACAAGAACTAACTCGATAAAAAGGAGTCAGCCACAATAACCAAAGGCTGAGATCATGTCGGCACACCTGGTGCCGAGCTCAACTCAAGTTGGCCAACCGGATCTTAAAACATCTCATAACAATCCTTCATCACCGTCACCACCCATGGAATTAAAGCCATTGCCAAAACACTTAAAATATGCCTATCTGGATACTCAACAACAACTTCTAGTTATCATTGCTAACAATCTCCACCAAGAGTAGGAGGATAAATTGTTGCAAGTCCTAAGACAACATAAGAAGGTAATTGGGTGGAAACTCTTTGACCTCCTTGGAATAAATCCCTCCATCTGCATGCATAGAATTTTACTGGAGGAGGCAGCTAAGCCCATAAGGCAAAAACAAAGAAAGATGAATCCAACCATCCTAGACGTGGTCAAGAAAGAGGTCACAAAACTCCTTGCTGTAGGGATCATCTACCCCATCTCGGATAGTCAATGGGTGAGCCCTATGCAAGTAGTGACAAAGAAGTCTGGGATGATTGTCATGAAAAACCAACATGACGAGTTGGTACCTATACGGATTCAGAATAGCTAGTAAGTCTGCATAGACTACAAAAGATTAAATCAGGAAACTCGCAAGTATCACTTTCCTTTGCCTTTCATAGATCAAGTCCTGGAAAAATTATTAGCAAAGTCCCATTACTGTTTTCTGGATGGTTTCTCCGGTTACATGCAAATCCATATAGAACCTGAAGATCAACACAAGACTACCTTCACCTGCCCATTTGGCACCTTTGCATACACTCGCATGCCATTTGGCCTGTGCAATGCCCCAAGCACATTTCAACGTTGCATGACAAGCATCTTCTCGGACCTGCTACAAGATTGCATGGAGGTATTCATGGACGACTTCACTGTGTATGCAGCCTCATTTGACGCATGTTTGGATAACCTATCCAAGGTGTTGACGAGATGCATTGATACAAATTTAGTACTTAACTTCGAAAAATGCCATTTTATGGTGATAGAGGGAATTGTGGTTGGACACCTGGTATCCAACAAAGGCATTGAGGTTGATAAATCTAAGATAGATATCATCACCTCCCTTCCAAACCCCGCTTTTGTGCGGGAAGTTTGCTCATTCTTAGGACATGTAGGTTTCTACAGAAGATTCATCAAGAATTTCAGCAAACTTGCCCTGCCACTGTCCAAGCTACTACAGAAGGATGTGGAATTCAAGTTTGACCAGCCTTACATTGAGGCCTTTTAGGAGCTGAAGAACCGACTTACATCCGCTCCCATTCTTCAAGCACCAAATTTGGATCTACCATTTGAGTTCATGTGCGATGCATCTAATTCAGCATTAGGAGCTGTCTTAGGCCAAAGAGCTGGAGTCGACAAGCCAGTGCATGTGATTGCCTATGCATCTCAAACAATGGACCCAGCTCAGTCAAACTACACAACAATAGAGAAGGAGCTTTTGGCAATTATGTTTGCCCTAGATAAATTCTGCCCATACCTTCTCAGTTCAAAAATCATTTTATTCTTTGACCATGTCGCATTGAGATGCTTGTTGAAGAAACCAGATACCAAGCCGAGACTGATCCAGTGGATGCTCCTTTTCCAAGAATTTGACATAGAAATAAGAGATAAGAATGGTGTTGAGAACTTTGTAGCAGATCATCTAAGTAGAATTGGAAGGGAAAGCGAACCAATGCCTATCAGAGATGAATTCCCAGATGAGAAGCTGTTGCACATCACAACGCTTACACCATGGTTTGTAGACATCTGCAATTTTGTAGCAGCATCTCAATTCCCACAAGAGGCATCTTGGCTATATAAAGAAAAACTCCGAAGTGATGCTAAATACTACATTTGGGATAATCCTTACTTATGGAGACTTTGTAGTGATCAAGTTATTCGTAGGTGCATCCCTAAAGTCGAGGTCAATTTGGTCTTCCAACTCTGCCATGCAGCACTTGGAGGCGGACACTATGTAGCAACTCGGACTTCCAGGAGAGTGCTTGATTGTGGCCTTTATTGGTCCACTATCTTAGAGACGCTTATTAGTTCGTCTCCACCTGCGACAAATGCCAAAAAGCTGGAATGGCAATTACCAGAAGGCATGAAATGCCCCAACAACTCATCCTATTCTGTGAAGTTTTTAATGTGTGGGGTATTGATTTCATGGGGCCATTCCCAATCTCCAATGGTTATTCTTACATTTTGTTGGTCGTATATTACGTGTCAAGATGGGTAGAGGCCATAGCTACCAAGACCAATGATGCCAAGGTCATAGTGGATTTTCTAAAATCCAACATCTTTTGCTGGTTTGGTGTGCCTAAAGCGCTCATAAGTGACCAAGGCAGTCACTTCTACAATAGAGCCATGTCCTCCTTGCTCCATAAGTATGAGGTGATACATAGAATTGCTACAACCTATCACCCCTAGATTAATGGCCAAGCTGAAGTTTTCAATAGGGAAATAAAGAAAATGTTGCAAAGATGACCAATCCAAGTAGGAAGGACTGGAGTCGACTCCTTGAGGACACTCTATAGGCACATAGAACTGCATACCGAACGCCGTTGGGGATGTCTCCCAACCTGATTGTCTTCGATAAAGCCTGTCATCTTCCTGTGGAAGTAGAACACAGAGCTTACTGAGCGGTAAAGTAGTGCAATCTGGATTATGACCAAGTAGGGAAGCAGAGACAATTCCAATTGCAAGAATTGGATGAGTTGTGCTTGGAAGCCTACGAGAACTCTCGAATCTATAAGCAGAAAGTAAAAAAATTCCATGATCAATAGATCTTGAGGAAAGAGTTCCGAGTCGGCCAGAAAGTACTACTGTTCAATTCACGTTTGAAGCTCATAGCAAGTTGATGATGTGCGTTTTTACAGTCGTTTTACGCGCTTATCAAATAACTAAAGCTAACTATAGTATAGCTAACCCTAGGTCATTCTTCTCAAGGACACAGTATGCTCGGTTGTGAATTGGTGCAAAGTGAAGTGGAGTAGAATCTGAGATGTAAGTACTGACTCGTCTCGGCAATGGCCGAGTTGCTCTCAACAGAAACTGAGCCGAGTCGACCTCAACAGAGACGATCCGGCTTGGTCTCGGTTAAGTGTAGACAGACGCTACAGAGGTGGACTATCTCTGTCTCAGACTTAGAAATCAAGAAATAGGGGGGTTGGAGTGCAAGTAAAGCAGAAAGTAAACTAAGACCATGAATGCAGTAAACATATACTACTATTACTAGTTATCTATTATTATTACTATATAACTGTGTTCGTGTTCAATCCTGTATGTTCAAATGTAGTCCAATTTCCACACTCCAGTTCTCAGTCCATATCAGCCTGTGGTAGTCTTATGGCGATCGCCAAACATTCGTCCGTTGCCATACCGAGGAATTACGCAATCGCTACCTCATCAGTTGGCAGGGATTAAGTGTAGAGCTGATTTTAGGTTCTCGATCAACAATCGTTAAGTGATTACCTACTGAATTATTTAAACCAGTTCCAATCGGCTTAGCTTAACATTGTTCATATTCAAATGCAATCGCAATTCAAACATGAATTAAAGAAGAGGAAGGAGACAGGAGATATGAAATGCAGAATGAAATTGATTAACAGAAACAGAATACAAATACAGTGGTCCTGAATTCAGGTGAATCCATCTTCCACAACGATCTCCATGGTTGATGGTGGTGGTTCACCTCCGTTAGCCTGAGCGCTGAAGATCAGCTCCACCATAGTGCGTCAGTAGTCTGATCGGTCCCCTCTAGCAGACTTCGGCTTCCTAGTCTCAGACCTGCACTTCATCAATCGAGAGAAATGCCAATGCAGCACCGTGCTCCACTAGGAATAGAAGGATGAGGGCGAGGAGATGGAGTAAATGAAGTGTATTAAGAGTGAATTCAAAGACAGGACGTGTAAAAAGTGCACAGCTCTTCTTATATATACACCAGTTGAGCAGCTAGATGCTAACAAAATATCCTAACGAATCCTAACAGAATTACACTGTGAATGTCCTATTCTACCCCTATGGAGATCTTCTAACGTGACATGGCAGATTTCCTAGGAGTGACATGGCATTTGAGTTGACGCTGAGATGGCATTTGAGCTGACGCTGAGATGGCCTCCGAGCTGGATAGCTGACGTGGTCAATACAATTGGGCCTCTCTACTGGGCTGCTAAGCTGCATGGCATGGGTTGCCAGGACGACTCTATTCCTGTCGAGATGGAGTCGGTCTGGCCGAGACGACTTCATCTCGGCTGACACTCCTCTGTTGACCCTGGTCAACTCGGCTTGACCTGCAGAAGAAGGAGTGATACTTTTATTAGCTAAGAAATCTGAATTAACACAGATTTGTATTTTCTCTGTAATCGAACCCATAGAATGAATCTTAGCTAACAATCCACTCTTAAGCACAGAATAGTCTTGCAAACCTCCTTCTTAGGTGTCTAAAAGATGTATAAATTGTGACTCATCACACCCCCACACTTACCCTTTTGCACTCCTGGGCAAAATAAAATGAAAATCATCAAGGGGAAATTTTTAAAGGTAGAAAAGAATTTTCTTCACTTGGCTTCCTTTAGTTCAACCGAGACAGAGTCGGTACTCATTCACTCTGAGATTGAGATACTCTAACAATCCGGAAATTACTCCTTCCGCGCTCTAGGCAAATTTATGACCTGCTGACAAGAGAAGGTAACCAAGAGTGACAAAGCTCTCTTTTAGGCAAATAACTCCCTCATTTCTCACGTGTCTGGGCTTGTATTTACACTCAACATTTGTGGAACTGATATTACCATACTTTGGCGAATCTCTCTTCTTACACCTGCAAAAACACACACAGTTATGATCACTAGGACTTCTTTTCGGCTTGTAGCGAGGCTGGGTCACGGGTAGGATAGAATATGGGAAAACTAGCTTCAGGACCCACGAGGAAGAGAGGAGCAATAGGGAGTAAGCTTTATCAGCTTGAGGGATAACCCAGGATGCTGTCAATTCCTCCTTCTTGCTGCTACCAGCGCATTTTCTTTTCTTTTTATTATTATACAACTCATGCAGCTGTTTTCTTTCTTTATTCGTTTCAGCTCAGATTTTCAACTGCTACTTCCTCTTTTTCTCTTTCCTTTCTTTCACTTGCTTTTATTCTTTTTCTTGCATTTTCAAGCCTTAGAGGGTGCTGAACAACCTTTTGCTTCCTGGAGTTCCCCCACACTTGATCATGATTTACTCCCAAAACAATTCTAAAACTCCTCTGCTCCTTGAAGGTGAGGTTGATTCATGGTTTTTCTGGCCTTGGCTTGTAGTGAACTATTAGGAAGAATGGTTACATTAGACTCAAAAGGGGTAAACAACAGACACATTTGTTCAGGTAGGCTTTATTTGGCTCAGGGCTTATAAGAAACATGGCCTAGATCATGTCATTCCTGCATGTGAGAACAGTTGTATCCAGAGAGTTAAGGCAAAATGTAGAATATGCAGTTGTCATGAATGCAAAAATCACACTAGAAAAAGAGGAGAAATGGCAAGATGTAAGCCATCAATGTTTACAAGGCTCAAAATCTCATACAGGTTGTATTTTCTCTGACACAGGGGGTTTCCTTCTTAGATTCTCAATCAACTATTGACTAGAGTTCAAGATTTTCATTCCCCTCAAGCTAGAGAAATCTCTTGCCACAGTTGCAGAGTTACTTCCCACTGACTTATTCAAACTTTCAAAAGCCAGTTCAAGATTCTTTTCCAAACAATTTTACTTTTGACAATCCATTTGAAAATTCTGATTAGGAGGAAAGATTAAAGGTAAATGACAAAATTGAAACTCTGCCAGGACGAAGAGGTTCCGGATCCGGCCGAGATGGCACAGAACCGGCATGGACTCGGCTTAGGCAGCTTTTATTGAAAAACATGACAAAATGACGCAACTGAAAGAAAACAACAAAGTGATTAAAACTAACAAAACAAAAATTAAAATTAGCAGAGTTCAGGAGAGTGGGAACAAAGTTAAGACACAACAATTGAGATACTGTATATTTATCCCCCCCTCCACACTTAAAATCTGCATTGTCCTCAATGGGAGGCAGGGTCATCTATAGATGCTGGTTCCATCAATGATATTATCTCCATGTCATGAGTGATAGGCGCTGGACCTTCATGGAATGGCTTAATCTGATGCCCATTGACCTGGAAGGTGCTGTTGTTGTGTTCATCTTTTAGCTGTACTGCACCATGGGGAAACATATTAGTGATAACAAAAGGCCCATCCCATCTAGAACGTAGTTTACCTGCAATGAGCTTGAGGCGTGAGTTAAACAAGAGAACTTTCTGGCCCACTCGGAATTCTTTTCTCAGGATCTGCTGGTCATGGAATCGCTTGATTTTCTGCTTGTAGATCATAGAGTTTTCATATGCTTCCAAGTGGAGTTCATCTAACTCTTGCAGCTGAAATTTTCTCTGCTCTCCTGCTTGGTCATAAGCCAAATTGCACTGCTTAACAGCCCAGTATGCTCTGTGTTCTAGCTCCACAGGAAGGTGACAGGCTTTACCGAAAACAATCCTATAGGGAGACATCCCTAAAGGTGTTCGGTATGCAGTTCTATGAGCCCAGAGAGCATCCTCAAGGAGGCGGCTCCAGTCCTTCCTGCTGGGATTGGTCATCTTTTGCAATGTTTTCTTGATTTCCCTATTGAACACCTCTGCTTGGCCATTTGTTTGGGGGTGGTAGGCAGTAGCAATTTTGTGTGCTACTCCATATTTTTGAAGAAGGGAAGCCATAGCTCTATTACAGAAGTGACTGCCTTGGTCACTTATTAGTGCTTTTGGCACACCGAACCTGCAAAAAATATTGGACTTCAAAAAGTCTGTAACCACTCTTGCATCATTTGTTCTGGTGGCAATGGCTTCTACCCATCTTGATACATAATCCACGGCCAGCAGAATGTATGAGTAGCCATTGGAGACTGGGAATGGCCCCATGAAGTCTATTCCCCAAACATCAAAGATTTCACAGAATTGGATGGGTTGTTAGGGCATTTCATGCCTTCTGTTCATGGCCACTCCTGCTCTTTGGCAATTCTCGCAGGTGGAGACGAATTCATGCGCGTCCCTGAAGATAGATGGCCAGTAAAGGCCATAGTCTAGTACTTTCCTGGCAGTCCGAGTTGATCCATAGTGACCGCCTCCAGGTGCCGAGTGGCAGAACTGGAGAACCGAATTGAACTCGGCTTCATGAATGCACCTGCGGATGATCTTGTCATTACACAGTCTCCAAAGGTAGGGATCATCCCAAATGTAGTATTTGGCATCGCTTCTGAGTTTATCTTTGTATGCCCGAGATGCCTCTGGTGGAAACTGAGATGCTGCAACAAAATTACAAATGTCAGCAAACCATGGTGGAGACGTTTTTATATGTAGCAATTGCTCATCACGGAACTCGTCTCGGATAGGCATCGGTTCGCTTTCTTTCTCAATTCTACTTAGATGATCTGCTACAGAATTCTCAGCACCCTTCTTGTCTCTGATTTCCAGGTTGAATTCTTGAAGAAGAAGGATCCACCTAATCAGTCTTGGCTTAGCATCGGGCTTCTTCAGCAAGTACCTCAAGGCAGCATGGTCAGAGAACACAATTATCTTGGAACCGAGAAGGTAGGAACGAAATTTGTCCACGGCAAAAACTATTGCCAAGAGCTCCTTCTCAGTTGTTGTGTAGTTTTGCTGGGCCGGATCCATAGTTCTGGATGCATAGGCTACCACGTGCGCTGGTTGGCCGGCTCGAGCCCTTTGGCCGAGAAACGGCTCCCAATGCCGAGTTGGATCGTCACACATCAATTCAAAGGGAGGTCGATCGGTGCTTGCGGGATGGGGACGGATGTGAGTCTTCTCTTCAACTCCTGAAATGCTTCCATACGGGGCGGTCAAAGTTGAATTCCACATCATACGTAGCGGCTTGGGACAGAGGCAAGGCAAGTTTACTGAAATTTTCGATGAATCTCCTGTAGAAACCTGCGTGTTCGAAGAATGAGCGAACCTCCCGCACAGAAGCGGGGTTTGGAAGGGAAGTAATGATATCTATCTTTGCTTTGACTACCTCGATGCCCTGTTGGAGACCAGGTGTCCCAACACTATTCCTTCAGTCACCATGAAGTGACATTTTTCGAAATTGAGCACGAGATTTGTGTCAATGCATCTCTTCAACACTCTTGATAGATTACTCAGACATGCATCAAATGAATCGGCATATACCGTGAAATGTACTCGGAGCATTGCAGAGGCCAAATGGCATGCGTGTGTACGCAAACGTACCAAATGGGCAGGTGAAGGTTGTCTTATGTTGATCTTCAGGGACTATATGGATTTGCATGTAGCCTGAGAATCCATCTAGAAAGCAGTAATGGGATTTCCCTGCTAACTTCTCAAGCATCTAGTCAATGAAAGGCAGAGGAAAGTGATCCTTACGAGTTGCTTGGTTTAATCTTCTGTAGTCAATGCACACTCGCCAACTGTTCTGAATCCTAGTTGGTACCAGTTCATCCTGCTGATTTTTCATGACAGTCATCCCGGACTTCTTTGGCACCACTTGCACAGGGCTCACTGATGAGTCACAATTTATACATCTTTTAGACACCTAAGAAGGAGGTTTGCAAGACTATTCTATGCTTAAGAATGAACTGTTAGCTAAGATTCATTTTATGAGCTCAAATATGTAGAAAATACAAATTTGTGCTAATTTAGATTTCTTAGCTAATGAAAGTAACTCTTCTTCTTTTGCAGGTCAAGCCGAGTTGACCAAAGTCAACAAGGGAGTCCCGGCCAGAGATGAAGTCGTCCTTGACCGGCTCCATCGGCCGAGTCAGAGAATCGTCTCGGCAATCCTTGACTTTATTGACAGCCCGGCGAAGAGTGGCCCAAGTATATTGTCCACATCAGCTATCCAGCTTGGAGGCCACCTCGGCGTTAGCTCATCTGCCATGTCACTCCTTGGAAATCTGCCATGTCACGAGAGAAGATCTGCATAGGGGTAGAATAGGACATTCGCATTGTAATTCTGTTAGGATTCGTTAGGATTAGCTAATCATAGCTCGTGTATATATAGGAGGAGCTGTGCCTTTGTTTTAGACGTCCTTTTTTTGAATTCACTCTTTTCGCACATCAATTACTTCATCTTCTTCGCCCTCATCCTTTCATTCTGGTGGTGCACGGTGCTGCATTGGCGTTTCTCTCGTCGAGGAAATGCAGGTGCGAGGCTGGGAAGCCGAAGTCTGCGGAGGGGCCGTCGGACTCTTGACGCACTCTCGGGTGGGGCTGATCCTCCGCGCTCGGGCTAACGGAGGTGAACCACCACCATCAACCATGGCGATCGTCGTGGAAGATGGATCCACCTGAATTCGGACCACTGTGTTTGTATTCCGTTTCTGCTAATCAATTCCATTATGCATTTCTTCTCTTGGTTCCCTTCCTCTTCTTTAGTTCACGAATTGAATCGCGATTGCATTTGAGACGTGAACAATGTTAAGCTAAGCCGATTGGAACTGGTTTAACTAATATAGTAGGTAACCATTTAACGATTGTTAATAGGGAACCTAAAATCAGCTCTGAACTTAATCCATAGCCCTGATGAGGTAGCGATTGCATAAATCCTCGGTATGGCAATGGGCCGAATATTTAGCGTCGTCATAAGACTACCCAAAGGCTGATATGGACTGAGAACTGGAGTGTGGAATCTGGACTGGACTTGGACTAATGGAACTGAACATGAACACAGTTATATAATGCTAATAGATAATTAGTAACAGTAGTATACATTTACTGCATTCATAGTCTTAGTTTATTTTTCTGCATTACTCGCATCCCAACTCCCCGTTTCTTTGCTTTCTTTCTTTGTTTTCTGGTTGAGGCAGAGGTAATCCGCCTCTGTAGCGTCTGTCTGTACTCGGTCGAGACCAAGCCGGATAGTCTTAACTTGAGACCATCTCTGTCGAGACCGTCTCTGCTCGGTCTACGCCAAATGCGACTTCGGCTACAACCGAGGAGAGTCTACACTTCACATCTCAGATTCTGCATTGTTTAACTTGACACTAAATCACAATTGAGCACACCTTGTGTCCTTGAGAGAAAAATGACCTAGGGTTGACTATACTATAGTTAGCTTTAGTATTTGATAAGTGCGTTGAAACGACTATAAAGCGAGACATCATCAAATTGGCGCCGTTCTTAGGGGACACAAGTTCTTTTGTGTTAAATGTGTGCCAAGCTAAGTAAGGTCGAATCCAGAGTCCTGTGAAGTGTAAGTCAGTCTTGAGTATTTTGAATTTGTCTATGTTTTTTTTTGTTGTTTTACGGATCTGAATAAAAAGCATGCCCTATATCAATAATTTTTCTGTGTAAAACCATTTTGTAGTACTTAGAGGTAGCATTTTGTTTGCATACATTCTTGCATCTTTCTTTTTTCTGCATAATCTGCATGATGCATGACTAGGAGTAGTACTTGATCCATTGACTGTTTTTGACCCAGAAATAGAGTTAACCTTCGTGATTACGAAAAATTAGGAACACTGTAGTAAATAGTAGTGCTGATATAGAATCTGTAGCTAATTCTAACCAGCTTTGTCTTGATAATCTTGTGTCTAGTTCTAACGTTTTTTGCAGAATCGGGGCGAATGGAGAATAACGATAGGGCGTTGAAGGAGTTAGCTACTCCGGGCGTGGTGTATCAACCCTGGTGCATCCAATACCCACAGCTGGAGCCAGCTCAAACATATGAGTTGAAATCTGGTCTTATACACTGTTGCCCAAATTTCATGGTCTTGCGGGAGAAGACCCCACAAGCACCTGAAAGAGTTCCATGTGGTCTGCTCTACCATGAGGCCGCATGGGGGATATCGGAGGACTATATCAAGATGAAGGCATTCCCATTCTCCTGGATGGGGCAGCAAAGGATTGGCTGTACCTTCAGCCGGCCCTTTTCAACACACTGGGGAGACATGAAGCGTGCATTCTGGAGAAGTTCTTTCCAGGCATCCGAAGCTGCGACCATCAAAAAGAGATATGTGGGATAAGGCAGCATACAGGTGAAATATTACATGAATACTGGGGGAGAGGTTTAATAAACTCTGCGCCACCTGTCCACATCATCGGATCAGCGAACACATTTGTTGATCCAATATTTCTATGAAGGACTATCTCTAATGGACGGGGAGTATGATAGATGCAGCTAGTGGTGGAGCTTTGATGGACAAGACACCAGCAGCAGACAAGGCACCTGATTTCCAACATGGCTGGTAATACACAGCAGTTCGGAATCAGAGGGGCAGTCAATCCGGATGGTGAATGAAATCGGTGCAGCTTCAATCGGAGGCTGGAGAATCAGCTGACCGAGTTGACATCATTGGTGAGACAGCTTGCTATTGGACAACACCAACCCGCCATGGCAGCAAAATTATGTGGCATATGTACTTCCGTGGAGCACCCCACTGATATGTGCCCCACTCTCCAAGAAACCGAGTCGGAATACCAGCCAGAAAATGTTGGAGCCATAGGTGGATTTGAGTGCAGGGAAGCAGCCGTATCGAGCCAGGCGTTTGATAACCAGCAGCATGGGAGAAATCCATTTCGGCCAGGACCGAATCAAGGGCCATATGCAACCCAACAATTCAGATCCGCACCGAACACTTATCAGCGGCAAGCAGGTTATCAACAGCCGACCCAGCAATACCCAGCACCACCTTTTCAGCAACAACAACAGCAGAGAGTGCCTACTCAAGGCAACTCTCCATCTCTGGGAGGACCTAATGAAGCAACTTGCAACCAATAATCTGGAGTTCCAGCAATCGTGAGCTCAAAGCAACATGCAGTTTCAAGAAAATATGACCGCCACCATCCAAGACCTCAAAACGCAAATTGGTCAGCTAGCTAACACGGTGAGCCAACCGGTCGGCAGGATCTAGCAATCTCCCTCTCAAAGCATTCCAAATCAGAGGTAACGCCAGTGTAGTCACTCTCCGAAGTGGAAAGAACTACCTCAACCTACACTGCAGCAAATGCCGAGATCACTAGAAGCCGGCTCGAGCATAATGCCGACCCTACAGTCTCGGCCAGAAAAAGCTGTTCCATTGCCATTTCCATCTCGGCCCACTTCAGCAAGAAAGCTAGAGTCGGATGACGAGTTGCTGAAGATGTTCCGTAAGGTGGAAATCAACATTCCACTCCTTGATGCCATCAAGCAAGTTCCCAATGCGCAAAGTTCCTCGAGGAACTCTGTGTGCCAAAGCGGAAGAAGATAAAAGGAAGTGTGGAGGTTGGAGGTGTGGTGTCGGCCTTAACTAAGAAGAAACTTCCACCACGGGGACAGCAACACTGCCAAAGAAATGCAGAGATCCTGGAATCTTTTTCTGTTCCATGCACCATTGGTGAATGCACTTTTGCCGATGCCATGCTGGATTTGGGAGCCTCAATCAATGTCATGCGGCATCAATCTACAGGTCCCTAAATTTCGGAGATTTAGAACCAACAGGGATGACCATTCAACTTGCTAACAGGGTATTGTCCAGCCCACAGGTGTTCTTGAGGATGTTCTCGTCCAAGTTAATGAGCTAATTTTCCAGCTGACTTTTATGTTCTTGACATGGAGGATGAGACAATAGGAAAAGAATCAACTTTAATTGCAGGAAGACCATTCTTGATGACGGCACGAACAAAGATTGATGTATACTCTGGGACTCTCTCAATGGAATTCGGCGACACTCTGGTGCAATTCAATATTTTCGAAGCTATGAAGCCCCACCGAAGACCATTCCCTCTTTGGCATTGACCTTATTGAAGAACTGGTTGAAGAATATCTTCAACTAGACAGCTTCAGTGGAAGCATGGAAGATTTTGCTGAAGTTACTGATATTATCGGTTGCTTAGGAATCTATGAAGAAGCCCGACGGTAAAAAGAAGTACATACCCTCTCAGCTCAGGGCGAATATGATGACATCGCTGACTTGGAATTCAAAGCCGAATTATTCAAAACAATGAACCAAGCATGCAATCAGACAAACCCGGAGTGCTCGAGAAAGTGAAGAGGCTGAAGTTGCGAAACTAACCAATACTTATTTGCACAGGCTGGCAACAATCTTTTCAGCCCATGGCAGAAATTCGGCCAGAGAAGGCCGAGTCAATGAAGGAGCCATAGTCAACTCGGCCAAAGAAACCAAGGCCAGAGATCATTTCGGCCAAAGAAGACTCAACTCACCTTTGTGGAAAACACCGATGTTCCATCCAGATCCGACTCAGAAGGCCAACTCGAAGCCAAGGCCGACTCACTCCCACGTTGATTGAGCCCATGAAGTCAAGCCCGGCGAAGCAGTCAAAGGCGAAATCATGTCGGCACACCTGGTGCCGAATCAAGACCAAGTCGGCCCAGTCGGATCAATTTCAGATATTGACAAATCTCCATTGCCACCACCACCCATAGAACTAAAACCTTTGCCGAGTCACTTAAAATCGCCTACTTGGACAAAGAACAGCAACTCCGGTTATTATTGCTAGCAATCTCAACCAAAGCAAGAAGAAAATTTGTTGGAGGTCCTAAGGCAGCATAAGAAGGCAATAGGGTGGAAACTTTCTGACCTTCTGGCATAAACCCCTCCATCTGCATGCATAAAATATTAATGGAGGAGGAGATCAAGCCCATAAGGCAGCAGCAAAAAAGACTGAATCCGACACTCTGGGCGTGGTTAAGAAAGAAGTCACAAAGCTCCTTGCAGCGAGGGATCATCTACCCCATCTCGGATAGCCAATGGGTGAGCCCATGTGCAAGTGGTGCCAAAGAAGTCAAGGGCTAACTGTCACGAAAAACCAGCAGAATGAGCTGGTACCAACAAGGATTCAGAACAACTGGCGAGTGTGCATTGATTATAGAAGATTAAACCAAGCAACTCGCAAGGATCACTTTCCTCTGCCTTTCATTGATCAAATGCTTGAAAAATTGGCAGGGAGATCCCATTACTGTTTTCTTGATGGATTCTCAGGCTACATGCAGATACATATTGCACCTGAAGATCAGCATAAGACGACCTTTACCTGCCCATTAGGTACCTTTGCGTATACACGCATGCCATTCGGCCTGTGCAATGCGCCGAGTACATTCCAACGTTGCATGATGAGTATCTTCTCGGACTTGCTACAGGACTGCATGGAGGTCTTCATGGATGATTTTACCGTATATGCTGACTCATTTGATGCATGCCTGAATAATCTATCAAGGGTGTTGAAAAGATGCATTGACACAAACCTCGTGCTCAATTTTGAAAAATGTCACTTCATGGTGATTGAAGGAATAGTATTGGGTCATCTGGTATCCAATAGAGGCATCGAAGTAGATAAAGCCAAGATAGACATCATATCTTCCCTTCCAAACCCCTCTTCGTGAGGAGGTTCGCTCATTTTTAGGACACGCAGGCTTCTCAGAAGATTCATAAAAACTTCAGCAAACTTGCCTTGCCTCTGTCCAAGCTGCTACTGAAGGGCGTGGAATTCAACTTTGATCAACAACTGTATCGAAGCATTTCAGGAGTTGAAGACCAGGCTCACGTCGCTCCCATTCTGCAAGCACCAAACTGGGACCTGCCATTCGAATTAATGTGTGATGCATCAACTCGGCATTAGGAGCTGTTCTCGGCCAAAGAGCCGAGTCGGCCTCCCGGTGCGGGTAATTGCTTATGCATCACGAACTATGGACTCGGCCCAGCGGAATTACACAACAACCGAGAAGGAACTGTTGGCAATTGTGTTTGCCCTGGACAAGTTCCGCCCATACCTTCTCGGCACTAGAATAATTGTGTTCTCGATCATGCGGCCTTGAGATACTTGTTGAAGAAGCCGGATGCCAAGCCGAGACTGATTCGGTGGATGCTTCTCCTTCAAGAATTCAACATTGAAATCAGAGATAAAAGAGTGAGGAGAACTCTGTAGCAGACCACCTAAGCAGAATCCAAAAGAAAGTGAACCGATGCCTATCGGAGGAATTTCCGGATGAGCACCTTCTACACATAAAAACGTCTTCACCATGGTTTGCTGACATTTGTAATTTTGTGGCAACATCTCAGTTCCCACAGAGGCATCTCGGCTGTACAAGGATAAAATCGAGCGATGCCAAGTACTACATTTGGGATGATCCCTACCTTTGAGAGGCTGTGCGGTGACAAAGTCATCGCGAGTGCATTCCTAAAGCCGAGTTCAATTCGGTCCTCCGGTTCTGCCACTCGGCACCTGGAGGCGGCCATTATGGATCCATTTTCGGACTGCCAGGGAAAGTGCTAGACTGTGGTCTCTACTGGCCAACCATCTTGAGACGCGCATGAATTCGTCTCTCCAAGAACTGCCAAAAAAGCAGGAATGGCCATGAGCAGAAGGCATGAAATGCCCCAACAACCCATCAATTCTGTGAAATCTTTGATGTTTGGGGAATAGATTTCATGGGACCATTCCCAGTCTCCAATGGCTATTCATACATTCTGCTGGCCGTAGATTATGTATCAAGGTGGGTAGAAGCCATTCCACGAGAACCAATGATGCACGAGTAGTAGTGGACTTCTGAAGTCCAACATCTTTGCCGGTTTGGTGTGCCAAAAAGCAATCATAAGTGACCAAGGCAGTCACTTCTGTAACAGAGCTATGGCTTCCCTTCTGCAAAAATATGGAGTAGCACACAGAATTGCTACTGCCTACCACCCGCAAACCAATGGCCAAGCAGAAGTGTTCAACAGGGAAATCAAGAAAACACTGCAAAAGATGACCAATCCCAGCAGGAAGGACTGGAGCCGCCTCCTTGAGGATGCTCTGGGCACATAGAACCGCATACCTAGGACACCTTTAGGGATGTCTCCCTACAGGATTGTTTTCGGCAAAGCCTGTCACCTTCTGTAGAACTAGAACACAGAGCATACTGGGCTGTTAAGCAGTGCAATCTGGCCTATGACCAAGCAGGGGGAGCAGAGAAAATTTCAGCTACAAGAGCTAGATGAACTCCGCTTGGAAGCATATGAAAACTCCAGGATCTACAAGCAGAAAATCAAGCGATTCCATGACCAGCAGATCCTGAGAAAAGAATTCGAGTTGGCGAGAAAGTCCTCCTGTTTAACTCACGCCTTAAACTCATTGTAGGTAAACTACGTTCTAGATGGGATGGGCCTTTTGTTATCACTAATGTGTTTCCCCATGCTGCAGTACAGCTAAAAGACGAACACAACCACAGCACCTTCCAGGTCAATGGGCACCAAATTAAGCCATTCCATGAAGGCCCAATGTCAATCATTCCGGACATGGAGGTCATATCATTGATGGAACCAACAGCTCCAGATGACCCTCCCTTGCATTGAGGACAATGCAAATTTTAAGTGTGGGGGTAGGGGATGATCCAAGAATTCCAATTTTTCTCTTTTCATTTCCTTCATCCTGAACTCTGCCAGTTCTAATTCTCTGTTAGTTTTAAAGTCTGCTAGTTTAAATTACTTGTTATTTCTTCTCATTGCGTATTTCATTTCATTTTTTCTGTTTTTTTTCAATCTCTCGTTTTCAGAATTTAAAATCTCAATTTTGTTTTTCCTCCTGAACAAGAATTCCAAGTGGATTGTCAATAACAAGAATGTCATGAAAAAGAGTTTTGAATTGGTTTCTGAAAGTTTGAATAAAGTCGTGTGAAAGCATATCTGCAACTTTGACAAGAGAATTCTCTAGCTCAAGAGAATGAAACTTTTTGTGTTCTAGGCGTGTCGACTGAAAAATTGAAAAGAAAAACCTTGAGTCAGAGCTGATACAACCTGTGTGAGATTTTGAGCCTTATAAATATGGATGGCTCGCATCTTGCCATTCTCTTCTTGTTCTTTAGTGTAATTTTTGCATTCATGATAACTGTATATTCTGCATTTTGCCTCAACTCTCTGGATACAACCGTTTTCACATACAGGAATGACATGATCTAGGCCATGTTTCTTATGAGCCCTGAGCCAAATAAAGCCTACCTGAACAAATGTATCTGTTGTTTCCCCATTTGAGCCTAACTAACCATTCTTTTTTTGACAGCTCACTACAAGCCAAGGCCAGAAAAACCATGAATTAACCTCACCCTATGGGAGCAGAGGAGCTTTGGAATTGTTTTGGGAGTAAGTCATGATCAAGTGTGGGGAACTCCAGGAAGCAAAACGTTGTTCAACACTCTCCCAAGCTCAAAGAGCAATAAAGGAATAAAAGCGGCGAAAGAAAGAAAAAAAGAAAAGTGGAAAGCAGCAGCTGAAAATCTGAGCTGAAGCAAATAAAGAAAGAAAGCAGCTGCATAAATGTATTGTATAAGAAAAAAAAAATGAGCTGGTGGCAGCAAGAAGGAGAAATTGGCAGCATCCTGAGTTACCCTCAGACTGATTTAAACTCACTCCCCATTGCTCCTCTCTTCCTCATGGGTCCTGGAACCAGTTTTTTTCCATATATTATCCACCCTGTGACCCAGCCTCGCTACAAACCGGAAAGAAGTCCTAGTGATCATAACTGTGTGTTTTTGCAGGTGTAAAAGAGAGCTCTGTCAAAGTGTGGTAATTTCATTCCATGAATGTTGAGTGTAAATACAAGCCCAAGCACGAGAGAAGTAAGGAGTGCTCTTCCAAATAAAAGCTCTGTCACCCTTGGTTGTCTTCTCTAGATTTGCAGGTCATTAATTTGCCTAGAGCACAGAAGGAGTAATTTCAGACTGAAAGAGCATCTCAAGCTCAGAGTGAATGAGTACCGACTCTGCCTCGGTCAAACTGAAGGAAGCCAAGTGAAAAATTCTCTTCTATCTTTAAAAACCCCCCTTAAGATTTTCATTTTATTTTGCCCGGGGAGTGCAAAAGGGTAAGTGTGGGGGTTTGATGAGTCAATTTATACATCTTTTAGACACCTAAGAAGGAGGTTTGCAAGACTATTCTATGCTTAAGAATGAACTGTTAGCTAAGATTCATTTTATGAGCTCAAATATATAGAAAATACAAATTTGTGCTAATTTAGATTTCTTAGCTAATGAAAGTAACTCTTCTTCTTTTTTGAGGTCAAGCCGAGTTGACCAAAGTCAACAAGGGAGTCCCGACCGAGATGAAGTCGTCCCGCCAGACCGGCTCCATCCCGGCCGAGTCAGAATCGTCTCGGCAATCCTTGACTTGTAGCCCAGCAGCCCAGCGAAGAGTGGCCCAAGTATATTGTCCACATCAGCTATCCAGCTTGGAGGCCACCTCAGCGTCAGCTCATCTGCCATGTCACTCCTTGGAAATCTGCCATGTCACGAGAGAAGATCTGCATAGGGGTAGAATAGGACATTCGCATTGTAATTCTGTTAGGATTCGTTAGGATTAGCTAATCATAGCTCGTGTATATATAGGAGGAGCTGTGCACTGTTTAGACGTCCTTTTGAATTCACTCTTTTCGCACATCAATTACTTCATCTTCTTCGCCCTCATCCTTTCATTCCTGGTGGTGCACGGTGCTGCATTGGCGTTTCTCTCGATCGAGGAAATGCAGGTCTGAGACTGGGAAGCCGAAGTCTGCCAGAGGGGACCGATCAGACTACTGACGCACTCTGGTGGAGCTGATCCTCAGCGCTCAGGCTAACGGAGGTGAACCACCACCATCAACCATGGCGATCGTCGTGGAAGATGGATCCACCTGAATTCGGACCACTGTGTTTGTATTCCGTTTCTGCTAATCAATTCCATTACGCATTTCTTCTCTTGGTTCCCTTCCTCTTCTTTAATTCACGAATTGAATCGCGATTGCATTTGAGACGTGAACAATGTTAAGCTAAGCCGATTGGAACTGGTTTAACTAATATAGTAGGTAACCATTTAACGATTGTTAATAGGGAACCTAAAATCAGCTCTGAACTTAATCCCTGCCAACTGATGAGGTAGCGATTGCATAAATCCTCGGTATGGCAATGGACGAATATTTGGCGATCGTCATAAGACTACCCAAGGCTGATATGGACTGAGAACTGGAGTGTGGAATCTGGACTGGACTTGGACTAATGGAACTGAACATGAACACAGTTATATAATGCTAATAGATAATTAGTAACAGTAGTATACATTTACTGCATTCATAGTCTTAGTTTATTTTCTGCATTACTCGCATCACAACTCCCCCGTTTACTGCTTTCTTTACTGTTTTCTGGTTGAGACAGAGGTAATCCGCCTTTGTAGCGTCTGTCTGTACTCAGCCGAGACCAAGCCGGATAGTCTTAACCGAGACCATCTCTATCGAGACCGTCTCTGCTCAATCTCTGCCAAGTACGACTCGGCTACAACCGAGGAGAGTCAACACTTCACATCTCAGATTTTGCATTGTTTAACTTGACACTAAATCACAATTGAGCACACTGTGTCCTTGAGAAAAATGACCTAGGGTTGACTATACTATAGTTAGCTTTAGTATTTGATAAGTGCGTTGAAACGACTATAAACGAGACATCATCACTCACCCATTGGCTATCCGAGATGGGGTAGATGATCCCTGCAGCAAGGAGTTTGGTAACTTCCTTTTTGACCACGTCCAGGAGTGTTGGATTCAGTCTTCTTTGCGGCTGCTTTATGGGCTTGATTTCCTCCTCCATTAATATTCTATGCATGCAGATGGAGGGGTTTATGCCAGGAAGGTCAGAAAGCTTCCACCCTATTGCCTTCTTATGTTGCCTTAGGACCTCCAGCAATTTGTCTTCTTGCTCTCGGTTGAGATTGCTAGCAATGATAACCAGGAGTTGCTGTGCCTTGCCCAAGTAGGCATATTTCAGATGACTCAGCAATGTTTTTAAATCTATGGGTGGTGACGGTGATGGAGATTTGTCAGTTTCTGAGGTTGGATCCGACTGGCCGACTTGATCTTGATCAGGCACTGATGAGTCACAATTTATGCATCTTTTAGACACCTAAGAAGGAGGTTTGCAAGACTATTCTGCGCTTAAGAAGGATTGTTAGCTAAGATTCATTCTATGGGTTGGAATACAGAGAAAACGCAAATCTGTGTTAAATCAGATTTCTTAGCTAATAAAAGTGTCACTCCCTCTTCTGCAGGTCAAACCGAGTTGACCAGGGTCAACAAAAGGAGTCTCAGCCGAAATGAAGTCATCCCTGATCAGATCAACCCCATCTCGGCCAGACCAGGGTCGTCTCGGCAACCCATGCCTTGCAGCCCAAGAGCTAATATAGAGGCCCAAATGTATTGACCACATCAGCTATCCCTGCTTTCGGTGGCCATCTCGGCGTTAGCTCATTTGCCATGTCACTCTAGGAGATCTGCCATGTCACGTTAAAAGATCCGCATAGGGGTAGAATAGGATCTTTCACAATGTAATTCTGTTGGGATTCGTTAGGATTAGCATATCACAGCTCGTGTATATATAGGAAGAGCTGTGCACTTTTTACATGTTCTGTTTTTGAATTCACTCCTAATACACTTCATTTACTTCATCTCCTCGCCCTCATCCTTCCATTCCTGGTGGTGTACGGTGCTGTATTGGTATTTCTCTCGATTGAGGAAGTGCAGGTCGAGGCCCGGGAAGCCGAAGTCTGCGGAGGGACCGATCGGACTCTTGACGCACTCTGGTGGAGCTGATCCTCAGCGCTCAGGCTAACGGAGGTGAACCACCACCATCAACCATGGCGATCGTCGTGGAAGATGGATCCATCTGAACTCAGGACCACGGTGTTTGTATTCTGTTTCTGTTAATCAATTCCATTACGCATTTCTTCTCTTGGTTCCCTTCCTCTTCTTTAATTCACGAATTGAATCGCGATTGCATTTGAGACGTGAACAATGTTAAGCTAAGCCGATTGGAACTGGTTTTACTAATATAGTAGGTAATCATTTAACGATTGTTGATTGAGAATCTAAAATCAGCTCTGCACTTAATCCCTGCCAACTGATGAGGTGGCGATTGCGTAATTCCTCGGTATGGCAATGGACGAATGTTTGGCGATCGTCATAAGACTACCAAAGGCTGATATGGACTGAGAACTGGAGTGTGGAATCTGGACTGGACTTGAACTAATGGAACTGAATATGAATACAGTTGTATAATAATAATAGTAGATAACTAGTAACAGTAGTATATGTTTCTTTGCATTCGTAGTCTTAGTTTACTTTTACGCTTTACTTGTACTCCAACCCCCCTGTTTACTGCTTTCTAAGTCTGAGACAGAGACAGTCCATCTCTGTAGCGTCTATCTGCATTCAACCGAGACCAAGCCGGACCGTCTCTGTAGAGATCGACTCGGTTCAGTCTCTATTGAGAGCAACTCGGCCATTCTTTGAGGCAGTCGGTATCTTACACTTAGATTCAACTACTGTTCACATCACACCAATTCACAACTGAACACACTGTGTCCTTGAGAAGAATGACCTAGGGTTAGCTATACTATAGTTAGCTTTAGTTATTTGATAAGCGTGTAAAACGACTGTAAAAATGCCCCATCATCAAATTGGCGCCGTTGCCGGGGACACAAGTTCTTTTGTGTTTCAGTGTGCCAAGTAAACCGAGTCGAATCCGAGTTGTAAGAAGTTTCGTTTAGAGTTTTTGAGTCTGAATTTGTCAATAAATCTCTACGTGAATTCACTGATAAAATAAAAACAAATATATACATATAGATATAGAATAAATTCTCAATTCTGCATTGCATACATTAAATTTTCTGACTCTGCATTATATTTAATTTTGCATACATTACATTTAATTTTGCAGTAGAATTAATTGTTGTTTTAATTACTTTAAATCCCGCCTGATGCAGGACTAGGAGTAGCACTGACCCATTGTATGTTTTTGACCCAGAAATAGAATTAACCTTACGTAGATTACGCAAAATTAGGAACGCCGCAATAAATACTAGTATCAATATAGATCCTGTAGCTGCCTCTAACCAGTTTTACACTAACAACTTTGTTTCTAGTTCTAACGTCTTTGCAGAATCAGGACGAATGGAGAATAACGATAGGACGCTGAAGGAATTAGCCACTCCATACGTGGTGTATCAACCTTGGTGCATCCAATACCCACAGCTGGAGCCAGCTCAAACATATGAGTTAAAATCTGGTCTTATACACCTGTTGCCTAAGTTTCACGGTCTTGCAGGAGAAGACCCCCACAAGCATTTAAAAGAATTCCATGTGGTCTGTTCTACAATGAGGCCGCAAGGGATATCGGAAGACTACATCAACATGAAGGCATTTCCATTCTCCCTGGATGGAGCAGCGAAGGATTGGCTGTATCTTCAGCCAGTACTTTTCAATACCTGGGGAGACATGAAGCGCACCTTTCTGGAGAAGTTCTTTCCGGCATCCCGCACTGCGTCCATTAGAAAGGAAATATGTGGGATAAGGCAACATACAGGAGAGACACTGCACGAGTACTGGGAGAGGTTCAACAAACTCTGTGCCACCTGTCCACATCATCAGATCAGCGAACAGTTGCTGATCCAGTATTTTTATGAAGGATTATCGCTGATGGACAGAAGTATGATAGACGCAGCCAGTGGCGGGGCTCTGATGGATAAAACACCAGCAGCAGCGCGGCATCTGATTTCCAATATGGCAAGCAATACACAGCAATTTCGGATCAGAGGGCCAAATCAACCACGGATGGTGAGTGAAATCGGGGCAGCTTCCAATCAGAGGTTGGAGAATCAGCTGACCGAGTTAACATCATTGGTGAGACAGCTTGCTGTTGGGCAACACCTACCAGCCATGGCAGCAAAAGTATGTGGCATATGTACTTCCGTAGAGCACCCCACTGATATGTGCCCCACTCTCCAAGAAACTGAGTCGGACCAGCCAGAAAATGTTGGAGCCATAGGTGGATTTCAGTACGGGAAGCAGCCGTATCAGAATCGGCCATTCGATAACCAGCAACAGGGAAGACAGCCATTTCGGCCAGGACCGAATCAAGGACCATATGCAACCCAACAATTCGGATCCACACCGAGCACCTATCAGAGGCAGGCAGGTTATCAACAGCCGACTCCGCAATACCAAGCACCACCTTTCCAAAGAAGAACAACGACAGCAGAGAATGCCTACTCCAGGCAACTCTCCTTCTCTGGAAGACCTGATGAAGCAGCTTGCAACCAGCAACCTGGAGTTCCAACAATCTGTGAGCTCCAGCAATTTACAGTTCCAGCAGAACATGACTGCCACCATCCAGGACCTCAAAACGCAGATTGGACAGCTAGCTAACACTGTAAGCCAATTCCAGTCGGCAGGATCTAGCAACCTTCCCTCTCAAACCATTCCAAATCCGAGAGGTAATGCCAGTGTAGTCACTCTTCGAAGTGGAAAAGAACTACCTCAACCTACATTGGAGCAGGCGCCGAGATCGAAAGAAGCCGACTCCGAGTCAAATGCCGATTTCACTGGTCTCGGCCAGAGACAACTGTCCCATTGCCGTTTCCATCTCGGACCACTTCGGCAAGAAAGCCAGAGTCAGATGAAGAATTGTTGAAGATGTTCCGTAAGGTGGAAATCAATATTCCACTCCTCGATGCTATTAAACAGGTCCCTAAGTACGCAAAATTCCTCAAGGAATTGTGTGTACACAAAAGGAGAAAAATAAAAGGGAGCAAGGAAACTGGAGGTGTGGTGTCAGCTCTGACATAGAATGGAGCAATCACTACAAGTGCCTTAACTCTGCCAAAAAAATGCAGAGACCCTGGAGTCTTTTCGGTCCCATGCACCATCGGCGAATGCACTTTTACCAATGCCATGTTGGACCTGGGAGCCTCAATTAATGTCATGCCCACATCAATCTACAGGTCCCTAAATTTTGGTGACTTGGAACCCACAGGGATGACCATTCAACTAGCAAACAGGAGTATTGTCCAGCCCCTGGGAGTTCTCGAGGATGTTCTCGTCCAAGTAAATGATCTAATATTTCCAGCTGATTTTTACGTGCTAGACATGGAAGACGAAACATCCGGAAAGGAATCCACCTTAATTCTGGGAAGACCTTTCTTGATGACAGCCAAAACAAAGATTGACGTGTATGCAGGGACGCTCTCCATGGAATTCGGTGATGCCTTGGTGCAATTCAATATTTTCGAAGCTATGAAGCACCCAACCGAAGACCACTCTCTCTTTGGCATTGATATACTTGATGAACTAGTTGAAGAATATCTTCAACTAAATGGCGATGGTGAAAACATTGAAGAGTCTCCGAGAATGTTGATGAAAGCAGACTGCCCGGGGAGTTCTGGATGAAGAGGCCGACTATGAAGAAGTACAAGACCTCTCCAACTCGAGGACAATCATAGTGATGTTGCTGACTTGGCCTTTGAAGTGGAACTTTCCGAATTACTCGCCCAAGTCTGCAGCACAGAACACTCAGAGTATTCAAATAACGCAGAAAACAAAGTCGCTGAAGCTGAAAAGTCTTCCATTGCACACTTAGCGACAATTTTTCGACCCACGAATGAGTCGACCAAAGAAGGCCGAGTCAATGAAGAAGTCAAAGCCGAGAAGCTTCTTTGAGACTATCTCGGCCACAGAAGACCTAACTCACACTGTAGCAAAAATAAAGAGCCCATCCGGATCCGACTCAGAAGGAACGCTTAAGGCTAATACCGACTCCATTTTGACCATAATCAAATCCATGAAGTCGAGCCGGCCGAAGCAGACAGAGGCCGAAATCATGTCGGCACACCTGGTGCCTGTCCAAGTCGGCCAGTCGGATCCAATCTCAGAAACTGACAAATCTCCATCACCGTCACCACCCAGAGATTTAAAAACATTGCCGAGTCATCTAAAATATGCCTACTTGGATAAAGGCAACTCCGGTTATCATTGCCAGCAATCTCAACCGAGAGCAAGAAGACAAATTGTTGGAGGTCCTAAGGCAACATAAGAAGGCAATAGGGTGGAAGCTTTCTGACCTTCCTGGCATAAATCCCTCCATTTGCATGCATAGAATATTAATGGAGGAGGAAATCAAGCCCATAAGGCAGCCGCAAAGAAGATTGAATCCGACACTCCTGGACGTGGTTAAAAAAGAAGTCACAAAGCTCCTTGCTGCAGGGATCATCTACCCCATCTCGGATAGCCAATGGGTGAGCCCTGTGCAAGTGGTGCCAAAGAAGTCCGGGATGACTGTCATGAAGAATCAGCAGGATGAGCTGGTGCCAACAAGGATTCAGAACAGTTGGCGAGTGTGCATCGATTACAGAAGATTGAGTCAAGCAACTCGCAAGGATCACTTTCCTCTACCTTTCATTGACCAAATGCTCGAGAAGTTAGCAGGGAAATCCCATTACTGCTTTCTGGATGGATTCTCAGGCTACATGCAAATTCATATAGCCCTTGAAGATCAACATAAGACAACCTTCACCTGCCCATTTGGTACCTTTGCGTACACACGCATGCCATTTGGCCTCTGCAATGCTCCGAGCACATTTCAACGTTGCATGCTGAGCATCTTCTCGGACTTGCTGCAGGACTGCATGGAGGTATTCATGGATGACTTCACGGTATATGCCGATTCATTTGATGCATGCCTGAGTAATCTATCAAGAGTGTTAAAGAGATGCATTGACACAAATCTTGTGCTCAATTTTGAAAAATGTCACTTCATGGTGACTGAAGGAATAGTGTTGGGACACCTGGTCTCCAACAGGGGCATCGAGGTAGACAAAGCAAAGATAGATATCATTACTTCCCTTCCAAACCCCATACGTGCGGGAGGTTCGCTCATTCTAGGTCACGCAGGCTTTTACAGGAGATTCATCAAAATTTCAGTAAACTTGCCTTGCCTCTATCCAAGCTGCTATAGAAGGATGTGGAATTCCACTTTGACCGGCCCTGTATGGAAGCATTTGAGGAGCTGAAGAGAAGACTCACATCCGCACCTATTCTGCAAGCACCAGATTGGGACCTTCCCTTTGAATTAATGTGTGATGCATCCAACTCGGCATTGGGAGCCGTTCTCGGCCAAAGAGCTCGAGCCGTCCAACCAGTGCACGTGGTAGCCTATGCATCCAGAACTATGGATCCGGCCTAACAAAACTACACAACAACTGAGAAGGAGCTCTTGGAAATAGTTTTTGCCGTGGACAAATTTCGTTCCTACCTTCTCGGTTCCAAGATAATTGTGTTCTCTGACCATGCCGCCTTGAGGTACTTGCTGAAGAAGCCTGATGCTAAGCCAAGACTGATTAGGTGGATGCTTCTTCTTCAAGAATTCAACCTGGAAATCAGAGACAAGAAAGGTGCTGAGAATTCTGTAGCAGATCATCGGCAGAATTGAGAAAGAAAGTTTAACGGATGCCTATCCGAGACGAGTTCCCCTGATGAGCACTTGCTACATATTAAAACGTCTCCACCATGGTTTGCTGACATTTGTAACTTTGTTGCAGCATCACGGTTTCCACCAGAGGCATCTCGGGCATACAAAGATAAACTCCGAAGCGATGCCAAATACTACATTTGGGATGATCCCTACCTTTGGAGACTATGCAGTGACAAGGTCATCCGCAGGTGCATTCCTGAAGCCGAGTTCAATTCGGTTCTCCAGTTTTGCCACTTTCGGCTTTGGAGGCGGTCACTATGGATCAACTCGGACTGCCGGGGAAAGTACTAGACTGTGGCCTTTACTGGCCAACTATCTTCAGGGACGCGCATGAATTCGTCTCCACCTGCGAGAGTTGCCAAAAAGCAGGAGTGGCCATGAACAAAAGGCATGAAATGCCCCAGCAACCCATCCAATTCTGTGAAATTTTTGATGTCTGGGGAATAGATTTCATGGGACCATTCCCAGTCTCCAATGGTTACTCATACATTCTGCTGGCCGTGGACTATGTATCCAGATGGGTAGAAGCCGTTGCCACCAGAACCAATGATTCAAGAGTGGTTGTGGACTTTCTTAAGTCCAATATTTTCTGCAGATTCGGTGTGCCAAAAGCACTCATAAGTGACCAAGGCAGTCACTTCTGTAACAGAGCTATGGTTTCCCTTCTTCAAAAATATGGAGTAGCACATAGAATTGCTACTGCCTACCACCCGCAAACAAATGGCCAAGCAGAAGTGTTCAACAGGGAAATTAAGAAAACATTGCAAAAGATGACCAATCCCAGCAGGAAGGACTGGAGCCGCCTCCTTTTGGATGCTCTCTGGGCACATAGAACCGCATACCGGACACCTTTAGGGATGTCTCCCTACAGGATTGTTTTCGGCAAAGCCTGTCACCTTCCTATGGAGCTAGAACACAGAGCATACTGTGCTGTTAAGCAGTGCAATCTGGCCTATGACCAAGCAGGGGAGCAGAGGAAATTTCAGCTACAAGAGCTAGATGAACTCTGCTTGGAAGCATATGAAAACTCCAGGATCTACAAGCAGAAAATCAAGCGATTCCATGACCAGCAGATCCTGAGAAAAGAATTCCGAGTTGGCCAGAAAGTCCTCTTGTTTAACTCACGCCTCAAGCTCATTGCAGGTAAACTACGTTCTAGATGGGATGGGCCTTTTGTTATCACTAATGTGTTTCCCCATGGTGCAGTACAGCTAAAAGATGAACACAGCAACAGCACCTTCCAGGTCAATGGGCATCAGATTAAGCCATTCCATGAAGGTCCAGCGCCTATCACTCATGACATGGAGACAATATCATTGATGGAACCAGCATCTCCAGATGATCCTGCCTCGCATTGAGGACAATGCAGATTTTAAGTGTGGGGGGGGGATAAATATACAGTCATCTCAACTGTTGTTTTGTTGTTGTTTCCTTTCAGTTGCATCGTTTCATTTTATTTTTTAAAAAAAAATCTGTCATGTTTTTCAATAAAAGCTGCCTAAGCCGAGTCCATGCCGGTTTTGTGCCATCTCGGCCGGATCTGGAGCATCTTCAGCCTGGCAGAGTTTCAATTTTGTCATTTACCTTTAATCTTTCCTCCTAATCAGAATTTCCAAGTGGACGGTCAAAAGTAAAATTGTTTTGAAAAGAATCTTGAACTAGCTTCTGAAAGTTTAAATAAGTCAGTAGGAAGTAACTCTGCAACTGGGGCAAAAGATTTCTCTAGCTTGAGGGGAATGAAACTTTTGCGCTCTAGTCAATAGTTGATTAAGAATTTAAGAAGGAACCCCTTGTGTCAGAGCAATTACAACCTGTGTGAGATTTTGAGCCTTGAAAACATTGATGGCTTACATCTTGCCATTTCTTTTCTTTTTCTAGTGTGATTTTTGCATTTATGACAACTGCATATTCTACATTTTGCCTTAACTCTCTGGATACAACTGTTCTCACATGCAGGAATGACATGATCTAGGCCATGTTTCTTATAAGCCCTGAGCCAAATAAAGCCTACCTGAACAAATGTGTCATTGTTTACCCCGTTTGAGCCTAATATAACCATTCTTCCTAAACAGCTCACTATAAGCCAAGGCCAGAAAAACTATGAATCAACCTCACCCTCGAAGAGCAGAGGAGCTTTGGAATTGTTTTGGGAGTAAGTCATGATCAAGTGTGGGGGAACTCCAGGAAGCAAAAGGTTGTTCAGCACCCTCTAAGGCTCGAAAATGCAAGAAAAAGAATAAAAGCGAGTGAAAGAAAGTAAAGAGAAAAAGAGGAAGCAGCAGCTGCAAATCTGAGCTGAAATGGCCAAAGAGAGAAATAGCTGCATAAAAGTAAATAAAAGAAAAGAACAGAAAATGAGCTGGCATCAGCAAGAAGGAGGAATTGACAGCATTCTGGGTTATCCCTCAGGCTGATAAAGCTTACTCCCCATTGCTCCTCTCTTCCTCGCGGGTCCTGAAGCTAGTTTGCCCATATTCTATCATACCCGTGATTGAGCCTCTTCTACAAGCCGAAAAGAAGTCCTAGTGATCATAACTGTGTGTTTTTGCAGGTGTACGAAGAGAGATTCGCCAAAGTATGGTAATATCAGTTCCATGAATGTTGAGTGTAAATACAAGCCCAGACACGTGAGAAATGAGGGAGTTATTTGTCTAAAAGAGAGCTCTGTCACTCTTGGTTACCTTCTCTTATTTGCAGGTCATGAATTTGCCTAGAGCGCGGAAGGAGTAATTTCCGAATTGTTAGAGTATCTCGATCTCAGAGTGAATGAGTACCGACTCTGTCTCGGTTGAACTGAAGGAAGCCAAGTGAAAAATTCTTTTCTGTCTTTAAAAATTTCCCCGTGTTGATTTTCATTTTATTTTGCCCAGGAGTGCAAAAGGGTAAGTGTGGGGGTGTGATGAGTCACAATTTATGCATCTTTTAGACACCTAAGAAGGAGGTTTGCAAGACTATTCTGCGCTTAAGAAGGATTGTTAGCTAAGATTCATTCTATGGGTTGGAATACAGAGAAAACGCAAATCTGTGTTAAATCAGATTTCTTAGCTAATAAAAGTGTCACTCCCTCTTCTGCAGGTCAAACCGAGTTGACCAGGGTCAACAAAAGGAGTCTCAGCCGAAATGAAGTCATCCTGATCAGATCAACCCCATCTCGGCCAGATCAACCCCATCTCGGCCAGACCAGGGTCGTCTCGGCAACCCATGCCTTGCAGCCCAGTAGCCCAGTAGAGAGGCCCAAATGTATTGACCACATCAGCTATCCTGCTCGGTGGCCATCTCAGCGTTAGCTCAGCTGCCATGTCACTCCTAGGAGATCTGCCATGTCACGTTAAAAGATCCGCATAGGGGTAGAATAGGATCTTTCACAATGTAATTCTGTTGGGATTCGTTAGGATTAGCATATCACAGCTCGTGTATATATAAGAAGAGCTGTGCACTTTTTACATGTTCTGTTTTTGAATTCACTCCTAATACACTTCATTTACTCCATCTCCTCGCCCTCATCCTTCCATTCCTGGTGGTGTACGGTGCTGTATTGGTATTTCTCTCGATTGAGGAAGTGCAGGTCTGAGACTGGGAAGCCGAAGTCTGCCAGAGGGGACCGATCAGACTACTGACGCACTCTGGTGGAGCTGATCCTCAACGCTCAGGCTAACGGAGGTGAACCACCACCATCAACCATGGCGATCGTCGTGGAAGATGGATCCATCTGAACTCAGGACCACGGTGTTTGTATTCTGTTTCTGTTAATCAATTCCATTACGCATTTCTTCTCTTGGTTCCCTTCCTCTTCTTTAATTCACGAATTGAATCGCGATTGCATTTGAGACGTGAACAATATTAAGCTAAGCCGATTGGAACTGGTTTAACTAATATAGTAGGTAATCATTTAACGATTGTTGATTGAGAATCTAAAATCAGCTCTGCACTTAATCCTGCCAATTGATGAGGTGGCGATTGCGTAATTCCTCGGTATGGCAATGGGACGAATGTTTAGCGTCGTCATAAGACTACCAAAGGCTGATATGGACTGAGAACTGGAGTGTGGAATCTGGACTGGACTTGAACTAATGGAACTGAATATGAATACAGTTGTATAATAATAATAGTAGATAACTAGTAACAGTAGTATATGTTTACTGCATTCGTAGTCTTAGTTTACTTTCTGCTTTACTTGTACTCCAACCCCCCTGTTTACTGCTTTCTAAGTCTGAGACAGAGACAGTCCATCTCTGTAGCGTCTGTCTGCATTCAACCGAGACCAAGCCGGACCGTCTCTGTAGAGATCGACTCGGTTCAGTCTCTGTTGAGAGCAACTCGGCCATTCTTAGAGGCAGTCGGTATCTTACACTTAGATTCAACTACTGTTCACATCACACCAATTCACAACTGAACACACTGTGTCCTTGAGAAGAATGACCTAGGGTTAGCTATACTATAGTTAGCTTTAGTTATTTGATAAGCGCGTAAAACGACTGTAAAAACGCCCCATCATCAGGCACCAGGTGTGCCGACATGATTCGGCCCTTGTTTGGCTTCGGCCGGCTCGACTTCATGGTTTTGGCAATTGTCGGAATGGAGTCGGCATTGGCTTTAAGCGTTCCTTCTAAGTCGGATCCGGATGGACTCTTTATTTTTGCTACAGTATGAGTTAGGTCTTTTGTGGCCGAGATGGTCTCGGCAAGCTTGTTGGCTTTGACTTCTTTGGCCGAGTTGACTTTGACTTCTTCATTGACTCGGCCTTCTTTGGCCGACTCATTCTTGGCCGTAAAAATTGTCGCTAAGTGTGCAATGGGAGACTTTTCAGCTTCAGCGACTTTGTTTTCTACATCATTTGAATACTCTGAGTGTTGTGTGCTATAGACTTGCTCTAACAATTCGGACAGTTCCAATCCAAAGGCCAGGTCAGCAACATCACTATGATTGTCCTCAGAGTTGGAGGGGTCTTGTACTTTTTCATAGTCGGCCTCTTCATCTGTAACTCCTGGGCAACTGCTTTCATCGTCATTCTCAGCAGACTCTTCAATGTTTTCACCACTGCCATTTAGTTGAAGATATTCTTCAACTAGTTCATCAAGTATATCAATGCCAAAGAGAGAGTGGTCTTCGGTTGGGTGCTTCATAGCTTCGAAAATGTTAAATTGCACCAAGGCGTCACCGAATTCCATGGAGAGCGTCCCTGCATACACGTCAATCTTTGTTTTGGCTGTCATCAAGAAAGGTCTTCCCAGAATTAAGGTGGATTCCTTCCCGGATGTTTCGTCCTCCATGTCTAGCACGTAAAAATCAGCTGGAAATATTAGTTCATTGATTTGGACGAGAACATCCTCAAGAACTCCTAGGGGCTGGACAATACTCCTATTTGCCAACTGAATGGTCATCCCTGTGGGTTCCAAGTCACCAAAATTCAAGGACCTGTAGATTGATGTGGGCATGACATTAATTGAGGCTCCCAAGTCCAACATGGCATTGGCAAAAGTGCATTCGCCGATGGTGCATGGGGACAGAAAAGACTCGGGGTCTCTGCATTTTTTTGGCGAGTTAAGGCACTTGTAGTGATTCCTCCATTCTGTGTCAGAGCTGACACCACACCTCTAGTTTCCTTGCTCCCCTTTATTTTTCTCCTTTTGTGTACACACAATTCCTTGAGGAATTTTGCGTACTTAGGGACCTGTTTAATAGCATCGAGGAGTGGAATATTGATTTCCACCTTGCGGAACATCTTCAACAATTCTTCATCCGACTCTAGCTTCCTTGCCGAAGTGGTCCGAGGTGGAAATGGCAATGGGACAGTTGTCTCTGGCCGAGACTGTAAGTTGGCATTTGACTCGAGTCGGCTTCTTTTTGATCTCGGCACCTGCTCCAATGTAGGTTGAGGTAGTTCTTTTCAACTTCGAAAGAGTGACTACACCTGGCGTTACCTCTCGGATTTGGAATGGGTTGAGGGAAGGTTGCTGGATCCTGCCGACCGTAATTGGCTTACAGTGTTGGCTAGCTGTCCAATCTGCGTTTTGAGGTCCTGGATGGTGGCAGTCATGTTCTGGCTGGGAACTGTAAATTCTTTGGAGCTCACAGATTGTTGGAATTCCAGGTTCGGTTGCAAGCTCCTTCATCAGGTCTTCCAGAGATGGAGAGTTGCTTGGAGTAGGCATTCTCTACTGTTGTTGTTCTGCTTTGGAAAGGTGGTGCTTAGTATTGCGGAGTGGGTTTGTTGATAACCTGCCTGCCTCGATAGGTGCTCGGCGTGGATCCGAATTGTTGGGTTGCATATGGTCCTTGATTCGGTCCTGGCCGAAATAGCTGTCTTCCCTGTTGCTGGTTATCAAATGGCCGATTCTGATCTGACTGCTTCCCCGTACTGAATACCACCTATGGCTCCAACATTTTTCTGGCTGGTCCGACTCGGTTTCTTGGAGAGTGGGGCACATATCAGTGGGGTGCTCCACGGAAGTACATATGCCACATACTTTTGCTGCCATGGCTGGTTGGTGTTGCCCAACAGCAAGCTGTCTCACCAATGATGTTAACTCGGTCAGCTGATTCTCCAACCTCTGATTGGAAGCTACACCAATTTCACTCACCATCCGTGGTTGATTTGGCTCTCTGATCCCAAACTGTTGTGTATTACTTGCCATATTAGAAATCAGATGCCTTGCTGCTGCTGGCGTCTTGTCCATCAGGGCTCCGCCACTGGCTGCGTCTATCATGCTTTTGTCCATCAGCGATAATCCTTCATAAAAATACTGGATCAGCAACTGTTCGCTGATCTGATGATGTGGACAAGTGGCACAGAGTTTGTTGAACCTCTCCCAGTACTCGTGCAATGTTTCTCCTGTATGCTTCCTTATCCCACATATTTCCTTTCTAATGGACGCAGTGCGGGATGCCGGAAAGAACTTCTCCAGGAAGGTACGCTTCATGTCTCCCCAGGTATTGAAAAGTACTGGCTGAAGATACAACCAATCCTTCGCTGCTCCATCTAGGGAGAATGGAAATGCCTTCATTTTGATATAGTCTTCCGATATCCCCTGCGGCCTCATTGTAGAACAGACCACATGGAATTCTTTTAAATGTGGGGCTCATTGTGGGGCTCTTCTCGTGCAAGACCATGAAACTTAGGCAACAGGTGTATAAGACCAGATTTTAACTCATATGTTTGGGCTGGCTCCAGCTGTGGGTATTGGATGCACCAAGGTTGATACACCATGTCTGGAGTGGCTAATTCCTTCAGTGTCCTATCGTTATTCTCCATTCGTCCTGATTCTGCAAGGACGTTAGAACTAGAAACAAAATTGTTAGTGTAAAACTGATTAGAGTCAGCTACAGAATCTATATTGATATTAGTATTTACTGCAGCGTTCCTAATTTTGCGCAATCTTCGTAAAGTTAATTCTATTTCTGGGTCAAAAACATACAATGGGTCAGTACTACTTCTAGTCATGCATTGTACATGTTATGCAGAAATTTCAGAATTAGAAATAGTATTTGAAATAGTAAATGCAGAATTAGAAACTACAGCTATCAGTTAACTAACCAATGGAACTACGGAATGGAATATGGAAAGAATGCAATTAAACTAGCATGAATGCAAAACAGAAAAACTAACTGAATGCAAGAATGCAATGCAAAAAGAAATATCCGGTACTGAATACAAAACAGAATGCTAATTCTACATAGCTATTTTTAACGGTGAATTCACGCAGAGAAACAAATAATAGTCAACATGCTTTTTATTTAGGATCTATAAACAAAACAGACAGACATAGACAAGTTCAAAAGACTCAAGACTAACTTGACAAACACACTTTACAGACTCGGAATTCGACCTCACTTAACTTGGCACACAAAGACACAAAAGAACTTGTGTCCCCCACAATGGCGCCAATTTGATGATGTGCATTTTTACAGTCATTTTACGCGCTTATCAAATAACTAAAGCTAACTATAGTATGGCTAATCATAGGTCATTCTTCTCAAGGACACAGTATGCTCAGTTGTGAATTGGTGCAAAGTGAAGTGGAGTAGAATCTGAGATGTAAGTACTGACTCGTCTCGGCAATGGCCGAGTTGCTCTCAACAGAAACTGGAAGTCGACCTCAACAAAGACGATCCGGCTTGGTCTCGGTTAAGTGCAGACAGACGCTACAGAGGTGGACTATCTCTGTCTCAGACTTAGAAAGCAAGAAATAGGGGGGTTGGAGTGCAAGTAAAGCAGAAAGTAAACTAAGACCATGAATGCAGTAAACATATACTACTATTACTAGTTATCTATTATTATTACTATATAACTGTGTTCGTGTTCAATCCTGTATGTTCAAATCCAGTCCAATTTCCATACTCCAGTTCCATACTCCAGTTCTCAGTCCATATCAGCCTTTGGTAGTCTTATGGCGATCGCCAAACATTCGTCCGTTGCCATACCGAGGAATTATGCAATCGCTACCTCATCAGTTGACAGGGATTAAGTGCAGAGCTGATTTTAGGTTCTCGACCAATAATCATTAAGTGATTACCTACTGAATTAGTTAAACCAGTTCCAATCGGCTTAGCTTAACATTGTTCATATTCAAATGCAATCGCAATTCAAACATGAATTAAAGAAGAGGAAGGAGACAGGAGATATGAAATGTAGAATGAAATTGATTAACAGAAACAGAATACAAATACAGTGGTCCTTAATTCAGGTGAATCCATCTTCCACAACGATCGCCATGGTTGATGGTGGTGGTTCACCTCCATTAGCCTGAGCGCTGAAGATCAGCTCCACCAGAGTGCGTCAGTAGTCTGATCGGTCCCCTCTAGTCTGAGACCTACACTTCCTCAATCGAGAGAAATGCCAATGCAGCACCGTGCACCACTAGGAATAGAAGGATGAGGGCGAGGAGATGGAGTAAATGAAGTGTATTAAGAGTGAATTCAAAGACAGGACGTGTAAAAAGTGCACAGCTCTTCCTATATATACACCAGCTGAGCAGCTAGATGCTAACAAAATATCCTAACGAATCCTAACAGAATTACACTGTGAATGTCCTATTCTACCCTTATGGAGATCTTCTAATGTGACATGGCATTTGAGTTGACGCTGAGATGGCCTCCGAGCTGGATAGCTGATGTGGTCAATACAACTGGGCCTCTCTACTAGGCTGCTGAGCTACATGGCATGGGTTGCCGGGACGACTCTGTTCCTGCCGAGATGGAGTCGGTCTGGCCGAGACGACTTCATCTCGGCTGACACTCCTCTGTTGACCCTGGTCAACTCGGCTTGACCTGCAGAAGAAGGAGTGATACTTTTATTAGCTAAGAAATCTGAATTAACACAGATTTGTATTTTCTCTGTAATCGAACCCATAGAATGAATCTTAGCTAACAATCCACTCTTAAGCACAGAATAGTCTTGCAAACCTCCTTCTTAGGTGTCTAAAAGATGTATAAATTGTGACTCATCACAAGTAAGCTCTATTCTAGATGGGATGGACCTTTTGTTATCACTAATGTTTTCTCTATGGTGCAATAGAGATGAAAGACGAACACACAAATAGCACCTTCCAGGTCAATGGGCATCAGATCAAACTATTGCATGAAGGACCAACACCAACTGTAGGTGACTTGGAGACCATCTCATTAATGGAAACAACCCCGTCGGATGATACACCTTGAGCCAGTCGCTTGAGCCCCCTTGAATTCATGCCATGCATTGGGGACAATGCAACATTTAAGTGTGTGTGTGTGTGGGGGAGGGGGGGGGGGGATGCATGGCCATTTAAGGCTTGATAAATGCCATGCTTGAAATCTTTGAAATCTTGTTCTGTTCTTTAAATTTCAAACTCCATATCTGTTTTAAATTTTGTTTTAACTTTGTTTATATTTTTCTGTTTCTTTTACGTCCTTTTTCAAGTCATTTCCCTTGTTATGAATAAAGGCAGTCTAAGCCAAGTCCATGCTGACTTCAACTTACCGAGTCCATGCCGACTCCGACTCGGCCCAGCCAATTTCAACCTTTGTCAGAATTTTACTTTTGTTTTCCCTAACTGAATTTTGAACTCTGATTGTTGAAAAAATGCTTTGAAAAGGAATTGGAATTAATTTCTTAAGTGTTGGATGAATCAGTAAGAAGCAATTCGGAACCTTGGAGGACAAATATTTCAAGTTTGACAAGGAATGAAATTTTTGCACCTCAGGTAATAGGTGATTGAAAAATAGAAAAAAATGGACCATTAGTGGCAGAGTAAATGACGGTGTGAGGATTCTTGAGCCTATGTACATATAGATGGCTTTGTGTAAAGTTTACCCTTGTTTACCCCCTTTGAGCCTGAATGACCATTCTTTTGTGACAACTCATTACAAGCCAAGGCTAGAAAAACCATGATTACCCTCAACCTTAGGGGTTAAAGGAGCTTTGGAATTGTTTTGGGAGTAGGTTACGATCAAATGTGGGGGAAGCACTAGGGAGCAAGGCAAGAATAGTGTATGCTAAAGGGCTGAAAAAGAAAAGCAAGAAACAAGTGCAGGGGAAAACAGAAGGAAAATAAAAGAAGTAGCCAAAAGCTATAAGCTATAACAAAACACAACACAAAGCTCTAAAAGAAAAAGAAAAAAAAAGAGAGGAAAAGAAAACTTGAGAAAGGAAAAGAAAGGAAGTAAGCTAGAACTGTTTCGAGTAACATCACAGTATCTTGGGATGTCCCTCATACTGATGAAGCTTACTCCCCATTGCTCCTCTCTTCCATGTGGTTACTAAACTCACCTTCCCTCTTATATCCTACCCGGGACCTGACCTCATTACAAGCTAAAAAGAAGTCCTTGTGATCATAACTAAATGTGTTTTTGCAGGTACAGAAGGAGAGGCCACTCAAAGTTTGGTAATACCAGTTACATGGGATGTTGAGTGTATATATAAGCCCAAACATTCGAGAGGCCGAGATAATATAATCCGAAAAGAGAATTCTGCCACTCTCGGTCGTCCTTTGATGTTCGTAGGTCTCTTAATTGTCTTGGGTGTAGAGAAAGTAGTTTTCACAGATCGCTTGAATATCTCAATCCTTGGGTTGAATGAATGTTGAGTCTATTTTGTCTAAAACTGGAGAAACTTATTGAAAAATTCTTTTCCCTTTTAAAAATCTCCCTTGTTTCGAACTCTTATTTTGCCTAGGAGTGAAAAAGTGTAAGTATAGGGGGTCTGATAAGACATATTTTGTACACCTTACAAGGACCTAAGATGGGTATTTTAGAGATCAATTAATGTCTAAGAATGGAGTCTTAGCTGAGATTCATATTATGGACCAAGAAATAGAGAAATCATAAATTTTTGCTAATTTGAGAATTTTAGCTAATAAAAGAACTCATTCCTTTTTCTTACAGGGTCAGTATAGATCTCGGCCCATCATGAGAAACCTTGGCTCAAGAGAGTCATTTCGGCCAGACCGACTAAGAACCGAATGTCTTTGTAGGTCCAGCAGCCCAATAAGGAGCAGCCAAGCACACTGTCCACGTGGCAGTCCAAGTCCACACTGATCTACCTCAGCTGCTACATCACTTTTGAGAAGCTTAAGTCATGCAAAGGTAGAATAGGGAATTTAGTTTCAAATTCTGTTAGGATCGTTGGTTAGCACGTTTAGTAGAACCAGCTCATGTATAAAATGTAGGAGCTGAGCGCGTTTAGGTTGTTGAATTCATACTTTCCATTTCCCTCATTTTCTCATTCTTACTCTCGTTCTCTACACTCACGGTGGTGCACGGTGCTCTCAACAGTGCTTCTCTCGATTGAGGAAGTGCAGGTCAGAAACCGAGAAGCCGAAGATCGTCAGAGGAGACCGCTTGTACTACCAAAGCACTCTGGTGGATCCGATCCTCAACGTTCTAGCTAGCAGAGGTGAATTATCGCCGTTCGACCATGGCGATCGTCGTCGAAGACGGATCCACTGAATTCACACCTTGCATTTGTATTTTGCTCTTAATAATATGAGTGCTTTCTGATTCTGATCTTTGTTTGCATTCCTATACTTTAGTTCACGATCTGCGTTGCAATTACACAAAGTGACGTGAAGCATGTTGAACTAAGCCGATCATAATTGGTTTAACTAATTCAGTAGGTAATCAACTAGAGAACCTAATTGAGAATCTGAAATCAACTTTGAGCCTAATCCCTGCCAACTGTTGAGGTAGAGATCACGTAATTCCTCGGTATGATAGTGGACGAACATTTGACGATTGTCATAAGAAAACTAAAGGTTGATACAGATTGTAACTAGAGTGAATGGACCAGAATAGACTTGATTATTGAGACTGAACATGAACATAGTAGTAGCTTAGCGTAATTGCATTCACGTCTTAGTTTACTTTCTGTCTATCGTTACTTACACTTCAAAACCCCTTGTTTCCTGTGTTTCAGTCCAAGACAGAGTTAGCCTAACTTTGTCACGTCTGGTAGTGCTTAGCCGAGACCGTGTCAGGTAAGTCTCTGCCGAGACCATATCAGACAATCTTTACGGAGAGCAACACAGCCTCCAGTCGAGAGTGAGTCTGCATTCTACCCTTGAGTTCTGCGTCACTTAGTTTTCACATTAAAGTCACATTTGAGCACACTGTGTCCTTGAGAAAATTCGACCTAGGGTTGATTATACTATAGTTAACTTTATATTATTTGATGCGCATTGAGACGACTAAAAATACGCTTATCAATGTGATACAAGAAAATGTAAAGTTCTTGATGGCGTGTGGATCGACTTCTCGTGACAATCGCCATGGTAGTTGCAGCGTTCCCCTTTTGATGATTAAAGAGCGTGAGAGGCGATACCCTCTAGAGCCTGCCGTGAAGACAGATGTCTTAGTTCCTCCTTGTCAATAAATCTCTAGCAACTCTACTCAGCTCTAACTCTGATCTACACCTCCTCAATCGATTTGGCACCACTGACGCAATGTTGAACTATTGAGGTATGACATGGACTTAGGCATTGAGGAACAGAGTGTGTATGTGATAGGCTAAGTGTCTATGTGTGTGTCTTGCTTTTTCTTACTAACCAATGAACGTTGACATGTAGCTCTACTTATACATGCATTACTAACTAACTTTATAACTGTTTTAACTGAAATAACAAATTCAACTACCTAACTGATGAGTCACAAATTATACATCTTTTAGACACCTAAGAAGGGTGGTAGCAAGACTATTTCGTGTTTAAGAATGGATTGTTAGCTAAGATTCATTTTATGGGCTTAAGTAGAGAGAAAATACAAATCTATGTTAATTCAGAAGTCTTAGCTAATAAAAACTATCACTCCTTCTTTTGCAGGGCAAGTCGACTTGACCAGGGTCAACAGTAGTCTCGGCTGAGATGAAGTCGTCCTGGCCAGACCAACTCCGTCTCGGCCAAGTCAGACCCGTCCCGACAATCCATGTCTTGCAGCTCAGTGGCCCAGTAAAGAGCAGCCCAAATTGAGCTGTCCACGTCAGCTATCCAGCTCAGGGCCACCTCAGCACCAGTTTAGCTTCCATGTCACTCTTGGAGAATTTTCCACGTCACTCTGGAAGATCTTCAAAGGGGTAGAATAGGAAATTCACATTGTAATTCTGTTAGGATATTCTTTAGCGTCGTCTAGCTGCTTAGCTCGTGTATATATATGAGGAGCTGCACACTTTTTACTTGTCTTTCAATTCACTATGATTCCACACTCATTATATCCATTTTCTTGCACTCATTCTCTCCATTTCACGGTGGTGCACGGTGCTCATTGGCGTTTCTCTCGATTGGGGAAGTGCAGGTTTGAGATTGGGAAGCCAAAGTCTGTCGGAGGAGACCGATCAGATTATTGACGCACTCTGGTGGATCTGATGCTCAACGCTCAGGCTATCGGAGGTGAACCACCACCATCAACCATGGCGATCGTCGTAGAAGATGAATCCACCTGAATTCAGAACCACTGTATTTGTATTCTATTTCTGTTAATCAATTTCATTTTGATTTCTTATCTCCATTCTCTTCCTCTCCTTTAATTCATTATTTAATCCGTGATTGCAATTAAATTGTGAACAATGTTAAGCTAAGTCGATTGGAACTGGTTTAACTAATTCAGTAGGTAATCATTTCATGATTGTTATTCGAGAACCTAAAATTAGCTCTGAACTTAATCCCTACCACTGTTGAGGTAGCGATTGCATAAATCCTCGGTATGGCAATGGACGAACCTTTGGCGATTGCCATAAGACTTCCCAAGGCTGATATGGACTAAGAACTGGAGTGTGGAAATTGGATTGGATTTGGACTTATAGGACTGAGCACAAACACAGTTAAATAATAATAATAGTAGATAACTAGTAACAGTAGTATATGTTTACTGCATTCATAGTCTTAGTTTACTTTATGCTTTTCTTTCATTCAAAATCCCGCCTGTGTACTATTTTCTAGTCTGAGAGAGAGATAGTCCATCTCTGTAGCGTCTGTTTGCACATAGCCGAGACCAAGCCGGATTGTCTCTACCGAGATTATCTCGGCTCTGTCTCTGTCGAGAGCGACTCGGCCATTGCTGAGGAGAGTGAACACCTTACATTTTAGATTCGATAACATTTCACTTCACACTAAGTCACAACTGAACACACTGTGTCCTTGAGAAGAATGACCTAGGGTTGGCTATGCTATAGTTAACTTTAGTTATTTGATAGGCGTTTAAGACGACTAAAAGAACACACTATCAAATTGGCACCGTTGCCGGGGACACAAGTTCTTTTGTGTCTTTGTGTGCCAAGTTAAGTGAGGTCGAATCCCAAGTCTGTGAAGTGTGTCTGTCAAGTTAGTCTTGAGTCTTTTGAACTTGTCTATGTTTGTCTGTTTGTTTTTGGATCCTAAATAAAAAGCATGCTGAATATTGTTTGTTTCTCTGCGTGAATTCACCGCCAAAAAAAAAAGAGAAATAAAAAAAATTTATTTATGTAGCTACGTAGTATTGACATTCTGTTTTGCATTCATTACTGCATCGTTCTCTTTTTGCATTGCATTCTTGCTAGTTAATTGCATTCTTTTTGTATGCCATGTTGTAGTTCCATTAGTTAGTTAACTGATAGTTGTAGTTTCCAATTCTGCATTTACTATTATAAGTATTGATTTCAATTCTGATTTTTCTACATAATGTGTACAATGCATGACTAGGAGTAGTACTGACCCATTGTATGCTTTTGACCCAGAGATAGAATTAACCCTACGTAGATTACGAAAAATTAGGAACGTTGCAGTAAATACTAGTAGTAGTTCAGATTCAGGAACTACTGCTAATTCTAACCTATCTTCCGCTAACACATTTGTTTCTAGCTCTAACATTTTTGCAAAATCAGGACAAATGGAGAATAACGATAAAATGCTGAAGGAATTAGCCACTCTAGACGTGGTGTATCAACCATGGTGCATCCAATATCCACAGCTGGAGCCGGCTCAAACTTATGAATTGAAATCTGGTCTTATACACGTGTTGCCAAAATTTCATGGTCTTGCAGGAGAAGACCCCCCACAAGCACCTAAAAGAATTTCATGTGGTTTGCTCCACAATGAGGCCGCAGGGGATATCGGAGGACTATATCAAGATGAAGGCATTTCCATTCTCCCTGGATGGAGCAGCGAAGGATTGGCTGTATCTTTAGCCAGTGCTTTTCAACACTTGGGGGGACATGAAACGCACATTCCTGGAAAAGTTCTTTCCGGCATCCCGCACTGCGTCTATCAGAAAGGAGATATGTGGGATAAGGTATCATACAGGAGAAACATTGCACGAGTATTGGGAGAGGTTCAACAAGCTCTACGCCACCTGTCCACATCATCAGATCAACGAACAGTTGTTGATCCAGTATTTTTACGAAGGATTATCACTGATGGACAAAAGAATGATCGACGCAGCCAGTGGTGGAGCATTGATGGATAAGACACCAACAGCAGCAAGGCACCTAATTTCCAACATGGCCAGCAACACACAGCAATTCGGAATCAGAGGGCCGAGTCAATCTTGGATGGTGAATGAAATCGGCACAACTGCTAACCAAAGATTGGAAAACCAGCTGACCGAATTGACATCATTGGTGAGACAACTTGCTGTCAGACAACACCAACCCGCCATGGCAGCCAAGATTTGTGGCATTTGTACTTTCGTGGAGCACCCCACTGACATGTGCCCCACTCTCCAAGAAACTGAGTCGGACCAACTAGAGAATGTTGGAGCCATAGGTGGATTTCAGTACGGGAAGCAACCGTATCAGAATCGGCCATTTGATAGCGTTGCAAGGGAGACAGCCATTTCGGCCAGGACCGAATCAGGGGCCATATGCAGCTCAACAATTCGGGTCCATACCGAATACCTATCAGAGGCAAGCAGGTTATCAACAACCGACTCCGCAATATCAAGCACCGCCTTTCCAACAGCAACAGCAGTAGTAGAGAGTTCCTACCCAAGGCAACTCTCCATCTCTGGAAGACCTGATGAAGCAGCTCACAACCAGCAACCTAGAGTTCCAACAATCTGTGAGCTCTAGCAATTTACAATTCCAACAGAACATGACCGCCACCATCCAGGACCTCAAAACGCAGATTGATCAGTTAGCCAATACTGTAAGTCAAATGCAGTCGACAGGATCCAGCAACCTTCCCTCGCAAACAATTCCAAATCCGAGAGGAAATTCCAGTGTAGTCACTCTTCAAAGTGGGAAAGAATTACCTCAACCTACACTGTAGTAGTTGCCGAGATCAGCTGAAGCCGACTCTAAGCCAAATGCTCACTTGTAGTCTCGGTCAGAGACAACTGTCCCACTTCGGCAAGGAAGCCAGAGTCGGATGAAGAATTGTTGAAGATGTTCCGCAAGGTGGAAATCAATATTCCACTCCTCGATGCTATTAAACAGGTCCCTAAGTACGCAAAATTCCTTAAGGAATTGTGTGTACACAAAAGGAGAAAGATAAAGGGGAGCAAGGAAATTGGAGGTGTGGTGTCAGCTCTGACTCAAAATGAAGCAATCACTGCAGGTGCTCCAACTTTGCCAAAGAAATGCAGAGACCTTGGCATCTTTTCTGTCCCATGTACCATCGGTGAATGTACCTTTGTCGATGCCATGTTGGACTTGGGAGCCTCAATCAATGTCATGCTCGCATCAATCTACAGGTCCCTAAGATTTGGTGACTTAGAACCCACAGGGATGACCATTCAGCTTGCAAATAGGAGTATTGTCCAACCCTTGGGAGTTCTCGAGGATGTCCTCGTCCAAATCAACAAACTAGTATTTCCAGCTGATTTTTACTTGCTAGACATGGAGGACAAAACATCCGAGAAAGAATCCACCTTAATTCTTGGAAGACCTTTCTTGATGACAGCCAGAACAAAGATTGATGTGCATGCACGGATGCTCTCCATGGAATTCGGTGATACCTTGGTGCAATTCAATATTTTCGAAGCCATAAAGCACCCGACCGAAGACCACTCTCTCTTTGGAATTGATATACTTGATGAACTAGTTGAAGAATATCTTCAACTAAATGGCAGTAGTGAAAACATTGAGGAGTCTGCTGAGAATGCTGATGAAAGCAGCTGCCCACAAGTTGAAGATGAAGAGGCCGACTATGAGAAAGTACAAGACCTCTCCAACTCTGAGGACAATCATAATGATATTGCTGACTTGGCCTTTGAAGTGGAATTGCCCGAATTATTAGACCAAATCTGCAACCAAGAATACACAGGGTGTACGAGTAATACAGAGATTAAGGTCGTCGAAGCGGAAAAGTCTTCAATTGCACAAGTGGCGACCATTTTCACGGCCGAGATCGAGTCATCCAGAGGAGGCCGAGTCAAGGATGAAATGAAAGTCAACTCGGCCGAAGAGTCAAATAGCAAGGGTGACACGTTTGCCGAGATCGACTCGGCAACTGAAGACCATACACAGGCTAAGATAGATTTCATTGTTCCATCCGGATCCGACTTTGAAGAGGCACAAAAGGCCGATGCCGACTCCAATCCGACAAGAACCGAAGTCAACATGTCGAGCCGGCCGAAGCAACTTGAGGCCGAAATAATGTCAGCACACTTGGTGCCGAATCAAGATCAAGTCGGCCAGCCGGATCCAAACTTAGAACTTGAAAAGTCTCCATTATCGCCATCACCCATAGAATTGAAAACATTGCCGAGCCACCTGAAGTATGCTTATTTGGACAAGGAACAACAAGTCCCAGTTATCATCGCCAACAACCTCCTCTAGGAGCAAGAAGATAAGTTGCTGGAAGTCCTCAGGCAGCATAAGAAGGCAATAGGGTGGAAGCTAGCAAACCTTCCTAGTATAAACCCCTCCATCTGCATGCATAGAATATTAATGGAGAAGGAGATCAAGCCCATCAGGCAGCAGCAGAGAAGACTGAATCCAACACTCCTAGACGTGGTTAAAAAGGAGGTCACCAAACTCCTTGCTGCAGGGATCATCTACCCCATTTTGGACAGCCAATGGGTGAGCCCTGTGCCAATAGTACCGAAGAAGTCTAGGATGACCGTCATGAGAAACCAGCAAGATGAGCTGGTACCAACAAGGATTCAGAACAGTTGGTGAGTGTGCATCGACTACAGAAGATTGAATCAGGCAACTCGCAAGGATCATTTTCCTTTGCCCTTCATTGATCAAATGCTGGAAAAGCTATCTGGGAAATCCCACTACTGTTTTCTAGACGGATTCTCAGGCTAAATGCAAATACATATTGCACCTGAAGACCAGCATAAGACAACCTTCACCTGCCCATTTGGTACCTTTGCATACACACACATGCCATTTGGCCTCTACAATGCTCCGAGTACATTTCAACGTTGTATGATGAGTATTTTCTCGGACCTGCTGCAGGATTGCATGGAGGTGTTCATGGATGACTTCACGGTGTATGCCGACTCCTTCGAGGCATGCCTGAATAATCTGTCTAAGGTGTTGAAGAGATGCATTGACACAAACCTCGTGCTCAACTTTGAAAAGTGTCATTTCATGGTGACTGAGGGAATAGTGTTGGGACATCTGGTCTCCAACAAAGGCATCAAGGTGGACAAAGCAAAGATAGACATCATCACTTCCCTCCCAAACCCCACTTTTGTGCGGGTAGTTCGCTCATTTCTTGGACACGCGGGCTTCTACAGAAGATTCATCAAGAACTTCAGTGCACTAGCCTTGCCCCTATCCAGACTGCTACAGAAGGATGTGGAGTTTAATTTTGACCAGCCTTGTATTGAAGCATTTCAGGAGCTAAAGAGCAGACTCACATCCGCACCTATTTTGCAAGCACCAAGCTGGGACCTGCCATTTGAGCTGATGTGTGATGCATCCAACTCGGCATTAGGAGTTGTTCTTAGCAAAAGAGCTAGAGCCGGCCAACGGGTGCACATGATTACCTATGCATCCAGAACTATGGATTCGGCCCAGCAAAACTACAAAACAACTGAGAAAGAGCTTTTGGCAATTGTATTTGCCTTGGACAAATTTCGTTCCTAACTTCTCGGTTCCAAGATAATTGTATTCTCTGACCACGCTGCCTTGAGATACTTGCTAAAGAAGCCTGACGCTAAGCCGAGACTGATCAGGTGGATGCTTCTTCTTCAAGAATTTGATTTAGAGATCAGAGATAAGAAGGGTGCTGGGAACTCTGTAGCAGATCATCTAAGTAGAATAAAAAAAGGAAGCGAATTGATGCCTATCCGAGATGAATTCCCTGACGAGCAGCTATTAAACATCCAGACGGCCACACCATGGTTTGCTGACAACTATAACTATGTGGCAACATCTCATCTTCCACCGGAGGCGTTGCGGGCACATAAGGAGAAAATCCGAAGCGATGCCAAGTATTACATTTGGGATGATCCATACCTTTGGAGACTGTGTAGCGACAAGGTCATCCACAGGTGCATTCCGGAAGCCGAGATCAATTCGGTCCTCCAGTTTTGCCACTCGACACCTGGAGGCGGCCATTATGGGTCAACTCGGACTGCAAGGAAAGTGCTAGACTATTGCCTTTATTGGCCAACTATCTTCAGGGACGCGCATGAATTCGTCTCCACCTGCGAGAAATGCCAAAAAGCAGGAGTGGCCATGAACAGAAGGCATGAAAATCCCCAGCAACCCATCCAGTTCTGTGAAATTTTTGATGTCTGGGGAATAGATTTAATGGGGCCATTCCCAATCTCCAATGGATATTCATACATTCTGCTGGTCATAAATTATGTATCAAGGTGGGTAGAGGCCATTACCACCAAAACCAATGACGCAAGAGTTGTTGTGGACTTCCTGAAGTCCAATATTTTTTGCAGGTTTGGTGTGCCGAAAGCGCTCATAAGTGACCAAGGCAGTCACTTCTGCAATAGAGCCATGGCCTCTCTTCTTCAGAAATATGGGGTAGCACACAGAATTGCTACTGCCTACCACCCCCAAACAAATGGCCAAGCAAAAGTGTTCAACAGGGAAATTAAGAAAACACTACAAAAGATGACCAATCCTAGCAGGAAGGACTGGAGCCGCCTCCTTGAGGATGCTCTTTGGGCACACAGAACTGCACACTGGACACCTTTGGGGATGTCCGCCCATAGGATTGTTTTCGGAAAAGCCTATCACCTTCCTATGGAGCTAGAACATAGAGCATACTGGGCTGTTAAGTAGTGCAATCTGGCTTATGACCAAGCTGGAGAGCAAAGAAAGTTTCAACTGCAAGAGTTAGATGAACTCCGCTTGGAAGCATATGAAAATTCTAGGATCTACAAACAAAAAGTCAAGTGATTCCATGATCGGCAAATCCTGAGAAAAAAATTTAGAGTCGGCCAAAAAAGTCCTCTGTTTAACTCGTGCCTCAAGCTCATTGCAGGTAAGCTTCGTTCTAGATGGGATAAACCTTTTGTTATTACTAATATATTTCCCCCATGGTGCGTCCAGCTAAAAGATGAACACGGTAACAGCACCTTCCAGGTCAATGGGCATCAGATTAAGCCATTCCACGAAGGTCTGGCGCCAATCACTCACGACTTGGTGATTATCTCATTGATGGAACCAACATCACAAGATGGCATTACCTTAGCCGACCCCGCCTCGCATTGAGAACAATGCAGATTTTAAGTGTGGGGGGGGGGGATGTTTTTCTATATTCTCATCATGAACTCTCCTGTCTTGCCTTCACTTTTAATCTATTCTGCGTTGTTTGTTTATTTCTTCTTCATTCATTTCGTTGTGATCTGTTTTCAATAAAAAGCTGCATGATGGTGATGTTCTTTTTCAGTCGTTTGAACTCTTATCAAATAACTAAAGCTAACTATAGTATAGCTAACCCTAGGTCATTCTTCTCAAGGACACAGTGTGTTCAGTTATGATTTGGTGTTAAGCGAAGTGACGTAAAATCGTTGACTCTGGTTGGCACTGGCCGAGTCGCTCTCAGCAGAGACTGAGCCGAGATGAACTCGATAGAGACAATCTGGCTTGGTCTCGGCTAAGTGCGGACAAACGCTACAAAGATGGACTATATCTGTCTCGGACTGAAAAGCAGAAAACAATGGGGGTTTGAACGTAAGTAAAGCAAGAAGTAAACTAGGTTATGAGTACAGTAAACATATACTACTGCTACTGGTTTCCTATTATTATTATTATGATATAACTGTGTTCATGTTCAGTTCTGTTAGTCCAAGTCCAGTCCAAATTCCACACTCCAGTTCTCAGTCAATATCAGCCTTGGGTAATCTTATGGCAATCACCAAAGGTTCGTCCATTCGCATACCGAGGATTTATGCAATCGCTACCTCATCAGTTGGTAGAGATTAAGTTCGCAGCTGATTTTAGGTTCTCGATTAACAATCGTTAAATGATTACCTACTGAATTAGTTAAACCAGTTCCAATTGGCTTAGCTTAACATTGTTCACAATTCAATTGCAATCGCGGATTAAATCATGAATTAAAGGAGAGGAAGAGAACGGAGATCAGGAATATAGAAAGTAATTGGTTAACAGAAAATAGAATACAAACATAGTGGCCTGAATTCAAGTGGATCCATCATCCACGACAATCGCCATGGTTGATGGTGGTGGTTCACCTCCGTTAGCCTGAGCACTGAGGATCAAATCCACCAGAGTGCGTCAGTAATCTGATCGGTCCCCTCTAGTAGAATTCGGCTTCCCAGTCTCGAACCTGCACTTCCTCGATTGAGAGAAATGCCAATGAGCCCCGTGTACCACCGTAGAATGGAGAGAAACGAGAGCGAGAAGATGATTTAATGAGTGTGGAATTAGAGTGAATTCAAAAGACGCGTGAAAAGTGCACAACTCCTCCTATATATACACGAGCTGTGATATGCTAATCCTAACAGAATTACAATGTGAATGTCCTATTCTACCTCTCTGAAGATCTTTCAACGTGACGTGGTAGATTCCCTAAAAGTGACATGGTGGCTGAGTTGGCGTTGAGGTGGCCTCTGAGCTGGATAGCTGAACTGGACAAGCACAATTGGGCCGCCGAGACGAATCTGGCTTGGACGAGATGGAGTCGATCTGGCCAGGATGACTTCATCTCGGTTGAGACTCTTTTGTTGACCCTGGTCAACTTGACTTGACCTGCAGAAGAAGGAGTGATACTTTTTATTAGCTATGACTTCCGAATTATCACAGATTTGTATTTTCTCTATATTTAGGCCCATAAAATGAATCTTAGCTAACAATTCGTTCTTAAGCACAGAATAGTCTTGTGGACATCCTTCTTAGGTGTCTAAAATATGTATAAATTGTGACTCATCTTGTGATCTGTTAAGTTCATTTCGTTGTGATCTATTTTCAATAAAAAGCTGCACAGAGCTGAAGTAGACTCGGCTTGATTTCAATTTTGTCTTGTTTTTCCACCTAGCCGAATTCAGAATGTGGATTGCTGAAAATTATTTTGATTAGAATTCTGAAAGTGACCTCCAAAAGGGTTGAAGAGACAGTAGGAAGGAACTCTGAAACTTGGAACAAGTTTGCTCAAGTTTTCTAGGAAAGAAACTCTGGCGTACTAGGCACTGATTAGCCGAAAAGTTGGAAAGGAAGACCTTCTGTGACAGAACAACATGTCCGTGTGAGATTTTGAGCCTGTGTATATAGTGATGGCTTGCATCTTGTCATTCTCTCCTTTCTTGTGTGATTTTTGCATTCATGAGTAACTGAGTATTCGATGTTTTTCCTTAACTCTCTGGATACAGTTGTTCTCACATGTAGGAATGATATGATCTAGGCCATGTTTCTGAATAGCTCCGAGCCAAATAAAGCCTACCTAAAGAAAATTCTCTCCTTTGTTTACCCCCCATTGAGCCGCATAACCGTTCTTTCTTACAACTCATTACAAGCCAAAGCCGGAAAACCATGAATCAACCTCACCCTCAGGGAACAGAAGAGCTTTGGAATTGTTTTAGGAGTAAGTCATTATCAAGTGTGGGGGAGTCTCTAGGAAGCAGAATCTATTCAGCATCCTATAGAAGCTCGAAAACATGAAGAAAGAAAAGAAGCGAGGGAAGGAAAGAGAAAAGAGAAAAGTGGAAGCAACAGTTGAGAAATCTGAGTTGAATCAATCAAAGAAAGAAAACAGCAAGCTGCATAACAAATACATGTATAATAAGGAAAAGAAAGGAAGGGATCTGGTAATAACAAAAGGAAGAAATGACAGCATCTTGGGTTATCCCTCAAGCTGATAAGGCTTAATCCCCATTGCTCCTCTCTCCCTCATAGGTCTTGAGCTAGCTTTCCTATATTTTATCCTACCCGAGACCCAGCCTCGTGGCAAGCCGAAAAGAAGTCCTAGTGATCATAACTGCGTGTGTTTTTACAGGCGTAAGAAGAGAGCTTTGTCAAAGTATGGTAATATCAGTCTCATGTAATGTTGAGTGTAAATACAAGCCTAAACACTTGAGTGGCTGAGAGAATAATTGCTTAGTAAGAGCTTTGTCACTGTTGGCTAACCTTTGCTGTTGCAGGTAATGAAATTGCCTTAAACACAGGAGAGGTACTTTTCAGAAGGATTGAAAAATTTTATCTAAAAGTGAAAGAGTGTCGACTCTGTCTCAGATGAACTTGAGGAGGCCAATTGAGAAATTCTTTTCTGTCTTTAAAAGTTTCCCCTTGTTGATTTTCATTTCATTTTTGCCCAGGAGTGCAAAAAGATAAGTGTGGGGGTGTGATGAGTCACAAATTATACATCTTTTTGACACCTAAGAACAGTGGTAGCAAGACTATTTCTTGTTTAAAAATGGATTGTTAGCTAAGATTCATTTTATGGGCTTAAGTAGAGAGAAAATACAAATCTGTGTTAATTCAGAAGTCTTAGCTAATAAAAAGTATCACTCCTTCTTCTGCAGGGCAAGCTGAGTTGACCAAGGTCAACAACAGTCTTGGCCGAGATGAAGTCGTCCCGGCCAGACCGACTCCGTCTTCGGCCAAGTCAAACCCGTCCTGACAGTCCATGTCTTGCAGCCCAGCAGCTTAGTAAAGAGCAACCCAAATTGAGCTATCCACGTCAGCTATCCAGCTTAGGGCCACCTTAGCACCAGTTCAGCTTCCATGTCACTCTTGGAGAATTTGCCAGGTCACTCTAGAAGATCTTCAAAGGGGTAGAATAGGAAATTCACATTGTAATTCTATTAGGATATTCTTTAGCGTCGTCTAGCTACTCAGCTCGTGTATATATATGAGGAGCTGTGCACTTTTTACTTGTCTTTGAATTCACTCTAATTCCACACTCATTATATCCATTTTCTTGCACTCATTCTCTCCATTTCACGGTGGTGCACGATGCTCATTGGCGTTTCTCTCAATTGAGGAAGTGCAGGTTTGAGACTAGGAAGCCGAAGTTTGTCAAAGGGGACCGATCAGATTACTGACACACTTTGATGGATCTGATCCTCAACGCTTAGGCTATCGGGGGTGAACCACCACCATCAACCATGGCAATCGTCGTGGAAGATGGATCCACCTGAATTCAGAACCATTGTATTTGTATTATGTTTTTGTTAATCAATTTCATTCTGCATTTCTTATCTCCATTCTCTTCCTCTCCTTTAATTCATGATTTAATTCGCGATTGCAATTAAATTGTGAACAATGTTAAGCTAAGCCGATTGGAACTGGTTTAACTAATTCAGTAGGTAATCATTTAACGATTGTTATTCGAGAACCTAAAATCAGCTCTGAACTTAATCCCTGCCAACTGATGAGGTAGTGATTGCATAAATCCTCAGTATGGCAATGGACGAACCTTTGGCGATTGCCATAAGACTTCCCAAGGTTGATATGGACTGAGAATTGGAGTGTGGAAATTGGATTGGATTTGGACTTACAGGACTGAGCACGAACACAGTTAAATAATAATAATAATAGATAACTAGTAACAGTACTATATGTTTACTGCATTCATAGTCTTAGTTTACTTTCTGCTTTGCATACATTCAAAATCCCCCCTCTTTACTGTTTTCAAGTCTGAGATAGAGATAGTCCATCTCTGTAGCATCTGTCTGCACTCAGCCGAGACCAAGCCGGATTGTCTCTGCCGAGATTATCTCGGCTCTGTCTTTGCTGGGAGCGACTCAGCCAGTGTCGAGGAGAGTCAACACCTTACATTTTAGATTCGACAATATTTCACTTCACACTAAGTCACAACTGAACACACTGTGTCCTTGAGAAGAATGACCTAGGGTTGGCTATGCTATAATTAACTTTAGTTATTTGATAGGCGTTTAAGATGACTAAAAGAACACACTATCACTAACCTAACAGAAATACTAGAAATATCAACACTAACTACTTTCCTAACTCCCATATGCTTAATTGCTTTATACACGTGCTTGAATCTTGTTTCGGAGGAGTCGGCCATCGGATGCCATGATGGATCCAGTTCTGGATGGGAGTTGGTTCTACTTCAAGGTCGGCCATGGAGTCGGTCCTACGGAGTCGGCTCTGTCTAGATGAGACGACTTCCTAGTCACTTTGACTTCTTTGGTCTCTCTTTTGACCTGTAAAACAAGACTTGCTAAGTTAGCTAAAATCAGTGACTTAGCCTAGATTTGTATTTTCCTTAGTTTAACTTTGGAAATCTAAATCTTAGTTAATATATGGCTCTTAACTATTATTTGCATTCTTTCTACCCATCTTAAAGACCTAATAAGGGGTATAAACTATGTACTATAAGACCCCCACACTTACTTTTTGCACTCCTAGGCAAAATCAAGGTTTTAGTTAGGAAAGCTTGTACATAAAACAAACAAGCAAACAAAAACAAAAGACTGCACGAGGGATTTTATGAAATTTAAATGAATTCATTCAGAGACAAGCAGTTTAAGAATACATTCATCCAGGGTCCAAACCTTCAATCAATTATGAAACTCTTTTCTTCACATCCAAATTAAATAAGTAACTTCAAATTTTCAAAAATTCAGCCAAAACCGACAAAGGACTCTTCAGATATTTCTCTTTTTCTCTCAAGTGTTTGGGCTATTTACACTCAAACATCCTATGTTTTTAGCACTTCCAAACTTTGACTAGCCTCTCTATTTTTACCGTCCAAACATACATACTCTAATAATCATTTAGGACTTTCATTTGGGTTGTAGTGTGGTTAGGGTAAAGGTGGGATAAAAGGAAAGTAAGTGAGTTTTTCAAGAACCTAAAGGGAATAAAGAAGAAATGGGGAGTATGCCTCATAATTATGGAGAATTGACTCCAAGATACTACAAGTCTTGCTTTTGGATACCCATGCGGCTCTTACTTTTAGCCTTTATATTTTTTTTTCTCACTTTTTTGGATTTGTCCTTTGCTTTGGACTTTTACGACATTTGGGCTTTTCCTTTTGTATCCTTTTTACTTTTATTGTCTCATCTTATTCATCCACTATTTTTCTTTTCACCCTTCCTCTTTTATTTTCTTTTTTATTTTCACAACCTACTTTTTCTTTCTTTTGGCAAGTATAGGCCTCACTTCGGTACACTTGTTTTTCCGTACCTTCTTCTTGTAGTTTCTCCTAGTGCCTCTCCCCCACACTTATTGTGAACCTTACTTCCAAGACATATGCACTGCTCCTTTGACCCCCCCCAAGGTTAAGGTGAATCATGGGTTTTTTTGGCTATTGGCTTGTAATGAGCTATAAATCGAAAAGAAGGTTACAAGCTCAACGGGGTTAACAAGGGTTTCTGCTGCAAGGTGGGCTTATTTGGCTAGTGGTTATATATGAAAGAGGGGCATAGATCATTCCATTACAACATGTAAGTCAACACAGTATACAAAGAGTCAAGGCAAAGTGATGAGTCATATTTTACACACCTTACAAGGGCTTAATATGGGTTTTATTGAGACCATTTGGTACTTAAGAATGACATTTTAGCTAAGATTCAGATTATGGACCTAGAAATTGGAAAAATATAAATCTGTGCTAATTTGGGGATCTTAGCTAATAAAAGATTGGATTCATTTTTGCAGGCTAAGTAAAGGACTTCCATCAAGAGAGTTGCAGTCCAAGAGGAGCCATCTCAACTAGACCGACTCCTTCCCAGATTGACCGACTCTGCAGCCTAGCAACCCAAAGGAGCAAAGTGACCCAACCAAATTGAGTGGCCCAAGTGCAGTGCCACTTCAGCTGAATCCAGCTCAACTGCCACATCACTCTTGGAAAGAAGTTTGCAGCGCAAGGAGGATCATTAGAGGAGTAGAACAGGCAATTCAGAATTTGTAATTCTGTTAGGAATTGTTTTAGGATTAGGCGTGCGTCACAAGCTACCCAACTCATGTATATATAGGGTATGCTGGGCATGTTGTAGAGGGGTTGAATTCATACTTTTATCCATACTCATTTACGCTTCATCTTCTCGCTCTCGCTTCCAATTTCACAGTGGTGCATGGTGCTTTAGTATTGTGTCTCTCTTGGTTGAGGAGGTGCAGGTCAGGGACTAGGAAGCCAAAGGTTATCGAAGGTGACTGCTTGGCGTAGCCGATGCACTCTGGTGGACTAGATCCTCAGCGCCTTGACCATCATCGGTGAACCATCACATTCTTCCATGACAGTTATTGTGGAAGGCGGAATCCACGAATTCACACCTTGTATCAATACTCTGTTTCAATAATATGATTGGTTTTCATTTCTTATCTTTTGATTGTGAATCCTACTTTTAATCTGCTTTCATTGTGTCGTGGTTGCGCATTTTTACGAGTAGACCAACGTTAGACTAGGCCGATTGAAACCAGTTTGATAACTTAATTGGATAATCAATAAGAGAAGCTAAAATCAACCATGTGCTAACTCCCTACCAACTGATGAGGTAGTAGCTATTTAAATCCTCGGTATGGCAATGGACAAATCTTCGGTGGTCGTCGTAAGAACCTTAGGTTGGTTTGGATTCACAAACTTGAGGGAAGAACTAACAACTAGTTGCTTATTGATCTTAGTATGGATTAAGTAGTAGTTAATTAGTATAGTTTAGATTGCATTTATTTTCATACTTGGTTTAATTCTCGTCTTTACTTTCTTGCCACAAAACCCCCTTATTTCCTACGTTTCAGTTTGAGACCGATTCTAGTCCGACTCTATCACGTTTGTCCAAGATCGAGTCTAGTCCAACTATGTCGCGTCTATTCGAGACCGAGTCTAGTCCGATTCTGTCGTGTTCGTGTTTATGCCTAGTCGAGACCGAGTCAGATCCATCTTTGTCGAGACCAGATTGACACCCGTCATGGCCAAGCACGAGTCGGCATTCTGTACTTTGTGTTTTCTATATTAACTCTGATTTCCAGATAAAGCCATAATAGAAAATACTGTGTCCTTGAGAGATTCGACCTAGGATTGACTATGCTATAGTTAGCTTTAGTTTATTTTTTGTGTGTAAGACGACTAGAAAACTCGTTATCACAAAGCCTAGAGTAATCTAATAACACAGAAGCAAATTCACACAAGAAAAGAAATGGCAAGATGTAAACCATTTTTATATTAGGCTCAATTTTTCACTGGGTAAAATTCCTCTATCATTTCCGGTTTTAACTTAGAAAAATTTTCAATCACTTATTGTCTTAAGAATGCAAAGGTTCTCTTTTCATGCCAAGTTGAAAAATTCTTTTACCTAGGACTATGTGCTGCTTATTCATGCTTTATTCTACCTAAGAAATTTATTTAAGTTTTCAAAATCTTTTCCTCAACAATCAGACATGGAAAATAGACAACTGCAAATGACAAACAAGCAAAAAGCGGAAAACAAAAATGACACACAATCGAGTTGAAATAGACCAGGCAAATGACAAAAGAGAAGTAAAATGACACCAAATCCGAGTCAGCTTGGACTCGACAAACGACACAGCGAAACACAAAAATGATAGAGCGAGATGGAGTTGGCATGGACCTGGTCTCGGCATGATATCGAAGTCGGCTCAGACTCTGTTGAGAAACTTGGAGTCGGTATCGACAAAACAATATAGGAAAATATTACATATGAAAAAAACTTAGAAAAGTTTTAGCAAAACACTCCATTCTCGACATTGCTCCCCCCTTTAATTATGCATTGTCCTCAATACAGCTCATGTATTCGGGGATTCAGGGATTTCTTCAGGTATGTCCTCGGGAATGACCGGTTCTATCAACGTGAGGACTTCCACCTCGCCCTCCTACGAACTCAGAATTGAACCTTCATGATAGGGCTTTAATTGGTACCCATTGACCTTGAACATATTATTATTAGCTGTATCTCTTACTTCTACTGTGCCATAAGGAAAAACATTAGTCACAACAAATGGCTCATCCCACCCGGAACGGAGCTTACTAGCAATGAGTTTTAACCGGGAATTGAATAGAAGTACCTTTTGACCAACACTGAACTCCTTCCTTAAGATCCTATTATCATGAAAATGTTTTACCTTTTCCTTGTAGATCCACGAGTTCTCATAAGCCTCTAAGTGTAGCTCCTTTAGCTCTTGTAGCTGCAATTTTTACTCTCGGTCGGCTTGGTCGTAGACCATATTGCACTTCTTGATCACCCAATATGCTCCATGCTCTATCTCCATCGGTAAATGACAAGCCTTATCGAAGACAATCGGATAAGGAGACATCCCTAATGGACTCCGGTAAGTTGTTCTATGTGCCCACAAAGCATCCTCCAATAGGTGGCTCCAATCATTCTGGCTCGGATTTGCCATCTTCTGCAACAACTTCTTGATTTCCCTATTAAAAACATCAGTTTGGGCATTGGTTTGAGGATGATATGCAGTGGTGACTCGGTGCACTACTCTATATTTCTCGAGTAACGTGGCCATGGCGTGGTTGCAGAAGTGACTCCCTTAGTCATTGATCAACGCCTTCGGCACACCAAACCTACAAAGATGTTAGATTTCAAAAATTCTACAACAGTCTTAGCATCATTGGCTCTGGTGGCCCTAGCCCCTACCCATCTTGAGACATAGTCAACGGCTAGCAAAATGTAAGAGTTTCCCTTGGAGATGGGGAATTCTCCCAAAAAGTCAATACCCTATACATAAAAGATTTTGCAAAAAATAGTTGGTTGTTGGGGCATTTCATTCCTCTGGCTTATAGAAATTTCAACTTTCTAGCATTGCTTGTAGGCTAAGGTGAACGTGTGTGTGTCTCGAAAAATCATGGGCTAGTAAAACCCACAATCTAAGACCTTACGAGCCATCCGAGTGGATCCATAATGGCCCCCTCCGGCTATTGAATGGTAGAAGTGGAGAACTGACTGGGTCTCAGTCTCCAGAATGCACCTGCGCAAGATTTGATCATTGCATAGCCTCCACAGGTACGAGTAGTCCCAAATATAGTACTGTGCATTACTTTCAAGTCTCGCTTTATATGCTCGAGGTGCTCCTCGGGGATATGTAGATGCGATAAGGTAGTTGCAGATATCTACATACCATGGCAATGCATGTGTCATCTGCAGAATCTGCTTGTCCAGGAATTCATCTCAGATCGGTATCAAGTTAGCTTCTCTTTCCAACCGACTTAAGTGGTCTGCTACAGTATTCTCCCCACCCTTCTTGTCCTTGACCTCGAGGTCGAATTCTTGAAGAAGTAGCATCCACTGGATCAATCTCAGCTTTGCATTCGACTTCTTCAAAAGATACTTCAACTCTACATGATTAGAGAAAACTATAACTTGGGATCCAAGTAAATATGATCTAAACTTGTCTAAGGCAAAAACGATTGTGAAAAGCTCCTTTTCGGTGGTTGTATAGTTGACCTAGGCTAGGTCCATTATTCGAGATGAATACGCAATCACGTGCAGCTGCTTGCCGACTCGCTGTCCTAGGACGGCTCCTAGCGTGGAGTTGGAGGCGTCGCTCATTAACTCGAGGAAGCTCCCAATTTGGTTCTTGGAGGATGGGCATGATCGTAGGCCTTCTCTTCAGCTCCTGAAATGCGTCCACACAAGGCTGGTCGAAGACAAAGTTGGCGTCCTTCTATAATAGCTTAGACAGAGGCAAGACGATCTTGCTGAAATCCTTGATGTATCATGTGTAAAAACCTCCACGACTAATAAATGAATGAACTTCCCACACAAAGGCGGGGTTAGGAAGAGAGGATATAACATCTATTTTTGCCTTATCAACCTCGATACCTCTAGTTGAGACGAGATGTCCCAAAACGATACCTTGAGTAACCATAAAATGACATTTTTCAAAATTTAAAACTAGGTTACTATCTACACATCTACACAACACTTTGGAGAGGTTGTCCAAGCAAGCTTCGAATGATTCTACATAAACCATCAAGTCATCCATAAAAAAGTCCATTCATTCCTTCAAGAGGTTCGAGAAGATGCTAGTCATGCATATCTAGAAAGTGCTCGGAGCACTGTAGAGCCCGAATGGAATCCTTGTATACGTGAATGTTCCAAACGAACATGTGAAGGTGGTCTTATGTTGATCCACGGGTGCTATGTGAATCTCCGTATAACCTGAAAAACCATTTAGAAAACAAAAATGGGCACTACTAATTTTTCAAAGACTTGGTCAATAAATAGTAGAGGGAAATGATTCTAGGGGGTTGCTTGATTCAGTTTCCTATAGTCAATGTAGACTTGCCAGCTATTCTAAATCCTGGCCGGCACCATCGTCTTGCCGATTCTTTATGACGATTATCCCAGACTTCTTCGACACTACTTGAACCAGACTTACCCATTGGCTATCCGAGATGGGGTAAATGATCTCAACTGCAAGTAGCTTGGTGACTTCCTTCTTCACCACATCTAGGATGGTTGGATTCAATCTTCTTTGTTGTTGCCTAATTAGATGGGCATCCTCCTCCAATAGAATTTTGTACATGCAAGTGGAGGGTTTCATCCTTGGAAGGTCGACGAGTCTCCGACTGATTGCTTTATTGTGCTTCCTAAGTACTTCCAGAAACTTCTCCTCCTATTCTCGGTTGAGATTTTTGGCTATGATCATTGGTAATTACTGATGATCCCCCATGAAAGCATACTTGAGATGTTTAGGCAATGGCTTTAACTCTGTATTTGATGGTTGAGGTGGAATATCTTTTTCATCAGTTGATGGAGTCAGTTGGCCGACTCTGTCCGAATGCAGACTCTGTTGTCCGAAGTTAGACTTGTCCTTTGTTTGCTGGGACCCATTTTGGCTTGAGTCAGATCCGACTTTCGGTTGGCTGTGGGAAACGATCTCGGCTTCCTCCAGATTGATCAATTTGTTCTCGGCTAGCTCCTGCATGATGGAGTCAGTCTTGGCCAACTCTGTACTTCTAGAGTCAAACTCGACTTTCCTCTCTCCCTTGGAGTCGGACTCGGCCCGATTAGCCTTTCAGAACCTAATCTCAGAATTAGACTCCGCATTTATTAATGTTGCTACTCTTGTTACTCCTGGCTTGCTAGTGTCAGCACCTGGGTATTCAACATATTGTGAGGTTTCCAAGAGTTCGTCAATCCTACAATGAATTATTCAGAAATAAAGTCCTCAATATATAAAAAGGAAGAATATGAAAAACCATCCAGAAAAATAATGGGACTTCCCTGCTAATTTTTCTAAGACTTGGTCAATAAATAGCAAAGGGAAATGATCCTTTTGGGTTGCTTGATTTAGTTTCCTGTAGTTAATGCAGACTTGCTAACTATTCTGAATCTTGGCTGACTGATGAGTCACAGTTTATACATCTTTTAGGCACCTAAGAAGGAGGTTTGCAAGACTATTCTGTGCTTAAGAATGAACTGTTAGCTAAGATTCATTTTATGAGCTCAAATATATAGAAAATACAAATTTGTGCTAATTCAGATTTCTTAGCTAATAAAAGTAACTCTTCTTCTTTTGCAGGTCAAGCCGAGTTGACCAAAGTCAACAGGGGAGTTCCGGCCGAGATGAAGTCGTCCCGCCAGACCGACTCCAAATCGTCTCGGCAATCCTTGACTTGTAGCCCAGCAGCCCAGCGAAGAGTGGCCCAAGTACATTGACCACATCAGCTATCCAACTTGGAGGCCACCTCAGCGTTAGCTCAGCTGCCATGTCACTCCTAGGAGATCTGCCATGTCAGGATAGAAGATTTGCATAGGGGTAGAATAGGATCTTTCACAATGTAATTCTGTTAGGATTCGCTAGGATTAGCATATCACAGCTCGTGTATATATAGGAAGAGCTGTGCACTTTTTACACGTTTTGTTTTTGGGGAATTCACTCCTAATACACCTCATTTTACTCCATCTCCTCACCCTCATCCTTCCATTCCTGGTGGCGCACGGTACTGCAGTGGCACTTCTCTCGATTGAGGAAGTGCAGGTCTAAGACTGGGAAGCTGGACGTTCACCAGAGGGGACCGATCAGACTACTGACGCACTCTGGTGGAGCTGATCCTCAGCACTTAGGCGAACGGAGGTGAACCACCACCATCAACCATGGCGATCGTCGTGGAAGATGGATCCACCTGAATTCGGACCACTGTGTTTGTATTCCGTTTCTGCTAATCAATTCCATTACGCATTTCTTCTCTTGGTTCCCTTCCTCTTCTTTAATTCACGAATTGAATCGCGATTGCATTTGAGACGTGAACAATGTTAAGCTAAGCCGATTGGAACTGGTTTAACTAATATAGTAGGTAACCATTTAACGATTGTTAATAGGGAACCTAAAATCAGCTCTGAACTTAATCCCTGCCAACTGATGAGGTAGCGATTGCATAAATCCTCGGTATGGCAATGGACGAATATTTGGCGATCGTCATAAGACTACCCAAGGCTGATATGGACTGAGAACTGGAGTGTGGAATCTGGACTGGACTTGGACTAATGGAACTGAACATGAACACAGTTATATAATACTAATAGATAATTAGTAACAGTAGTATACATTTACTGCATTCATAGTCTTAGTTTATTTTCTGCATTACTCGCATCCCAACTCCCCGTTTCTTTGCTTTCTTTCTGTTTTCTGGTTGAGACAGAGGTAATCCGCCTCTGTAGCGTCTGTCTGTACTCAGCCGAGACCAAGCCGGATAGTCTTAACCGAGACCATCTCTGTCGAGACCGTCTCTGCTCAGTCTCTGCCAAGTACGACTCGGCTACAACCGAGGAGAGTCAACACTTCACATCTCAGATTCTGCATTGTTTAACTTGACACTAAATCACAATTGAGCACACTATGTCCTTGAGAAAAATGACCTAGGGTTGACTATACTATAGTTAGCTTTAGTATTTGATAAGTGCGTTGAAACGACTATAAACGAGACATCATCACTGACACCATCTCGTCTTGTCGGTTCTTTATGACAGTCATCTCGGACTTCTTCAGCACAACTTGAACTGGACTTACCCATTGGCTATTCGAGATGGGGTAAATGATCTAAACTACAAGTAGCTTGGTGACTCCCTTCTTCACCACGCCTAGGATGCCTGGATTTAGTCTTCTTTGTTGCTACCTAATTGGATGGGCATCCTCATCCAATAGAATTTTGTGCATGCAAATGGAGGGGTTGATCCCTGGAAGGTCGATGAGTGTCTAGCCAATTGCTTTCTTATGCTTCCTAAGTACTTCTAGCAACTTCTCCTCCTGTTCTCAGTTGAGATTTTTGGCTATGATCATCGGAAATTATTGATGATCCCCAGGAAAGCATACTTGAGATGTTTGATAACGAGTTTTTCTATTCGCCTTACGCGCATCAAATAAACTCAAGATAACTATAGTATAGTCAACCCTAGGTTGAATTCACTCAAGGACATAGTATGTTCTCTTATGGCTTAGTGTGGAAAACAGAGTAATGCATAAAACGCCAAGTGTAGAATGTTAACTCGCTTTGGGCAAAGATTGATCCGATCCGGTCTCGGTAGAGATGGATCTGACACGGTCTTGGCTAAGCGTAGACTCGGACGCAATAGAGTCGGACTAGACTCGGTTTCGGACGGACGCGACGGATTCAGGCTAGACTCGGTCTCAGACTAAAGTGCAGGAGATAAGGGGTTTTGGGAGTAAAGAAAGTAAAGACAAGAATTAAATTAAGTATGAAAGTAAATGTGATCTAAACTACGCTACCACTACTGCTACTACTACTGTATTCATACCGAGTCCCAATAAACAAGTCGGTTCCACGTCTTTACCCGAGATTACGTCTCCAAATCAACCTAAGATTCTTATGACGATCGCCAAACATTCGTCCATTGCCATACCTAGGATTTACACAATCCCTACCTCATCAGTTGGCAAGGATTAAGCTCCGAGTTGATTTTAGGTTCTCTAATTGATTACTCAAGTTGTTAAACCGGTTCTGATCGGCCTAGTCTAACGTTGATCTACTTAACAATGTGCAATTGCAACATAACAAAGTAGATCAAATGTAGGATTCTTAATCAAGAGATAAGCAATAAAAGCTACTTGTATTATTGGAAACAGAGTGCAAATACAGGGCGTGAATTCAATGGTTCTATCTTCCACAACAATTGCCATGGAAAAGTGATGATGGTTCACCATCAATAGTCAAGAAGATGAGGATTGGGTCCATCAGAGTGCGTTGGCTAATCAATTGGTCTCCTTTAACAACCTTCGGCTTCCTATTTCTCGACCTACACCTCCTCAATTGAGAGAGGCGCCTTTGAAGCACCGTGCACCACTATGGGTTTTGGACGTGAGAGCGAGAGAATGGAGTGTAAATGAATATGGAATTAGGTCTGAATTCTAGCACCCCCTACGACGTGTACGAGGATCCTATATATACAAGAGTGGATTCCTTGTGATGCACGCTAAATCCTAATTAACTTCCCTAATAGAATTACAAGTTTGGATTGCCTATTCTACCCTTATAATGATCTTCCTTGTGTTGCAAGCTTCTTCTAGAAGTGACGTGGTAGTTGTGCTAGATTTAGTGGAAATGAGCGTGCCTGAGTTGGGTTGATCTAATTGGGCCACTTCACTTGGGCCGCTTTGCTCCTTTAGGCTGCTGGGCTATAGAGTCGGCTAGTATGGGAGGGAGTCGGTCTGGCCGGGATGGCTTCTCCTGGATCGAGACTCTTCTTGATAGGCGAAGATGTCCATTTCTTGGCATGCAAAATGAATCCAATCTTTTATTAGCTAAGATTCCTAATTTAGCATAGATTTATATTTTCCCTATTTCTAGGTTCATAATCTGAATCTTAGCTAAGATGTGTTTCTTAACTACCAAATGATCTCAAAAATACCCATCTTAAGCCCTTGTAGGGTGTATAAAATATGAGTTATTAGACCCCCACACTTACACTTTTGCACTCCTAGGCAAAATCAGATTCGATCATCAAGGGAGTTTCAAAAAGAGAAGATGAATTTTTCAAATGAATTTCTTATATTCAACAAAACAAAGTCGACACACATTCATCCCAATATCAAGATATTCAAGCAATTTATGAAAATTACTTTTTCCACATCCAAGGCGAATAAGCAACCTGCAACCATTAAAGAATAACCGAGAAGTGACCGAGCTCTCTCAAGGCATATCCTCTTAGTCTCTCAAGTGTTTGGGCTTGTATGTACACTCAAACATCCCATGCAACTGACATTACTAGACCTTGACTGGCCTCTCCTTCTACACCTTCAAAAACACATGTAGTCATGATCACAAGGACTTTCATTTTGGCTTGTAACGTGGCCAGGGTTAAAGGGGTAGGATATAGGAGGAATACGAAAAACAATCCAGAAAACAAAAATGCGACTTCCGTGCTAATTTTTCTAAGACTTGGTCAATAAACGGAAGAGGGAAATGATCCTTGCGGGTTGCTTGATTCAGTTTCCTGTAGTCAATGCAAACTTGCCAACTATTCTGAATCCTGGTTGGTACCATCTCGTCTTGCCGATTCTTTATGACGTTCATCCCGGACTTCTTCGACACTACTTGACCCAAACTTACCCATTTGCTATTCGAGATGGGGAAAATGATCTCGGTTGTAAGTAGCTTGGTGACTTCCTTTTTCACCACATCTAGGATGGTCGGATTCAGTCTTCTTTGTTGTTGCCTAATTGGATGGGCATCCTCCTCCAATAGAATTTTGTGCATGCAAATGAAGGGGTTGATCTTTGGATGGTTGACGAGTGTCCAGCCGATTGCTTTCTTGTGCTTCCTAAGTACTTCCAGCAACTTCTCCTATTCTCGGTTGAGATTTTTGGCTATGATCATTGGAAATTACTGATGATCCCGTAGGAAAGCATACTTGAGATGTTTGTGCAATGGTTTTAACTTTGTATTTTATGGTTAAGGTGGATGATAAGTCATATTTTATACACCTCACAATGGCTTAAGATGGGTATTATTAAGACTCTTTAGTGATTAAGAGTCATGTCTTAGTTAAGATTTGAATTATGGGCCAAGAAATAGGAAAAATATAAATATGTGCTAAAATGAGGATTTTAAATAATAAAAGAGTGGATTTATTATGCAGGCCCAAGCTAAGGATGTCTCGGCCCAACCAAGAGCATTCCAACCCAATTGAAGCGTCTCGGCCCAGAAGAAGCGGTCCCGGCTAGACTAGCCTTCCCAGTTAAAGCTAACTTTAGTGGATAAAATCACTTCGGCAAGAATACAAATATGATTATGCTAGAATTAAAGAATCTGTAATGCAGATATGATTATGCTAGAATTAAGGAATTTGTAAGGCATATATGATTATGCTAGAATTAGGGAATCTGTAATGCAGATATGACTATGATAGAAATTAGGAATCTGCAATGTAGATATGATTATGATAAGATTAAGGAATTTGTAATCTCCTAGGATTGAGGAATTCTTAATCTCCTAGGATTGAGAAATCTGTAATCAGTAATTCAAATTTGTATTTTGTTAGGATTAGGGTGCGCTGTAGCTGCCCAGCTTGTGTATAAATAAAGCACACTAGGCCACATCTTCGGTGTGGAAAAATAGTGAAGTTCTAGACCTAGCACAAGTAGTGATTACAATCATTCTATCTAGCACGATAGTACACTAAGCTTTAGTAAGATGTCTCTCTCGATCGAGGGGGTACAAGACTAGGATTTGGGAAGCTGGAAGCTGTCAGAGGTGATTGCTCGGTATAGCCGACACACTCCGGTGGACAGAAACCTCAACGTCTAGCCATCAGCAGTGCACCATCGCCATCCTTCCAAGGCGATCGTCGTGGATGGTGGATTCTCTAGAAACTCTGAATTTCTCACCTTGTACTCGAGTTTGTTTTCAATAGTACAAGTGGTTTGCATTTCTGTCTTCTGATTATAATTCATGTGCTTTTAATCTGCTTCGACTTTGCTGCGATTGCACATTGTTAGGAGTAGATCACATTAGACTAGGGTTGATTGGAACTGATTTAATAATCTAGTTAGGTAGAGAATCTAAAATCAGCCAAGTACATACTCTCGCCCAACTGATGAGGTAGAGATTGTGTAAATCCTCAGTATGGAAATGGACAAACGTTGGGCAATTGTTGTAAGAATCTAAGGTTGATTCGGAGTATAATCTTAAGTAAAGAATCTATAAACTTATTGTGTGTTGAATTCGGATTTGGTACAATAGTTAGCCTAGCTTAGTTTAGTTTACTTTCAGTCCTTAGTTTATTTTTTTGCACTTAACACAGAACCCCCTTTATTTCCCGCATTTGAGTCCGAGACCGAGTTAGTCTGATTCCGTCATGTCTATTCGAGAGTATGCGCTTAGCCGAGACCCTGTCGGATCTGTCTCTACCGAGACCGGATCGGATTAGTCTTTGCCGAGAGCAAGTTGGCATTTTACACTTAGATTTTTCTGCACGAACTTTGAGTTTATACATTGTGTCCTTGAGAGAATTCGACCTAGGGTTAGCTATAATATAGTTAGCTTTAGTTTATTTGATAAACGGAACACGACTAAAAACGAGTTATCAAATTGGTGCCATTGCTGGGGACACAAGTTCTTTTGAGTCTTTGTGTGCCAAAACTAAGTTAAGCCGAATCCTGAGTCTGTGGAATGTTATGTCTGTCAATAGAGTCTGAGTTTTGAGTCTATGTCTATTTGGATCCCAAAATAATATAGCATGCTGAGAGTGTGTTAAGGTTCTGTCGTGTCAGTTTCACAGCTATTTTTAAATCTAAAAAAAACCATCTTTGCATCATTAACCAAATATACTTTTCTGCATAAACATCCTCTATTTTTTTTGCATAATTGATTTTGATTTTTCTGCATATTTGATTTTGCAATTTCTCTATATGATTTTTTTCTTTTTTTGCATCAACTTTTTTTTAGTAACATTCTAACCAGTTTATGATTGTTCTGTTATTTTTCATTATTCTGTTGCCTTTTTGCCTCTATATTTCTTTTGCCGTTTGTTTTTCTATTTCTATTTTTTTATTTTTCTGTCTCTGTCCTTGTTATTTTTCTATTTTTCTATTTTTGATTTTATTCTTCTCCTAATGCTTTGTTGTTTAATTTCGTTATCTTGCCATTTTTCTATTTTTTTTATTATGTTATCTTTTTCTTTTCTTTTTTGATTTTTAATCTTGTAAATAACACTTGCACATTCTAATACTAGCATTGTTCCTAATTCTTCTGATCTTGATAATTATGCTCCTAGCTCCAATAAAGAAGGGAATTAGTTGCACATTGATACCATGATGTATCAACCGTGGTGTCCTTAATATCCCGAATGGGAACAAGCCCGGTCATACAAGCATTATCCATTTGAGCTAACAACTGTGTTGCTTGAGTTACATGATTTTGCGGGTAACACTCACCATTTTGACAATAGGGGAGCCACGACATCTAGAGGAATGAATGGGATAATTGTTGTTGATAATCAGAGATTGGGAAGAAACATAGATGGATGTGGTATGTATGGCTCTATAGGACATCCTACCCATGATTGTCCCATTCTACAAGAACCACCATGATGAGTCGTATTTTATACACCTCACAAGGGCTTAAGATGGGTGTTGTCAAGAATGTTTAATGATTAAAAGTCTTGTCTTAATCGAGATTTGAATTATGGGCCTAAAAATAGGAGAAATACAAATCTGTGCTAAAATGAGGTTTTTTAACTAACAAAAGGTTAAGACTTGTTTTGCAGGACCAATAGGATCATCTCGGCCCAAGTCATCTCGGCCCAAGCCGGGAACATCCCGGCCAGTCCAGCACACCCGATCAAGCTGACATCAGTGACGAAAATCTCGCCTAAAGTCACTCCGGCAAGAATGTAGATATGATTTGTCAAGATTAAGGAATCTGTAATGCAAATATGATTTGCTAAGATTAAGGAATCTATAATACATATATGATTTGCTAAGATCAAGGAATCTGTAATGTAGATATGATTTACTAAGATTAAGGAATCTGTAATGCAGATATGATTTGCTAAGATCAAGGAATCTGTAATTCAGGTAACTAGGAATGCAGATATGACTCTGCTAGAAATTAGGAAACTCGAAAACTCTTAAGATTGAGGAGATTGTAATCTATAATTCGAATTAGAATCTTTAGGATTTGAATTTCTGTTATTAGGATTTTCAATAGAATCTAGAGCTAGTGCCATCAACAATCGCAGGCACTCTAAGCTAATACAGTGGTACACGAAGTTCAATACGGTGTCTCTCTCGGTCGAGGAGGTACAGGACCAGGATTTGGGAAGCTGGAAGCCTTCAGAGGTGATCGCTCGGTAGCCGATGCACTCTGTTGGATAGAAACCTCAACGTCTGGCCACCATTGGTGCATCACTACCGTTCTTCCATTGGTGGTCGTCGTGGAAGGCGGACTATCTGGAGACTCTGATTTCTCACCTTTGTATTCGGTTTGGTATATCAATAAATACAAATGGTTTGAAATTCTGAATTTTCTTATAATTCTTGCACTTTAATTCTACTCTTAACTTTGCCATGACACACTGTTAGGGGTAGATCATGTTAGATTAGGACTGGTTGGAACTAGTTTAACAATCTGATTAGGTAGAGAACCTAAAATCAACCAAGTGCATACTCTTTGCCAACTGATGAGGTAGCGGTTGTGTAAATCCTCGGTGTGGCAGTGGACAAACGTTCGGCAGTCGTCGTAAGAATCTAAGGTTGATTTGGAATACAATTCTAAGTAAGAATAGTAAATTGTCGTGTTTTGATTCCCGAATTGATACAGTAGTTAGTATAGAGTAGTTTAGCATAGTTTAGTTTACTTTCAGCACTTAGTTTATTTTCTGCACTTAAACACAAACCCCCCCCCTTATTTACTGCTTTCTAGAGTCTGAGACTGAGTTAGTCCGACTCTGTTGCGTCTCTCTAAGCCGATCGGTAGTAAGTCGACATTTCACAACAGTTAGCATTTTTTGCATTAACTCTGATGTTTACACTTAGCACAATCTGAACACACTATGTGCTTGAGAGAATCGACCTAGGTTAGCTATACTATAGTTAGCTTTAGTTTTATTTGATGTGCGTAAGACGACTAAAAACTCGCTTATCACACCACTTTCATTTAGATCGCAACCAAAGACCATGAACAACACGCAGTTCCCACAAAAGGAGAGTTTCTTGGGAAACTGGACAAACCACATGCCCATTAGCAATCTGAAATTCCAAGAAGATATGTGCATCTCACTATAGGAGCTACAGGATTTGCAAAAACAAATTACTGAATTAACCGCCATCGTGAACCAACTACATTACGAGAGATTTGGATGTAGTCCATCTCACACCATCCCCAATCCACAAGAAGGAAGTATGAGTGGCATAATTAGGTGGAATGGCAAGGAGCTACCACCATAACAATTCGTCCAAGTGTCTTATAGATTTCCTGAAATTTTGGATTCAAAGAGTCCTACTATTGATTGTAACCACGCTTGTACCGTTGTAATAAAGGATGCTAATTGTGTCAAAATTAGCAATGATGTAGGTACAAGAGTCATAACTGACCGAAAAGTGGTAGCTATGCAACCTCTAGTGATCACAACTGCTGTGTCAGGCTTTGCCGACTCCATACTTGCTACTACCGACTCTATTGCGATGGTTGAGATTGATGACTATGTGTCAACTATTGTTGATCTGGCTAATGTGGTTAAAATTGCAATTTCTACGACTGATGTTATTGATATTACTGACATGACACCAGGTACCAAGTCCCTTATCTAGATTTTAGACCAGGTTACTAGGGTTGAGATAGCTGATCCTACAAGTGTTGATGCTAACATTACTAAGCCCCTATGTGTTGATGCCAAGATCGCTAATCCTGGATATGTTGACACTGATCTTGTTGAAAGGGCCAAGGATGCTGATTTTATGGTTGATAAGTCGGACAATGTTAATATGACTGAAAGTGCCGACTCTGTGGTTGAGGGTCTGGATCTTACTGATAAGATTGCAATTTCAGATCTTGCCGACTCTAGAAATTGGGACGAAGTGACAATCGACTCTAACATCCAAGGGGAAGCCATAGTTGAGTCCAACAACTTAGAAGGAGCTGGTTCCGAGTCAAACAATCAAGAGGCCACTGAGCCCAATTTTGGGAGCCACAACCGTAAACAGGCCAAGAATGAGTCGGTTCCCAACTGCCGAGATCGACTCGAGTAATAAGACAAATACTGAGTCTAATTTAGACAAACAGAGTCAAAAGTAGCTAAAGGCCGAGACCGACTCGGCAACCCAAGTGCTGAATCTTGACCTAGTCGGCCAACTGAAGTCGAGACAAGACGAAACCAACTCACGCAAAGAGACACATGGCACGTCCAACTCCATCTCGAACAATAGAATCCATAAGCAAGTACCATCCGTGTCTGACTCAAACGTGGAAGCCGAGTCCATTCTCGGCAACCAAGGTTGAAACTGATATCAAGCGAAAGCTGAGTCAGTTCTTGGTAGCCAATGTTGACACTAGATAGATGCCAAGAGTATGCTCGGCAGCTAACTCTCCCATTGGAAAATCGAGACGACACATGGAAAGCGGACTCTACACTCGGCAAGCTGAATCCAATCTTAGCAGTCACGTCCCAAATTTGCGAGAGATATAGGTAATACAGGTACGGTAATCATGGTTAACAAGTTCCAAGTTGAGCAGTAGAAAGACCCGTTCCAACATCTGAAGAAACCGAGAAGCTTCTATGGCCACCTGGTCGAGCATTCACTATTCAGATTTTTTCTAAAGAAACCACCAGGAGATTTGATATTGAAATTACCAAGATGGATGTGGAAAAATCTTCCCCAAGCTGTAGATAACAAAAGGGGAGAAAAAATGCTGGATATTAGATTTTGCACATTCTTTCCACCCTGAAGAAAGTAGTCTTTCTATTTCACCCTTTCCCTTATGCGCATATATGCTTTGCATTGAGGACAATGCATCATTCAAGTTTGGGGGGTGGTTCAGTAATGGGGTGTTGTGTTTTGTTTGTTTCTAATCTTCATCATTCTCTGTGTCATTTGTTTCTATTTTTTGCTATTCTCTGTTATTTCAATTTTCTAAAATCTTTCCAACCGAGTCTGTGCCAAATCTAGTTCCATCTCGGCCGAATCCGGATTGACTTCATCCCTGTTTCAATTTTTTCTTTTACTTTTAATTTTTGTTTTGTTTTCCCTCAACCAAATTTTGATTTCTGATTGCTAAGAAAAAATGCTTTGAAAAAGGATTTAAATGGATTTCGTTCATAAAAATGAAACAGAAAAAGGTATGCATGACCCTAGAGGAAAGATTTTTCAAACTTGACAAGGAGTGAAATTTCTGCATCTTTTGGCAATAAGTGATTGAAAAATTGAAAAAGAGGAACCTTTAGTGATTGAGCAACCATCCGTGTGAGAATTTTTAAGCCTTGCATACATAATGGTTGTACATCTTGCCATTCTTTCCTTTCTTGTGTGATATTTGCATTCATGATGATTGGTTACTCTAGATTTTGCCTTGACTCTCTAGATACATCTCGTTTCACATGCAGGAATGATATGATCTAGGCCATGTTTCTAATTAGCCTTGAGCCAAATGGACCTACCTTGAAAATTTTATCCCTTTCTTACCCTCTTTAAGCCTGAATAACCATTTTTTTTCTAATATGACAGCTCATTACAAGTCAAAGCTGAAAAACTATGATCAACCTCAACCTTGGGGGATATAGGAGCTTTGGAATTGTGTTAGGAATGGGTCTCGTTCAAGTGTAGGGGAGACACCCGGGGACATAGCAAGAATGGTGTACCCAAAGCAAAGTGGCTATAATGGTAAGAAAAGTTGAAAAAAAAAGAAAAAAAGGTGCAGGATAAATCAAAAGAAAGAAACAGTAGCAAAAGGTTAAAAGTTGCCACAAAAATACAACACAAAGCTACAAAACACAAAAAGTGAGAGAAGAAAAGAGGAATACAAAAAGGAAAGAAGTAAGCAAGAATGCTCTTAATAGAACCGTAATGTCTTGGGGGATTCCCTCCATGCTGCGAACTCATTCCTCATTGCTCCTCCCTTCCCTATGGTTACTAAAGCTCACTTAACATCCTGTATCCTATCCTTAACCTTGGCCACGTTACAAGTTAACAAGAAGTCCTAGTGATCATGACTGCATGTGATTTTGAAGGTGCAGAAGGAGAGGCTAGTCAAAGTTCGATAGTGTCGATTGCATGGGATATTTGAGTGTATACACAACCCCAAACACTTGAGAGATTGAGAGAATATGCCTTGAGAGAGAGCTCGGTCACTTCTCGATTACTCTTTAATGTTTGCAGGTTGCTTATTTGCTTTGGGTGTGGAGAAAGTATCTCTCATAGATTGTTTGAGAATCTGGATTCCGGGATGACTACATGCTTGATTTGTTTATTAAACTTGAAAATTCATTTGAAAACATATTTACTCTTTCAATTTTCTTGAATGATCAAATCTGATTTTGCCCATGAGTGCAAAAGTGTAAGTGTGGGGCTTTGATAAGTCATATTTTATACACTTCACAAAGGCTTAAGAGGGGTATTATTCAGACTGTTTAGTGATTGAGAGTCTTGTCTTAGTTAAGATTCGAATTATGGGCCTAGAAATAGGAAAAATATAAATTTGTGCTAAAATGAGGATTTTAACTACCAAAAGAGTGGATTTATTTTTCAGGCCCAAGCTAAGGATGTCTCGGCCCAACCAAGAGTGTTCCGACCCAATTGAAGCATCTCAACCCAGAAAAAGTGGTCCCAGCTAGACTAGCCTTCCCGACCGAAATGCCGACTTCAGTGGCTAAAATCACTTCGGCAAGAATGCATATATGATTATGCTAGAATTAAGGAATCTGTAATGCAGATATGATTATGCTAGAATGAAGGAATTTGTAAAGCAAATATGATTATGCTAGAATTAGGGAATCTATAATGCAGATATGATTATGCTAGAATTAAGGAATCTGTAATGTAGATATGATTATGATAGAAATTAGGAATCTGCAATGCAGATATGATTATCAAGGAATCTGTAATCTCCTAGGATTAAGAAATCTGTAATCAGTAATTCAAATTTGTAATCTATTACGATTGGGGTGCATTGTAGCTGCCTAGCTTGTGTATAAATAAAGCACGCTAGGCCACGTCTTCGGGTGTGGAAAAATAGTGAAGTTCTAAACCTAGCACCAGTAGTGACTATAGTCATTCTAGCTAGCATGGTGGTATATGGAGCTTTAGTAAGGTGTCTCTCTCGATCAAGGAGGTACAGGACTAGGATTTGGGAAGCTAGAAGCTGTCGGAGGTGATCGCTCGGTATAGTGGACGCACTCTGGTGGATAGAAACCTCAACATCAGGCCATCAGCGATGCACCATCGCTGTCCTTCCAAGGCGATCATCGTGGAAGGCGGATTCTCTGGAAACTCTAAATTTCTCACCTTATACTCGAGTTTGTTTTCAATAATATAAGCAGTTTGCATTTCTGTCTTTTGATTATAATTCCTGTGCTTTTAATCTGCTTCAACTTTGTCGCGATTTCACATTGTTAGAAGTTGATCACATTAGACTAGGGCCGATTGGAACTGGTTTAATAATCTAGTTAGGTAGAGAACCTAAAATCAACCAAGTACATACTCCCTACCAACTGATGAGGTAGCGATTGTGTAAATCCTCGGTATGACAATGGACAAACGTTCGGTGATTGTTGTAAGAATCTAAGGTTGATTCAGAGTATAATCTTAAGTAAAGAATCTGTGAAGTGATTGTTTGTTGAATTCGGATTTTGTACAGTAGTTAGTTTACTTTCAGTACTTAGTTTATTTTTCTGCACTTAAACACAAAACTCCCATTTATTTACTGCATTTTAGTCTAAGACCGAGTTAGCCCAACTCCGTCGCGTTTGTCCGAGTCTGTGCTTAGCTGAGACCATGTCAGATTTGTCTTTTCCGAGACCGAATTGGATTAACCTTTGCTAAGAATGAGTCGGCATTCTACACTTGATGTTTTATGCATTAACTCTGATTTTCACATTTAGCCATATTAGAACACACTGTGTCCTTGAGAGAATCGACCTAGGGTTAGCAATACTATAGTTAGCTTTAGTTTATTTGACAAGCAGAACATGACTAAATACGAGTTATCACATATGTATGAGTCTAGACTTCAATTCATAAGACTGGGTCAGCTCCAACTGTAGATACTGGATGCACCATGGCTGGTACAACACATCCAACGTCACCAACTCGTTCAAAGTCCTGTTATTGTTTTCCATTGGGTTCGGCTTGTACAATGGATTATTTGAAAAATCATGCTTAATATCAAAATTGTCAATCTCGGGTATAGAGATAAAACTACTACTACTATGCCCTACATGCATGTTTTTGGATTTTCTGATCCTGTTCAAGGTTTTCTCTATCTCAAGATTAAAAGGATGCAAACTACTAGAACTCCTTTTCCTAGTCATGAATGCTACTATTTGACATACAATGGCTAAGTGCAGTTATAATGCAGAAAACAAATCGCATGCACAAAACAAGGAAAGACACCAACTTTTACTGAAACTTAATCACAACCTACAATACTAAAATATATGCAAAAATTAATTACAAGTTTATAGAGAAAAACAAGGCGGAGTTCCACCTAAATGGTTAGAATGATAAGATAACATGACAAACCAATACATGTAGAATATTAGAAAAATAAAAAAAAAGGAAACACAAGATTTCATGCAAAATTATGCAACAAATGCCAAAAATACAAAAGGCTTTATTACAAGAAATTATTTACAGAATACAGTCAAAGAAGATTACGCAAAAACTTAAAAATCACGAAACACATTTATAGCAAAAGTGGAACTCAGATGTCGGCTGCACAGAATGTGACTGACTTGGGCTTGGCTAACATGTAAAATGGACTCGACCTAAACTGACCTTATACAAGCGGATTCTAGCACATGCAAAATCTGGTCTAGACAGTCTTGTCATATATAGCAATTATCACAAACAAAAATGGGAAATCAAAATATGCACGTAGACAAATTCAGATTTTATCAATACAACTGACCCGCCATGCATAAAAATAAAAAATTTGACTGGGACTTGGACAAAAAACAAAAATAATACACTCAGACATAAAAACACAAACTCAAAGACAAATATGATAGTTAGTAAACAAAATAAAATCAATCAGTTAGTCAAAAGAAAGAAAACTAGATTCAGTATACCTATAAACAAGCATACTACAGACTCAGGTTCAATTTCTCTATCAAACTCGGTACACTTAGGAACATAGAACATGTGTCCTCGGCAATGGCGCCAATTTGATAAGCTTCAAGTTGGTCGTCACTTCTCTTATCAAAATACTAGATTTTCCTAAGCTAAAGTAGCACAGGGTCAACCTAGGTCATTCTTCTCAAGGATACTTTTGTTCCTATATTTCTAAGGTACAAGGCTGGTAAAGACTGCTAAACTGAGTATGTATGATGTGAACTCTAACAAAGAATTGTAAATGGGGGTTTGAACAAAAAGGTAAATTTACCAGAATCGTAAAGAACAATTAAAGAACGTAAAGATTATAGACTATCTAGGGTTACTAAGACTACTAAGTTGCTTTAGTTTATTATGACTCCTATGACATATTTACCTTATCACTATCCTGGTTTACCACTTACTGATTTTAATTATAATTCTCATTATGCCAATGATTCCTTCCCAATCCAATTACTTATGACGATCACTGAACATTTGTCCCATGCTAACTAAGGACTTAAACAATCGTTGCCTCGAGTTTGGCAGGGAATACACACTTGATTGATGTAGATTACCTAAAGATTATCTATTTTGTTATTATAGTGGTTCCGATCGGCCCCTAAACTAACATGTTCTAATTCTTACCACACACATTCGTGATTAAGCGAGGAAAATATTATGCTAACAGAAATCAAACATCATAGCAAAATAGAGTTACAATTATTCATTAATTAACCTGGAATGTGATATAAGAAAATAAAAAGTTCTTGATGGCATGTGGATTAACTTCCCGCGACAAACGCCATAGTAGTTGCAACATTCCCCCTCCGATGATCATAGAGCATGAGAGGCGGTACCCTCTAGAGTGTCTGTGAAGACAGATGTCTCTATCCCTCCTGGTCAGTCAATCTCTAGCAACTCTGCTCAGCTTGAACCGTGGAACTGTTGAGGTATGACATGGACTTAGGCTTGAGGAATAGAGTGTGTATGTGATAAGCTAAGTGTGTATGTATGTGTCTTGCTTTTTCTTTCTAACCAATGAACATAGACATGTAGCTCTACTTATACATGCATTATTAACTAACTCTATAACTGTTTTAACTGAAATAATTCAACTACCTGACCTAACAGAAATACCAGAAATAATGACTCTAACTACTTTCCTAACTCCCACGTGCTTAATTTCTTTGTACACGTGCTTGAATCTTGTTTTGGTGGAGTTGGCCTTCGGATGCTGGGATGGATCCGATTTTGGATGGAAGTCGGCTCTACTTTGAGGTAAGCCACAGAGTCGGTCCTGTAGAGTCGGCTCTCTCTGGTTGAGATGACTTCCTAGTCACTTTGACTTCTCTGATCTCTCTTTTGACTTGCAAAACAAGACTTGCTAAGTTGTTAGCTAAAATCAGTGACTTAGCTTAGATTTGTATTTTCCATAGTTTAACTTTGGAAATTCAAATCTTAGCTAACACATGACTCTTAACTATTATTTGCATTCTTTTTTACCCATCTTAAAGACCTAATAAGGGGTATAAACTGTGTACTATCAGTGTACAAGTGTAGATAAAAATGTATAGTCGTGTAATTCAACAATGTCTTGTATATCTTTATTTAAGCCATGTAAGAATCTAGCCATTGTGACTTCTTGTGCTCTTATTAATGTTACTTCCATTTCTTTGAAATATTCTTCCACACTTTTTGTACCTTGATATATTCTTTGCAATTTTACAAAAGGTCTCTTGTTATAAAAAGAAGGAACAAATATATCTCTCATTTCTCTTTTCAATTCATCCCATGATTCAATGAGAACTTTTCTCATACCTCTAATTTGTATAACAATTTCATTCCATCATATTAAGGCATATCCTTCAAAAGATAAAGCAATTAGCTTTACTTTAACCATATAATCACAATCAATATATTCAAGATTTTGCTCTACCTCCATCTCCTAATCATAATCATCATTAGGATCTCCATTACCAGGAAAAGGGGGGATTTTACCTTTAATAAGATCGAATGGATTTATTTTAGGTGGTTCATCCCTATGTCTCTCAACATAGATTCCTTAATATAAGACACCTAGAATGGAAGATGTTCTCTCTCTATGTCTCTGTTTCCTCTCCTACTTGGCTATTCATTAACCTTTTTACCACAAGTAAGTCCCCCTCATAATATGATTCATCACTCAAACTCTCAGACTCACTGGTTGTGATAACTTCTCCTGTAGAACTTTCACTCCCAATTTCCCCATCCTCTTTGACAATTATCACACGCTTGCTAGGACATTCAAAGGCTATGTGGCCCTTTTCTAGACATTTGAAGCACTTGATGCTACTAGCTCTAGATGGTATAGGTGTAGGGGTGGGTGTGAATGCCTTTCGACCAGTAGAGATTTCACTCCCCCTTCTCAAGGCTCTTCTCCTTCTAGCCCTATCCTTATCTTTCCAACTACTACCTCCTCCATAGGTCCTTCTAGACACACTACTTCTCCTTATTTGTATCTCTACCTTAATGGCTTGATGGACTAACTCATTCAAGTTTTTATACTGTTGTAGCTCCACTACATCATGTACTAAGGCATGTAAAAATCGAGCCATTGTAGCTTCCTCACTCTCCCTTATTTGAGTGTTCACCATGTTCATGTCTCTCCTTTACTCATGACTCTCCTTCCTCTCTTCCCTCCTAATCCTTTCTTTTTCTTCATGTTTCTCATGATTTTCACTCTTGGATGATCGAGAACTCCTTCCATTGTCACTCAAGTTCCTTCCTTCCACACTCCTTTTGATTTTTCATGTTTCTCATGCCTTTCCCTCTTATTGTCATTGTCATTGTCATTGGAGTTCCTTCCCTCAACACTCCCTTCACTCTCATGAAAAGATGTTGTTTTTTATCTCTCTTCCTTATTCTTTCTTAAGGATTCTACTTTGGCATTGACACTTTGAGTGTCTTTTTGGACCGAGTCCAGCCCTCTGCCAACCTTCTCTAGCTTCTCCCCAAGCTCCCTCATGTAGCTCACTATGACTTTGGACTTAGGGGACAAATTTCCCAATCTATGTTTGGATCCTCTATACTTCATTTAACTTTTCTCTCCTTAAATTAATCCTCCTATCCTCCTTAATACTACTACAATAAAAATAATAGATCAACTAAGAACAACACTAGCTCACTACTCACCTAACGTGTTTCGTTCTACACTCGTGTTTCACTATTTTGTGGCTTTTTTTCTAGTGTTTTCTCTTACCTTTTCCATTGAACCCTCACTCAAAGCTTGTATAAGAAATCACTTTCTAAAATCAAACAAGCCCTCTACAAGTGAAAGCCAAGCAAATATCAACAAACTTTTAAGAGAAAACAAAGAAAACTCAAGAACAAAACTATAAGGAACTTTAAAGACAAGCAAGAAAATTTCAAAGAAAAGGATGCTAAACTCAAAAGGAATTCAAGAAATTAAGAAAGACTAATACTGACTCAAAATAAGTATTAAATGCAGGGGAAATTTTACAGGTATAAATGTTCATGGCATTTAACAATGTTCAACAATGAATGTACCAAAAATAGTTTACTAGATTCCAATAGTTATTGTACAATTAACATTGCCTCTAGACCTTCAAATTTCACTTTCTTTTACTTTTCTTTTTTCATTCTTTTATTTTTGTGTGCATATACTCTATTTTTACTATATTACAACAGGCACATGAACATTCTTTTCTTTTTCTCTTTGAACTCTTTTTTCTTACAACTTTTGCTCCACAAATATTTTTGGTAACTTTTACATTATTTTCTAACATAATATCTTAAGTAAATTCAACAAACGTACAGTGCAATCTTTACATATACATAATATCAAAGTCACTTTTTCGAAATGGTGCAATTCAAAATAATTTCAAGATATCATGTATCTACATCGACCAAACAAAAATCAAACAATGTATGAACTTAACGAAATTGCATCATATGACTAATAAAATTGACATTCCCCAAATTCTAAGTATAAGAAACTAAAATTTCGAAAAATAGGCTAAACAAGGAATTAACAAAATTTGAACCATGTATAAGTGGAGAAGTGCTAGCCAAACAAAACCTAACAAGGATGAAGCAAATGATGAAGAATTGACCTAAAAATGGAAGCTTGAACTTACCTCTTTTAGTTTGCTCGAGTTTGATAGAAATAGAAATGCTTGCTGCAATTCTACTTGAATCCAACAACTAGATGATGATTGGACGCTTTAATACCATTTGATGCATTCCTCGTATCAGAAAATGCAACCCAAGGATCCACAATCAAAATATATTTAAGCATAATCAAAATTTAATAGCAAAATTAACAAAGAATAGAGAATTAATAGAAGAAAAATAGAAAAATAGATTGAGATCCAGAATGGCTCACCACTAATTCCTAGGAATTAGATAAGATTTTGTAGAGATTCACCACAAGCATTGTAGAAGCTTGATAAGAATTGGATTTCTTGCGCAAGACAACAATAGAGAGAATGCTCTCTACAATGCTTCTACATAAACTCAAAATTCATTCAAAAGTGTTGATTCTAATTACAAGGAAGGTTTTTATACTCTTGATTATGTCCTAACCATGTTATGTAATTACTAACAAAAAACAGAAACGCGCTTCACAGTCAAGACACACGCCCGACAACTTTTTCTCCTAGTGGAGACCATTATAACTTCCAAGATTTAGAAATCTAATTCCTAATAGAAAAAGTACTACCTAACAAGGTTGTTAGCCCTAGCCAACGTAGTCATACAAGAAATACAACAAAGGTACGTTGAAACTACAACTTCTAGTTTATACAATGTTACTAAATGGTAACTTCCAGTTCTATACGGTGTCGTTAAGGCAGCAAGACTAATGGTACATAATATTCCTTTCTTGTGTCTTTTCTTGGCCATGCAACAGAGCTAACCTTTGGACGCACTTCATTTTGGTTCATTTTTTGAGTTTACCTTTTGTCATAGGACCTTTAAGTACAGGGGTAGCTTCCTCCACCTCGTCCTCTTGGTTGTAACTTTCCAGGTATGCATAAAAAAGATAGAAAAATGAAGGAAACTCTATGCTTAGGAGTAAGAGGATTTTAAAGAGTTATCTTAATGGGGAAAAGCCCTTTTTTGCTAACTCCATGTGACTTTCATTTATAATATGAACCTTTTCACTTTTTAGGTTTAAGGTAAGCTATGAAGGAGCTAGGAACTAGAATGCAAGAAGAGAATTCTCTTGGTTTTCACCTTCCAAGAGAATTCATGTCTCCTAAAGATGCCTCTGTACTTATGCCAAGAGATCATATATCTTATGCAAATGGCATGTTGCCTAAGCTTATATTACTTCATTGCATGCTTCTTTAAATCCTTTAAAATTTGTGGTGTTTTGATGCATGCTCAAGACAACTATAAATTTATTATTAATGCTTCATCTCGATTGAATAGACTATCTTTTACTTGCTTACATGAATGGTGTGGCTACAAAAGTAATAGGATGTTGTCTCTATGAAAAGAAATTTCCATACATTGGACTTGAATTAGAGGCATGTGGTCGAATTAGTGTCCATGATGACATGGAACATTTGTTATTTGAAATGCCAAAGAGTTTTATGTGTGGATCCTTGAGTAAAGGCATTAGTTAGGAAAGATTTTTATTGCCTTTTCAATCCTTGAGAGTGGTTGAAAATACTAATTTGTATAATGATGTTAATGAATACTATCTTAGATTAATAAGGGATGATATATTTTTTCCATATGCAGCCCCTATGTATTCCTTGCATATATTTGTGCATGATAGGCTTGATGTGTATTCCATTGATTTTGGAAGTGCTAAAATGCATTATCTTGATGTGGAAAATGGTGATGTAAATTCCCTTGATTTGGAACGAGGTGATGTGCATTTTCCACATGCAAACCCTATGCATTTATTATACATATATGAACATGAAAGGGTTGATGAATATTTGCTTGGGTTGAAAAATAACAATATACATTTTCCATGTAAAGCCCTTATGCCTTCTTTGAGTCTGTATAAGTATGATGAGAATATTTGTCACTATAATCTTGGGTATAGTTTATTGACCTTTTTTGAGTCCCAATACATATTGTCTAAATGCTTGGTTAGGAAATTTCATGGAGATAACTTGAGGAGAGCCATGGACTTTTCCAAGACTTTGGATATTATGCACGACTATTTCAATGATTTTCCTTTGAGAAATATTATGTTGGATGCTTATCCTAGTGATAATCTTTGTAAGGACATTATTGGATACTTTGGGGGATTCAAAATTGTGATCTTTAATTTACCTGGAGCATGAGAACTAATCTTCCTTGAGTTATGTTTCTCTTCCATTAATAATGACATATGGTTCACCCTTGTCTCTTAATTTGTACGTACTTAAGTCTCAAATTTGAGGTCATATTCTCTTTAAGAAGGAGATGATGATATGAATATGAGGAGGCATGGTCAAAACCATCAAGGAAGCTTAAAGGACATGGTCACACAGCCTTGGAAGGTCCCATAACTAGGGGAAGCTTGAAGAAACTTTAAGAAAAAGTTCAAAGAGATATGAGTCTCCTTAAAAGCCAAGAAAAGTCCAATACTTGTATATCTTTTTTACAATTTTGGAATGCCAATTTGGCCTTGTGTATACTTTTTTTTTACCTTTTAACCACTTTAGTTTATTTGTTTTTATATGTATTTTCGTTTTGATTGCTTGCAATTGGGCCAAAAAGCCCAAAGTGACAAAAACCACATTTAGAGACCAATTTTTTAGTCACTAAAATGCTATCAAATTTTGACTAGTAAATTAAGGTTTTCATTTTAGGCCTTATAGGATGATGGCTTTGAGATTAGTCTTAGATTAGATTATGCTAGTTAATTGGGATTAACTCAACCTATATAAGGCTTTAATGTAATTAGTTTAATCATTTTTGCATTTAATGAAACATGTGCTAGAAGCACTTTGAGAGTTCTTTCTCTTGTCTTGAGCAAGAACCATTTTCATAAAACTCCAATGGGGCTTTCAATGAATCTTAATCATTCTTATCTTATACACTTGAATTAATGGCAAATTCATCATTTCTTTCTAGTAAATCTCTTTAATTTCTTCTTTCAATTTTGATTCCTAATTCTATAACTAGTTTTTGCATGTGTTTTCTAACTAGTTATTGTTTGTGGATCCTTGGGTTTATCATGATTTCATAACTCAATTCCGTTAACCCCATATGTTGGAACATATTTTATATGCGTCAAAAATAACCCAAGTGTTTTGATAATAACAAACACTATAACTAAAGAGTGATGACTAATGCTTTGTTTCAATACTAAGTTTTTAGGAGTACAACAAAGTCATCAAAGTATGGAAGTATGGAAGTATGGATTGCATCCATATGAAAAGAACTTATTTTTTTACAAGTTTATCAATCCACATCCAAATGATTCCATCTCCATAGAAGACCCCGTCTAATAACGAAACTCTGTCTAGTAAAGGACTTAGTTTCTTAAACGTAAAGTTTTTTTTTTGTTTTCTATGCTTATCATATCTCGTAACTCGTTATTTAATGTATACACTCTCGCTCCAACATATCCCTATTCAAGTTTTGTATGACATTCATATTCTATATATGTGCTATGCTCTACTATGCTTTATTTTTCAAAGTAGCAAAGAGTTCTTTTTAAGCTCTAAAGAAACAAATCAACCTTGATACAATAGAGTTTTGATCAAGCCTTTAAAATTAAGGAAACAAACAGAACAACCATCTCTTATCAAACAAAGGTACCATGGTTCAAGAAAGAGAAAAATAACTTTCTCTAGTATACCTTTTCTTTGTCCTTAGAAGAAGAGAAGCCTCTACAACAGCTTTGTAAAAAACATATCTTTGGCATTTAATACAGAAGATATCTCTCTCCATACAAAACTACATCTTTCTTCCTCACATTTATATATTTCCTTCAATTAAAGAAGATGATGAAGAATCGAAAGAGAATAAATATAGAAAACAAAGAGAAAATGAGATAAATTACAAAAGCTCACAAAAACTTCCAATGCTCTTTGGACGACAGTCTTATAAAAGTTTTTGTAAAAGCTCTTTTAGTGAAAAACTTTGTTTTATATTTGTATTTACTGTGCTAAGAAAGTTAAGCTTTTGTTTGTAATTGCCTTATGCTCACCTAGTGAGTTATATTTTGTAAAAACCATTTTGCTCTTGTGATATCTACGAGGCTAAGTGTTACAGAATACTTGGTTTTGCTTTTAACCAGGTGGTTTACAAGTGTTGTATAACATGTCAAGTGTTGTATAACATGTCAAGTGTTGTATAACATGTCAAGGTTTTAGAATACTTGGTTTGTAAGTCATTTTGACTTAGTGAAAAAAATTCTTCATGTTGAAAGGATTGGACGTAGCTCCTGTGAAGGAGTGAACTAGGATAAATCCTTGTGTTATTTTCCCTCTTCCCATCCCTCTGTTTTTGCTCTACATATATTTGGACCATCCATTTGGACAATGTTTGAAAACCTATATATATATATATGTATATATGAGAGATTGATAAGTCATATTTTATACACCTTACAAGGCCTTAAGATGGGTTTTAGTTAAGATTCGAATTATGGGTCTAGAAATAGGAAAAATATAAATTTGTGCAAAAACAAGGATCTTAACTGATAAAAAGGTTGGACTTGTTTTGCAGGTGATAATTTATATTTTATACACCTCACAAGGGCTTAAGATGGGTATTATTAAGACTGTTTAGTGGTTAAGAGTCCTGTCTTAGTTAAGATTCGAATTATGGGCCCAGAAATAGGAAAAATATAAATCTGTGCTAAAATAAGAATTTTAACTAACAAAAGATTGGACTTGTTTTGCAGGCCTGAAAGTTGAGAGCATCTCGGCCCACAAGAAACATCCCAGCCCAAGCCGACGTTAGTGGAAAAAATCACTCTGGCAAGAATGCAAATATGATTATGCTAAAATTAAGGAATCTATAATACATATTTGATTGTTCTAGAATTAAGGAATCTATAATACAAATTTCATTTTCCTAGAATTAAGGAATCTGTAATGCAGATATGATTTGCTAAGATTAAGGAATCTGTAATGTAGATATGATTTGCTAAGATTAAGGAATCTGTAATCAGTAATTCAAATTTGTAATCTCCTAGGATTGAGAATTTGTAACTCAAATTTGTAATCTGCTAATATTAAGGAATATGTAATCAGTAATTCAAATTTGTAATCTCCTAGGATTGAGAATCTATAATTCAAATTTGTAATCTGCTAGGATCAAGGAATCAATGACTCTATGAGATTAGATTTAGATTTAGCCAGCTTATATATAAATAAAGCATGCCAGGCCACGTCTTCGGTGTGGAATTTTAGCAGAATCTATACCTAGCGCTGTCAGCAGCGGTAAACACTCCAAGCTAGCACGATGGTACACGAAGCTTCAGTAAGGTGTCTCTCTCGGTTGAGGAGGTACAGGATCAGGATTTGGGAAGCTGGAAGCTGTCAGAGGTGATCGCTCGATACAGCCGACTCACTCTAGTGGACAGAAACCTCAACGTCTGGCCATCACTAGTGCACCACTATCGTTCATCCAGAGGCGGTCGTCGTGGAAGGCAAATTCTCTAAGAACTCTAAATTTCTCACCTTTGTATTCGATTCTGTTTCAATAACACAAGTGGTTTGTTATTCTATTCTTTGATTTTAATCCTTGCGCTTTAATCTGCTTTAACATTGTTAGAGGTAGATCACGTTAGACTAGGGCCAGGCGGAATTGATTTAATAATTTGATTAGGTAGATAACCTAAAATCAACCAAGTACATACTCCCTACCAACTGATGAGGTAGTAGTTGTGTAAATCCTCAATATGGCAGTGGACAAACGTTCAGCAATCGTCGTAACAATCTCAGGTTGAATAGGAGTATAATTCTAAGCAGGAATGGTAAACTATTGTGTGTTGATTTCCGAATTGGTACAGTAGATTAGTTTAGCGTAGTTAGTTTACTTTCAGTACTTAGTTTATTTTCTGCACCTAAACACCCCCCCCCTATTTACTGCTTCCCAACGTCCGAAATTGAGTCAGTTCGAGTCTGCGCTTAGCCGAGACCGTGTCGGATTCGTCTCTACCGAGACCGAATTGACTCAATCTTTGCCGACGTCAAGCTAACATTCTGCACTAGATATTTTCCGCAGTGGACAAATGATGTTGGGCGTTTTTAGTCGTTTCAACGCGCTTATCAAATAACTAAAGCTAACTATAGCATAGCTAACCCTAGGTCATTCTTCTCAAGGACATAGTGTGCTCAGTTGTGATTTATTGTGAAGCAAACGAAAGTAGAATCTAAGTGTAAAATACTGACTCATCTCGGCGATGGCCGAGTTGCTCTCAACAGAGACTGAACCGAGTCAATCTCAATAGAGACGATCTAGCTTGGTCTCGGTTAAGTGTAGACAGACGCTACAGAGGTGGACTATCTCTGTCTCGGACTTAAAAAAGCAGTAAACAAGGGGGGTTGAAATGCATTTGGAATCAAAACAGAAGTTAACTATAATCAAATGCAATTACGCTACTCCTAATGCTATTACTATTACTGTGTTCATGTTTAGTTCCAATAATCAAGTTCTTTCTGGTTCAATCACTCCAATTACAGTCCTCATCAGCCTCCAGTGTTCTTATGGCAATCGCCAAAGGTCCGTCCCTTACCATACCGAGGATTTACACAATCGCCACCTCATCAGTTGGCAGAGATTAAGTTCAAGTTGATTTTAGATTCTCAATCAACAATCGTTAAGTGATTACCTACTGAATTAGCTAAACCAGTTCCAATCGGCTTGGTTTAGCATTGTTCTGTTACTAGGTGCAATCGCAACGCAGTAATTAAACTTAAATTTCAGGAATGCAATGGAGTTCAGAATTCAGAAAACACTCATAATATAGAAAGAAAAATACAAACACAGGGCTTGGATCCGATGATTCCATCTTCCACGACGATCGCCATGGACGACGACGATGATTCACCTCAGCTAGCTAAGACGCTAAGGTTCAGGTCCACCAGAGTGCGTTGGTGCTCTAATCGGTCTCCTCTGGTAACCTTCGGCCTCTCAGTTCTTAACCTGCATTTCCTCAATCGAGAGAAATGTCATTAACAGCACTGTGTACCACCGTGAGCGGAGGAGAAGAGAACGAGCGAATTCGGAATTATGAACGTGGGAAAGTTTGAATGCCAAAAGCCCCTATTCATTCAGAGCTCTATCTATTTATACATGAGTGGACACAGCTAACGATGTTAACAGAATTACATGTACAATTCCTATTTTGCCCTTGTTGTGACTTGCATTGCAAGCTACTCCAGGTGGTGACGTGAAGCTAAGTTGGACCCAAGGTGGTTCGGATTGCTAACGTGGAGTTCCACCTAGACCTGCCTGACTGGGCTCTTTGCATAGGTTGAGTCTCGGCCTGGCCGAGAGGCTCTCGGCCTGGGCTTCTGATGGCGGGTTGAGTTTAGCTGAACCTGCAATGAAGAGATAGTTAGCTAAAAACCTTGATTAAGCACAGATTGTGTTTTACTCAAGTTTAGGCCATTAATTTTGGATCTTAGCTAACGGTCATCTTTTAAGCTCGTGAGTTGTTCAATGGTACCCTTCTTAGGTTCACTTAAGATGTGCATTTTATGACCCATCAACAAACGTTTGGCGATCGTCGTAAGAATCTCAGGTTTGAATAGGAGTATAATTCTAAGTAGGAATGGTAAACTACTGTGTGTTGATTTCCGAATTGGTACAGTAGATTAGTTTAGCGTAGTTAGTTTACTTTCAGTACTTAGTTTATTTTCTGCACTTAAACACAACCCTCCCTATTTATTGCTTCCCAACGTTCGAAACTGAGTCAGTTCGACTCCATTACGTCCGAGTCTGCGCTTAGCCGAGACCGTTTCGATTCGTCTCTATTGAGATCGAATTGGTTCAGTCTTTGACGAGGTCGAGCCAACATTCTACACTAGATATTTCCTGCATCAACTCTGATTTTCACACTTAGCACAATATGAACAAATTGTGTCCTTGAGAGAATCGACCTAGGTTAGCTATACTATAGTTAGCTTTAGTATTTATTTGAGGCATGTAAGACAACTAAAAACCCACTTATCAAATTGGCATCGTTGTCAGGGACACAAGTTCTTTTGTGTCCTTGTATGCTAAAACTGAGTTAAGCCGAATCTCGAATCTATGGAACGTAGTGTTTATCGTTTGAGTCATATAGTCATAGAGTTTGTCGAGTTTGTCGAGTCTGTACTTGTTTTCTTTTCGACCGAGTCTAAAAATAATATAGCATGCTGAATATGTGTTGCGTGTGTGTGTTGAATTCTTGTTTACGTGAGTCTTTACATTGCTAAAATAAAAAACAACAACCACCATCTTTGCATCATTGCATTTAACTGCATCTACATAATTGATTTTGTTTTCTGATAGCTACTTGCTTCCTATTTTCTGATTTGAATAATTGACTCTAACTTCTTCTACATAACTAATTTTGATTTTTCTACATATTTGATTTTGCAATTTCTTTATATGATTTTGTCTTTTTATGCATCAATTTATTTTAACATTCTGACCAGTTTATGATTGTTCTGTTATTTTTCAATATTTTGTTGCCTTTCTGTGCCTCTATTTTTTTTACTGTATGTTTTTCTGTTTCTATTTTGTTTTCTTTCTATTTTTCTGTCTCTCTATTTGTCATTTTTCTATTTTTATGTTTTTGATTTTATTCTTCTCTGATGCTTTTCTATTTTAATTCAATCATCTTTCTGTTTTTTTTTCTATTTTTCTAAATCTGTTATCTTTTTGTTTTTCTTTTTGATTTTTAATCCTATTAACAACACTTGTGCACTTTGATACCAGTATTGTTCCTAATTCTTCTAATCTTGATCATTCTGCTCCTGGATTCAATGGAGAAGGGAATATGCTATACATTGTTGTTGTGATGTAACAATCGTGGTGTCCTCAATATCCCAAATGGGATGGAGCCTGGTCATACGAAAATTATCCATCTGAGCTAACAACTATGTTGCCTGAGTTATATGATTTTGCAGGTAACAGTCACCATTTTGACAATAGGGGACCCACGACATCTAGAGGAATGAATGGGATTGTTGTTGCTGACAATTAGAGACTTGAAGGATACATAGATAGATGTGGCATGTGTGGTTCTGTAGGACACTCATTCAATGATTGTCCCATTTTGCAAGAACCACCACCTCCATTCAAACCACAACTGGTTCAAGAAAATTCCTTAGAGGATTTAATCAAGCAATTGGCCATGAATAATATTCAATTCCAAAAGAATGTGTCTGCCACACAACAACCAGTGCAGCAGCCTAATAGTTCACCTTCTCTAGAAGATCTGGTGCAACAATTTCAACAAAACAACATGCATTTTCAACAAAATATAATTACCACAATGCAAGAGTTGACAGCACAGATTGGTCAACTAGCCACCACGATAAATCAGCTATAGTTCGAAGATTCTGGACAAGTTCCTTCCCAAGTCATTCTCAGTCCACAAGAGAATATAAGTGACATAACCATAAGGAGTGACATGGAGCTTCCGCAACAACAATCACTAAAAGTGCAATATGAATTTTCTGGAAATCCAGATTTAGAGAATTCAACCACTATGCTTGACTTTGTCGACTCCAGTAGTGTTGCCAACTCCATGCTTGTTGCTACCAACTCTACTAAGATAGCTGAAATTGATGACTATGTGCCAACTGTTTCTAATCTGGCTGATGTGGTTAAGATTGCAAATTCTATGACTGATGTTACTGATCTTACTGATATGACATTGGATGAGATTTTGGACCAAGTTACTAGGGCCAAGATAGCTGATTTCGCATGTGCTGATGTTGACATTACTAATTCCATGTGTGCTGATGCCAAGATGGCCGATCCCAGATATGCTAATTCTGATAATGCTTGTGCTGATAGAGCTAAGGATGCTGATTCTGTGGTTGATAAGTCAGATAATGTTAATATGACTGAAAGTGTCGACTCCATGGTTGAGAGCCTAGATCTTGTTGATAAGATTGCAATTTTGGATCTTGCTGACTCTAGAAAACAAGACGAAGCGACGATCAACTCTAACATCTAGGAGGAAGCCATAGCCGAGTCTAACAACTTAGAAGGAGTTGATTCCGAGCCGAACAATCAAGAGGCCACTAAGCCCAATTTCGGGAGCCGCAACCGTAAATAGGCCAAGAATGAGCCAGTTCCTAATTACTGAGACCCGACAAAAGCTGAAAGCGACACGAGCAATAAGACAAATACCGAGTTAGATTCAGACAAACAAAGTCAGAAGCAACTAAAGGCCGAGACCAACTCGGCAACCCAAGTATCGAATTTTGACTGAGTCGACCAACTAAAGCCAAGACGAGACGAAACCAACTTGCGTGAAGAGACACATTGATGATGCGTGGTTTTCTAGTCGTTTTACGCGCTTATCAAATAACTAAAGCTAACTATAGTATAGCTAACCCTAGGTCATTCTTCTCAAGGACACAATGTATTCAGTTGTGAATTGGTGTTAAGTGAAGTGACGTAGAATCTGAGATGCAAAGTATTGACTCCCCTCGGCACTGGCCGAGTAGCTCTCGGCAGAGACTGAGCCGAGATGATCCCAGTAGAGATAATCCAGCTTGGTCTCGACTGAGTGCAGACAGACGCTACAGAGATGGACTATCTCTGTTTCAGACTAAAAAGCAGTAAACAGGGGGGTTGGGAATGCAAGTAATGTAGGAAATAGACTAAGACTATGAATGAAATAAACATATACTACTGTTACTAGTTATCTATTATTATTATTATTTAACTGTGCTCATAGTCAGTCCCATTAATCCAAGTTCAGTCCAGGCTCCACACTCCAGTTCTCAATCCATATCAGCCTTGGGAAGTCTTACGGCAATCACCAAAGGTTCGTCCATTGCCATACCGAGGATTTATGCAATCGCTACCTCATCAGTTGGCAGGGATTAAGTTCAGAGCTGATTTTAGGTTCTCAATTAACAATCGCCAAATGATTACCTACTAAATTAGTTAAACCAGTTCCAATCGGCTTAGCTTAACATTGTTCACAATTTAATTGCAATCGCGGATCAAATCATGAATTAAAGTAGAGGAAGAGAATGGAGATAAGAGTTGAAGAATGAAATTGATTAACAGAAATGGAATACAAATACAATGGTCTTGAATTCAGGTAAATCCATCTTCCACGACGATCGCCATGGTTAATGGTGGTGGTTCACCTCCGTTAGTCTGAGCACTGAGGATCAGCTCCACCAGAGTGCGTCAGTAGTTTGATCGATCCCCTCTGGCAGACTTCGACTTCTCAGTCTCAGACCTGCACTTCCTCAATCGAGAGAAACATCAATGCAACACCGTGCACCACCACAAATGGAAGGATGAGAGCAAGGAAATGGAGTAAATGAAGTGTATAAAGAGTGAATTCAAAGACGCCGAAAAAGTGCACAGCTCCTCCTATATATATACATGAGCTGAGCAACTAAATGCTAATAAAATATCCTAACGAATCCTAACAGAACTACACTATGAATGTCCTATCCTACCCCTGTGCAGATCTTCTAATCGTGACATGGCAGATTTCCTAGGAGTGACATGGCAGCTGAGCTGACGCTGAGGTGGCCTCTGAGCTGGATAGCTGATGTGGTCAATACAATTAGGGCCCTCTTTGTTGGGCTTCCTGGGCCGCAACGTATGAACTGCCGAGATGACTCTGGCTTGGCCGAGACGGAATCGGTCTAGCCAGGACTACTTCATCTTGGTTGAGACTCTTCTGTTGACCCTAGTCAACTCGGTTTGTCCTGCAGAAGGGGTGATACTTTTTATTAGCTAAGAAATCTGAATTAACACAGATTCGTATTTTCTCTATATTTAGGCCCATGAAATGAATCTTTAGCTAACAATCCATTCTTAAGCACAGAATAGTCTTGCAAACCTCCTTCTTAGGTGTTTAAAAGATGTCTAAATTGTGACTCATCACACATGCCACGACCGACTCCATCTCGAATAATAGAATCCACAAGCAAGTACCATCTATGTCCAACTCAAATGTGGAAGTCGAGTCCATTCTCGGTAATCATGGTCGAAATCGATATCAAGCAAAGTCCAAACGTGTCCTTGGTAGCCAATGCCACAACTTGACGGATGCCGAGACTATATCCGGTAGCCGCATCTACACATGGACAACTGAGATGACACGCGACCATCCGACTCTACATTTGAAAAGCTGAATCCACTCCCGGCAGCCGAGCCAAGAATCTACGAATGAACCTTCTTCACTTTGCTTACCAATAGCAGAATCAATTGCAGTGTCATCCATAGCGCAGCCATTACATGCCTTAGTAAATTTGCATTCTGAATTGACTAAACACTCTGAATTTTTTTGGAAATATGGATTTTAAGAATTCTGTTAATTGTGAGTGTACCTATACTATATTAACTAAATCTTCTTTGTGTGTGAAAAGCAACAATGACACTATTCCCAGTGCAGGAGTTATAGGCAATATTGTAGAGAAGCTACTGGAGGATATCATGTTGGAACTATCAAAATGGATGAGGAGAAAGCTCCCCCAAGCTGTAGACAACAGGAGCAGAGCAAAAATACTCAATATCAGATTTTTCACATTCTTTCCACCCTGAAAAAAAGAAGTCTTTCTATTTCACCCTTTCCTTTGCACTCATATGCTTTGCATTGAGGACAATGCATCATTTAAGTGTGGGGGGGTGTTCCGTAGGTGGGTGATGGTTTGTTTGGTTTTGTTTTGTTTTTAGTTTTGCTATTTCGTTTTTATTTCGTTCCTGTTCTATTTTGTTTCTTTTCTTTTCAAGTCATTTTCCCTTAATCTAAATAAAAAGTTGTCCAAGCCGAGTCCATGTCGACTCCGGTTCCATCTCGGCCGGATCCGGATTGACTTCAACCCTGTCTCATATTTTGCTTTTAATTCTGATTTTTGTTTTGTTTTTCCCTTAGATGATTTCTAATTGCCAACTATTGAGAAAACTATTTTGAAAAACCTTAATTGATCTCTTTAAGTACCTAGGAGGAAAATTTTTTCAAACTTGACAGGGAATGAAATTTCTGCATCTTTGGGCATTGAGTGATTGAAAAAAACTAAAAAAGAGGAACCTTTAGTGATTGAGCAACCATCCGTGTGAGAATTTTTGAGCCTTGCATACAAAATGGCTTTATATCTTGCCATTCTTTCCTTTCTTATGTGATATTTGCATTCATGATGACTAGTTACTCTAGATTTTGCCTTGACTCTCTAGATACATCTCGTTTCGCATGCAGGAGTGATATGATCTAGGCCATGTTTCTATTAAGCCCTAAGCCAAATGGACTTACCTTGCAAACTTTATCCCTTGTTTACCCTCTTTGAGCCTGAATAACCACTTTTTTTCTAATATGACAGCTCATTACAAGCCAAAGCCGAAAAACCATGATCAACCTCAACCTTAGGGAGGCAGAGGAGCTTTGGAATTATTTTGGGAGTGGGTCTCGTTCAAGTGTGGGGGAGGCACCTAGGGACATAGCAAGAATAGTACATCGAAAAGGGTTGAAAAAGAAGCGAAAGTAGTCAAAAGTTATAAGTTGCAACAAAAATACAACACAAAGCTACAAAACAAGAAGTGAAAAAAAAGAGAAAAGAAAAGTGAAAAAGGGAAAGAAAAGAAGTGAGCAAGAATGCTCTTAATAGAACTGAAGTGTCTTGGGGGATTCCCTCCATGCTGCGAACTCATTCCCTATTGCTCCTCCCTTCCCTATGGTTACTAAATATCGCTTACCATCCTGTATCCTACCCTTAACCTTGGCCACATTACAAGCCAACAAGAAGTCCTAATGATCATGATTGCATGTGACTTTGAAGGTGTAGAAGGAGAGGCTAGTCAAATTTTGGTAGTGCCAATTACATGGGATGTTTGAGTGTATACACAATCCCAAACACTTGAGAAATTGAGAGAATATGCCCTGAAAGAGAGCTCAGTTACTCTTTAATGTTTGCTGGTTGCTTATTAGCTTTGGGTGTGGAGAAAGTAACTATCATAGATTGTTTAAAAATCTACATTCTGGGACGATTGCATGCATGATCTGTTTGTCAAACTTGAAAAATTCATTTGAAAACATATTTCCTCTCTCAATTTCCTTGAAATCTGATTTTGCCCAAGAGTACAAAAGTGTAACTATGGGGGTCTGATAAGTTATATTTTATACACCTCACAAGGGCTTAAGATGGGTATTATTCAGACTGTTTAGTGATTAAGAGTCTTGTCTTAGTTAAGATTCGAATTATGGGCCTAGAAATAGGAAAAATATAAATTTGTACTAAAATAAGGATTTTAACTAACAAAAGATTGGACTTGTTTTGCAGGCCAGAAAGCCTAGAGCATCTCAGCCCAAAGGAACATCCCAACCCAAGCCGACGTCAATGGCAAAAATCACACCGGCAAGAATGCAGATATGATTATGCTAAAATTAAGGAATCTATAATATATATTTGATTTTCCTAGAATTAAGGAATCTATAATACAAATTTCATTTTCCTAGAATTAAGGAATCTGTAATGCAGATATGATTTGCTAAGATTAAGGAATCTGTAATGTAGATATGATTTGCTAAGATTAAGGAATCTGTAATCAGTAATTCAAATTTGTAATCTCCTAGGATTGAGAATTTGTAACTCAAATTTGTAATCTGCTAATATTAAGGAATATGTAATCAGTAATTCAAATTTGTAATCTCCTAGGATTGAGAATCTATAATTCAAATTTGTAATCTGCTAGATCAAGGAATCAATGACTCTATGAGATTAGATTTAGATTTAGCCAGCTTATATATAAATAAAGCATGCCAGGCCACGTCTTCGGTGTGGAATTTTAGCAAAATCTATACCTAGCGCTGTCAGCAGCGGTAAACACTCCAAGCTAGCACGATGGTACACGAAGCTTCAGTAAGGTGTCTCTCTCGGTTGAGGAGGTACAGGATCAGGATTTGGGAAGCTGGAAGCTGTCAGAGGTGATCGCTCGATACAGCCGACTCACTCTAGTGGACAGAAACCTCAACGTCCGGCCATCACTAGTGCACCACTATCGCTCATCCAGAGGCGGGCCGTCGTGGAAGGCAAATTCTCTAAGAACTCTAAATTTTCACCTTTGTATTCGATTCTGTTTCAATAACACAAGTGGTTTGTTATTCTATTCTTTGATTTTAATCCTTGCGCTTTTAATCGCTTTTAACATTGTTAGAGGTAGATCACGTTAGACTAGGGCCAGGTGGAATTGATTTAATAATTTGATTAGGTAGATAACCTAAAATCAACCAAGTACATACTCCCTACCAACTGATGAGGTAGTAGTTGTGTAAATCCTCAATATGGCAGTGGACAAACGTTCAAAGAATCGTCAGAATAATCTCAAAGTTGAATAGGAGTATAATTCTAAGCAGGAATGGTAAACTATTGTGTGTTGATTTCCGAATTGGTACAGTAGATTAGTTTAGCGTAGTTAGTTTACTTTCAGTACTTAGTTTATTTTCTGCACCTAAACACACCCCCCCTATTTACTGCTTCCCAACGTCCGAAATTGAGTCAGTCCGAGTCTGCGCTTAGCCGAGACCGTGTCGGATTCGTCTCTGTCGAGACTGAATTGACTCAATCTTTGCCGATGTCAAGCTAACATTCTGCACTAGATATTTTCCGCATCAACTCTAATTTTCACAGTTAGCACAATTTAAATACATTGTGTCCTTGAGAGAATCGACCTAGGTTAGCTATACTATAGTTAGCTTAAGTATTTTTTTGAGGTGTGTAAGACGACTAAAAACCCGCTTATCAGCAGGCCTGAAAGCAGAAAGCATCTCGGCCTATCATTTTCCGCAACCGGACCAAGTCAGCCTACTGATGCTGAGATCAGCTAATGATACTTCACTGCATTCACTTTCCTTAAAGGTGAACCCGACCATGTCGGATGGCACCCCTTGAGCAAACCTTATAACCCCCCTCGATGTTCCTAGCATGCATTAGGGACAATGCATCATTCAAGTGTAGGTGGAGAACCGAGTCCATGTCAGCCCCATTTCATGTTTATTTTCTATTTTCTGTTTGCCACTTTTGCATCTATCTTTTGTTTGTGTTGTTTTCCATTTTGTTTTTCTATCGGGTTTGTTTTTTATTTCATTTTCTATCAGGTTTGTTTTCTCTCAGGTTTGTTTTTGATTTCATTTTTCAAAGTTGTTTCAACCGAGTGTGTGCCGACTCTAGTTTCATCTCGGTCGAATCTGGACTGACTTCGATCCGTTTCAAAATTTTCTTTTAATTCTGATTCTTTATTTTGTTTTCTATTAACTGTGATTTCTGATTGCTAAGAAAAATGCTTTGAAAAATAAGTTGAATGGATTTTTCTTAGAAAGATGAAACAGTAAGAAGCAGTGCATAACCTTGGAGGAAAGATTTTTCAAGCATGACAGGAAGTGCAATTTTTGCATATTTTGGCAATGAGTGATTGAAAAATTACAAAAGAGGAACCTTTAGCGATTGAGCAACCATCCGTGTGAGAATTTTTTAGCCTTGCATACATAATGGCTTTACATCTTGACATTCTTTCCTTTCTTGTGTGATATTTGCATTCGTGATGGCTGGTTACTCTAGATTTTGCCTTGACTCTCTGGATACATATCGTTTCGCATGCATGAGTAATATTATCTAGGCCATGTTTCTATTAAGCCCTAAGCCAAATGGACTTACCTTGCAAACTTTATCCCTTGTTTACCCTCTTTGAGCCTGAATAACCACTTTTTTTCTAATATGACAGCTCATTACAAGCCAAAGCCGGAAAACCATGATCAACCTCAACCTTAGGGGTCAAAGGAGCTTTGGAATTGTTTTGGGAATGGGTCTTATCCAAGTGTGGGGGAGACACCTGGGGACATAGCAAGAGTAGTGCATCCAAAAAGGGTTGAAAAAGAAAAGAAAGAAAAACAAGTGCAAGATGAAACAAAAAGGGAAAGTAGGAAAAAGTTATAAGCTGTAGCAAAGATATTGCACAAAGCTACAAAACAAGAAGTGAGAAAAAGAAGAAAAGAAAAATGGAAAAAGGGAAAGAAAATAAGTGAGAAAGAATGCTCTTAATAGAACCGTAGTGTCCTGGGGGTTACTGAAGCTCACTTACCATCCTATATCCTACTCTTAATCTTGGCCACGTTACAAGCTGACAAGAAGTCCTAGTGATCATGATTTCATGTGATTTTGAAGGTGTAGAAGGAAAGGCTAGTCAAATTTCGGTAGTGCCATTTGCATGGGATGCTTAAGTGTATATACAATCCCGAACACTTGAGAGATTGAAGAAATATACCCTGAGAGAGAGCTCAGTCACTTCTCAGTCACTCTTTAATGTTTGCAGGTTGCTTATTTGCTCTGGATGTAGAGAAAGTAACTCTCATAGATTGTTTGAAAATCTGGATTCTTGGATGATTGCATGCTTAATCTGTTTGTCAAACTTGAGAAATTCATTTGAAAACATATTTCCTCTTTCAATTTCCTTGAGTGATCAAATCTGATTTTGCCCAGGAGTGCAAAAGTGTAAGTGTAGGGGTCTGATAAATTATATTTTATACACCTCACAAGGGCTTAAGATGGGTATTAGTAAGACTGTTTAGTGATTAAGAGTCCTGTCTTAGTTAAGATTCGAATTATGGGCCTAGAAATAGGAAAAATATAAATTTGTGCAAAAACGAAGATTTTAACTGATAAAAAGGTTGGACTTGTTTTGTAGGCCTGAAAGTTGAGAGCATCTCGGCCCAAAAGGAGCATCTTGGCCTAGAAGAAGTGGTCCCGGCCAAACCAACCGTCCCGACCAAAGTAGCACTCCCAGCCAGGATCGATATCAGCGGCGAAAATCACTCCAGCATACAAGGAACAACGTGTGATCATAGGAAGAGTAAATTAGGAAATATGTAATCTGGGTAACTCAGCTAGAACGCGTGATCATAAGAAGAGTAAATTAGGAAATATGTAATTCAGTTAACTTAGCTAGAAATATGTTAGGATCAAGGAATCATCGATTATGTAGGATTACGTTTAGATTTAGCGCAATTGCCCTGCATGTTTATAAGGGCACGTAAGGCATGAGTTTAGTGTGTGGAATTTGAATAGAATTTAGACCTAGCGTCATCAGCAATTACAGTTCAATCTAGCTAGCACAGTGGTAAGCAAAGCTTCAGTACGATGCCTCTCTCGATTGAGGAGGCGCAAGACCAAGAATTGGGAAGCTGGAAGTTGTCGAAGGTGATCACTCAGTATAGCCGACACACTTCGGTGGGAAGAAACCTCAACATTTGGCCATTAGTGGTGAACCATCACCGTCCTTCTAAGGCGATCATCGTGGAAGGCGAATTCTCTGGAATCTCTTAATTCTCACCTTGTATTCAATGTTGTTTTCAATAACACAACGGGTTTGCAATTCTGTCTTTTAATTTTAATCCTTACGCTTTAATCTACTATTTCTTTATCGTGGTTGCACATTGTGAGGATTGGATCACGTTAGACTAGGACCGATTGGAATTGGTTTAATAACCTTATTAGGTAAGAGAACCTAAAATCAACCAAGTACATACTCCCTGCCAACTGATGAGGTAACGATTGTGTAAATCCTCGGTATGGCAATGGAAAAACATTTGACGATTTTCGTGAGTTTCAGGTTGATTTGGAGTATAATCTTAGGTAAGGAATTAAGGACTGACCATGTGTTAAATTTTGATTTGATACAATAGTTAGCTTAGCATAGTTTAGTTTACTTTCAGTCCTTAGTTATTTCTCTATACTCAACGCAAAACCCCCCCTTTTATTTACTGCATTTTAGTCCGAGACCGAGTTAGTTCGACTTCGTCGTGTTTGTCCGAGTCTGTACTTAGCCGAGACCGTGTCGGATTCGTCTCTACCGAGACCGAATCGAATCAGTCTTTGTCAAGAGCAAATCAACATTCTACACTTGGCGTTTTCTGCATTAAGCTCTAATTTTCACATTTAGCCATATTAGAACACATTGTGTCCTTAAGAGAATCGACCTAAGGTTAGCTATACTATAGTTAGCTTTAGTTTATTTGATAAATGGAACACGACTAAAAATGAGTTATTAGAGATCCACTTACTCTAAGAGAGTTACTCCTCATCTTCACCCTTCATTTTCTTGCAATATAATGGATAAGATATGTCACTCATTAGAGTCATTAGATTGCAATAAAATGAAGGGTGAGGATGATGAGTAACTCTTGGAGTAAGTGGATCCCTTCTCATATATATATATATCCTTGTGTTTATGGAAAACTTTTATAAAAATCACACACACAATTCAATCCTCCCTTCTTTTGTGCTTCCTATTTCTTCACCCACAAAATTAGAAAAAGTCTTTGTCATCATCCCTCATGAAAATAAGGGCAATATTTGAATATTTCATCAAATGATGAACCCTTGGATCCACAATCAAGACCTAACTTCAAGTGACCAAAAATCCATGGCTAAAATGGCGACCAAAAATTACAAGGAAAAAGAAAAGGGGAAAATGGATTAAGAAGGAGATGAACTCGCCATTAATTATAGAATTAGATAAGAGATGTAGAGATTCGCCATAAGCATCATGGAAGCTTGATGAAAATTAGGTTTCTTATTCAAAACAAGAGAAGAGAGAAAATCTCTCAAAGAGTGCAAAGTTCAATTCTAATTTTGTTTAAAAATGATTAAAGTAATTACAAAAGAGGCTTTTATAGTCCTGCGCTAATCCTATTTAAGAAAATCCAATGAAGCTCACAAACAAAGCCAAACCCAAAATAGCCCAAAAGGCCTTCTCAACTTTAGTGACCAACTTAGTTGTAGAAATGTAGATGGAAGTAGCGATCGAATTTGTCTAGCTAGGAAATGGGTCCAAATGGGCCCTTTGGCCCAAGAGAAAACTATATAGTGAAAGTATATATATTCTACTATGGAAATACAAGGAAAATACTCGATATACATGACTACACAAAGCCAATTTGGCAATTGGACAAATTATACAAAGTGTGTCCTTCAATGGACCCTCCTTGACCTTTAAGGATGGTCAACTCTTGTTGCACTTCCCCTTAAAGCTTCTTGAGACTTACCCTTGTCATTAGACCCTCAATTGCAAGGGTTTCCACCTCCTTAAAGCCTTCATGAGAAATATGACCATGACCCTTCATATATGCATCATCCTCCCCTTCTTGAAAAGAATTTAGCCTTAAATTTTGAGATAGAATACTGATAAGCTCGTTTTTAGTCGTCTCAACGCACATCAAATAAACTAAAGCTAACTATAGTATAGTCAACCCTAAGTCAAATTCTCTCGAGGACACAATGCTCTCAATTATGACTTTATGTGAAAACTAAGTATTGCAGAACTCAAGTGTAGAATGCAGACTCACTCTTAGCTAGGTGTCAAGTTGCTCTCGATAGAGACTGGTTCGATATGGTCTCGGTAGAGCCGTATCTGACACGGTCTCGGCTAAGTGCTGACAGACGCAATAGAGTCAGAATAACTCTATTTCGGACTAAAATGCAAGAAACAGGGGGGTTGGTTGTAGATCAAGTAAAACAACAATTAAACTAAGAATGTAAATGTAACTAAACTAGTTACTCCTACTACTACTACTATGTTCATGCCAAGTCTTAACAATCAAGTCGATTCTGGTTTGTTCACTCAAGTTCACGTTCCATATCAACCTTAGGTTCTCTTCTGATGATCGCCAAACATTCATCCATTGCCATACCGAGGATTTACATAATCGCTACCTCATCAGTTGGCAAGGATTAAGTTCAGAGTTGATTTTAGGTTCTCTATTAGATTCTCTAATTGATTACCTACTATAGTTGTCAAACGGGTTCCAATCGGCCTAGTTGAACATTTGTCCACATTACTATATGCAATCGCGACACAACAAGAGGATTAAAGTGCAAGAATCGCAAACAAGAGATTGGAATTAGAAACTACTCATATTATTAAGAGAAAAATACAAACACAGGGTATGAAATCAGTGGATCTGTCTTCCATGACAATCGTCATGGCCGAACAATGATGGTTCACCTCTATTAGTCAAGGCGCTGAGGATCAAGTCCACCAGAGTGTGATGGCAAGCCAAGCAGTCCCCTCTAACAACCTTCGGCCTCTCAGTCCTTGACATGTGCTTTCTCAATCGAGAGAAACACCAACAAAGGCACCGTGTACCATCATGAAGATGGAAAGTGTGTGCGAGAAAGATGGAACGCAACATGTATGGGATAAAGTCTGAATTCAACCCCCATTAAATGTGCCCACTTCTTCCTATATATACATGAGCTGGACCTTGCTAAACATGCTAGCTAACGAACCCTAACAAAATTACAGATTGCATTCCTTATTTTACCCTTGTGTAAATTGCACTGCAAGCTTCTCTAGAGTGACATGGCAACTGAGCTGGCTCAGAGTTGTGTTTGCACCTAAGTTGGGCTGCCTTACGTGGACAGTGCAATGGGCCGCTCCTTATTGGGTTGTTGGACTGCAGAGTCGATCTGGGCAGGACGACTCACCTGAGCCAAGACTCTCTTGATAGGCTGAGATCAATTCAGCTTGCAGAAAAGAATAAATTCTTTTATTAGCTAAAATCCTCAAGTTAGCACAGATTTATACTTTCCCTATTTCTAGGTCCATAATATGAATCTTAGCTAAGACTCAATTCTTAAGCACCAAATGATCTCTAAAACACTCATCTTAGGTCCCTGTAAGGTGTATAAAGTATGACTCATCAAATACCTACATCAAAAAGAGTCAAGTCAATCACATTAAAACTAGTATTTCCTATATATTCTTGGAACATCTCAACTTTATAAGCATTATCATTAATTTTTTTTCAAAATTTTAAAAGGTCCATCTCCTCTAGGAAGGAGTTTAGATTTCCTTAGGTGAGGAAACCTCTCATTTCTCAAGTAGACCCAAACAAGATCCTCTTCCTTAAAAATCATTTCCCTTTTTCCCTTATTAGCATGCTTAGCATATTGCTCCCCTTTCTTTTCCATGTGAGACCATGCCTTCTCATGTAACCTTTTAACAAATAGGGCTTTAGTAAGCCTTTCATCATTCACCCAGGAAGGCATAATATGTAAAGGAAACAAATCAAGAGGGGATATGGGATTAAAACTTATACCAACTCAATTGGAGAATGAGAAGTCATAGAATTAACTACCCTATTCTATGCAAATTCAACATAAGGTAGTCATTCTTCCCAAGCTCTCAAACTTTTCCATACAAAGCATCTAAGGAGTTAGCCTAATGTCCTATTAACCACTTCGGTTTGTCCATCTGTTTATGGATGACAAGTGGTTAAAAAAAGAGTAGCTTTGTACTAAGCTTACTCTGTAGGGTCATCCAAAATGTCCAAAGAACTTTGAGTCCCTATCCAAAACAAATGGTATTAGGTAGGCCATGCAATTTCACCTCCCTAAAGAAAAGATTGGCCATATAACATGCATCGTCTACCTTATGAGAAGGAATAAAATGGGCTATCTTTGAAAATCTATCAACCACCACAAAAATTGAGTCTCTAGCTCCCTTTGACCTAGGCAAACCAAGTATAAAATCCATGGAGATATCAACCCAAGGAGTAGTGTGAATAGGGAGAGGGGTATACAAATCATGTGGTGCAACTTTAAACTTAGCCATTCTACACACCGAGCATCTCTCACAAATATGATGAATATCTTTTTTCATGTGAGGCCAAAAGAAATGCTTAAACAATATTCCATTAAGTCTTAAGTTCCCCAAAGTGACCCATAAGGCCACCTTTATTTTCCTTTTTCACTAATAAATCTCTAATAGAGCTCTTAGGCATACACACAATCTCTTTTCTTTAAATAAAAAGTCATCGTACCAAAAACAGCCACCACTGGCCAAATGGATACACAAGGAAAAGGCTTCACTAAAATTAATATCATTCTCATATAATTCCTTAAGGCATTCAAGTCCAAGAAATTTAGTTTCAAGCATGGCCATCAATGAATATCTCCTAGAAAGAGCATTTGCCACTATGTTCATTTTACCTTGCTTATGCTTAATGACATAAGGAAATTGTTTTAAAAATTGTATCCATTTGGCATATCTCCTGCTTAATTTACCTTGGCCTCTCAAGTGTTTAAGAGATTCATGATCACTATGGATTACTGATGAGTCACAATTTATGCATCTTTTAGACACCTAAGAAGGAGGTTTGCAAGACTATTCTGCGCTTAAGAAGGATTGTTAGCTAAGACTCATTCTATGGGTTGGAATACAGAGAAAACGCAAATCTGTGTTAAATCAGATTTCTTAGCTAATAAAAGTGTCACTCCCTCTTCTGCAGGTCAAACCGAGTTGACCAGGGTCAACAAAAGGAGTCTCAGCCGAAATGAAGTCATCCTGATCAGACCAACCCCATCTCGGCCAGACCAGGGTCGTCTCGGCAACCCATGCCTTGCAGCCCAGCAGCCCAGTAGAGAGGCCCAAATGTATTGACCACATCAGCTATCCTGCTTGGTGGCCATCTCAGCGTTAGCTCAGCTGCCATGTCACTCCTAGGAGATCTGCCATGTCACGATAGAAGATCCGCATAGGGGTAGAATAGGATCTTTCACAATGTAATTCTGTTGGGATTCGTTAGGTTTAGCATATCACAGCTCGTGTATATATAGGAAGAGCTGTGCACTTTTTACAGGTTCTGTTTTTGGAGATCACTCCTAATACATTTCATTTACTCCATCTCCTCGCCCTCATCCTTCCATTCCTGGTGGTGTACGGTGCTGTATTGGTATTTCTCTCGATTGAGGAAGTGCAGGTCTGAGACTGGGAAGCCGAAGTCTGCCAGAGGGGACCGATCAGACTACTGACGCACTCTGGTGGAGCTGATCCTCAGCGCTCAGGCTAACGGAGGTGAACCACCACCATCAACCATGGCGATCGTCGTGGAAGATGGAACCATCTGAACTCAGGACCACTGTGTTTGTATTCTGTTTCTATTAATCAATCCCATTACGCATTTCTTCTCTTGGCTCCCTTCCTCTTCTTTAATTCACGAATTGAATCGCGATTGCATTTGAGACGTGAACAATGTTAAGCTAAGCCGATTGGAACTGGTTTAACTAATATAGTAGGTAATCATTTAACGATTGTTGATTGAGAATCTAAAATCAGCTCTGCACTTAATCCCTGCCAACTGATGAGGTAGCGATTGCGTAATTCCTCTGTATGGCAATGGACGAATGTCTGGCGATCGTCATAAGACTACCAAAGGCTGATGTGGACTGAGAACTGGAGTGTAGAATCTGGACTGGACTTGAACTAATGGAACTGAACATGAATACAGTTGTATAATAATAATAATAGATAACTAGTAACAGTAGTATATGTTTACTGCATTCGTAGTCTTAGCTTACTTTCTGCTTTACTTGCACTCCAACCCCCCTGTTTACTGCTTTATAAGTCTGAGACAGAGATAATCCATCTCTGCAGCGTCTATCTGCACTCAGCCGAGACCAAGCCGGATTGTCTCTATTGAGATCGACTCGGTTCAATCTCTGTTGAGAGCAACTCGGCCATCGCCGAGACGAGTCAGTACTCTACATCTCAGATTCTACTTCCGTTTACTTGACACCAATTCGCAACTGAACACACTGTGTCCTTGAGAAGAATGACCTAGGGTTAGCTATACTATAGTTAGCTTTAGTTATTTGATAAGCGCGTAAAACGACTGTAAAAACGCCCATCATCAAATTGGCGCCGTTGCCGGGGACACAAGTTCTTTTGTGTTTCAGTGTGCCAAGTAAACCGAGTCGAATCCGAGTTGTAAGAAGTTTCGTTTAGAGTTTTTGAGTCTGAAATTGTCAATAAATCTCTACGTGAATTCACTGATAAAATAAAAACAAATATATACATATAGATATAGAATAAATTCTCAATTCTGCATTGCATACATTAGATTTTCTGACTCTGCATTACATTTAATTTTGCATACATTACATTTAATTTTGCAGTAGAATTAATTGTTGTTTTAATTACTTTAAATCCCGCATGATGCATGACTAGGAGTAGCACTGACCCATTGTATGTTTTTGACCCAGAAATAGAATTAACTTTACGTAGATTACGCAAAATTAGGAACGCCGCAATAAATACTAGTATCAATATAGATCCTGGAGCCAGCTCAAACATATGAGTTAAAATCTGGTCTTATACACCTGTTGCCTAAGTTTCACGATCTTGCAGGAGAAGACCCCCACAAGCATTTAAAAGAATTCCATGTGGTCTGTTCTACAATGAGGCCGCAAGGGATATCGGAAGACTACATCAAAATGAAGGCATTTCCATTCTCCCTGGATGGAGCAGCGAAGGATTGGCTGTACCTTCAGCCAGTACTTTTCAATACCTGGGGAGACATGAAGCGCACCTTTCTGGAGAAGTTCTTTCCGGCATCCCGCACTGCGTCCATTAGAAAGGAAATATGTGGGATAAGGCAACATACAGGAGAGACACTGCACGAGTACTGGGAGAGGTTCAACAAACTCTGTGCCACCTGTCCACATCATCAGATCAGCGAACAGTTGCTGATCCAGTATTTTTATGAAGGATTATCGCTGATGGACAGAAGTATGATAGACGCAGCCAGTGGCGGGGCTCTGATGGATAAAACACCAGCAGCAGCGCGGCATCTGATTTCCAATATGGCAAGCAATACACAGCAATTTGGGATCAGAGGGCCAAATCAACCACGGATGGTGAGTGAAATCGGTGCAGCTTCCAATCAGAGGTTGGAGAATCAGCTGACCGAGTTAACATCATTGGTGAGACAGCTTGCTGTTGGGCAACACCAACCAGCCACGGCAGCAAAAGTATGTGGCATATGTACTTCCGTAGAGCACCCCACTGATATGTGCCCCACTCTCCAAGAAACTGAGTCGGACCAGCCAGAAAATGTTGGAGCCATAGGTGGATTTCAGTACGGGAAGCAGCCGTATCAGAATCGGCCATTCGATAACCAGCAACAGGGAAGACAGCCATTTCGGCCAGGACCGAATCAAGGACCATATGCAACCCAACAATTCGGATCCACACCGAGCACCTATCAGAGGCAGGCAGGTTATCAACAGCCGAATTGTAATACCAAGCACCACCTTTCCAAAGAAAGCAACAACGACAGCAGAGAATGCCTACTCCAGGCAACTCTCCTTCTCTGGAAGACCTGATGAAGCAGCTTGCAACCAGCAACCTGGAGTTCCAACAATCTGTGAGCTCCAGCAATTTACAGTTCCAGCAGAACATGACTGCCACCATCCAGGACCTCAAAACGCAGATTGGACAGCTAGCTAACACTATAAGCCAATTCCAGTCGGCAGGATCTAGCAACCTTCCCTCTCAAACCATTCCAAATCCGAGAGGTAGCGCCAGTGTAGTCACTCTTCGAAGTGGAAAAGAACTACCTCAACCTACATTGGAGCAGGCGCCGAGATCGAAAGAAGCCGACTCAGAGTCAAATGCCGACTTACAGTCTCGGCCAGAGACAACTGTCCCATTACCGTTTCCATCTCGGACCACTTCGGCAAGAAAGCCAGAGTCAGATGAAGAATTGTTGAAGATGTTCCGTAAGGTGGAAATCAATATTCCACTCCTCGATGCTATTAAACAGGTCCCTAAGTACGCAAAATTCCTCAAGGAATTGTGCGTACACAAAAGGAGAAAAATAAAGGGGAGCAAGGAAACTGGAGGTGTGGTGTCAGCTCTGACACAGAATGGAGCAATCACTACAAGTGCCTCAACTCTGCCAAAAAAATGCAGAGACCCTGGAGTCTTTTCGGTCCCATGCACCATCGGCGAATGCACTTTTGCAAATGCCATGTTGGACCTGGGAGCCTCCATTAATGTCATGCCCACATCAATCTACAGGTCCCTGAATTTTGGTGACTTGGAACCCACAGGGATGACCATTCAGCTAGCGAACAGGAGTATTGTCTAGCCCTTGGGAGTTCTCGAGGATGTTCTCGTCCAAGTCAATGAACTAATATTTCCAGCTGATTTTTACGTGCTAGACATGGAAGACGAAACATCCGGAAAGGAATCCACCTTAATTTTGGGAAGACCTTTCTTGATGACAGCCAAAACAAAGATTGACGTGTATGCAGGGACGCTATCCATGGAATTCGGTGACGCCTTGGTGCAATTCAATATTTTCGAAGCCATGAAGCACCCAACCGAAGACCACTCTCTCTTTAGCATTGATATACTTGATGAACTAGTTGAAGAATATCTTCAACTAAATGGCAGTGGTGAAAACATTGAAGAGTCTGCTGAGAATGATGATGAAAGCAGCTGCCCAGGAGTTATAGATGAAGAGGCCGACTATGAAGAAGTACAAGACCTCTCCAACTCTGAGGACAATCATAGTGATGTTGCTGACTTGGCCTTTAAAGTGGAACTGTCCGAATTATTAGACCAAGTCTGCAGCACAGAACATTCAGAGTATTCAAATGATGCAGAAAACAAAGTCGCTGCAGCTGAAAAGTCTTCCATTGCACACTTAGCGACAATTTTTACGGCCACGAATGAGTCGGCCAAAGAAGGCCGAGTCAATGAAGAAGTCAGAGCCGGCAAGCTTGCCGAGACTGTCTCAGCCACAGAAGACCTAACTCATACTGTAGCAAAAATAAAGAGTCCATCCGGACCCGACTCAGAAGGAACGCTTAAAGCCAATACCGACTCCTGTCCGACAATAGCCAAAACCATGAAGTCGAGCCAAAAAGCAAACAAGGGCCGAAATCATGTCGGCACACCTGGGGGCCTGATCAAGATCAAGTCGGCCAGTCGGATCCAACCTCTAAACTGACAAATCTCCATCACCGTCACCACCCATAGATTTAAAAACATTGCCGAGTCATCTAAAATATGCCTACTTGGATAAGGCACAGCAACTCCCGGTTATCCTTGCTAGCAATCTCAACCGAGAGCAAGAAGACGAATTGCTGGAGGTCCTAAGGCAGCATAAGAAGGAAATAGGGTGGAAGCTTTCTGACCTTCCTGGCATAAACCCCTCCATCTGCATGCATAGAATATTAATGGAGGAGGAAATCAAGCCCATAAGGCAGCCGCAAAGAAGACTGAATCCGACACTCCTGGACGTGGTTAAAAAGGAAGTCACGAAGCTCCTTGCTGCGGGAATCATCTACCCCATCTCGGATAGCCAGTGGGTGAGCCCTGTGCAAGTGGTGCCAAAGAAGTCCGGGATGACTGTCATGAAGAATCAGCAGGATGAGCTGGTGCCAACAAGGATTCAGAACAGTTGGCGAGTGTGCATCGATTACAGAAGATTGAATCAAGCAACTCGCAAGGATCACTTCCCTCTGCCTTTCATTGACCAAATGCTTGAAAAATTAGCAGGGAGATCCCATTACTGCTTTCTTGATGGATTCTCAGGCTACATGCAAATTCATATAGCCCCTGAAGATCAACATAAGACAACCTTCACCTGCCCATTTGGTACCTTTGCGTACACACGCATGCCATTTGGCCTCTGCAATGCTCCGAGCACATTTCAACGTTGCATGCTGAGCATCTTCTCGGACTTTGCTGCAGACTGCATGGAGGTATTCATGGATGACTTCACGGTATATGCCGATTCATTTGATGCATGCCTGAGTAATCTATCAATAGTGTTAAAGAGATGCATTGACACAAATCTTGTGCTCAATTTTGAAAAATGTCACTTCATGGTGACTGAAGGAATAGTGTTGGGACACCTGGTCTCCAACAGGGGCATCGGGGTAGACAAAGCAAAGATAGATATCATTACTTCCCTTCCAAACCCCACTTCTGTGCGGGAGGTTCGCTCATTCCTAGGTCACGCAGGCTTTTACAGAAGATTCATCAAAAATTTCAGTAAACTTGCCTTGCCTCTGTCCAAGCTGCTACAGAAGGATGTGGACTTCCACTTTGACCGGCCCTGTATGGAAGCATTTGAGGAGCTGAAGAGAAGACTCACATCCGCACCTATTCTGCAAGCACCAGATTGGGACCTTCCCTTTGAATTAATGTGTGATGCATCCAACTCGGCATTGGGAGCCGTTCTCGGCCAAAGAGCTCGAGCCGGCCAACCAGTGCACGTGGTAGCCTATGCATCCAGAACTATGGATCCGGCCCAACAAAACTACACAACAACTGAGAAGGAGCTCTTGGCAATAGTTTTTGCCGTGGACAAATTTCGTTCCTACCTTCTCGGTTCCAAAATAATTTGTTCTCGACCATGCCGCCTTGAGGTACTTCTTTGAAGAAGCCTGATGCTAAGCCAAGACTGATTAGGTGGATGCTTCTTCTTCAAGAATTCAACCTGGAAATCAGAGACAAGAAAGGTGCTAAGAATTCTGTAGCAGATCATCCGAGCAGCATTGAGAAAGAAAGTTTTAACGGATGCCTATCCGAGACGAGTTCCCCGATGAGCACTTGCTACATATTAAAAACGTCTCCACCATGGTTTGCTGACATTTGTAACTTTGTTGCAGCATCACGGTTTCCACCAGAGGCATCTCGGGCATACAAAGATAAACTCCGAAGCGATGCCAAATACTACATTTGGGATGATCCCTACCTTTGGAGACTATGCAGTGACAAGGTCATCCGCAGGTGCATTCCTGAAGCCGAGTTCAATTCGGTTCTCCAGTTTTGCCACTCGGCACCTGGAGGCGGTCACTATGGATCAACTCGGACTGCTAGGAAAGTACTAGACTGTGGCCTTTACTAGCCAACTATCTTCAGGGACGCGCATGAATTCGTCTCCACCTGCGAGAGTTGCCAAAAAGCAGGAGTGGCCATGAACAAAAGGCATGAAATGCCCCAGCAACCCATCCAATTCTGTGAAATTTTTGATGTCTGGGGAATAGATTTCATGGGACCATTCCCAGTCTCCAATGGTTACTCATACATTCTGCTGGCCGTGGACTATGTATCCAGATGGGTGGAAGCCGTTGCCACCAGAACCAATGATTCAAGAGTGGTTGTGGACTTTCTTAAGTCCAATATTTTCTGCAGGTTCGGTGTGCCAAAAGCACTCATAAGTGACCAAGGCAGTCACTTCTGTAACAGAGCTATGGCTTCCCTTCTTCAAAAATATGGAGTAGCACACAGAATTGCTACTGCCTACCACCCGCAAACAAATGGCCAAGCAGAAGTGTTCAACAGGGAAATCAAGAAAACACTGCAAAAGATGACCAATCCCAGCAGGAAGGACTGGAGCCGCCTCCTTGAGGATGCTCTCTGGGCACATAGAACCGCATACCGGACACCTTTAGGGATGTCTCCTACAGGATTGTTTTAAAGCAAAGCCTGTCACCTTCTGTGGAACTAGAACACAGAGCATACTGGGCTGTTAAGCAAAGTGCAATCTGGCCTATGACCAAGCAGGGGAGCAGAGAAAATTTTAGCTACAAGAGCTAGATGAACTCCGCTTGGAAGCATATGAAAACTCCAGGATCTACAAGCAGAAAATCAAGCGATTCCATGACCAGCAGATCCCGAGAAAAAGAATTCGAGTTGGCCAGAAAGTCCTCTTGTTTAACTCACGCCTCAAGCTCATTGCAGGTAAACTACGTTCTAGATGGGATGGGCCTTTTGTTATCACTAATGTGTTTCCCCATGGTGCAGTACAGCTAAAAGATGAACACAGCAACAGCACCTTCCAGGTCAATGGGCATCAGATTAAGCCATTCCATGAAGGTCCAGCGCCTATCACTCATGACATGGAGATAATATCATTGATGGAACCAGCATCTCCATATGATCCTGCGTCGCATTGAGGACAATGCAGATTTTAAGTGTGGGGGGGGATAAATATACAGTCATCTCAACTGCTGTACCTTTAACTCTGTTCCCACTCTCCTGAACTCTGCTAATTTTTAATTTTTTTTATTTTGTTGTTGTTTCCTTTCAGTTGCGTCATTTCATTTACCTTTAACCTTTCCTCCTAATCAGAATTTCCAAGTGGACGGTCAAAAGTAAAATTGTTTTGAAAAGAATCTTGAACTAGCTTCTGAAAGTTTAAATAAGTCAGTAGGAAGTAACTGTGCAACTGGGGCAAGAGATTTCTCTAGCTTGAGGGGAATGAAACTTTTGTGCTCTAGTCAATAGTTGATTAAGAATTTAAGAAGGAACCCCTTGTGTCAGAGCAAATACAACCTGTGTGAAACTTTGAGCCTTGAAAACATTGATGGCTCACATCTTGCCATTTCTCTTCTTTTTCTAGTGTGATTTTTGCATTTATGACAACTGCATATTCTACATTTTGCCTTAACTCTCTGGATACAACTGTTCTCACATGCAGGAATGACATGATCTAGGCCATGTTTCTTATAAGCCCTGAGCCAAATAAAGCCTACCTGAACAAATGTGTCTATTGTTTACCCCGTTTGAGCCTAATATAACCATTCTTCCTAAACAGCTCACTATAAGCCAAGGCCAGAAAAACCATGAATCAACCTCACCCTCGAAGAGCAGAGGAGCTTTGGAATTGTTTTGGGAGTAAGTCATGATCAAGTGTGGGGGAACTCCAGGAAGCAAAAGGTTGTTCAGCACCCTCTAAGGCTCGAAAATGCAAGAAAAAGAATAAAAGCGAGTGAAAGAAAGTAAGAGAAAAAGAGGAAGCAGCAGCTGCAAATCTGAGCTGAAACGAACAAAGAGAGAAATAGCTGCATGAAAGTAAATAAAAGAAAAGAACAGAAAATGAGCTGGCATCAGCAAGAAGGAGGAATTGACAGCATTCTGGGTTATCCCTCAGGCTGATAAAGCTTACTCCCCATTGCTCCTCTCTTCCTCGCGAGTCCTGAAGCTAGTTTGCCCATATTCTATCATACCCGTGACCCAGCCTCGCTACAAGCCGAAAAGAAGTCCTAGTGATCATAACTGTGCGTTTTTGCAGGTGTACGAAGAGAGATTCGCCAAAGTATGGTAATATCAGTTCCATGAATGTTGAGTGTAAATACAAGCCCAGACACGTGAGAAATGAGGGAGTTATTTGTCTAAAAGAGAGCTCTGTCACTCTTGGTTACCTTCTCTTATTTGCAGGTCATGAATTTGCCTAGAGCGCGGAAGGAGTAATTTCCGAATTGTTAGAGTATCTCAATCTCAGAGTGAATGAGTACCGACTCTGTCTCGGTTGAACTAAAGGAAGCCAAGTGAAAAATTCTTTTCTGTCTTTAAAAATTTCCCCTTGTTGATTTTCATTTTATTTTGCCCAGGAGTGCAAAAAGGGTAAGTGTGGGGTGTGATGAGTCACAATTTATGCATCTTTTAGACACCTAAGAAGGAGGTTTGCAAGACTATTCTGCGCTTAAGAAGGATTGTTAGCTAAGACTCATTCTATGGGTTGGAATACTGAGAGAAAACGCAAATCTGTGTTAAATCAGATTTCTTAGCTAATAAAAGTGTCACTCCCTCTTCTTTGAGGTCAAACCGAGGTTGACCAGGGTCAACAAAAGGAGTCTCAGCCGAAATGAAGTCATCTGATCAGACCAACCCCATCTCGGCCAGACCGTGGTCGTCTCGACAACCCATGCCTTGCAGCCAAAGCAGCCCAGTAGAGAGGCCCAAATGTATTGACCACATCAGCTATCCCTGCTTGGTGGCCATCTCGGCGTTAGCTCAGCTGCCATGTCACTCCTAGGAGATCTGCCATGTCACGATAGAAGATCCGCATAGGGGTAGAATAGGATCTTTCACAATGTAATTCTGTTGGGATTCGTTAGGTTTAGCATATCACAGCTCGTGTATATATAGGAAGAGCTGTGCACTTTTTACTGGTTACGTTTTTGGAGATCACTCCTAATACATTTCATTTACTCCATCTCCTCGCCCTCATCCTTCCATTCCTGGTGGTGTGCGGTGCTGTATTGGTATTTTCTCGATTGAGGAAGTGCAGTCCGAGGCCGGGAAGCCGAAAGTCTGCAGAGGGGACCGTCGGACTCTTGACGCACTCGGTGGTGGAGTTGATCCTCAACGCTTTCGGGCTAACGGAGGTGAACCACCACCATCAACCATGGCGATCGTCGTGGAAGATGGAACCATCTGAACTCGGGACCACTTGTGTTTGTATTCTATTTTGTTAATCAATCCCATTACGCATTTCTTCTCTTGGCTCCCTTCCTCTTCTTTAATTCACGAATTGAATCGCGATTGCATTTGAGGCGTGAACAATGTTAAGCTAAGCCGATTGGAACTGGTTTAACTAATATAGTAGGTAATCATTTAACGATTGTTGATTGAGAATCTAAAATCAGCTCTGCACTTAATCCCGCCAACTGATGAGGTAGCGATTGCGTAATTCCTACGTATGTATGGCAATGGACGAATGTCCGCGATCGTCATAAGACTACCAAAGGCTGATGTGGACTGAGAACTGGAGTGTAGAATCTGGACTGGACTTGAACTAATGGAACTGAAAATGAATAAAGTTGTATAATAATAATAATAGATAACTAGTAACAGTAGTATATGTTTTCTTTGCATTCGTAGTCTTAGCTTACTTTTTGCTTTACTTGCACTCCAACCCCCCTGTTTACTGCTTTATAAGTCTGAGACAGAGATAATCCATCTCTGCAGCGTCTATCTGCACTCAGCCGAGACCAAGCCGGATTGTCTCTATTGAGATCGACTCGGTTCAATCTCTGTTGAGAGCAACTCGGCCATCGCCGAGACGAGTCAGTATTCTACATCTCAGATTCTACTTCCGTTTACTTGACACCAATTCGCAACTGAACACACTGTGTCCTTGAGAAGAATGACCTAGGGTTAGCTATACTATAGTTAGCTTTAGTTATTTGATAAGCGCGTAAAACGACTGTAAAAACGCCCATCATCAATTACAAACTCCTTAGGTAACAAATAGTATTGTCAAACATATAAACCCTCATAAGAGCATAGAGCTCCTTGTCATAGGTTGATTAATTAAGGTAGGAACTGATAGAGCATTTTTAGGCACTTTATAGTGACTTATGCTCGACATATTTGACATTATTTTTTTTTAATATTGACACATTGGTTGAGTCTTGGGCCATTGAACTTAATTGGGGTTAGTTGCTAATCTTTGCTTATTTTCGGACTTAATTTTCATTATGATGTTGCTATCTTGTGTAGGCCATATCTGGAGCTATACACCTCCAAATTGGACAATATTGGTATCCCTAGAAATCCAAGACAAAGATCTATAACTTCTTTCTTTACGAATCAACCCACTTCGACCATTTTCAGTGTCAAATGTGGATGTGAAGTTACTGCCCATTTTAGAAATATTTTCCTTAACATTTTTGAGCATGTAATCATTAGGAAGTTAGACAGTAGTTAAGGAGAGTTGGTTAGTTAGAAACGTTTTGGAGACTTTTCATTTTTGGGAGAATTTAAAGGGTTTCTTGCATTTGAAGTTTTCCTCTATTGTCAATTGTTTTTTGCTGTTGTGATTCCTTTTAGTTTTTTCTTCTTTGTATTCTGCTATGTTTTCTATGACAATGGCCATGAAAGGCTAAGCTTCTTTGTCAATTCAAGGTTCAAGAATGCATATCAGTTTGAGTTCTTGATTCTTTATCTTTCTTATGCAATTTCTACTATTCATCTTTCCAATTCTTAATATGTTTTCATGATTATGATCTCGCTTGAGTTTTGGTTTGTGTTCTATTGGTAATTGATTGATAACCTAGAATCAACCAATTGTGATCCTAGATCCATGCTAAGTAGGGACTACGATTATGATCTCAATATGCATGGATAAATGTTAGATGATTATCTAAAGAAACTTAGGTTTATATAAAATTGCATCCTTCTTAGAACCATGATAACTGATTGCATGATTAAATCATTGAATTGATGTTACACAATTCATTTTAGATCCATTTTGTTTGCATAAACTATGTTCTACATAATTACTTAGGCTGCATAATTTTGTTTCACCCAAACTCCCATTTTTACATTCATTTTCGTTTCTAATAAAGAAGATTAGGCATAGCATGATTGTGTCCTTGTGAGAATCGACCTAGGTTAGTCCTTACACTACATAAATTATGGGAAATCTAATGATTTTGATAATGTTTCGACAACATTATCAAGCACCTTTAAGCTTTTCACAAAATTATGTAATGGGGTGTTTTTCTTGCAATAAAATAGCCTTTATACTAACATTAAAGGAATCACAGTCCAACTCAAAAGATTTTTCAAAGTTTGTGAATGCTAAAATGGAAACATGAGTGAGCCTATCCTTCAAGGCTTGGAAGACACTCTCTTGGCTCTTTTTCCACTTAAAAGCAACACTTTTTTTTTTCATAATTTCATTTAGGAGGGTTGCAGGTGTACTAAAGTCATTAACAAACTTCCTATAAAATCCTACATGCACATGGAAACTCCTCACCTCACTCACGATTTTAGGTGTGGGCTATTCTTGAATGACCTTAACTTTTTCCTTGTCAACCTTAACTCCATGGGAGCCAACAACCTAACCAAGGAACACAACTTCATGAGTGCAAAGGGTGTATTTTTTAAAATTAGCATACAAAGTTTCCTTCCTAAGAATTTCCAACACACTCCTAACATGTAAAATATGGTCATTTACACAAGTAGAATAAATCAAGATATCATCAAAGTAAACAACCACACACTTTCCAATAAGGCTTCTCAAGACATAGTTCATTAATATCACAAAATTGCTTGGGATATTAGTCAAGCAGAAAGGCATGACAAGCCAATCATATAGACCAAACTTGGTCTTGAAAGTCGTTTTCCATTCATCACCCTCCCTCATTCTAATTTGATGGTATCCACTTCTCAAATCAATCTTAGAAAATATTTGAGAACCATGCAATTCATTCAAAAAATTATCCAAACAGGGAATGAGGCTATATCTAACAATTATATTATTAATAGGTATACAATTGTGCACTTTCTCCAAGTGTTATCTTTCTTGGACACTAGGATCACAAGCATGGAACATGGGCTCATGCTCTCTCTTACCCAACCTTTCTCAATCAATTTACCAACTTGTTTTTTTTTTTATCTCTTTGGACTCTTCAAGATTCATTCTATATGCAGATCTATTGAGCAAAGTTGTTCTAAGAGTCAAGTCCATGTGGTGCTCAATACTTCTCAAGGGTGGCAACCCATGAGGCACATATTTGAGAAACACATCCTTGAAATCTTCAAGAAACTCCTCAATACTTGTAGGAAGAGACACTAAATAACGAGAAACATTAAAAATCATGTTAGTTGACATAACAATTAATTAAGGGTACCCTTTTGGCCAAGAGGACCTTTTTCACCTCCCTATGGCTAACTAGGAAGGGTTCCTTACTCTTTTCCTTTTATTTGTTTTTTTCACTCTTGGTTGGCTCTTTTCCTCTCTCACTTTTTTTGTTTTATTTTCTCTCTCACTCTTGCTTTTCTCACTACTTTTCTCTTTTTATTTTCCTTTCTTCCTCTCGATTTTTATCTTGGTGACTTCTTCCTCATTTTTCCTCTTAGTTTTTCTCTCCTCTTCTCTTTTTGTTCTCATTTTATTTTGATCCTCACTTTCCTTGGAGACAAGGGGTTGAGGACTACCTTTTGTCCCATGTGTACAAATGAAAACCTATTAATAACTCCATCATGAGTAACCCTCTTATCAAATTGCCAAAGCCTACCTAACAAAATTTGTATTGCCTCCATAAACACCACATCATTCAAACTTTACCAACTAACTTTCAATGATATAATTACATTAAACTTTAGATATTAAATCTAATTTGTTAAATTTAATTTTCTAATATTACTATTCTTAACATGATTCTCTTTCATTGTATGACTTAATTATTCTAACTAAACTTTATCTAGTAGTTAATTTCTTTGATTACTAAGAAAGTAATATGTTATATATTATTATACTTTATCCCTAAAGTAATTTTAAATCAACTTCTGAAATAAGTTAGGTTTATAAATTTTAATAATGTTTACTAACACATAATATCATATAAAAATAATTATTTTCATTTTAATATTGAACTTAGATTGTTAACTAATTTACCGCTTAATTACTAGTATAGATTAGTGTATGAAGAAACAAATTTTAAAATAAGTTCTCCTTTCTTTTCTCTTTTAATATACATAAATATAATATTAATAATTCATCAAAACATATTTAATTTTAATATATTCAATATAGTTATCATTACCGAACAAGAGTCACTAGCTTTCTACTCTTTCATTTAACTATATATATACTTATACCCAATTTAATTCCATTTATAATATCCTATTTCATATATATATATATGAAATAGGATATTATAAATGGAATTAAATTGGGTATAAGCATATTATACGAATTCAAGGAAATTGAATTTGTGTAACCTATTTGGCCATACGTAAACTGCACGGGACTAATATGCCCGTAAGGACAATTCTAATGTAGTATAAAATCAGGGCACGTAGACCCCTCACTGCTTCTCCACAACAGCGCCAACAGGCCACGATATTTAGAATTTTTTTTCAAGTTTTTAACCATACCAAATGCATACAGCATTATATTTTATTAGTAATTTATTTGATATTGCACTGACTCAAATTATGTTCTTTAAAGCTACATAGAAATAGAACATTATACTTCATGACAATGAAATAGTTTAACGGTATCATTCAACTTCGTAACTCCGTACTTGTGAAACATCGGGGTTTTTATATTTGATTAATTAAAGTGATTGAATAATAAAAAGTATAATTAAATTTAATTTTAGTTAAAAATAATTTATAAAATGTTGTATTATGTATTTTTTTAGAAAATTTCAAGAAAAAACTAAAATGGTTGAAAGCACATTTATTAATATGAGTCTTATTTAAAAGTGGTTATTTGAATTGGATTGTCACCTCGAGTTGTTAAATAGTGTTCTTAAATATTTTCTAGTTGATTCGTATTGAACTAGTGTCGATGACATTTTTAAGTGCAACAACACATTTTTCAAGATAGAGCATAGACCGATCAAAGCTCTAGAAAAACCCCCTAAAATCTTATAGTTGTCGTGTTGTCAATGCCCTCTATTGTCTAGTGGATAATAAAACCACTTATGACCTTTGAGTAATAAAACTCCATAGACCCTTAGACCTTAAAATCCCTAAAAACCTTTGGACAATGACTTGTACTATACACCTTTATAAATACCCCGTGCAAGGCCAACTCTTGGATGATTTTCCATACCTCCCTTCATCATTTTCTCTGTAATTTTCGTACAACCTGATGGGGAAAAGGCCACCACTTTGATGATGGGAAGGTAGTACGGTACCACCAATAAGGCACCACCAATGTGGTGACACAACGCAGTGGATAAAAATTCCCCTAACTTGCAAGAATCCCTAAGGTGTAACCATAAATGCAAATGACAGTGACAATGAGAAGAATCACACAAGAGAGAGACCAATATTTTAACGTGGAAAAACTCCCTCAACGTGAGGAGTAAAAACCATGGGTCGTCTAGACCAAAGAAATTAATCCACTATGATTAATTAAGAGTACAAGAGTTATTCTCTAACCCACTCTGTGAAAAAATTCACTCTTTCTCTATATGAGAAATTCTCACTCTCTCTATTTGAGAAATCTACTCTCTCTAAATCTCTGTGAGAAATTCTCTCAATCTCTATGAGAAATTCACTCTCTCTCTTGTGTCTACTCAATCTAACCCCTTCTCCTCTTATAAAGAGAGACCTAGCGGGCTTGAGAGTATTGGGCTGTTGTCCACATAGTTGGGAGTCCAAAAATAACCCAACATATCTCCCCCTCACAACTATGTGGAGGTAATTGCCAATCCGGCGATCTCACAGCAAGCTTCAAACTTCCCTCTTGGAAATACCTTGGTCATCAAGTTAGTGCTCTGACTGTCACAGAATAACCAATGTTCGTCCTGAACAAAATCAACCTCTGTCTTGGTAGTGGACAAAGCAACATACTTCTGCAATTTAGGTTGCCAAGCATTTTTCCTTTCTTCACTCTCCATGGACTCTTGGTAACATTCAGGTTCTTCTCCATCTATCAAGATCACATACTCATCAGAAGTATACCTTGTAGATGATTGTTTCTGCCTATTAGACCTCCTAAGTTGAACTGGAGGCAATTCAGGAGCATCACCCAGATTCTCATCTTGTGACATCTCTTGCTCCTCTTCAACATCATCATCAAGAGGAACATCAAAGCCATCTCCAAGTAGCTGATCATCATAGTTATGTTGCTCACCATTCTGAACAATGTCTTTAATAGTTTGATCTTCCATGAATTGCACATCACAGCTTCTGACAAGTTTCTTCTCAACAGGATCATACATCCTGTAACCATACTCATCATGGCCATACCCAATGAAGATACACTGCCTAGTCTTCATATCCAACTTGGATCTTTCATCCTTTGGAACATGCACCAAGGCCTTATAACCGAAGGCTCGCAAATGATCATACTTAACATCTTTGTCAAACCAAATCTTGTTTGGCACCTCAGTGTTCAAAGCAACTGCAGGACTGAGATTAATAACATGCACTGCTGTATAGAGTGCCTCACCCCAGAAATGCTTAGGTAACTTTGCTTCAGAAAGCATGCACCTAACCCTCACAATCAATGTCCTGTTCATCCTCTCTGCTAAGCCATTCAACTGAGGAGTTTTAGGAGGAGTCTTTTCATGTCTGATACCCTGCTGCCTGCAATATACATCAAATGGTCCACAATACTCACCACCGTTGTTAGAGCGAATACATTTCACCTTCTTGCCTGATTGTCTTTCAACCAAAGCCTGGAATTGTTTGAACTTCTCCAACACTTGGTTCTTTGTCTTCAAAACATAAACCCAGAGCTTCCTAGAACAATCATCAATAAAGGTAACAAAATAAAGTGAACCACTAAATGACTTTACCTTCAATGGGCCACAAACATCAGAATGCACCAATTCTAGCCACTCTGACTTCCTTGAGGGAGGATGCTTCTTAAAAGATACTTTAGTCTGCTTACCAGCCATGCAATGAGAACACTTCTCCAACTCTGCATTCTTCAATCCTGGAAGCATGTCCTTTTTGGCTAAACAAATCAACCCTTTTTCACTGATATGACTAAGCCTTCGGTGCCACAAAGATGCCTCCATATCCATGGCATTCACACTGTCTTTAGCAACCAAAGCTTTTGTCCAATACAATTTAGAAATCTTCTCCCCTTTGGCCACAACCAAGTTACCTTTGGTGAGTTTCCATTTTTCATGACCAAAGTGATTATCATAACCACCATCATCAAGCATATGCACAAATATCAAGTTAAAGCGAACATCTGGAGCATGTTTTACTCCTCTAAGCCACAACTGCATTCCTGTGTTGGTTTGCAGGCAAACATCACCAACATCGATCACCTTGGTCACACCATCATTACCCATCTTCAACACTCCAAAATCACCTGCAGTGTAAGATGTAAAGAACTCCTTCCTTGGTGTAACATGCAATGTAGCACCACTATCAATAATCCACATGCTCTCATCGGATACAAAATTAACCGATTCAAAGTCTCGAAGAATGACAAGATCATCACCTATAGCAGTGGTGACACGATCATGATCATCATCATCATCATCCTTCTCTTTTGACTTACCCTTTTTGCCTTTGTTCTCCTTTTTCCACAAGAAACAATGCTTCTGTATACGCCCTGTTTTGTGACAGTAGTGACACTCCACCTTCTTGTATCTGGACTTGGATTTACTTCTACTTTTTTCTCTTTCCTTTTTCTGACTTCTCCCCCTATTTTCAGTGACAAGTACCTTGGATTGAGATGAAGAACCTTGTGCCTTCCTTCTCATCTCCTCGTTAAGTACGCTACCCTTTACCATTTGCAAAAGACAACACCATTAGGGGTTGAATTTGTGATAGAGACCTTAAAAGTCTCCCAAGACTCAAGTAAAGAATTCAAAAGTAGTAATCCCAAAATCTCATCTTCAAACTTGATGCCCATTCCTGACATCTGATCAATAATCCCTTGAAATTCATTCAACTGATCTGACTGGGAAGTGCCTTCCTTGAACTTCAAACTCACAATAGAATTCAACAAAAATAATTTGTTGTTCTCACACTTTAAGGCATATAAGGATTCAATCTTCTCCCACAAAGTCTTGGCATCTATCTCACTTGCAATGTGATTATAAACATTATCATCCACAAAAAGTCGGATAAAACCACATACCTGTTGATGCTCAAAGTCCCATTCTTCATCGGACATGAATTCTGGCTTCTAAGCAGCAAAAACAGGAAGATGCATTTTCTTCACAAATAATAAATCTTTCATCTTCCCTTTCCACAAGTGATAATTAGTACCATTCAGACTCACCATTTTATTTGTATTAACCTCCATTATTCTCGCAAGTAGAACACCCTTCAAACCAGAGAGCTCTAATACCACTCTGATGGGGAAAAGGCCACCACTTTGATGATGGGAAGGTAGTACGGTACCACCAATAAGGCACCACCAATGTGGTGACACAACGCAGTGGATAAAAATTCCCCTAACTTGCAAGAATCCCTAAGGTGTAACCATAAATGCAAATGACAATGACAATGAGAAGAATCACACAAGAGAGAGACCAATATTTTAACGTGGAAAAACTCCCTCAACGTGAGGAGTAAAAACCATGGGTCGTCTAGACCAAAGAAATTAATCCACTATGATTAATTAAGAGTACAAGAGTTATTCTCTCACCCACTCTGTGAAAAAATTCACTCTTTCTCTATATGAGAAATTCTCACTCTCTATTTCAGAAATCTACTCTCTCTAAATCTCTTTGAGAAATTCTCTCAATCTCTATGAGAAATTCACTCTCTCTCTTGTGTCTACTCAATCTAACCCCTTCTCTTGTAAAGAGAAACCTAGCAGGCTTGAGAGTATTGGGCTTTTGTCCACATAGTTGGGAGTCCAAAAATAACCTAACATATCTCCCCCTCACAACTATGTGGAGGTAATCGCCAATCCGGCGATCTCACAGCAAGCTTCAAACTTCCCTCTTGGAAATACCTTTGTCATCAAGTTAGTGCTCTGACTGTCACAGAATAACCAATGTTCGTCCTGAACAAAATCAACCTCTGTCTTGGTAGTGGACAAAGCAACATACTTCTGCAATTTAGATTGCCAAGCCTTTTTCCTTTCTTCACTCTCCATGGACTCTTGGTAACATTCAGGTTCTTCTCCATCTATCAAGATCACATACTCATCAGAAGTATACCTTGTAGATGATTGTTTCTGCCTATTAGACCTCCTAAGTTGAACTGGAGGCAATTCAGGAGCATCACCCAGATTCTCATCTTGTGACATCTCTTGCTCCTCTTCAACATCATCATCAAGAGGAACATCAAAGCCATCTCCAAGTAGCTGATCATCATAGTTATGTTGCTCACCATTCTGAACAATGTCTTTAATAGTTTGATCTTCCATGAATTGCACATCACGGCTTCTGACAAGTTTCTTCTCAACAGGATCATACATCCTGTAACCATACTCATCATGGCCATACCCAATGAAGATACACTGCCTAGTCTTCATATCCAACTTGGATCTTTCATCCTTTGGAACATGCACAAAGGTCTTACAACCGAAGACTCGCAAATGATCATACTTAACACATCCTCCATAGCCAAGCCTTGAGACTCCTTTGTTGATCAAGAACATCAAGTCTTCACTAAAGTATTCATATCCTAGTCTTCAACCAAGTAAGGTAAGGTAACCTTGTGTTTTTTTTGTGTGGATTGTATGTTGTTATTTATGATTTACGTTGTTTAATTTATTATAAATGCATGGTAATGATTTGTTAGGGTTTTGGTAGTCATTGTTGTGAGTTTTGATGTTTTAAAGAAATTTGTTGAGATGGTCATGAATCTATGGTTACGTGTGGGATTTGGTGTTATTTTGATGTTTAGATATTGATTCTATGTTGATATGGAGCTGTTGGTTGAATTACATGTTAATTTGGTTGTGTATTGATGATTTTCGACATGTTTGCATGTTGCTATCCAAGGGCATTCACTAGGGAAGCCCCTTGATTCTCTAGGTAAATGCCCATTTTTAGATTTTTGTTTAAGGTTCACTAGGTGAGAGGAGACTCTCATTGAGAGACCTTGCACTTTCTAAATAGATATATGGAAAACACGATTTTTCATTAGGTAAGGGCCTCTCTCGCTGAGCAAAAACTCAAGAACACATGAACTCGATGGAGACCCGCTAGGCAAGTCTGGCGTTTGGTTGGGTAAGTTTAGCATTTGGATAAGTGAGTCTAGCACTTGGCTAGGCATTGGGCAAGTATAGCATCTAACTGGGTGAGTATAAAGTCTAGTTGAGCGAGAAATCTCACTTGCTAGGCGAAGGAGTCCCTTCGCTAAGCTAATTAGACATAGTTGAAAGTGTAAAGTCACTATGACTTCATTCCTTGGATGAGACATCTCACTCATTAAGCGAATAAGAGGTGATATTTCAGGGTGCTCTTTGTCCACCCTCTAATTGAGCAAAAATGGATACTTATTAGGCTCACTTGTGAGGTTTCAAGAGTTAAGTCATCGTGGCTTGGCTTGTTGGGCAAGTGGTACACTGATAAAGCCTTCTTTCTTGTCGTTTTGAACACTTTATCAGATACTAAAGCTAACTATAGCATAGCTAACCCTAGGTCATTCTTCTCAAGGACACAGTGCGTTCAATGGATATTTCAATAGGCGGTAAACAAAAATCGGACTCTGATTGTAAGTCACGAGACTTGTCTCAAAGATGGCCGAGTTGCACTTGGCAGAGATTAGGCCGAATTGATCTCGGCAGAGACGATTCGGTTCGGTCTCTCACTGAAAGTGAGACAGGCCTACTGAGAGGACTGCCTCTGTCTCGGACTCGAAAAAGCAACAAGTAAGGGGGGGAGGATTTAAGATGTAACTAACTATAAACAGAATTAAAATAAACTACTATGCTGAATACTATTTCTAAGATTATTACTACTACTGTGTTCATGTTCCGTTCCAATATTCAGGGTTTTCTGGTTCAATCACTCCAATTACAGTCCATCTCAGTCTCCATGGGTCTTATGGCAATCACCATAGGTTCGTCTCATACCATACCGAGGATTTACACAATCGTTACCTCATCTGTTGATAGAGATTAAGTTCAAGCTGATTTTAGAGTCTCAATTAATTATCATTAACTGATCATCATGAATTAGTTAAACCAGTTCCAATCGGCTTAGTTTAACTTTGTTCTATTACCATGTGCAATTGCAACTTAGTAATTGAATTGAATTATCAGGAATGCAATGGAGTTAGAACTCAGAAAATACTCATTATATTGAGAACAAAGTACAAACACAGGGCCTGGATTCGGTGGTTCCATCTTCCACAACGATCGCCATGGACGACGGTGATGGTTCGCCTCTGCTAGCTAGGAACTGAGGTTCAGATCCACCAGAGTGCGTCAGTAGTCTGATCGGTCTCCTCTGATAATCTTCGGCTTCTCATTCCTTAGCTTGCATTTCCTCAATCGAGAGAAACGCCATTGACAAAGACCGTATACCACCGTGAATGGAGGAGAAGAAAGGTGAGAGAGAATTCAGAGAATATGGACACGGGAGAGTTTTGAATGCCAAAAAGCCCCTATTCTATCAAAGTTCCTTCTATTTATACAAGAGAAGGCACAGCTAACGATGCTAACAGAATTACATGTGCATCTCCTATTCTACCCTTTTTGTGACATACGTATTAGTTGCATCGGTAGTGACGTGAACCTGAGCTAGGTCCGGGGTGGATATTGTTCTGACGTGGAGTTCAGCGTGGCTCTTCCCGATTTCGGTTCCTGCACTACCGAGTCTTGGCCTGGCTGAGATACTCTCGGCTTGTACCTTTACGGTCACCTGAACCCCGCAATGAAGAGATAGTTAGCTAAGAATCTTGATTAGGCACAACTTATGTTTTACTTGAAGTTTTGGCCATTAATTTGGATTTTAGCTAACAGTTATCTTTAAGCTCGTGAGTTGCTCAATGGTGCCCTTCTTAGGTTCACTTAGGATGTGCATTTTATGACCCATCAAACCCCTACACTTAGCCTTTTGCACTCCTGGGCAAAACATACGACTCAATTTAAGGGCGACTTAAGCGAGAGAATTTCCCGTTCGATTTCCTTAAGCTGACTTTACAGAGTCGGTCTCTTTTCATCTCGGCTCAAAGCGTTCATGCAGTCAGGGGGTTACTTCCTGGTTCTCAAGGGCCTTCATGGTTTCCAATTGTGAAAGGGTGCCCCAGAGTGTGGAACTTTTACACATGTGCTCCACTTTCTCACTTCTCTCAAGTATCTGGGCTGTGTTTTCACTCGGCATTGCATGGGATTGGTGTTGCCATATCTTGACAGAGCTCTCCTTTTCCACCTGCAAAACACAGCAGTTATGATCACTAGGACTTTTCTGGCTTGTAGCGAGGTTGAGGTTATGGGTCGGACAGATTTAAGAAGACTAGCTTCAGAACCCACGGGGAGGAGAGGAGCAATGGGGAGTGAGTGCAATCAGTATGAGGTCGGTCCCGTTCTTTGTGGTCTCCTTCGATCTTTATTTACTCGTCGTTTTTCATTCTATCTTTCTTTTATTTGTGCAGCTTGCTGATCTTTGTTTATTTCAGCTCATTCATTCTAGCTGCCTGTTTCCTATTTTTTTGTACTTTCTTTTCTTTTCTTTCATTCCATTTCCTTCTTTCTTTCTTTCTTCTGAGCCTTTGGCTGCTTTCTGGTCGACTTCAGCTCCCTAGACTTCCCCCACACTTGATTTTAACTCACTCCCAAGATGATTCCACGACTCCTCGGCTTCTCGAGGGTGAGTTGAGAATGGTTTTTTTGGCCTCGGCTTGTGGTGAGCTGCAAGAAAAGTGGTCAATTTAGGCTCAAAAAGGGGGTGACAAGGGTCAGCTTGTTTTTGGACAGCTTATTTGGCTCTGGGCTCATAAGAAATATGGCCTAGATCATTTCATTCCTGCATGTGTAAAACAGTTGTATCCAGAGAGTTAAGGCAAAATTCAGCACACACAATTAACATGCTTTGCAAAAATCACTCAGAAAGAAGAGAGATGGCAGAGTGTAAGCCGTCTTTGTTGCAAGGCTCAAATTCTCACGCTAGCTGATTCTGTTCCTTCACTCTGAAGGCTCCCTCTTCCCATTTTCACCATTTAGCACTTGGGACCCAGAGGTTTGGTTCCCTTCAAGCAGAGCAGCTTTTGCTCGAGAATAGAGAGATTCCTTCTACTGGCTTGTCAGACTCTCGGACTCAGCAAGGAATTTCCTCTCTTCCTTTGGATACGTAATTCTGCTAAGATAAGGTCATTCCGGCTGTGGCAGACTCGGCAGTGGGACTCTTTTATTAAACACAAACTTAAGCAGAAAAAAAAATACTAATGAGACTTAAAATGGTATGTCGGGTATGTAAGAAACGAAATGGAAAAGTTAGAGGGAAATGAAAAAGTTAGAGAAGAGAAGGGCAGATATGATGTGAATGATCCGTTCCAAAATGGACAGAACCCCCTCCACATTTTAAACTCGGCATTGCCCTCAATGCCCAAATAGGAGGATAGGCCAAGTCGGCCCAAGGCACCGCCATCTGGTGGAGTCGGCTTGACCAAGGCCATATTCTCCAAGTTTTTTCTTGTCGGTGCTGGACCTTCGAGGAATGGTTTAACTTGGTGCCCGTTGACCTGAAAGGTGCGATTGGTATGTTCTTCCTTAAGCTGCACTGCACCATGGGGAAATACGTTAGTAATAACAAAAGGTCCGTCCCATCGGACCTGAGCTTACCTGCTATGAGTTTTAAACGTGAGTTGAACAGCAACACTTTTTGGCCAATGTGGAGATCTTTTCTCGGGATCTGATCATCATGAAATTTTTTACCTTTTGCTTGTAGATCCTAGCGTTTTCATAGGCTTCTAAGCGAAGTTCATCTAGTTCTTGAAGTTGGAACTTTCTATGTTCTCCTGCTTGGTCATAAGCCATGTTGCATTGCTTGACAGCCCAAGTAAGCTTTGTGTTCGAGCTCTACAGGAGATGACAAGCCTTGTTTAAAAACAACTCGGTATGGGGACATTCCGAGAGGTGTTCTGATATGCTGTTCTATGTGCCCATAGAGCATCCTCAAGGAGTCTGCTCCAGTCCTTCCTCTTTTGGGATTTGTCATCTTTTGCGGTGTATGTTTGATTTCCCTGTTAAACACCTCGGCTTGCCCATTAGTTTGGGGGTGGTATGCTTTGTGGCTATCCTGTGTGCTACCCCATATTTTTTGAAGAAGGGAAGCCATGGCTCTATTACAAAAAGTGACTCCCTGGTCACCGATGGCGCTTTTTGGAACACCGAACCTGCAAAAAAAATATTTGACTTAAGAAAGTCCACTACTACCTTGGCATCATTGGTTCTCGGTGGGAATGGCTTCTACCCATCTTGATACATAATCAACGGCAAGCAAGATGTATGAGTAGCCATTGGAGATTGGGAATGGTCCCATAAAATCTATGCCCCAGACGTCAAAGACTTCACAGAATAGGATGGGCTGTGGGGCATTTCATGCCTTTGGCTTAGGGCCATCCACGCTTTTTTGACATCTGTCGCGGGTGGAGACGAATTTATGAGCGTCTCTGAAAATGGAAGGCCAATAGAGGCCGCAATCAAGCACTTTCCCCGGCAGTCCGAGATGAGCCGTAGTGGCCTCCTCCAGGGGCCGAGTGATAGAGATGAAGGACCGACTTGATCTCGGTCTCAGGAATGCACCTGCGGATGATTTTGTCATTGCATAATCTCCATAGATAGGGGTCATCCCATACGTAGTACTTAGCATCACTTCGGATCTTTTCCTTGTAAGTTCGAGATGCCATAGGTGGAAATTGAGATGTAGCTACGAAGTTACAAATATCCGCAAACCATGGTGGGGCCGACTTGATATGCAGGAGTTGCTCATCAGGGAACTCGTCTCGGATGGGTAGTTGTTCGCTTTCTCCTTCAATCCTGCTTAGGTGGTCTGCTACAAAGCATTCTCGGCACCTTTCTTGTCTCTGATTTCCAAGTCAAATTCTTGGAGAAGAAGCATCCACCGGATCAGTCTCGGCTTTGCATCCGGCTTCTTCAACAAGTACTTCAAAGCAGCGTGATCAGAGAATACAACTATTTTGGAACCGAGAAGGTAGGAACGAAACTTATCCGGGGCAAACACAATTGCCGTAAGTTCCTTCTCAGTTGTTGTGTAGTTTTTGGGCCGGGTCCATGGTTCTGGACGCATATGCAATAACATGCACTGGTTGGCCAACTCGTGCTCTCTGGCCGAGAACAGCTCCCTGTGGCCGGTGGATGCGTCGCATATGAGTTCAAATGGCAGGTCCCAGCTTGGTGCTTGCAAGATGGGTGCTGATGTAAGTTTGCGCTTAAGCTCTTGAAATGCCTCAATGCAAGATTGGTCAAAGTTGAAATCAGCATCTTTTCGTAGCAGTTTGGACACAAGCAGGCTAGTTTGTCAAGTCTTTGATGAATCTTCAGAGAAGCCTGCGTGCCCCAAGAATGAGCGAACTTCCGCATACAGTTGTGGGGTTAGGGAGGGAGGAAATTATATCTATTTTAGCTTTGTCCACTTCTATTCCCTGTTTGAGACCAGGTGTCCCAATACTATTCCCCTGGTCACCATGAAATGACACTTTTCGAAATTAAGAACTAGGTTCAGATCGGCACATCTCTTCAAAGCACCTTGGATAGGTTGTTCAGGCATGCTTCAAACGAAGTCGGCGATACCGTGAAGTCGCCCATAAACACCTCCATGCATTCCCGCAACAAGTCCGAGAATATGCTCATCATGCAGCGTTGGAATGTACTCGGAGCATTGCACAGTCCGAATGGCATTCGGTGTAAGCAAACGTGCCAAAGGGGCATGTGAAGGTGGTCTTATGTTGATCTTCAAAGGTGCTATGTGTATTTGCATGTATCCTGAAAATCCATCCAGAAAGCAATAATGGGATTTCCCTGCTATTTTTTCTAGCATCCGGTCAATGAAAGGCAAAGGAAAATGATCCTTGCGGGTTGCCTGATTTAGTTTTCTATAGTCGATGCATACCCGCCACCTGTTCTGAATCCTCATCGGTACCAACTCGTCTTGTTGGTTTTTCGTGACGGTCATCCCAGATTTCTTTGGCACTACCTGCATGGACTCACCCATTGGCTGTCCGAGATGGGGTAGATGATGCCTGCAGCAAGTAGCTTTGTGACTTCTTTCTTGACTACATCTAGAATGGTAGGATTCAGTCTTCGTTCTTGTTGCCTTGTGGGCTTAATATCTTCCTCCATTAATATTCTGTGCATGCATATGGAGGGATTGATACGGAAGGTCGAAAGTTTCCACCCAATTGCCTGTTTGTGTTGCCCGAGGACTCCTAACGACTTATCTTCCCTTTCTGGGAGGAGGTTGCTTGCAATGATGACCAGGGAGCTGTTGTTCACCGTCCAGAAAAGCATATTTTTAGATGGCTAGGCAGTGGTTTCAGCTCCATGGGTGGTGGAGATGGAAATTCTCGAGTTACGACTCGGATCCGATGGCCGGCTTGTTCTTGATTCGGCATCATGATTGCCGTTATGGATTCGGCCTTGTCGTGCTTCGGCCCGACTTGGAAGGCTTGTTTCGGCTTCCGATTGGGTAGAAGTCGGCCTCGGCTCTCCTTATGGTTTCGGTCTGGTCTTCACTGGCCGAGATGGTTTGGGTGTCGGCTTTTGTGTTTGACTCGTTGGCCGAGTTGACTTTTGACGACATTGACTCGGCCTTCTTTGGCCGACTTCACTTTATTTGTGAATATAGTTGCCGATTCTTATTTGGTATGAGCTTTCTAGTTTCGGCAACTTTTACTTCTGCACTGCTCTTGTTCTTTGAGGCTTGGGATAGCAAACTTGATTTATTAACTCAGTTAATTCTTTTTCAAATGTCAAGTTCTTTGATGTCATTTGTGATCTTCCTCAAAGGGGGGTCTCAAAGTGCTTCCTATGATCGACCTTGAGCGGTATCGGTGGCATCAGTTCAAAGAAGATCTTCCATTCCCTCACTGCAGTTGTCCGTTGGAAATATTCTTCCACTAATTCTTCCATGATATCTATGCCAAAGAGTGAGTGGTCTTGATTGGGGGTGCTTCATAGCTTCAAAGATATTGAACTGCACTGTGTATTGTGTCACCGAATTCCATAGAAGTATTCCCAAGCATGTACGTCGATCTTCGTCTTTGCTGTCATTAAAAAATGGTCTCCCAAAGTATCAATGTTGATCCTTTCTCGATGACTCGTCCTCCATGTCGAGCACGTAAAAATCATTTGGAAAGATTAATTCATCCACTTGGACGAGGACATCTTCGAGAACTCCCTGGGGTGTAACGATACTTCTATTAGCAAGTTGTATGGTCATCCCTGTGGGTTCTAGATCTCCAAGATTGAGGGACCTGTAAGTTGATGCCGGCATGACGTTGATTGACGCCCCTAAGTCCAACATAGCATCAGCGAATGTGGAGTCACCGATGGTGCATGGGACCGAGAAGATACCAGGGTCTCGGCATTTCTCTGGCAAGACCTGTGAAATTCCTGCAGTGGGGTGGTTCCTGGTTAAGCTTGAGACCACACCTCCAAGTTCTCGATTCCCCTTCATCTTCTTTCTTTTGTGAACGCATAATTCCTTGAGGAATTTTGCGTATTTTGGGATTTGTTTAATAGCATCGAGAAGTGGAATGTTGATTTCCACCTTCCGGAACATCTTCAGCAGCTCGTCATCAGAATCTGGCTTTTTCGCCGAGACGGTTCGGGATGGAAATGGCAATGGGACCTTTGTCTGAGAGTGAGGCGGTGAGTCGGCTGTCACTTCAGAGTCGGCTTCATCTTGTTGCTGTACCCCGATGCTGGCTCAGCAGGCCGAGGTAATTCTTTTGCCGCTTGAGTATTCTGCGTTAGCATTCCCTCTCGGATTCGGAATGGATTGGGAGGGAAGGTTACTCGAGCCGGCTGACTGTAGTTCACTCACAGTGTTTGCCAGCTGACCTATTTGCATCTTGAGGTCCTGGATGGTGGCGGTCATATTTTGCTGAAATTGTAAATTCTTTGGAACTTACTTGATTGCTGAAATTCTATGTTACTTGCTGCCAGCTGCTTCATTAAATCTTCTAGTGATGGAGAGTTATCTTGGGTAGGAGTTCTGTTCTTTGAGGTGGGAAGGATGATGTTGAGTATTGTGAACTCGGCTGCTGATAACTAGTTGTCCCATAGGGCAAATTCGGCATGAATCCGGCTCTTTGAGCCGCATATGGTCTGGGCCGTGGATTGGGCGGAATGGTTGTTTCCCATATGGTTGGTTATCGAATTGCCGGTTCTGATAGGGTTGCTTCCCATATTGAAATCCTCCTACTGACTCCAACACTTTCGGTTTGGCTAGACTCGGTTTCTTGCGAGTGGGGCACATATCGGTTGGATGCTCTGTCGAGGTACATATGCCACAGACTTTTGCTGCCATGGTTGGGTGATGTTGACTAACAGCCAGTTGTCTCACCAGAGATGTCGGGTTCGGTCATTTGGTTCTCCAGCCTTTGGTTGGAGGCTGCACCGATTTCGTTCAATCGGTCGAGGCGGATTGACCCTCCGATCCCAAATTGTTGAGTGTTGCTTGCCATGTTCGAGATCAAATGCCTTGTCTGCTACTGGTGTTTTGTCCATTAATGCTCCTCCACTGGCGGCATCAATCATACTCCTGTCCATCATGGATAATCCTTCATAGAAGTATTGGATCAGCAGTTGCTCGCTGATCCGTGGTGAGGACAAAAACTGAGCTTGTTGAAGCGCTCCCAAAGACTCGTGCAGAGTTTCTCCTGTATGCTGCCTTATCCTACAGATTTCCTTCCTTATGGTCGCAGTCCTAGAATTTGGGAAAAATTTTTCCAGGAAGGTCCGTTTTCATATCTCCCAGGTGTTGAAGAGTGCTGGCTGCAGATATAGCCAGTCCTTTGCAGCTCCGTCTAGAGAGAATGGAAATGCCTTCATCTTGATGTAGTCTTCGGGGATTCCTTGCGGCCTCATCGTGGAACAAACCACGTGAAATTCTTTTAAGGTGCTTGTGGGGGTCTTCTCCTACAAGACCATGAAATTTAGGCAGCAAATGTATCAATCAGGACTTCAATTCATATATGAATTGGCTCCGGTTGTGGATCTTTTGGATACACCATGGTTGGTACACCACATCTGGGTGGCTAGCTCCTTCAATGTCCTGTTAAGATTTTCCATCTGCCCTGGCTCTATAAAGTTGTCAGTACTATTAATGAAAATGTTAGTACAAGAATGATTAGATTTATCAGCAGAGTTTACACTATTACTAATATTTACTGTGGTATTTCTAATTTTACGTAACCTTCGTAAAGTTAGTTCTATTTCTGGATCAAAAATATACAGTGGGTCAGTGCTACTCCTAGTCATGCATCATGCAAACTTCTAAGGTAACAACAATCAGGATGTAGTCAATATGTAATCTGAATGTGATGCAGAGTTAGAGAATTTAATGTATGCAATGCAGAGTAATTTTATTCTATATCAATATGTATATATTTGTTTTTGTTTTATCAGTGAATTCACGTGAAATTTTATTAACAAATTCAGACTCAATCAAACCTTAAAACAAAACTTCTTACAACTCGGATTCGACTCGGTTTACTTGGCACACTTTGAAATACACAAAGAACTTGTATCCCTAACAGGGCGCCAATTTGATAAAGCCTTCTTTCTTGTCGTTTTGAACACTTTATCGATACTAAAGCTAACTATAGCATAGCTAACCCTAGGTCATTCTTCTCAAGGACACAGTGCGTTCAATGGATATTTCAATAGGCGGTAAACAAAAAATCGGACTCTGATTGTAAGTCACAGACTTGTCTCAAAGACTGGCCGAGTTGCACTTGGCAGAGATTAGGCCGAATTGATCTCGGCAGAGACGATTGGTTCGGTCTCTACCTGAGTGCAGACAGACGCCTACAGAGGACTGCCTCTGTCTCGGACTCGAAAAGCAACAAGTAAGGGGGGGAGGATTTAAGATGTAACTAACTATAAACAGAATTAAAATAAACTACTATGCTGAATACTATTTCTAAGATTATTACTACTAATGTGTTCATGTTCCGCTCCAATATTCAGGGTTTTCTGGTTCAATCACTCCAATTACAGTCCATCTCGGTCTCCATGGGTCTTATGGCAATCACCATAGGTTCGTCTCATACCATACCGAGGATTTACACAATCGTTACCTCATCTGTTGATAGAGATTAAGTTCAAGCTGATTTTAGAGTCTCAATTAATTATCATTAACACCGATCATCTACTGAATTAGTTAAACCAGTTCAATCGGCTTAGTTTAACTTTGTTCTATTACCATGTGCAATTGCAACTTAGTAATTGAATTGAATTATCAGGAATGCAATGGAGTTAGAACTCAGAAAATACTCATTATATTGAGAACAAAGTACAAACACAGGGCCTGGATTCGGTGGTTCCATCTTCCACAACGACGCCATGGACGACGGTGATGGTTCGCCTCTGCTAGCTAGGAACTGAGGTTCAGATCCACCAGAGTGCGTCAGTAGTCTGATCGGTCTCCTCTCGATAATCTTGGCTTCTCATTCCTTAGCTTGCATTTCCTCAATCGAGAGAAACGCCATTGACAAAGACCGTATACCACCGTGAATGGAGGAGAAGAAAGGTGAGAGAGGATTCAGAGAATATGGACACGGGAGAGTTTTGAATGCCAAAAAGCCCCTATTCTATCAAAGTTCCTTCTATTTATACAAGAGAAGGCACAGCCTAACGATGCTAACAGAATTACATGTGCATCTCCTATTCTACCCTTCTTTGTGACATACGTATTAGTTGCATCAGTAGTGACGTGGAACCGAGCTAGGTCCGTGGTGGATATTGTTGCTGACGTGGAGTTCAGCGTGGCTCTTCCTGACTCGGTTCCTGCACGGCCGAGTCTTGGCCTGGCTGAGATACTCTCGGCTTGTACCTTCGGCCGGTCACCTGAACCTGCAATGAAGAGATAGTTAGCTAAGAATCTTGATTAGGCACAACTTATGTTTTACTTCGAGTTTTGGCCATTAATTTGGATTTTAGCTAACAGTTATCTTTTAAGCTCGTGAGTTGCTCAATGGTGCCCTTCTTAGGTTCACTTAGGATGTGCATTTTATGACCCATCATACACTCATCAAGTGACTAAATGTAGTAAAATCTTTATATGACTCCAATCGTTAGGCAAGGCTAGGCACTCGCTAAGTGAATGCAGGTACTTGAGAAAGTATCCTACTAAAGGTAGGATTCGCTAGGTGAATGATCCCTCTTATTGAATGCATCCACTGATAGTGAGAAAAGTTGTTAAATTGGAAACTAGAATATTTTATTTCATCTATGTATTAAAGACTTGTTAAAATGTTGTAAAATATGAATTATAGGTAAGAAGGATATAAAAGACTAAAGTGGAATACTAATTAAGATGAAATTCATAAAGCTTCAAATGTCATCATCCATGGTGGATAAGGCATGTATTGTTTGTTGAAGAGTGAGGTGTTCGCCTCACTTTTAGGGGAATTGGTTAATGAGCTAGCCCTTATTGTTGTGACTTAGGCTTGCCTTGAAAGTACTCATGATAAGGTGGTAGATACAGTTTGTTAGTATCCAAGTTCAAGGAAGTCGAAAGCGTTAAAAGCGTTAGATGTATTGTTGTTGTTGATGTTGTTGCGATGAAAGTCTAGTTATGGATGCTAAAACAAGTAAGCACATAAGTTGGATGGACCACCAAGGTTGGTACTTATATAGGATCCTTAACCAATGCCAAAAAAGGAAATGAAGGTCCTAGGGGCCCCATGGGATAAAAACTAACAAGAAAACTCCAAATGAGGTTAAGGCCTGTGCAGACCTTAAACTGTGGTAAAGTCGTAACCCGTGTATGTTTACCTCAACTAATTTCACTTGTTCGCAACTTTCCATGGGATCATGTCCTACCTTCTTCCAATGACAAGTAGCATGAGTTTAAAATAGCTTCACTAACGAAAGTTATGTTAAGGAATGGGATCAAGAATGATTGCTTGGCTTATAGAAATCTCCATGGAGTAGTTGTGTGTGTGTGGATGAAAATATATTATTGAATTTGGGTTGTATCTAAGGGTTGAGGCTCGTCATGGTGTTGATATATCTGAACTATGTAATTGATGAGAACCTAACTAGCACTAGAGAAGATCTCAAAGAGGACAAAGAAAAAAGGACATTTAAGAACTTAGAGGACCAATGACAAGAAAAAGGCTAAAGAGATTACAAGAAAAGGTGCTTCAAAATATAAAAATATACAAGAGCTTGGAAGCCTCAAGCCCAAGCCCAAACTCAATCTTATACTTTGTATGGGCTTATACCTTAACTCCCTAGAAGTATGTGTATTTCATTAGCATGTCATTTGGATTTCATTTGTATATCATTTGTAGTTCATTAGCTCAAGTCTCCTAAGTACATTAAGACTTAAAGGCTTGTATGGTTTGCTACTTAGCATGTATAGTCTTAACTTGTTTGGCTAGCTAGATTAGATGTTTCCTTGCATGAAAGGACACCTAATCCTATGTCCAAACATGATCCTTAGGCATGAGAAACTAAGCTTATATAAGGCCTTCTTTATCCCTTGTTAGAGTAACTTCAAATGAATTAAAATCAAGTTTCTTTGCCATATTTTGAGAGATTCCTCTCCATCTTGTTTTGTGAAAGAGCCTTTCAATTCTTATTAAGCTTTCAAGAGGCTTATGGCAACTCTCACACACTATTATCTTCCTCTTCTTAGCGCATCCCATGACTCAATAGGAGCTCTTCTCATGCCTTTTATTTGAATGTCAATCTCATTCCAACAAATCAAAGTGTATCCTTCAAAAGACAAAGCAATTAGCTTGACCTTAATCAAATCTTTTACAATCAAGACAATCAAGATTTTTCTCTACCTTTAGTTCCCAATCATAATAATCATTTGGATCACCTTTACTAGAGAAAAAGGAGGAATTTTACCTTTGATGAGATCCCATGAACTTTTCTTTGCCTCATCCCAAGGCTTATCATGTCTCTTTACTCCCTCAATCTTTTGTGATCTATTAGACTTTCTATGATAACTTCCATAACTTTCATCATTACTACCTTGACTACTTCTAATTTTGCTACTTCTTTCTCCTTTTTTTTTACTCAAAGTTCTTATCTTTGCATTCACACTTTGTGAGTCCAATCTCATGGATTCTAAACCACCACCCAATTTTTCAATTTTATCTTCTAGCTTTTTCATGTATTACATCAACATTCTAGACTTAGGGGTACGGCCTTCCAAGTTAAAGCTAGAACTAGCCATCTTTACCTTTCTTTTTTTCTCCTCACTAAACACCTAAAAGTCTTCAATTAAACCTACAACACTTGAACCTAAAAAATAGTAAGAAAAAGAATAGGCAAATCTCTTCATTCTTAAGTGTTTACACTTTACTCTCATGTATGCATACTTTAGGGCCTTTTTCTCTAATGTATTCTATTTCCTTTTACCACTCTTTCCCTATATTTGGTTTGTGGAAAAGTATATAATTCTTTAATAAAGCTTTCAGTTATAAGTGAAATACACCAAATCTCAAAACACTTTTAAGAATTCCAAGGAGAAAACTTTAAGGACAAAACTAAGAGGCCAAAGAAATTGACAAGCAAAAAAAAGCATAGAAAAGGAAACTAAACTCAAGGGAAATTTGATAGACAAATAGAAAATTCAAAGAAATGATTCAAGAAAATTAATATGCAGAGGATTCTCCATACAACAACCAAAATATTTGGCCAAGATATCACCTCCACAAGAAAACCAAAAATTCATGCACACAATACAACACATGCTACTAGCATTTTGGTGTTACTAGTACTCTTTTTTACATGGATCATACTTAATCTTTTTAACACTTTTTCCAGTGGCTAATCTTTGTTTTTTAAAAAAATTTTAAAGCCACAAAATCATACTTTTTTTTCAGCCATACACTTTTCTTTTCTTAGCACACAAGTCACTCAAACTATCATGCAAATACCAAGAATTTCCAACACTCTTTTCAGCAATTACATAGCATTTTCACGTGGAAATTCCACAAACACATGGGATGAAATCTTCATTAACATCACTGCAAAACCATTATATAAAGAAAAGCCAAGTTTTAAGATCCAATTGAGTGAGGCACAAGCAACAACTAACCCTACCAACACAAGAACTCAACCAATTTTTGCAAACACTTAGCAATTTCTCATGGGAATTTCAACAAACACCTTCCAAACCCTCATGCAAGAAACTTATACATGACTCGATTTGCAAGAAAGACATTATGGACATGAAATTGGGAGTTGGGCGAAAAAAACCCACCAAAAAATTTTTTAGAAAATGGACCAAGGAGGAGCTAGAACCAAGCTACCAAATTTTCAAGATACTTACATGTTTGGTGCGACATGTATGGATGGTTTCTTGATCTTTGGTGCAACTTCTCTACTCCAAGAATGTGAGGAAAGGACCTAAGATTTCTCTGAATACCAATTGATAACACCCTAAGATCTTCATGAGCCAAAGCCCTCCAAGAACTCCAAAAAATGGAGCTAGCCGAAAATGATGAACAAAGGAACCAAGGAGAAGGAAACAATGAAAATGTGATTGAGATAGGAAAATGGCTTTGAGCATCCCACTTTCTCATAGAAATGTGAAAGATAAGATTGTGTGAGATTCTTCACAAGCCTCTTGAAAGCTTAATAAGAATTAAAAGGCTCTTGCACAAAACAAGATGAAGAGGAATCTCTCAAAAGGTTGCAAAGCAACTAGATTTTCATTCATTCGAAGTTACTCTTACAAGGGATGGAGGAGGCCTTATATAGTATTATTTCTTCATGCCTAAGGATCATGCTTGAACATACGATTAGGTGTCCTTCCATGCAAGAAAGCATCTAATCTAGCTAGCCAAACAAGCTAAGACTATACATGCTATGTAGCAAGCCAAACAAACCTTTAAGCCTTAATGTACTTAGGAGACTTGAGCTAATGAACTACAAATGACATACAAATGAAATCCAAATGACATGCTAATGAAATACACATGCTTCTAAGGAGTTAAGGTACAAGCCTATACAGAGTATAAGGCTAGGTTTTGGCTTGAGCTTGGGCTTGAGACTTCCAAGATCCTAAATATTCCTATCTTCTAAAGCACCTCTTCTCGTAATCTATCTAGCCTTCCTTTTTTCATTGGTCCTCTAAGTGCTTGAGTGTCCTTTTTCTCTTTGTTCTCTTTAAGATCTTCTTTAGTGCTAATCAGGTTCTCATCAGTAATGCTTTAACTGTGTATATAATGAATGTTGTTTTATTACTTTGTTTCTTAGATATAAGGATAATCTTGCAATAGTGTACCCTTATGTTTATGTTTTGTATGTGTATGACTACGATGACCTTGAACGACGTGTTCGTGGGAGCAAATGTCAAGGCTTTCGAGAAGATGGTGCATGTGCATCACGCCAGTGGTGTAAGTGCTCGCGAGGCTTTCTCTTCTAGACCTTGTTGCAATAGTTGTGTGTTATGAGTAGTTATTAGTAGTTGTTGTTGACCAACTCAGGTGCGTGAGTGATGTATCCATAATCCCTATGTATGTATGTTTGGATAATTTAATGCAAGTCCCAAGTAGCACAAACATTTTATCTCACATATGTAACTGAACCTTGATAATGTGTATATTGTTTCCTTTTTAGTATGTTCTTTACATGGTTATGCATGAGAATAGGTTGTCTATGATGTCACGAAAAATTATCCTATTTTTATACGTAAATTAAGTACAATTTTTTCCTTAAAATTATCTTCCACGCATTATAATAATCTTTTGGATGTTTAACTCTTACAACAGTAGCAAATTGTTACAGTACTCAAAACAAAATTCATCTTTTCAAATTATAAATCTACACAAAACATAATATGAACAATAAATTCATATAAAAACATTTTATACACTCACCAACATGTTTCTCATAGAACAAAGAAATATGATCACATCTTTGACAATGTAACAACATGAATCATATAGATTTATGAACAAAGAGAGCTTGGAGGTTCGTCCTTCTATCCTTTAACTCATTTCAAGAATAAAACAAAAGATTAGAGCTCCCTTCCATCCTTACCTCTTAAGCTAGCTGAATTGAAGAGAAGGAATGGAGAGAGATTGAGTTTCCTCACTTGTTTACATTGAAGTTTCCAAGTTGGTTGAGTATTTTCAGCTTTTGTTGCTTGAGAACTTGGTGGGGAAGGTAAGTGATTTGTGATGGAAGATTTCTTTTAAAAAAATAAAATAAAGATGAGTAGCTACTGGTTTTAGAAAGGAAAAAAGAAAAAAGAGAAAATGCTTTTATTGGATGGTTTACATATGCTACTTAAAGAGTGAGGGAGAAGATTTTTAATCACACTCCTACTACCATATGGTGTAACAACGTGTGTTTTACCTTAAATCATTAAATTTATTTATTCATAATTATCTCTAACTAACTAAAACTAATCTATAACAAACATTGGGTAGCAATTTGGCTTCCCGCTACTAATGTATAATTAGGAGAAAATGAAAAAAATGATTGATTTTTTTTTTGTTTTTTAAAGTTATATATGTATTTAATTTTTATTTTATAAAATAATATATCATTTCTTCTATTAATAATAATAGTGCTCTCATATTTTCTTCATAATTATTTAAAATTCATTTGATGTTACTAATTGTTTTATGAAATTTGTCTATGAGCACTTAAAGTACATATTAAAGAATTTCTAAAAATTTCATAAAAATTCTAAAAATATAAAATAATATTTTAAACATATTTATATACTTAAAATATAATTTTATAGAAATTTTAAAATATTTAATAATTATTCTAAATTTTATTCTCTTAAGATTAATTATTATTATATTATTTTAGTTTTATTCCAAAAATCATAAAAAATTATTTTTATATTTTTGATACTTTCCTACTATTATTCTAAGTTAAGTATATTTTTACTAAATTTTTAGATTATCTTTACTATTTATTTCACCCTCCTGAGTTAAACTAGTTACTTATTATTGTTATTTCTTATTATCTTGAACTACTTATTTATTACTTTGAGTTAAATTAAATCTCTTAAAATTTCTAAATATTTATGTATACCTTCAATCCTAGATACATAGCCATATGTAAAATAATTTACCAAAATATAAATATAAACAGATGATGTTACATTTAATAACCGTAAAACACAGCCAGTTTCTATTTTAGGATAGTGTTAGTTTATTATGACACACAGCAAAGACTAAAACAAAAGGAAAAATATGTATTGAGACTAAAAACATGTACTTTGTAGGTACAAGGAACAAAATGTAAAAAATAGTAAGAATTAAACCTAATTTATATAATTAAATAATTTTTCACACGCAGGTGCGGCCTTATTTTTTTTCAGCGTGACTTAAACCATGCACTGCTCTATAGCCCTTTTGTAAAGAGGGCAGTATGTTAAGCCATTTTTCTGCGGTAGAATTCCATTTTCAATCATAATCATTGTTTGGAGGAAGGAAAATAATGATGAGGTCCACCTGCTCTTAAATCTCCAATATTGACATCACTTTAGATTTAGAAGGCTTTTTCTTTTCCTTTCATGGTGTCAAATTTAGTTCATTCATTACTTTAGTTAGGTAGATAGAGACCATGCTTCATTTTGTTGATGCACTAACATTTGTTGCTGCACATTCTCTTTTTCTAATTTCTTAATCAATTTTTCAGGAAACAAAAAAAAATTCCACTGATCTTGGTGTTATGTTATCTACGTGGAGATGTTGAATCTGTGGGGGAGGAACGAAATTACGTAACTTCAATTATTCTCTGAAATTGACTTATGAATGGTGGGGCTGTTAGTGATACAAAGATGTATCTTTTTTGTTTTGAATATTTTCCCCCTCAAAGGGTGAGTTTAAGGAATGGAAAATAGAAGAAAAGGGAGCATCATGGGTAGCACATGCAAGACCAAGAATAATAATAATAATAACAACACAAATGCAAAGTGAGTTAGCAAGAACAGCAGCAGCATCTGCATCTCTCTTTTGTGGTGGTCTTGAAAGCAAAGGTTTCAGATTCATATCATCATCTGCAGAGGACAAGATCATAGAGCATAACACTAACACTAACATGTCCCCTTTTGCTTCTCCCCAAACAACAACAGATAGCAGTCACAGTATGAGCACCAGCACCAGTCCAAGTGGTGGTGATGTGCTGCTGAAGTGGGGCCACAGAAAGAGATCAAGGCTCTCCAGGGCCGCCATTGAAGACTCATCATCTTCTGTTCACACCAACAACAGAAGAATCACCCACACTGTTCCTCCCAAGTTGTCCATGCCGCCGCCGCCACTTGTTTCTTCCACTGCCTCCAGTGGCAGAGGTAGAAAGCATAGCTCTAGGTATCAACTTTTTCATTGTGATTTTACATTTTTCAATAGTCTCAATATATAACTGTGTGACAATTGATTATCCTTGTAAAAAACACACATTTGCTTGTTTATCTATCTTGGTGTCACTATTTTTTGAGGTTTGTCAAGGAAAACATTTTTGATTCATTCGCATTTGAGTCTGGATCACGCTTGTCTAACCTCAACCTTGTTGAAATTTCGAAGTGGATTATTTCCCCATCTTGTCATTCCAAAATTGACCTAACTTCTTTGCAACTTTCTCTGGATCTCCTTGTTGCCCTTAGATTCTACTATGTTTCCTTTTATCCTGTCCTGGCATTGAACATCAAAGTTACATAAACAAGTGAGATTAGATATAGCATTCATACTTATGGAAAAATTCCTTCTCTTTCTGCTTGACACACATATTCCCCCAAAACACCTTGCTTCTGTTTTCTCAACCTTTGAAGGTAGCTTTCTTAAAATATTGTTCCACCTTTTTGTTTTGTTTCAGAATCTATACTATAATGGACTTAAACTTGTTGAGGAATTTAATTTCTTCTGCTTCAAATTCAAACTAGATAGCCAAGTTTCTGTGCCCCTTAAATTTTTACTTATAGTCAATTGTGCACATCGCTAGTTATGCTAAAAACAGTTATGGCAATTAGATTGTGTCCACTTTCGTTTATCTAACCCTGGATCTTTCTCTGGTCCTGTAAAAGTTCAGAGGATCCAGGATTTTGGAAGATCCCTCTTTAGGTGGAAGTGAGTCACATTCAAGAAACAGCCAGGGAGTAACCCAGTTGTCTCTAGATCTGCAGCACAAACTGTCTTCTTCTGGCATGGAAAGAAGTAGCAGAGGAATGCCTTGTTCTGGATCAGCAAAGTGTCAAAAGCCAAGTGGATTTTCAACAACACAAGGTTATGAGAGACTGAATAATAGTCATGGAGATTCTGCCTCAGTGCAATCTAAACAGGAAGGTGGGGTTCCCACTGCTCCTGCAACCTCGTCCCTTGCTGCTAATGGAAACAAGGTCACTGTTGAGGTGATTCAGTGGCCAAGGATATACATTGCTCTCTCAAGAAAGGAGAAAGAAGATGACTTTCTTGCTATGAAGGGGACAAAATCCTCAAAGACCGAAGAAGAGAGCAAAGAACATTGACAGGATTCTACAGGTATAACTAGGAACACTTCCAATTTACGCAAAAGAAGTCAAATATAAAAAAATATAATTGGTTTTTGCCTCATACTTTCAATTCTATGCTTATCTAATTCATAAACCAGAACAAATGAGAATTTGGTTTCTTATGATATTATTGTTCTTATTGGTTTACAGTGCTGTTTCCTGGGATGTGGCTATCAGAACTGACGAAGAGTAGATATGAGGTTAGGGAGAAGAAGTCCGTGAAGAAGGTAACCCTGACTTTCTGCTTGAACTTGCTTGGGATGCTGGGTCTTATGGATATAAAATTTGGTCCTCCATCCTCTCTCACACATATTGATTAGATTAATACATAATTTTATTTACTAAAATTACGAGTATTGTTTAATTTAGTTCTTAGTTAAAAAATCATTTTGTCTCCCATATTATCAAACAATGAAAAAGCAAAAATCAATAAAGTCGACCTAGAGATTTAAATAATTTGCATTAAGTCTTAAATTCGATATTTTTACAATTTATTAAAGGATGAACATTTGAGTTTTCCAAACAATGTGATTTTGGTTTCTGAAATTTGACCATAGATTCAAAATATTTGATGTTTAGTAATTTCAGGACTAAATAAACTATTATTTATTTCAAAGAATAAATTGGTATATTATTTTTATTATACAACATTTGATCTTATCATGTTATGCATTATAGGAGACTGACATGTTGTTGTTCGGGGTTGTTTGCTCATATAAAGTAGAGGCTTTTTTTTGAAAGGAAATGGAAACTTGGATAGTGATTCGAGTAGCAGCACGTAACGTAGTTTTCTATTCAAAGCTAGGTGGACGGGATTGGGGTGTGAAACTGAAGAAGACCTTTTTTTCAAATGGTCTTAAACAGATGTTGGTATGGCATTTAAAGGGTGGCACTGGGTCCTGACCCTTCATTACCTTGGTATTATAGTTGGGCTTACATTACAGGAATTGTTCAATTGAGAAATGCTAATAATGGTAACTGTAACATGATCTCGAAACAACTTTTATTATTGATAGAATTTTTACGAGATTTTACTCAAGTCTAAATAAACATTTTCGTAGATTCGTAAGGAAAAATATAAGAATTTTTTTTTTCTATAAATTAAAATTAAGTTATATATAAATTAAAATAAATTTTAAATAAATTAATGAAAGAATTTTTATAAATTAACTTATGCATAAGTTAATTTTAATTTTCTTCTATAGTATTTATTGAAAAATTATCTAATCACACCTAAATAATATATAAATTTTTCTAATTTAACGAATCTTATATTTTTCATGGTAGATTCATATGAATTCTATTTAATAATACATATTGTGTTAAGGACTGTATAATGTATAATATGTTAGCCTTCTTTTTTGTTTAATTATTATGGACTTTAAATACGAGATTGTAACCTATTATTAAATGGCAAGGTAGCCAATACTGGGCAGTTTTGAACACCAATCAATTACATCTGCACCCTTCAATTTGAGAATGTGTGAAAAGTACACTGGAACGGAAGGGACTTAGTTTTGAGAATTGAGATGGAACATCAGCAATTTCATTCATTTAAATATTATCACGGCTTGCTTAATGCTTGTTTGTTTATTGTACCTATGGGAAAAAAAAATTGCTATCGTTGCTTCATTCGTTATTTTAATGATCTAAATTGATTTTTGTACTTAAACATCTACGAGTTTGTTTCTTAAAATACACCTGAAAGACAAAATATTGTGCTAAATATTCTAATGATTTTAGTATATAAAACTAAAATAATTATCCAAAAATATGACTCTTTACGCATTATATTATAGGGGCACGCGTTTAAATTCAATTTGATGTCTTAGCTAGTAATTATGCTTACTGCCTTTTTAGGGAATCTCGTGGCGCGACTCAAATGAGTTAAAAAGTCTATGTGCTGGATACAATTATTTCTACTCCATACAAAAAAATCAACCTGATACAATTCTAGATCCATTTGCTAACAAATATCTCAAGAGAAACTATGGTAAAAACTGAATTGTACAGAAACAAAAACAAAGAAAGAATATAAGTACAAAATGGAATGAGCGGTAAAAAATAGAACTCCTACTTACTCCAAGACGAAGATAAGATAATTGAGTATTCACAACAAGTTCATGAAAACTTGATAAGAATGAAAGATTCTTGCTTCAGAACAAGATAAGGGCTTTCTCTTTTGGTTTCTTGGGCATTATATTCATCAAAAGTTAAGTACAAGGAAGAGGGAGGCTTATATAGCCTATGGTGCCTCAAACCTAGGGAAGCATAATGTTTGGATGTGAGGCTAAGGTGTTCATCCATGCAAGGAAACTACCAAACAAGTCATCCAAAAAGACAGCAATTAGAGTAAACTAAGAATTTACCACAAATCCCTATGTCAAGTACCAAGGCTAGTAAACATTTTTTACAAATTAAAGCTAATACAAGATACTAAGCATCATGAGTCAATGCAAATACATACAGAGTAGGGTTGGACTTTGGGAAGACTCTTCTTGATTCTTGAAACTCGTCTCATCAGACATTGTTGCAATCTTTCATCTTTTCACTGTTATGAACTATGAAATACTTTGGTCTTCTCTCCTTCATGGTTCCCTCTTCAAAGGATTTTTAGGATCTCATTGGCTCCCCACTTCTTGAAAATATTTGTCCTCAAATTTGGCTCTTTGATTACCTATATCATAAGGAGACAAATCAATAACATGAAAAGTATCACTACCCTTATATGTTTGAGGCATATCTAAGATGTAAGCATTGTCATTTACTTTAGTTAACACTTTGAAGGGACCATCTTCCCTTGGAGTAGTTTGATTTTTCTTAAGTTAGAAACCTTTTCATTTCTTAAAGTGAACCCAAACTAAATCACCATCTTCAAAAACCTTTGCTCCCTTATTAGCATTTTAGCATATTGTTCAACCTTTTAATCTCAATGTGAGAACAAGTCTTAGTACGCAAATCCTAACAAATTAAGCTTTAGAAAAACCCATCACAATTTAGCATAAAGATACATTAGGGCAAAGCCAATAAGTCTAAAAAGGCATAAATGGTTGAACCCATAAGTCAATTCAAAAGGGGAGTGGGATGTAGTAGAGTTGACTATCCTATTATAAGCAAACTCTATATGTAGTAATCATTCTTCCCAAGATTTTAGACTTTATCCACAAAATACCTAAACGCTGAGACTAGGTTATATTGGTTACCTTAGTTTGGTCATCCATTCGAGGACGACAAGCAATAGAAAAGAGTACCTTACTGTCAAGCTTTACCTCCACAAGGTTCTTCAAAAATGGCTGGGGAACTTGGATTCCCTATTCAAGACTTTGGTCTTAGGAAGACTCATGAAGTTTTACCACTTCCTTAAAGAAAAAGGTTGGCCATAACACGCTATCATCTACCTTATGGCAATGTATGAAATGGGTCATTCTAGAAAAATCTATCCACCATAACAAAGATAGAGTCCCTCCCATTCTTATTTCTATGGGTAAGCTCTAAGACAAAGTCCATGGAAAGTTTTAACCAAGGCATAGTACATATAGGAAGTGGGTGTATAACCCATGGGAGTTTACCTTAGCCTTAGTCAACTTACAAATCAAGTACCTATTACATATATGATGTACATCTCTTTTCATGTAAGGCCAAAAAGAAGTGCTCTTGTAAAATTTTAAAGGTCTTATGTTCCCTAAAGTGACCTATTAAGCCACTTTCATGTGTCTCTTTTCACCAGCAATTCTTTTAATGGAACTTTTTAGTCACACATCTTTTTCATTGAAAAGGAAGCCATTATGTCTATAGAAACCTCTATTAGCTGAGTTAGAACAAATTTCTTAAGTCTCTAAAGTACTCATCATATAAGGTATAACTCTTTCATGTGCTTAAAAACCACGAAGTTTAGTTTCACATGGCAAGCAATGAATGCCTCAGAGAGACACTCTGCCATCACATCGACTTTTCCTTTGTTTATGTTTTATGACATGGGAATTGTTCTAGAAACTCTACCCACTTGGCATGCCTCTTATTTAATTTATTTTAGCCTCTCAAATGTTCTGAAGGCTTCATGGTCACTATGGATCACAAACTCTTTAGGGTCATAAAACAGTGTTGTCACACTTGTAAAACTCTAACTAGTAGCATATAACTCTTTATCATATATCATATATTAAGTAATTAATTTGAAATTTTTAATTTTTCACTAAAGAAGGAAATGGGATGTCCTCTAGTAAAATGGTCCATAATCCCACGTTGAAGTATCACACCAAGTTCAAAAGATTTATTAAAGCCTGGGAGTGTTAGATGGAGGCATTGGCGACTTCTTTTAGAGCTTGGAAAGCTCTTTTCCAACTCTCTTCCCATTTAAATTCTACATTCTTTTTAACAATTTCATTTAAGTGCAATAGAAAGCAAAATCTTTAACAAAATGTCTATAAAATCTTACTAACCCATGAAAGGTCCTTACATTACTCACTAATTTTGTGTTAACTAACTTTAGATAACCTTCACTTTCTCTTCTATCTACTTTGATTCTTCTGAGCCAACAACATACTTAAGAATACACCTCACTTAGTGTGGGAGACATTTTGTTATATATTTAGTATACATTCTTTGTTTATTTAAATATGTTTAATTTATATTTAGGGTTACTAATAGTAATTAAATTATGAAAGTAGTAATTATTTATTTTATCAATTGTATATTTTTAAAAATAATATTTTATGCAGGTTATTGATTGTAAAAGTTACATGATATGAATTATAATCAATTAACATTATCAATGGACTGAATTTTCAGTACTTAATCATAGTGAATACATTTTGAATGTTTTATATTTAGCTATAAGATGCTAGAAAAACTTAAAAACCTAAAATAACAATAAAATGATGAAGATGAGTTGATAAGATGCTAATTATTATTGAGTAATTGAAATATTATAAACTAAGATATTTGAAATAATTCTATGTTAAATGTTATTGGTTAAAGTTATTTATCAAATCGGAAATACAGAATAAGGATATAACAACATAAATGTGACAAGATTATACAAACAATCCATTTGTCTCAGGTTACAATCGGATTACGTTTATTATGTAAAATATAATGACAAAGAAAAATTAGTACATCAGGTTACAGCTATGTCATTGAAATACTTTTGCATAGTCCTATCGATGTAGTTGACTTTGAACCATGCACGCTGAGGGCGTATCTACGCTCTATAGCCAGAAAGGGAGACATCTTTTATTCTCAATATTTCAGTGCACAACTTACTTTCCTCCATATCTTTAGAATGTGTTTCTCGCTGAAGAATTCAATTAACATCCGTGTTTCAAATTATGCATCATTCCTTCTTTGCTCTTGCTTTCATGCTTTATAAGCCTTTGTATAAAAACTCTATGCAGCTTTCTTTTCCTTCATATCTTAACGTGTTTCTAGAATTCCATTAACACGTGTTTCTAAAATTTAAAACCACCATCTTCGCTTCTGTTTTGCAGCTGTGAGCCTTTTACGCTTTATATGAAAACTTGTAGTAGTCTCTCTCCGCCCATGTCTCAAAACACATTTTCTTTCTGAAGAATTCATTAACATCCATGTTTTGCCACTCGGAACCATCATCTTCTTGCTCTTTGCTTTTGTTGGCTTTTATGCTCTGTCAGACACCAGGTAATTTTCTACTGTCAGATCTAAATGACATTACGATTGTTTTCTCTCAAATCAAGACTTCAAAATTCTTCTGAGGCACATGCAATGATGTCAACATCTGAGGTGATATAAACTCTCCTAACTTGCAAAAGAACATCTCATGAGAATCACAACAAGAATAGCTACAGCAAACTAATGAGAAGAATAACGTGAGACACCAATATTTTAACATGGAAAAATCTCTTCCAATGGTAGAAAACCACGTCATCTGTAATAAAGAAATCAATTCACTTATGATCTACGAGCACAAGAGTGTTCAACTCATAGAGATTATGCATACAACCAACCAACCCAATCGCACCAAAGCTTGTAAATGGAGAGCAAGAAACGAGTGCTAAAAATGAAGAACTCACAAAATTGCTATCATGTCAACGCATTTATCACCACAGACACTCCAAATCAAGATCCAAACGGTCAAGATGCGAAGAACCATTGTGCTAAACTGATCAAATTTCTAGTCTGATCCAATGGTTAAAAAGATGATGTTGTGATTTTGATATCATGCGGAATAAAGAAGAACTCTTCTCTCTTTCTCTTTTTCTTTGGTCTAAATTCCTCTCAATCTCT